>JARCFY010000002.1:99194461-99794461 GCA_029233225.1 Lepidodactylus listeri
CCCTCCTTTGTTCCATGCTCATCATGGAGGTGCTCAAAAGGGACAGTGTTGTTCAGTGTCTCAGATCAGCCCTCAGGTTGGTCACTCACAGGTCACTCAGATGTGGGCCCATCAGGGGAGGAGGAGCATGAAGCAGCAGCACCACCTCATCTGTGCCCTACTCAGCTGATGCTTGGCTTTTAGTCTCTGATGCCACCATTGTGGTCAGCACTTGTTCTCCACTCAGAGAAAGGAGGAGAGAGGGAAGCAGCATCAGCTTCAAAAGAGGTGCATTGTGTGTAAATGCACAGACAAGTTCTCCATTGTTTTGGGTGATTTCACCCTACCCTGTTTTTCCTGAGTTTTTGATCTTTCTTCAAACCTAGGGGTGCCCCAAGTTTCAGAAAAATGTCTGTAGTCTCAGTACATGGCTTTGGTATGCAGATTTAAGTATCTGCAAATGGGGACTTTTTGACTATTATATATATATATATATATTAATATTTGCAGTTTAAGATAGTTTAGATTACATACAGATTAGGAGTTTAGGAATAGACATAGAGTATAAAAAGATCTATAATGATTTTAAAGTTGTGACTGACATCAATCTCTCTATGATGACCTGCTTTTTGACATCTCATGAAAGGCCCAATCAGTGTCTGAAACTCCTTTTTGGAGCTCCTATGCAGCAGAACTTTGATTGCTTTAAAGAGAATGGTTCAAATATTTCAAAGCACTTGAGATCAGTACAGTGTGAAGTAATTTAAAATTATTGTACTGCAATTAATTTTAAATAACTGAGCTCTGCATATGTCTGAAAAGCCATACAGATCCAATTGGAAGCTCTCTAAAAATTTTAATGACCCAATAAATTTAAATCACGTTAGAATTCATAGAAGTGAATAATGCAAATTGGTTGTGAAGAGGTATAGAAAACGAGTGAGAGGAAGGAGTGTTTAATTTGAATATATGTTTTTTCAGTTTGGACTTTATGGTGATGAAATATGACTTTATATTTCTCTTTGATAGAAGGGCAGACATTGTTGATCTGTATGGTTCCATTAGTCATTTAAATATTCTTTATATTTTGGCAGACTGAGGTATTCAGGAATCTGGACTTTCAATAATATTTTTCTGTAATGTAAATGTTCCCCCCAGTAGATAGATAGATAGATAGATAGATAGATAGATAGATAGATAGATAGATAGATAGATAGATAGATGGCATATTTCAGAAAAATAAGGACTTGTGATTACAGAGCATATTCTAACATGGAGAAAGCGGTATCTAAAAACTGCATACCGCATACCAGTAAAAGTTTCTGGATGCTACTGTGCTGGTTTAAAAAAAGAACCCAGATTATTAGTAACCAATTTTTTAAAAATGAATGTCAGTAGCAGTTATTTATAGCTATTGAATATATTGTTACCACCCAAGGATGGTTTAGTAGACTGAAGGAAATCAGGTTAGTTCCAGCCCTTTTGACACCATTGCAAATGTGATATGCACAGAGAGGTGGACCGTTTATAAGATTTTGTGGCATATTTTTCACAGAATCTTCACAGTTTATATTTAAAATTCAGTGTTCGACTTTGAAATGCAAGTACTTTCCCCAGTATTATACCCAATAGTATATTTTCATGGGGTTTGCTTCGTATTCTTTTTCTCAGATCTATCAATGACTGTAGTCTTTTAAAAAGTCAGGCCTTTAAACAATATATTAGTGGAGCCATTGTTAAATTTTATTGGAAAATAATTTAGCAAGTGACTTTGAATTCAGGAGTTTGCTGCTAAACAAAAAGTTGTCTGTAGAAGTATGCAGGGTTTTAAAGATTAGCTTCAACATTAACTGCTTACAAAATGGGGGCTTTTATGTGTTTTTTGACTCGTCTTGCAGGCAAATGTAGAGTGGAAGAACTGCAGGAGGCTGAAGGGGGCCTCCTCAAGTGCTCCTTCCTTGTAGCCGTACCTTTCTTTTAGACAGTTGTCATTATCTTTGTCTAAAGGTCATGGCTAAATTGAATAAAAGGAAAGCTGTGTGTTCCTGTCGATGCACAAAGGCAGTATTGACTTTCCTAATCCAGTTTGCTGAGGGGTGAGAGAATTAAATTAGATATCTAAGCACAGAAATCGAGAGCCTTTGAAAACAAAGATAAGGAGACAGGCTGTATTTTCCCTTTTTTTTCCCTGGGAGCTCTGGGCTCACAATTTTGCAGGTGTGTCATCTGATCCATGGCTTGCATCGATCAAAACTGTGCCAATGCATATTTAATTAGCAAGGGGACCCTGGATGCATTATGGCCATCATCCGTATATTGAATGGACTGTCAGACTTTTTGAATGCTTCCCAGCCCCCAGCCCCCCCCCCTCCCGCTTCGTCGTTTGGGGAGCTTCTGCATTTTGTCTGAGCAGCCAAAAGTTTCTTTGTTTTTAGTTGCTGATGCATACAACACTACTGAGGAGAATACAAACAAGTGAATTCCAAAGTGTTTATTTGTCTAATGGGAAGAGGAGGCCTGAAAATTTGAGTTTAATTCCCTTGAGTTACAGATTTTTCTCTCCTTGATTTTTTTTAGAAACATAATTGCATTATGTTGAAGAATTTTTAAAAGCAGAAATCTTTGTAATAGTTTTGATTAAGGCAAAAATTAATATTTGCTGCTTTAGATAAAGTCTGCTCTAGCATTAAATCAAAGGCATTTATTTTTTAAAAATAAATGCTTAAATATATAAAAAGGAGCAATGAACAAATTAATTATTCTCTAGAATATTAATTAAGGATATAGATTTTTGGGATACTGTTAATCAGAATCAGTTTTGATTATTTTGAGCGCAGAGATTATACTGGTGTTTGTGGGAACTCTGTGCCATTACCTCTTACAAAGCTCGACAACTCAGACAAAGTATTGGTTGCTAAACAGATGTAATGCACAAAGTCTGCTTAGAATAAAGGGCAGCAGACTGTGTGCACATGTTTTGGTTTTATTCATGCTCATCAGCATAGTCTAGCTAGTTGTTTTTGCTCATCTACTTATGGGTTGGCTTAGTACAATTTTATTGGTAAAATAACGAGTTAGAGGTAAGGGGGTTTGGCAACAAAAGTTTGTGGCCGGGACTCCTGGGAAATATATTTGCATACATCTTCTTACAAAGGCTGACTACGTCCTGGCTTAGACAGAGTGTTGCCTGATAAACAGACTTAATGCACAAATGTCTGTCTGGAATAAACAACAGCAAGCTTTGATTTACATTTCCATTATCAAAGATAATCTCTTTCCCAATGTGTGGGAATTAAAAATCCTCTCATAAAAATAAGACTAGTGTTCCTGTGATTTTGCCACTGTGTAGCACCTTTTTCTTAGGAGCTGATGGAATACAATTTAGGGTGAATGGGCTTGCTAAAAAGAGCGTTGAGATTCAAGGCTAGGGTCATTAGAGCACATAATATATTGAACGAAACACTGAAATAAATTTTTGCTGCTGAAGGAGAATTTGAACATGGCATGAGTTAAGAGGGTGCAAGGGTGGAAAGTCTTCATTTTATCTACTGGGTTAATGCCTATTGTAGGCAACAGTTTTCGGTATTACCAGTGGAAGTACCCTAAGATTGTCTTGCACATCAAAAGTTCTCCTGAGAGAGTACAGACTTATCCCTGTGGCATGCTGTTTGAAATGTGTGGGTGTTGTACCTTAGTTTATCTATTATATCAAGTTCAAACTGGAATTTGGGGTTGTTTCCATGTCCTAGTTTATTGTCTCTAGCTCTTCTAGCTCTTATACACTCATCAAGGAATCACATCACATTCTAGAAATTATTCAAGCCTTACGAATAAGCAAGAGAAATAGAAGTATCCCTGATGTCCATGTCATGTCCCAAATAACACTAACAACTCCTGTTCTCAACTAACTAAAAAATGTGAGAGGTCAGTCCACCATGCCTATTGAAATGATGGTGTTGTGAAGGAAGGGGAGGAGAGAATGGCATTATTTTGGGGAGAGATACGCTGTTTCAGTCTCATCCGCTGATGAAAGGTCTCTTACAACAACTCAAACATTATTTTGTAACATGAAAGTCTTTGGGTTATGGTCCAGTGTCATCCAGTGTTCCTTCTAAGCTGAGTTAGTGTGAGCTAGCTCACAGTTTTTTAGCCTCTGGCTCACACATTTTTGTCTTAGGCCGAGTTCAGACTGGCAGATTGGCCCGATATAGGCCCGCTTTGCAAGTGGATTAAGAGAGCCCATTCACACAGCCGCAGCTGCCTGGCATTGCCATGCCGCACTCACCCCGTCCTGGAGTGCTTTCATCTCGCTTTTAAAAGGTACCTGGTGAAACTGGTTTCAAGCCATCTGGGTGTGTGTTCATCTCGCTTCCTGGCACCATGGATGCAAGTAAGCCGCACATCAAGCAGTGCCAGTAATGTGAACCCGCTGATCCAGCTGCTGTGCCCATGCACCTACGTGCAGGTCAGCAAAATGGACCAAAGCCATACACCACCACCAGGGGCCGCCCCACTGTGCAAACACTCTGTTCCACCTCCTCCCCGGTATGGTCCCGCATCAGTCCACGCAGTGCGACCAGAAAGCCCCATGACAACTTGGCCCAGGTCTTTTTGCCCCACTTCTCTTCCGCTTCATTTTGCCAGTCTGTCCTCAGCCTTAGTTCAGGAAAGATGGCTTCAAAGCAAACTAATTTATGTAGTAGCCAAATTGCTCACTCACAACTTTAATGCCAGTAGCTCACAAAGTAAAATTTTTGCTCACAAGACTCCATAAAGGGAACTCCAGTAACATATTTTTTAAAAAAATATCCACAGGGATGCATAGGATGACATAGCTACCTACTATGTCACGGTAGGGCTTCTCATGCTATAAATGCAACATTTGAATTTTCCTGCTGCATCATGTGCCTTGTCTTCATGAAAAAGAAAAGTGTTTATACCCTAATACTAAACATATTTATTCAGAAGTTGTTCCTTTTGAGTTCACTAAAATTATATTCCCAGTAAAGATTCTAAAGATTGCACTCATTCCAACAACTAGGAATCACTTGGATGTGTGAAAGATCTGGATCAAACATGATAGATCAGATTTTATTCATTCCATATTACCTGAAAAATACATTTCAGTGGAGGCCTTCCACATACTCAGTTCAGGGATCAAATTATCTACATTCATCCTAATAATATTTTATTTAAATCTCTTGGTCATAGCCTTCTGAAAATATATATTTCAGTTTGATTGCCCTATAGAAATTAATTTTTATGGATCAGGATCACCAAGATTCTTCTCAACATTGATTGTTCACAGATTTATAAATTTACTTTTCCATGTTCCCAGACTCTTACTGGAAAAATAGAAGGCAGGATTCTGAGTAAAAAAGAACAAGCAGCCACCAGGTTAGGTGAAAAGCCGCAGTTTTCTGTGATTTCAGAAACTGACGAAGTTTCAGGATCAGAATTAGGATTTTGATATATTACTGTGTCTGTGAAAAACAGTTATAAAGAGTGCAAGATGATGAGGTAACCGCAACATTTTGTTTTTCCTTGTGCATGTGTGTGTGCCGAAAGAGGAAGGGAAAGAAGAAATTTAAATGAATGACTAACCTGATACAATATTAATTCAAATGCTTATGACAGTTACCTTTAATATTAGGAATGCAAAAGAATGAAACTTATGGACATCTTGCCATTGAATGGGACCATACCATGTGACCGCCCCCTAAACCCCCCCCCCCCCACTGATTTAAACTATTGTGGGAAGTTTGCATTTTATAATGATTTATTAATTTTCCTCTTTATACTTCAGCATTGAAGTACTGGCATGTGACAAATTATCTTTGTCATCTGAACAGAACTTAGGAAACAATTATGACAGGGATCCCCAACATTTTTGAGCCTACAGTCGCTTTGGAATTCTGGCACAGTGTGGTGGGTACAACCACAA
This sequence comes from Lepidodactylus listeri, assembly GCA_029233225.1. NCBI lineage: Eukaryota > Metazoa > Chordata > Lepidosauria > Squamata > Gekkonidae > Lepidodactylus > Lepidodactylus listeri. The sequence continues at coordinate 99,200,385 of JARCFY010000002.1, forward strand.
AATGGCTGCCACATAGGGTATAGCCAACCACAAAATCTCAGGAAGAGAGGTTATGCATAACTCTAATAACTCCAACCAGGCAGGAGTTCTGCTTGACATTAAGCCTTTTTAAATGAATCTATTAATTTAAAATACTTTTGCTAACACACAGCTGACATTTAGTCTTGCAGTAAAGAGTAGGGTTTACCAGATATCCTCTTTTTAGAGGATATGTCCCCTTTTTTTGGTGTCTGTCCTCTTTTGGTTTCTTTTAAAATAACTGATGGAAATGTCCTCATTTTGGGTTGGACAGTTAAGAATATTCATAGTTAGTAGCAATGATCACAGCTTAAATAGTAGGGGTATTTAAAATGGGATTTGTCATAGTGATCACTTGTATGACATTATCAGTTGGGAAATATGTCCTCTTTTTTGTTTTTCAAAATATGGTAACCCTAGTGAAGAGCCTTGTGGTGTGGTGGCAGCTGTTGCCAAGGCAATGATTTTAAAAAACTGCAAAGCCCATCAGATCTTCAGTATCCAGTCAGAAGCCCTACCAGGCAAAAGCCCACCTGGCCCCACTCACTTTCCAAAAACACTTGGCAGATGCTAGAAAATCTGTACCGGGCACCATGGCATCCATGGGTACCACACTGGAGACCCCTGAATTATGTTGTTGAAATAGTTTGCTTGGTTTGCCTTCTTCAAGATTTTCTAGAATTGAGCATAGACTTTAGAATAAAAATTTCAAGCACTGGATCCTAAGATTCTCTTCTGCTATATCTGGATATTTTAAATGGAGCAAGCCATTTAGTCTGATGAACCAAAGCTCTTTCCATGGGAACAAGATTATTCATTTAATCAAAGGATCTAACCCCAAGTAAATTTTTGTGTGGTTGATATTGATGGTGGCCTAGCTTACCTTCTTATTATTCGGGGGGGGGGGGGAATCTTCATGGTATGTTATTTTAAAATTACATTTTTAGATTTATTTTAATATACATAAATAGGGTAAAGCATAAAGTACAGTCTTCAGATTTTATGGAGGACTAACGTATCACATTCCAAGTCTCTAAAAAGTGTAGCCGTTTTTACTCATTTCCTTTTTACCCCATACATTGTGTTAGTTGTAAATATTATGCAGTAATGGAAGGATGATGGGAAGGTGAAAGGAAAGAGATGTAACTGAATTTTTAATTTCATATATATACATTATTTTAAGATATATATCCCACCCCAGAAGTGTAAAGTTCCACTTGAAAGAATAGCACCAAAAATGTAAGCATTGCATGCAGCCCAATCGTAAGCAGGTTTAAAGTAGAGGACAGTCTTTACTAAAATCCCGTGGGAGTTGTTCTCAAGTAAGGATGTATTAAAAATCATATTTAAATATGATTATGGGAAAGATGTGCATGAATCTGGAATGTTTGGGGGTTTGTGAGTGCATCTTGCACCCCTATGCTAACACAGCTTGCTTGAGACATATGCATACAGGCACTCAGGTTAACAAGAGTTAGTTCCTTTTGCTCCAGTAACCAGGATCTTAAACCAGGATTTCACCTGTCCATAGAATCCTTGTAACTAGGGGGAAGGGGTAAAACTAACAGGTTAAACATCACACCTACATTTGTATATTATGGCAAGATGAGCTACTGTTTAACCACAGTTCTCAGCATGATAAGGGAGAGGTAAGAGCAAGGAGTATGGTGTATATACAAACCTGACAATAGCCCAGGTTTGTGCAATTTTTTTTTTAACAGTTATATAATATCTGAATACTGTGCAAGGATTGTATCTATAGAATTCCATTTCTCAAGCAATTCCATCTTAAGTGATAAAATAAACCTGCTTTTCTACAATATCAATATATAGTGGGGAATGGAAATTTAACTTTTTGACAACTCAAGGGTTTTTTTACATTAAATCATTAAAATAATAAAAAGAAACAATGTGGTTCTTCTGGTGAACTCAAATATAGGTTTGCTTCAAATAGTTAATTTCTATAATTAATAACCAAGTTTATTTGAAGAAAGGCATTTACCCCTCTTTAATAACAAGCATTAATAACATGCTGGTCTAAAATCAAATTTCCTTCCCCTTTAAGGTATTCAGCCACTACGGTATTCTGACACCTTATTCCTACCTTATTCTCCTGCTAGGTAAACCAATCTGAATTTTTTATAGATTACCAGAAACTTTGAAGTGTTTTTCACAGTTTGTTGATGTGCATTTGCAAGAGTTACAGACACCAGGATCTAAAAGGCTAGTTTAGGTATTTCTAGTTGGAATTTTGTTTGTTTCAGTATTTGATGCCTATGAAAAACTGCTTTTGACATCGTCACAATGTCCAAACTGGTTTGCCATATAAAATGTCAGGCTGCTGTTTGCAAATAGGCCAAAGCCCTCTTGGGTACACAGAAATAGTTGCATGGTTCTTTGGATCTTGGCCAATAGGATTTTAAAAAATACCCTTTTCCAAACAATGAGGACAGAAGGCCAAGATATGGAAAAAGATAACTGTAATCCTGAGACATTTCTATGTCAAATCCAAATAAGATAAAAATAGTGACCCATTCACAACAGCAGTCACTGGAGATAATGTCATCATGCTTGCTGTGCTTATATAGCTCCTAAATGCACCTAGGAGATGATGTTATGACCCCAAGATCTCTTTTTTACTACTTCATTTTAGAAAACTATCATTTATCATAAAATTATAAAATAAAAATCCCAATAATGGAAATTTACAATTACTATGTAATTCTTCTGGGATGTGGAATTGTATAGTATAGTCCAGGGGTGGCCAACCTTGCTTAACGTAAGAGCCACATAGAATAAATGTCAGATGTCTGAGAGCTGCAAGACAGGAACAAATATCACACACACATTTTTATTTTTAAAAATATGCAAATTTGCTTTTTATTAACGTTAAATGGGACTGCCAAAAATAAAAACAAACGAGGAAAACCGGTTATTGATAATTATATTACTTGTTTGCTAATGATATTGAGAGAGAGAGAGAGAGAAAAAGAGAGAGATGGAAAGAAAGAATTAAAGAAGTGGAAAGAAAGAGAGAGAGAAACTAGGAAAGCAAATAGATGGGAGGGAGGAAGGAAGGAAGGGAGAAAGAGAGAAAAAGCATGCCTTCCCTTTGCTTCCCCAGCTGCCCTGCCAGGAGCCGCACAATATGTGTGAAAGAGCCGCATGTGGCTCCCGAGCCACAGGTTGGCCACCCCTGGTATAGTCTGATATTGTCAGGTCTTGGAAGCTAAGGTATGTTTGTACTTTGAAGGGAGACTACCAAGGAAGACTTTGCAGAGGAAGGCAATGGCATCAACTCTACTTAATCACTTGCCTTGAAAACCCTATGGAGTTGCCATAAGTTGGCTGCAATTTGATGGCATTTTACACACACACATATAGTTCTTCAATTACATTGAGAAAAATCTCTAATCCCCCTTTCCCCCCTTAATTCACCCTATACTATTTATTATGATCTGTTAAATCCATCAATATCTACCATATTTATGTCTACCAATATATATACATTTTTAATAAATGTGAGCTATTTAAAATATATAGTTGTGTAGACTGCAAATACTCAAGAGGTCATCATTCCACTGTAACAGTGGGCTGGATCCAAACTAAATTTTCTATCAGTGGGACAGAAATTTCATTTCTCTCCACTCCCACTGCATTTCCACTGCTGATCTTTTGAGATAGGGGAACATGCAAAACAATGGGGAGGGGAACTGCAGCAGAAAGAGGAAATTAATAGAAATTGTCCCTTCTGTTAGTGGAAAATTTAGTTTGGATCCAATTTGTTATTTTCCCCCTTATTATTGTATTTGACCCAGAATTGTTAAGAGTTTATTATTAAAATATCCCGTACTTATTCAATTATCTTTATCTATCGTTACTAGGTTTTTACAGTACAAAATAATAAAATACGTTTATTTATTTAGACTGCACCTTTTCTGAGGCTCCAAGACATGGTACAATCCCATGAGCACTGTAGGTTTCCATGTACTAGCAGATTTTAACACATGGATTCAAACATGCAATTTCCTACATGCAAATCAGAGAGCAAAATGCACACAAGAAAGCACATTTCTGAATGTTTCCTAACATTAATATTTCCTAGTACATGTAAAGTTAGCAAATCAACTTGCTGGGAGATTGTGTGGCAGGTTGAGATTCAAACATACAACACCCTACATGCATCTTGTAAAACCGGACTGTTTGAGGAAGGCTCTGTAAGATGCTGTACTGAATATCTGGATTAATTTTTGTACTTTAAAAGTTAGTTTTAATTTCAAAGTTAATTTTTAAACTTTGTTTTTGTCCCATATTACTGTTTTTGTCCCATATTACTACACAGAAGAATCTTTGGAATTAGTGGCATTACACTGCAGCAATTCAGTTTAGGTTAGGGCTAATTCTCATGTCATTTACACATCATAGATTAAAATGTCTCTATGTCAGAAACTGGTTTATGTGCCAGTATGTGTGATTAAAACCCAAAAAGCTTTTTTAGTGGTTCATGGATATTCATTTCTAACTTGGTTGCATGTGCTAATATTCTCATATATAAATGTTCATAAAGAAGTGGCTTTCCTGAATACTCTTGTGTCTTCAAGGTTTTAATTTGCATAGTACTGCTGAATTCACAGTTACACCCTGATCCTAACTATCTATTTGGAAGCAAACTTTTCTGATTTTGCATGACATTTACAAGAAATTATGTTTGGAGTTGTTCCTTTATCTTAGATTTACTCCTGAGTTTCTGTTGCTGTAATAGTTCTGTAGTGTTCCCGGAGCCATTGTAGAGTGGTTGATTGCCTTTGTAGGGTAAATTAGAAGATATTTGATAGAAATAATAGTTCTTCTGGTTGACCTAGATTAGAAGACCCCCATCACCACCAAACAGAACAGAACCAGTATTTAAAGCTGGGAAAGAATGTTGTTTAGTCCCCACAGGCCTTTATTCAGACCACCATTCATTCAGAAGGTTCTGAGAATTATATTAGCTTATTAAGCCACAACAGTAGTTAATAATATAAGCATGAAAAGGTTAATTTCTCAACTGGAAGTCATTAGCACATTGAAAATGATTACAGTAGTAAAAACTTGAAATCAGTGAAATCTTACAAATCCAAAGTCCTTGGTTGTCTGGGCAGTTTTAAGATCTTGCTTGATTATAAATTTTGATTGTGTACAATTTCTCATATACAGCAAAGTTTGAGAAATCAATTACTTCACTTCCAGTATATTCATAAAAAGTGCAAAGATATTACCCTGCATACTTTCCACCTATTGATTGTACAAAAATGTCTAATATATTACATTTGCATATTCAGATTTTGGAAAACATCTGCCACCTTTCCATAGTGGAATCCTGTCATTTTTGGCCATTTTTATATTTTTCAGATTCAAGTCAGTCTGAAAGTCCAAGCCAGCCAAGTGATGCTGATATTAAGGACCAGCCAGAAAATGGTAAGTCTGTACCTGCAGGTGCTTTGAAAAGATAACTGATCATTCTCCTTGTGGCTTTTTAAAAAATTAAATGTGCCACAGTAGTGGGGGATAGAGGCTGTGACTTAGAATATTGCTCCACTGGAACAACTGAGCTCCAGCACCTCAGGGCCTTGCCTTGATGGGAGGGTATGGTGGTCTGGGAGATGATAACAATAACTCAAAAGCTTGTTTTAACTGCTTGTGTGGGGAATCAGCTCTGTGTGCCCAGTAAAATGCTTTAGTGGGCTACTGTTGCCTATCCCTTCCCTAGTAATACTGAACACACTTACATATTTTCAGTCTACTTCTCTATGCTTATGTACTTATTTTTATTAGTGTCTGTACTGGTGGTCATCTCTTGCATAGGGACCCTCAGAAAGATAGTAGTTCATATAGTTCTGCCTCTTTTCTTTTGCTTCCTTCTGAAAGGTCTCATTGTATAGACAGAAAGGGCACCATGCCTCTTGCCTGTCCTTGCATGCATACAGTGAGGTTAGGTCACTAATTAATAGAAAGAATTCCTCTATGGCTCTGATCCTTGGCTTCCTGCTTTCTGTGTACACTTCCTGGTGCTTGGTTTATCTCCTAGTCCCCAGTGTTCTTGTCCTATGGTCCATGTTCCTGGCCTTGTCACCAGTGAGGACCTGATTCTGGACCTCCTCTTTTTGTATCTTCACTTTGATGTCATGTGATTTCTTGTCATGTACCTGCAGGGTTGGTAGTCTTAGAACATAGTATTGCGTAGAACAATGTGATGAAGCTCACAATCCTCTTTCAGGGGGGGAAACGATTAAATTATAGAAAACTGCAAATGCTAGTACTGGGATAGTGAAATGGTATGTGTAAGAATGCAAGTTTACCAACATCTATAATCAGCCTGTAATTTTTATGATTTGACAGTCAGAAGTTGATATTACAGGAGTTTTAACTGTAAATTTACAAGAGTTTTTTTAAAACGCTACAGAATGTGTTACATTTAAATATGGATGCAAACAGGTCAGTGTTAATTAGTGCAGCTGTTCTCCAGTGTTTGCTGAATTGATTTCTCTTTAAAAATAACAAATATTTAGCTTTTTTTTAAAGTAAGTTTTAAAAAAAATAACACATTTTTGTAAAAAATCGGAATGCATTCCTTTACCAAGTCTCCAGTATTCAAATCAAACTTTTTAAAAAATTAGAATGCATCCTTTGTGCTTTAAGCTGTAAGTAACTTAACTTTTTCCTTAGAAATGAAAGGCACCTTCTTATTCCTAGCAGTATGAAGTACCGAATAGTGACATGTAGCAACTCATGAAACTAGTTTGTCCACCTTGCTGGTAAATTGGACTGAACTTGTTAATGTAGCTTGAGAATTCATTCATTCATCTACTTAATTATTTATATAAATAGGTTTGGGCAAACTTCATGAGTCAAAGGAAAGTTTGGGGGGAAAAAACCAAAAAGGGCAGTTCAGGTACAGTTAATTGATTTCACTTGGCTGGGATTTATTTGAGTGGCATTTTGGCATGTACCTTCAGTTTCTACCATTGAATATTGATTTTTAGCATTTATGTAGCACTTCCACTCTGCTCAACAGTCCTGTAAGGTAGGCCAATATTAACTATCTACATATTTTAGTTGAGGATTTTAGAGACAGTGGCCTACCTAAGGAGGTATCTCCCAGATAATAGCAAAATTTTATATGCTTCACCAAATCCATGGAGTGTTAATATGATTAATTAGTAATATGTGACAGCAAATACATGGAGTTTTCATATGTTTAATTAGGTAATGATCAAGAAGCTCACATGGATATGTAATATGGGAAACAAATTGTAGTCACAGGTATTTTTGTGGTCATGGGAACGGGTTTATTAAGACCATGCCTTTCACCAAAGAAGGTCAGTTAGATACCATTAAAACTAAGTGGCAGTATCGTATATATATTCTTAACTACACATTTTGTACCAGAGATAGATGTACAAGGATAGCTGAGATAAATGGGGGCCTTGGTAGCAAGGAGGAGGAAATGTGGGAAACGTGTATTTTATCCACCCCTTTAAGAAACAGCTCTGGGGTGAGGTTCTTTTTTTTCTAATTTCATCCTCACAATAACCATGTAAGGCACATTAGACCAGAAGACACCGACTGGCTCAAGGTCACCCACTGAATTTCATGCTGCCAGTTTCTAGTCTGACACTATATCCACTGCATCATATTGGGAAAGAGGAGCCATGGAGTCTAAACAGAGAGAGCACTCATGAAATAAATGATATAAAGTGAGTGAAAACGAAATGAATGAGAAGCAGGGTGGCATTAATAATCTGTGCTTAACTGTATGTATAACTGAGTGAAAAGCAGGGTGCAAGAAAGAGAAACAGATGTGGAAGAGGAAGATTGGTTTTAAAGGTCATACCCTTGTCTGAAGGGGTGGCTTCTCTTTCTGAGCTTTAAAGGTTACATTCGTCACATTAATGGCTATTACTAATGAACTGGCCTTCCAGAAACTGGGTGATTATATATGTGCTCCCCAAGGCTTGTAGATCAGGCTGTCCTGGACAGAAGCAAATGTAGGCAGAACACCTATAAAATGTGTGTGTCACCCCACCCAATATCATCCTATCTCCAGTTATCATATATCTAATCCCAAACTGGGCCACAGAGTGTAGATCAGCAAAATGGAGCTAGGGACAGATTGGGGGGGGGGGGGGTCTCTACACACCTAAAAGAAGTCCTTAGTTTGCATAAAAATCTGAAATCTAAAAAACAAAATACATTGGAAGATTAAAACTACCTCAAATAATAGAAACAAGTGGGGGCTCTCAAGGCTACTAGGGGGAATCCCATCTCCACCCCATAATTGAGCCCGGTGCAGCTCCGGGCCCAACCACCCACCTCTGAGGACTGGCAACAGCAGCAGTGTACACCCAGAGCTGCTCCAGGCCTGGAGTGGCTCCCAGTCCACTGCCACCAGTTCTAAAGATTAAAGGTAAATGTGTTGCCTGCATATGTGCAGGCAATACTTTTTTATTGGGGGGGGGGGGGAATCTAACAGCCTCAGTGTATTTTTTAAAATTTCAGATTTTTCTGCAACCCCCAGGTTTGCAGGAAAATCTGTTTACTGTCATTTTGACCCTGACTTGTAGATATTCATATCCACAGATAGGGAACACTATTGCTATTTTATATATATAAACCTGTATATAGACTCCAAAGCTCAAATACTTTGGCCACCAAATGAGAAGGAAGCACTCACTGGAGAAGACCTGGATGCTGGGAAAGATTAAAGGTCAAAGAAGAAGGATGAGATGGTTGGACAGTGTTACTGATGCAATGAACATGAAATTAAACAAACTCCGGAGCACGACGGAAGACAGAAGGGCCTGGCGTGATGTGGTCCATGGGATAGTGAAGAGTCGGACTTGACTGTGCAACTGAACAGCAACAACAACAAGCTTTAATAAAAGAATGCCCATTGAGGGTGGCCATTTTAGATTGCTAGGCACCCACAACAATATTTCTGAGTCTTCCAAGCCTTGATTTTCAACCTTTGGGTGGGGGAACAGTGGTGGACTTTGCTAAAACAGTTCTTAAAAGGGTCACATCCCCTACTCATCAGGTCCCCTGACAGAGGAGAACTCACCAGGGACAGGCTCAGATGTCACACTACCCACCCCACCCAGCCTGGTGGTAGCAGCCACCACACACCTGATCCTGGCCCTGTACAGTGGCCACCACACATCTGGGCTGGACTAGTGCCGTTGGCCACAATGCAGCTAGGCCATCTTTTTCCCAGGGAGAGGCTGCCAAGAGGAGCAAAGAAGGAAATCCTGAAGTTGGGAACAACTAAAGGTAGGTTGGCTGGTGGGTGGGAAGAAGAGAAGGAATCAGGAAAAGGGCAGAGGCTGTGGGAGTGTCAGGGAAAAGAAACCATCTCTGTTTTATTTTATTTTATTTTAAAATACAGACATTTATACAGAATCTAGAACTTTTGTCCTGAAATTAACAAATTGTATACTATAATATCTGTGATATATTCATCCTATATATAAAAGCCCAAAGTACTGGTACTTTCCAACTTTCCCATTGACTATGTTGTGTGCTCCATCAGCCATTGGCTCATCAACCGCCACTCGTATTTGCGTGCCATTGGCTGGATGCTGAGTCTGCTCCTCTCCCCTGCCCACTGCCAGCCTGGCTACTTCCCTGACAGAATAAATCTACTGAGGAAGACTCAGCACAGGTTCTGTAAGGGAAGATCTTGTCTCTCTAACCTGTTAGTGTTGTTTGAGGGAGTGAACTAACATGTGGACAAGGGAGACCCAATGGATGTTGTTTATCTTGACTTCCAGAAAGCTTTTGATAAAGTTCCTCATCAAAGGCTCCTAAATAAGCTCAACAATCACAGGATAAAAGGACAAGTCCTCTTGTGGATCAAAAACTGGCTAATTAAAAAGAAACAGAGAGTGAGTATAAATGGGCAATTTTCTCAGTGGAGGGTGGCAAGCAGTGGAGTACCGCAGGGATCAGTACTCAGTCTGATGCTTTATAACGTGTTTATTAATGATTTGGAGTTGGGAGTAAGCAATGAAGTGGCTAAATTTGCAGATGATACGAAGTTGTTCAGGGTGGTGAGAACCAGGGAGGATTGCGAGGCACTCCAAAGGGATCTGGAGCCAAAAATCCTAACTATAAATACATGTTGATGGGGTCTGAACTGGCAAAGACTGACCAAGAGAGAGATCTTGGAGTCGTAGTAGATAACTCAATGCAAATGTTGAGACAGTGTGCAACTGCAGTGAAAAAGGTCAATGCTATGATGGGGATTATTAGGAAGGGATTTGAAAACGAATCAGCCAGTACCATAATGCCCCTGTATAAATCGATGGTGCGACCTCATTTGGAGTACTGTGTACAGTTTTGGTCGCCACACCTCAAAAAAGATAGCATTGGAAAAAGTGCAGAAAAGGGCAACTAGAATGATAAAAGGATTGGAACACTTTCCCTATGAAGAAAGTTTAAAGCGCTTGGGGCTCTTTAGCTTGGAGAAACGACGGCTGAGGGGTGACATGATCAAGGTTTATAAGATTATGCATGGGATAGAGCAGGTAGAGAAAGAAGTCCTTTTCTCCCTTTCTCACAATACAAGAACTCGTGGGCACTCCATGAAATTGTAGAGCAGTCGGGTTAGAACAGATAAAAGGAAGTACTTCTTCACCCGAAGAGTGATTAACACATAGAATTCACAGCCACAGGAGGTGGTGGTGGCCACAAGCATGGAAGGCTTCAAGAGGGAATTAGATAAACATATGGAGCAGAGGTCCATCAGTGCCTATGAGCCACAAGGTATAGATAGGAACTCTTGGTCTGGGGCAAGTGATGCAGTGTATTCTTAGTGCTTGGGGGGAGCAATAGTGGGAGAGCTTCTAGTGTCTTGGCCCCACTGCTGGACCTCCTTATGGTACCTAGTATTTTTGGCCACTGTGTGACAGTGTTGGACTGGATAGGCCATTGGCCTGATCCAACATTGGCTTCTCTTATGTTCTTATGTTCTAAACGGCCACAATGGCTATCTCTACTGACAAAGACACTTCTTCTGCTTGTCTCCTGTGGGGCTAAATTTTCCCTCAGTTGCTGTTGCTAGGCAACCAAGCTTGGTTCTGTCAGTAAAAAAGCAAAGGCCCATTCCAGGCTTACTTTGGCGTTGGTGGGGAACTCATTGAGGCCAGTCCTGACTTAGGGTTGCCAGCTCCAGGTTGGGAAATTCCTGGATATTTTGTGGTGGAGTCTACAGAAACCAGAGTTTGGGGAGGGGAGAGGCCTCAGCTGAATAGAATGTCATAGAGTCCACCCTCCAAAGCAGTTATTTTCTCCTGGGAAACCATTGCTGCCAATCTCCAGGTGAGGGCTGGCGATCACTCAGAATTAAAACTGCTCTCCAGATGGCAGAGATCAGTTCCCCTGGAGCAAATGGCTACTTTGCAGGATGGACTCTGTGTCATTATACCCTGCTGAGGTCACTTCTTTCCTGCTTGGGTGTCCACTGCGGAGAAAGACTGTACTTTTTCTGGGTAGAGGCTGCAAGTTGGGGGGGGGGGAGATGGAAAGCTGAAGTCAGAGGGCCAGATAATGGTACGTTGATGGTTGTCTGGGAAAGAGATAATGTTGTCAACTCCAGATTGGGAAATTCCTGGAGATTTGAGGGGTGGAGCCGGGAGAGGGTGGGGTTTGAGGAGGGGTGGGACCTCAGACAGGTACAATGCCATAGACTCCACCCCCCAAACCATCTATTTCCTCCTGCAGAACCATTGTTGCCAATCTCCAGGTGAGGGCTAGAGATCACTCAGAATTACAACTGTTCTTCAGATGGCAGAGATCAGTTCCCCTGGAGAAAACGGTGGACTCTGTGTCATTATACCCTGCTGAAGTCACCACAGCAAATTGATGCTGAGTTCCCAAGGCTGGGGCACCTGCACAGAGCCTCTTTCTAGAGTTTGCCGTATTTATTTCCACAATGGGCCTTATTCCTAGTATATAATATGTATACAAATGATGAATAATTTTTATAGGTTGGAACCCATGCAAAATCTCCACTTGCAGAATGTATTTCCATCAGCAGAACAGAACTTCCCCCTTCCTGTTACAGTCCAGACTTCTCTCCCCCACACCATGTTGTTCCTGGGCAACGGGTCAGAGAACTCAGCAGTTGGCTATAACCTCTTCTGTCAGTGCAGATTTCTGTTGACTCTGACTGAACATATATTTTTTAAAAAATAGACAATAGACAAGGAGAGCCTGCCTATAAGGCGAGAGGTAACCTGTTTTGCTAGGAGATATAGGGGGAAAGTATAGTTGCATTGCATTCTTTTGCAGGAGAGAAATTGGGCATCTGAATAGTATAAATAGTGTATATAGAAGAGAAGAAGAAGAGAAGAGATTGGATTTATATCCCGCCCTTCACTCACTTAAGAGTCTCAGAGCGGCTTACAAACTCCTTTCCCCTCCCCTCCCCACAACAGACACCCTGTGAGGTAGGTGGGGCTGAGAGAACTCTTTCCCAAGCTGTCCTTGAGGGAACAGCTGGTACAGAGCTATGGCTTGCCCAAGGTCATCCAGCCAGGTGCAAGTGGAGGAGTGGATGTATATGATAGGTATTTGGCTTATCATACATATAGATGCATATGATAGGTATTTGGCTTGTCATACTGATTGTATCATCTGGATTCATTTGCTTGTGTGCAGTTTTAGTTCCTGTGTTCTGTTTATGGTACATTTGAGTCTAGATTGTGTTTTCTCTATTTTGTCTGCCAGACTTCTATAGCATAAAATTATCAACATTTCTGATGCAACATTACCTGTTGGATAGGTCTACCTGTATTGTACAGCGAGTTTGGTGTAGAGGTTAAGTGCACAGACTCTTATCTGGGAGAACCGGGTTTGATTCCCCACTCCTCCACTTGCAGCCAGCTGGACGACCTTGGGCAAGCCATAGTTCTGTCAGAGCTGTTCTCTCAAGGACAGTTCTGGAAAGAGCTCTCTCAGCCCCACCTACCTTACAGGGTGTCTGTTGTGGGGAAGGGAAGGGAAAGGAGTTTGTAAGCCACTCTGAGACTCACAAGTGAAGGACGGGGTATAAATCTAATCTTTCCTCCTCCTCCTCTTCCTCTTCCTCCTCCTCCTCTTCTTCTCTGTAACTTTGCCTCAGTAATGAGAAGCAGCTGTAGGAGACTACAGTTTGTGGCAGAATGCTGTGATGTGAGAAGGAGATACCTATCCATGTGCTGCTCTCACAGAGTGGGTGGGAAATATAGTGTTCTGTCTCAGTTCTTGAGCAGAAAAAAAGCAGTAGGGTTATTTCGAGGGGGGAAATTATCTGAGAGAAAGGTTTAAGCACTTGATCCCCACCTCCCAGTCTTATGCTCAAGATCACAGTCTGGGAAATTTGCTTTTCACTTTGGAAAAAACGCTTTGGGTTAAAGTTAGACATCACTGTGTGTTACATGTAGATTGGTTCTAGCCACACAGTAGTATCACTGCTGTTCACACCTATCTCTCCCCCCCCACCACCACCCCTGGGGATCATAGATCAGTATTCTGAAGAGATTTTGATGAATTCAGTGAGTGACATTCCTGGTATTTGCATGTTGAACCCGGTCTCACACTGTACTGCTATAATTCAGTTAAATGCATGTTTGTGATCAGTAATGCAGTTTAAAAGTGTTCTGTGTCAGCTTGTAAACATTTTTGAAGAACCTTATTTTAGTATTCATGGAATACTAAGATGGGTCTTTTATAAGAATAAGAAGATGGGTCTTTTATGAATTAAGAATTGACTAAAAAAAAAAGGAAGCAGACTGTAGGAATAAATAGACAGCTCCCTCAGTGGAGGGAAGTAAACGCAGCAGTGGAGTCCCACAAGCATCAGTGCTGGGGCCAGTGCTATTTAATTTGTTCATAAATGATTTGGAAATGGGAGTGAACAGTATAGTGGCCAGCTTTGCAGGGTAACACCAAATTATTCAGGATGGTGAAAACCAGTGTTGACTGCGAAGAGCTCCAGGAGGATCACCCCAAATATGTGGTAAATAAGTTCAGTGTAGTACGTGTGTGGTGATGAACACTGGTACAAAAAAATCCCAACTCTAATTACATGTTAATAGAGTCTGAACTTGCTGATACTGAGAGAGAGAGAGATCTTAGGGTCATAGTGGATAGCTCAATGCAAATGTCAGCCTATTGTGATGCACCAGTGAAAAAGGCAAAATCTATCCTTGGGATTATTGGGAAAGGGACCGAAAATAGAACAGTCAGTATTATAATGCCCCTGTATAGGTCTAGGGTGTGGCCTCATTTGAAATACTGTGTGAAGTTCTGGACATTGTAGAGCTGGGGAAAAGTTCAGTAGAGGAAAACCAAGATGATTAGGGCGGTGGAGTATGTTTCCTATTAGGAAAGATTGAAGACTCTCAGTTTATTAAAGAAATGACTAAGTGGGGAAGCAATAGAGATTCTTAAAATGATGCAGAGGTAGACAGAGGGAGCTTTCTTTCTCCTTCTCTCAAAATATTAGAACTAACCATGCGCACTCTAGAAGCCTTGGGACTTATGTTCTCTTATGTTCTTATTAACATGTGGAATTCACTGCCACAGGAGAAGCATGGACAGCTTCAATAGGGAATTAGATAAACATATGGAGCAGAGGTCCATCAGTGGCTATTAGCCACAAAGTGTAGATAGGAACTCTCAGTCTGGGGCAAGGGATGCACTGTATTCTTGGTGCTTGGGAGGAGGCAACAGTGGAAGGGCTTCTGGTGTCCTGCCCCCACTGCTGGACCTTCTGAGGGCACCTGGTGTTTTTGGCCACTGTGTGACAGAGTGTTGGACTGGATGGGCCACTGGCCTGATCCAAAATTGGCTTCTGTTATGTTCCTATGACTCTCCGTCAACCTGGCAAAGTCTGTGCTCGTCCCTTCAAGGCGAGCCCAGTTCATTGGGGCCATCCGGGATTCCCTGGCATGCAAAGCCTTCCTCCCTCCCAAGAGGGCAGATGACATCATCACCCTGATATGCCTCTTATGTCAGCAGAAAGAGGCTATGGCAAGGTAACTCCAATGCTTTCTGGGGCTAATGGCAGCAACTACAGCGGTCATAGTCTTTGCCAGACTGCATGTGAGACTGCTCCAACTCTGGTTTCTTTGCCATTTAAACCGTCAGTTTCACTCCCAATCCAGGACGTTTCACCTCACAGCACCTGTATTGGACTCCCTCCGTTGGTGGATAAACCCACAGAATATAATGATGGGAGCCCCTTTCCACCCATCCACCCTATCTGTGACTCTGACCATGGACGCCTCTGTGACGGAATTAAAGGGGGGGGGAACTCTATGACCAGCAGAGTGTGTTCATAGAACCCTGCTAAGTCACATGACAGAGTGAGGAGGGGGCCGTTTGGGTTCAGAGCTCTCGGTTATTGTCCATTAACAGACTCAGAAGGGAAGCACTGAGGGAGTGAAGTGACTTTCGCCTCCTGAAGAGACTCTGTGGAGAATTCTGTTTCTAGGAAGGAACAGACTCAATCATAGTGAACTAAGCAAACACAAACACTAACATACATCAATCCTGGCGAGCCTATGAGGTGTGGTTGTGGGAGGGCTGAACTCTGGCAGGATCTAGACAGCTGTGTAGAGGCCAGCTGTGACTCAAAGAGGCCAGTAAGACACAGCTATAGAGGAACCACAAAGCAGGACAGGAAAGAGTATAATAGAAGAGCTGAGTGAACGCGTAACCATCTGTATACAACATCAACAAAAACACCCCATAAGCATACGGTCTGAACGTAGTCTGAGGACCAGTGCCAGCCCTTTCAGCAACAAAGAGTCCTCTGTACAAACAACCGATATTCCCCTGTTGTGTTCTGCCAATAAATTACAGTTTTATTTTATCTTGAGAAAACCTTGGTGCCTGACTCATACTTTAAAAACCAATTCCCGAAGAGACTAGTTAAGAAGAGAGGGACCTGATTAGTATTCATAGACTGCTGGGCCGATCTGTTCCCTCAGAGGGAAAGTTAAAACTACAGCTTGTAAAGAGGAGTAGGGTCATAGCCTCCTTCTGAGGGTGGGGTGCCCATCTCATGGGATTGTGTGTCGGGGCCAAGTGGGAACCCCATGTGATTCACAATCACATCAACTTCCTGGAGATGCTAGCGGTGCGTTATGCTCTCCAATCTTTTCTCATGTGCAGTAGCACTGTCGCAGTCCTGACAGACAGCACAACAACTATGTGTTACTGCAACCCTCAAGGGGGGAAGGTATCCAGAGGCCTGTATCGGCTAGCCCTGGAGATTTGGGACGAGTGTCGTTCCTGATTGCAGCACACCTTCCCAATTCCCTGAATGTGCAGGCAGACTTCCTGAGTGGGGGGGGGGGGGGAGGCATCGCTTCACGAGTTGCTTCCGACCAATATTCATTCGTTGGGGTTCCCCGGAGATAAATGCATTTGCATCCTGGCACAATGCAAAATGTTGCCTCTTTTGCTCCAGGGTGGGGAGGGATCCTGCCTCCCTGGGAGATGGATTCATTTACCCATGGGCACGCAGACAAGTATATCTGTTCCCACCAATTCCTCTGCTGACCAAGGTGATCAACAGGGTGCTGAGGGACTGTCCTCATTTCATTCTGGTAACCCCGTGGTGGCCCAGACAGCATTGGTTCCCCACTCTCCTACACCTGTCCAAGGGCTTCTTTATCCATTTCCTGGTGGTGCCCGATCTCTTCCTGGCACAAGGGGGACAAGTGTTGCACCACAATGTGCCTCATCTCAGGATGATTGCGTGGCAAATTCTGTGTTGAAAAGTGACAGAATAGCACACGTGCTCCTCAATTGCCGAAAAGTATTGACATGAGCCTCAGTTGTGCCTCTCTACGGGTCTACTTGGCCGCTATTTCCGCAAATCACCCTGAAATAGAAGGCCATTCGGTTTTTTCCCACCCAAGGACGAAACAATTCATGAAGGGCCTCAATTGCCTGTTTTCCCCGACCCGGGGCCCAACACCAGCTTGGGACTTACCTCTGGTTCTGGCGAGACTGACGGGCAAGCCTTTTGAACCAATGGCCACCTGTAGTCTGCAACTCCTTTCATGGAAAACTGCTTTCTTGGTGGCTATCACATCCACTAGATGGGTGAGTGAACTCTCTGCGTTCTGTTGCGACCCGCCCTACCTTACTTTTCATCATGATGGTGTTACCCTGGCTCCAGACATCTCCTTTGTACCCAAGATAGTCTCAGAGTTTCACATGAGGGCAGATATCACCCTTCCAGTGTTCTTGATCCCTCAGAATGAGGAAGAGCGTCGTCTTCACACGCTAGATGTGAAAAGAGCCCTGCTCTTCTACTTGAATAGGACTCGGTCTTTTCAAAGATCTCCAGCCCTCTTTGTCTCCCATGCCCTGCCGGAGCAAGGCCAGAAGCGTCGTCTCAGCGTCTATCCAAATGGATCATGGAGATGATCAAACTGTTCTACTTACTGGCAAAGAAGCCGTTGCCTGGTCCACTTCGTGCACACTTTACCAGGGCAGTAGCTTTTTCCACAGCCTTCCTCAGAGGGGCGCCTTTGGGAGACATCTATAATGCAGCTACTTGGGCTTCCCCTCACACGTTTGTGAGGCACTATTGGGGCCCTCAATGTCCATCTTCACCAACGTTCCGCGGTAGGGCTACCTGTGTTGCAGGCGGTGTGAGTTTAAGATCTCAATACCCTCCTCCAGGTACGTGTGTGGAGTTTTTTTCTTGCTTGTTAATCTCCCAGAGGTGGGATGCACAGAGACCACAAAAAACATATGCAGGTTGCTTACCTGTAACTGGGGATCTTCGAGTGGTCATCTGTGCATTCACACCACGCACCCTCCATCCTCTCTGCTGTTGGTCTTTCCTACCTTGCTTGGAGACTGATAGCAGCAGTCAGAAGGAACTGGTGGGATTTTCGTGCCACTCCCTTGGTCATGCACACTGGAGCCCTTCACGTGACCGGGCAGAGGGCGCGAAAATCCCTTTCGCTTTAGAAGATACCGATCGGGGTCAGTGCAGGCGCACTATATCCCAGGTGTGTGAATGCACAGATAACCACTTGAAGATCCCCAGTTACAGGTAAGCAACCTGTATTTATGGTGACTGAGGGGGGAACCTCAACATTCAGAGACAATAAACCTCTGAATACCATTGCGAGGAGGCAACATTAGGTGAAGGCCTAAGCCTATGTTCCTGTTGTTGGTCCTCTAAAGTAACTGTTTAGCCACAGTGTGAAACAAAATGCTGGACTACGTGGATCACTGGTCTGATCCACTGAAGATCTTCCTATGGTCTTATGTTCTTAGTATCCATACTTCAGGAATAATGCAGACATATGATTTTGCAACAGGTGTGTATAACTGTCCAGATATGGTTGTTGTGATTCATCCCTTGTGACTCTTGAGGAGGTCATACGGTTCCTACCTGAAATAGCTTTTTGTTGGATTTCTATTCTACAATATTCCAAAATATGAGAGCCTTCTTATTATCAAATGGTATCATTCAGTATGCATTGGACTTTAAATTAAACAGGCTAGGTGGGGATCAAGTACAAGATTCAACAGATTTACACCTCTTGGAACCTTACTGTTAGTTAGAGGTCTCTTCAGCAAAGGAAGCCACCAAAAACCGCTTACCCATTATAGCATTGCAGATGCAGACAGTAATATTTTAACTCTCCTTACTGCATACTCTGGGATAGATCCAGACTAAATTTCCATCAGCAGACCAGAACTTTCCTGTGTTCTACTTCTCACTGCCGCCCACTGATCTTCATGAAAAGCTGCTCCAGGGGAACAGAAGATCCTGAGAAACAAAATAAGGGGAAAGTGCCAGTTTAATCTGGATTCAACCCATTGTCCAATCATAAGAAACTGATATTCTTCTTTTACTATACCTCCATCACAAGATCTGAAGTTCTTAACCCTCTTATTGAAATTTTAGAAATAAGGAAGAACAAGTGTGCTTTATTACTATCATCCCTGTAATTATTATTTACAAAATTAATACCCTTCCTTAACACTGATCAGGACCACCACAGTAGCTATGAGATTAAGAACACAGATAATAAAAGCACATCTTAAAAACAGTAAAATCAAACAAAAACACATCATTGAAATAGTTAAAACCAAGCTAAAATACACATACAGTGCAATAAAATACACATATTGTATTTTCCGGTGTATAAGACGACCCCCAATTTTTTTAGTCAAAATATAGAGTTTGGGATATACTCTCCGTATAAGACTACCCCTCTTTTAATGCACACCAAATACAGCGCCAGACCTTCAGTTAGTCCTTCTCTCTCAAGAGGCTCTGTGGACGCCGGAGGCTAAGAAACTGTAAGCTAGCTCACACCAGGGGCGTCGTCTTTTTAAATTCCCGGGGGGGCGGGGTTTGTGCGCCAGCACAACACCTCCCTGCAGCCACTGTGAGCGGCGTGGGGCCTCCCCGTGAGCGGCATAGGGGCTTCCTTCCCCGCGGCCGGCAGCAGTGCGAGCCCCCCTGAGAAATGAAACGGCTGCTGCTTGCGCCACCGCTGGCCTTGGTAAGGGAGGCCTCGTGCCACTTGCACCACCCCCGGCCATGGGGCCTTGCCACAGCCGGCACAAGCAGCGCAGGGCCTCACCACCACAAGCGGCGCAAGGCTTCCTTCCCCACGGCCAGCAATGGCACAAGCAGCACAAGACCTCGCCGTGGCCACCACAAGCGATGCGAGGTTTCCCTCCCCGCGGCAGTGCAAGTGGCCCGAGGCCTCTCTTCCCGCGGCCGCCGGTGGCGCGAGTAGCAGCCGCTTCATTTCCCAGGGGGGGCCCTGCCTAGTCCCACCTCACTAAGCCCCGCGTGCCGTCTTTCGGAAGGCGCCCTTTGGCTGGAGGTCTGCACAGTGCCCTTCCCTTTGGTTGCCCCCTCGTTCCCCTCTGTCGGCCGAGCTGTGGATGTGGTAGGGATGGGGTAACCGCAGATTCTCCAGTCCGGCTTGGAAGTTTCATCACCCGCCCTATAAGACGACACCCGGCGTATAAGACGACCCCCGACTTTTGAGAAGATTTTCCTGGGTTAAAAAGTAGTCTTATACGCCAGAAAATACAGTACATCAAAACAATAATTAAAGTAGGGCAGGAAGGGGTGATCACTGAGGAAATGGTAGTCGAAACAAAAAAAATCTTCTGGTGGCGGAAGGGAATAGGCAAGTCTCTCTGGGGAAAGATTTCCATGACTGAGAAGACCCTTTTCCAGGTTGCCGCCTGCCTAATCTCAGAAGGTGGGGACACCCAGAGCAGGACGTGGGAAGATGATTCAGGGAGGTTCATAAAATAGTAGGCGGTCCTTCAGATATACCATTGCTTATTATAGTTGTTAGTATGACTGCTGTTTTGTTGTGGCACTCCAATGGTAAAAGGAATGTAAACATTTGTCAGTCTTACATTATATGGGGTAGTCACATAAGGTCAGTTCTGAAATGTGGAAGCTACCTCATCAGTGACCTTTGTATGCAAGTCTTGCAGATTGAGAAAGGACATTAGATTTCAGGGCTGCTCATGATTAACTTTTGCAAGCAAAACAGTCTGATAAAAAAAGAAACCATCCAAGCAAAGGCTGACACAAATTACTGAAAAAGTAAAGCAAATACAGCTTGATCACACATATCCTGAAGGACATGAAATACCTAAGCACACAAATATTTCTACTCTATTAATGCTCTATGATGCAAAATCAAAGTCTGCCTTATGTAAAGAGCAATGTTGCTGAGACGGGTCTGGACTCTTGCTTCAGTTCCACAGCAACAGAATTGCAAAACTAGTTATTCTAAAACTTTGTCCTCAAAAAACTCTGCGCTACTAAGCAATGTATATTTTGCTGCCAATCTAGTAAACCTTTGTCATAGATTTGCATACTTTAGCTTCAGTTGTTGAACTGGCTCCCTCACTTAATAGGTCTGGTGAAAGTCCTGTGACTTGGAATCAAATATGATAATTAGCAGTTTAATTCCTTTTTCATGTTTTAATTGAAAGGCCTTGAATTATAAATACAGAACCTGTAGATAAAAGTGCACTCTGAAATTGGTCACTTAGAAGAAGCATTCATTTCTTGATCACCATTTAGGAGAAGATATGAAGCAAAGGTATGCGTAAACCTTTTATGAGTCTCTTCCTTCCTCACCCCTTTTTCTCCTTCCTCTTATAAAAAGCCAAGCTATTGTCTTTAAAAGTTCAGAGAGGGTGATGGTCTTGAAAGCAGACTTGTCTACTACAAACAATATTTCATCTAAACCAGTGGTTTTATCTAGTCAAGAACTAAATTAGAAGTAGAAAGAGAAAGGCTGAAGTAGGAGGCTGGTTAGGTATAAAACTCTTGGTTTCACTGAGGTTTAGAAATCGTTTGGACTTCCTTATACACACATTTCAGTGAGTCACAGTCAAAGGAAGAACTGCTTCGGTGTGTGCTAAATGACTATATGCATGGAAGCTACACGTTCAGTTAGGCTTTTAACATCATAACACAAACCAAGTACTAGCATACAAAAGATTA
Organism: Lepidodactylus listeri; assembly: GCA_029233225.1. NCBI lineage: Eukaryota > Metazoa > Chordata > Lepidosauria > Squamata > Gekkonidae > Lepidodactylus > Lepidodactylus listeri. The sequence goes on from JARCFY010000002.1 coordinate 99,221,959, forward strand.
GTCCAGTTCATGGTTGAGTATGCACACATCCTATTTAGATCACCTTAGTAGAACTCAACCCCAACTAGACTGTTCCCACTACAAATTATCATGTACATAGGTCCTCAAAACAAAGAGCATGTCGATTGAGTAAATGTTAGCTGAGTTAAAGATGTTTCAGTATTTTTCTGTATAGGGCAGTTCCTGAGACTGGGTTTGGGGGCCTTTAGTTAATAATTGAACAGACAGGCACCAGTTAACGCTGTAATGTACAACAGATTTCAAAGGACAATGCCTCATTAATCATACTCTTAAAACAATTATATGATCCCAGTGATGAGTTCCTGCATGAGCATAGTTTTTGGAACCATTGTGGAGAGAAGTTTATAAATTGCATTATATTATTATCTATATACTATTTTCCAACTGTGCCCCCTATCTGTGGATACCAAAATCGGGGCCACATTTACCCAAAACAGGTTTTGAGTGACACCCTCCCCCAAATTTACAGAAAAATCTGAAATCTTTAAAATGTATATATGGAGGGGAGTTAATTCCCCCAAAAGGCACCTTCGAGGGCCCTGGCTGCTGCTGCTCCTGTGGCTTCAGTGGCAGTGGAGTCCAGCGGCAATAGCTACTGCATCTGCCACTGGGCCCGGCAGTGAAAGCCAGTATGAAAGCCAGTATGATGTCACAGAGTAGGATCTGGGAGACCATCTTGCTGTGGAAGCTCACTGGGTTAACTGGGACCAGTCACATACTTTCAGCTTAACTTACCTCACAGAGTGGTTGTGTGGATAAAAATGATGAGAGGAGAGCAATGTAAGGTCTTTGGTCCCCACTGTGGAGAAAGGTGTGGTATAAATGAAATAAATAACTAATAAAGATGTGAGGTAGATAAAAGTAGGTTGGTGAATAGCTGAGAAGGAGAGAATGAGGCAGGGAAAGGGGCAAGAATATGGGAGTTACCATTGGGAGGAAAAGAGGAAATAATGTGGGGAGGGGAAAGTAAAGTGCCATCCCACATGACCTTGAGGATCTCTTACCATGCAAGCAGGCCTGGTGCAGCAGTTAGCACCATTTAACTGGCCCACAATTTTTCAAGGTAGAGGCTGATGCAGAGGGTGGGGGGAATCCTAAGGCAGAGGGGGAAATAGAGGTAGGTGGGCTGTTGGTTTGGAAGGAGATAGGGTTGCCAACTCATGGTTAGGAAATTCCTAGAGGTTTTGGGGGTGGAGCCTATGGAGGGACCTCAGAGGGTTTCTTCCAGGGGAACTAGGGTTGCCAGCCTCCAGGTTAGGCATGGATATCATCCAGAATTACCATTGGTCTCCAGATGACAGAGGAGATGGCTCTGGAGGAAATGGCTGCTTTCGGGGTAGACTTTATTGCACTATGCCCTGCTGAGATTGCTTTCCTCCCTAAACCTCACCCTCCCAAGGCTCCATCCCCAAATTTCCAGGAATGTCCCAAGCTGGAGCTGGTAGCCCTAATCGAGGAACTGATCTCTGTAGCTGAGAGATCAGCTGTGATTCCCAGAGATCTCTAGGCCTTGCCTGGACACTGGCAACCTTAGAAGGAAAGAAGAAAACAGGAAAAGGGGAGAGGCTATGGGGGCTTTCAGGGAAGAGGAGGGGGAAATGATATGTCTCCAGCAAGTCCTTATGGGTTCTCACTTTGTGATATTATATTTCAAAAATGTAAGGATCCTTCTTGTATGCTGATTTTCCTGTTCAGAGGACCATTGGACTCATCCAGCAGGGTTCCTCCTATGTTCTTATCTAAAGATCTGAATTTGAAATTACTGTTTGAAATTATTTGGATCCTTTGCATTTGTATCTTACAACCTTTAGCTGTATATCCTCTACTTCTGCAGTAGCCTGTTGACAAGCTCTCGGTTGGTTAGGAGCATGATAATCCTGTGCTGCCTTGGCACTGTATAGGCTGTGGTATAAGGGTCCCTGGTGTGGTGCATAAATGCAACATGGTCTTAAAGCAAATGATGCAACAGCCTTGTTAACCCTGGTCTGTCCAGAGCATGAATGAGACTCCACCTGGGAACCATTTAGATAGAAATTAGTAAATAAAAGAACTAAAATTAGACATCTCACCATCAGGACTCCTGCCAGTGTTCCTTTCAATCCCCTATGCTGCACAGTGGTGCAGGGCTTTTTAAAGGATAAAGAGAGGAGAGAGGCAGGTCACTAAGCTACGGAACCAGTATGATGTATGGTTGTTACCTCTGTAGTAAGGGAAATGATTAAAAATTGTGGTATGCAAGTGAACAGTAGGACTATACTGTGGGTGAGGCATAGCTTTTCCTCACCTACCTAACGTAATAGATCCTTTTAGCTGAATTGACCCAAATTTTTGCTCATGCTGCAGCAACCAAAAGAGCACCATAGGATTGTGTCCTCAGTCTGATCTGTGTGATACCAAGTTATTTATAAATGTTTTCAACTGTTATTTATAAATGTTGGACTGGATGGGCCATTGGCCTGATCCAACATTGGTTTCTCTTGTGTTCTTATGTTCTTACATACAGAGACATAGATAATATGTTCAGCATAATGTATTTTTTAAGAATTGGTAACTATCTTCATTTTAAAGTGCTAATCTGTTTTTCACCAGTGACTTCTTTCCCTGCTGACTGGAAATAGTATGTCCGTGCAGAAATCTCCTTCCTTTCTTCATTTGTGACTTGCCACAAAACTGGTATTGTGGGACTTAGCACTCAATGAAAACAACAGTACTATTACACTGCTGATTTCCCATATGGACTCCATGCTGATGCTGCTTGGATTGTCATGGTCAGTACATGTGTATAGGATCATAGAATCACTGAGTTGGAAGGGGCCATACAGGCCATCTAGTCCAACCCCCTGCTCAGTGCAGGATCAGCACTGAGCATCCCTGACAAGAGTTCGTCCAGACGCTGCTTAAAGACTGCCAGTGAGGGGAAGTTCACCACCTCCCTAGGCAGCTGATTCCACTGTTGCACAACTCTGACTGTCAAAAAGTTTTTCCTAATCTCCAGCCGCGGTACCTTCCCACCCTTAATTTAAACCCACTCTTGTGAGTCTTCTCCTCTGCTGCCAACAGGAACAGCTCCCTGCCCTCCTCTAAGTCACAGCGGCTTCAAGAGAGCCATCATGTCCCCCTCAACCTCCTCTTCTCCAGACTGAACATTTCCCAGTCCCTCAGCCTTTCCTCATAGGGCTTGGTCTCCAGGCCCCAATCATCCTTGTCGTTCTCCTCTGCACCTGTTCCATTCTGTCCACATCCTTTTTGAAGTGAGGCCTCCAGAGCTGCACACAATACTCCAGGTGCAGCCTGACCAATGCAATCTACAGCGGGAATATGACATCTTGCAATTTGGATGTTATGCCTCTATTGATACACCCCAAGATCGCATTAGCCTTTTTTGTCACTGCATCTCACTGGCTGCTCATATTTAACTTTCGGTCCACCTGTACCCCAAGATCTTGTTCACACACACTTTTAAGCCAGTATGTCTTTGGGAGACTAAATAAGAATACCTGAAAATGATTACTGAAATTCTCTTTACCCAAATACAAAAGGGGCCATTTGAATATGACTTTTTAAAAGACTTGCATCAAACTCACTAAATAGTAACTTCATTTCAACTGCAATAAAAGAACTCATGAACTGGCTTGAATATGTGGAATTATTTACAGGAAAAAATATACCATAGTACAAAAAATAGCCAGATTGCTTACTTGGTTTTTCAGTGAGCCTGAATGGAATTCATTTTAGATCAGCTTATTTTGGGATAACTATAGTCATCAATCTAGAAGAACTCCTGTATCTATTCTTGAAATGTATATTTAAAGGAATCTTTATGTTTTTGGTAAATTACACCAGACTAAATCCATCTATATACAAAGCACTAATAAATTTTGGAAACAAGGTTAGAAAAATAAATGCAAGGCAGAATATAACTGAGCCTGTTCATTATGCTTACTGCTTCTGGTTTAATGGCCAACACAGGAAAAATACTAAAACTAATGAACAAACTGTAGTTTAGTTATACTGACCCATGTGTGAAGTAGGAGGGAGTATGCAGGTCCAAGGACTTTCACAAATAATTCGACAAGCCATTGGCTTGTTATTCCATTGTCGTGCAGCCAATATGTGTAACATGCATGCTGCCACAGCAGAGAAAAACATTACATTAGCATTGACTCTCAATATTCTTTTTCGTAACACTAGCAGCTTGTTATCACAGGTCTGTTCCTACTTCCAGTGTACCCCAAATTCTCTCTTGACCCAGTGTCATAAAGAAAAACTAAGGAAAATATTGTCAGTAGGTCACCTGGTCATGACAGTGGAACAGGAGTTTCTGACTGTGTGTCATTATGCTGATTGATGAATCTGCAGTGGGATTACAGACAATCTAGCAGTAGAAATATAGACCATGCCCTGAACCACATAAATGTAAATTGTTATTATTAGTGCTTTTCTGCCAACCATAAACTGTTCCCATGAGAATAGAAGATGCAACATTATTCTGAAAGAAATCCTTGCTGTGAATGGGTAGCTGCAGAAGCAGCATAGTATTCTCTCCTGGGTAATGAATTTACCTAGTTGACAGATCATTAGCCCTTTCTGTGTCTGAACAGGATGATGGACAGGAACACAAGGGTAGCCTGGCAGTACAGTACATGACTTTTACAACCTTTTATGTCTTAGGTTAAAACTGTGTGCCAGGAATAAAAGTAAGAATTCAAATTAGCTCTTAAGCAATTATGTAGACAGCAGGACATAATAGGGAATTTTACCTTCTTTATGAGAACAGAACTAGTGCTCATCTAGATGTCAGTGTTTGAGAAATAATAATAAGATAACAGTAGCTTTTGCAGCTTTAAAGCTAGAATCATGGTCCCGTTAAGGAAGAACAGAGGAGGCTGTCACTCCTTCACCCCATCACATGTATTTGGGGACACATATCTGTGGCTAGTTTAGTGGTTCCATACCCAAAGTGAATGTTGTCTATGGATGTATGTGATAGGTATAAATTACTCCAAAAACTGGAGTTATAATACTCTTATTATAATATAATATTATAATATAATATATTATAATATAATATAATACTCTTAAAATACATTTTCTTGGAGTTAGCAGCAGTGCTGCAGCTTTCAATCAAGTCTTTAAATCAAGCATTCCTAGGTAACTAAGAAGCAAAGGAGCATGAATGGAGGATGGGAAATGTAGGGTTGGGATGTGGGAAAGCTAGCCTATAGCTACGGTGGGGCATCTTGAGGCCATGCTGTGAGATTGTCCCAAAAGATGCAGTCTGCAACAGGTCTCCTGAACCAGAAAGTCCTTTATTTGCAAAGAGGTTCTTATTGGAAGGGTTACACTTTTCCTGTTAGTAATGGCTTTATTGTAAACAAACAGTATTATACCAAGCAACTAGAATCCTCCTTCCTGCAACTACACCAATCATTAAACGTGAAAGGTTGTTCCAGCCCGTGAATAAGTTTTACACAGAAATGGCAGCAAACAGGTTATTGGGCTTTTTAGTTACCAAGGAACTTCTACAAATGTTTTCGAGAGCAGCTGCGAAAAGAATAACATGGTAGGGGAGGATTTGTCTCAGACCTTGAGCAAGCTGGGAGCAAAACAAAGCAAGCTGGGAGCATAGCATGATAGGGCAGCCAGTCAACTTAACAGCATGTGAGCATATTCCAACGGGTGGGGTTACTGGTCAAGTCCCAAACCCCGAGCGGGAGATGGCAGCGTAGCTGACACGTGCCCCCTTAATTGTGGGACACCACATCCCACAAAACCGTGTCTTTAAAGCCATCATAATGTTTTTAAAAGTTTAAATGTAGCTGTACCGCTGCGCAGCCACACCCAGGCCTGCCTGCACCACCTTTTTCTCCTCTGGGCTCTAGCCAGCTGGTCTGCTGCATTCTCCAGGCTGCCTTATGCACCCATCCCCACTTTCCCCTCCGTCCAACAGACTCCTGGGCCCTCTTCCTGTGGAGGAGGGAAGAGGGGAGGAAAGAGAGAAGCAAGGTGTCCCTTGCCAGTGTGGGCTGCCTGCAGGTGAGGGGCCATGGCCGGGTGCTTCTTCGCCTCTTCTTTGCAGCACCTGGGGGAGAGGGGAGCACACGCTCACGCACCAGGCTGGGCAAGGCTTTGTTGTGTTTATTTTTTGGGTGAGTGGTGAGGGCTCCTGCCTGCCCACCCCTCTTTCCTCCTGAGGACTTTCAGCAGGTGTGGCAAAGGTAGGCATGCTTCACCAGCGGGGCTCCATTCTCTCAGCCGGCACAAAGGTTTGGCAGCATCAGTGGAAGGCCTGATGCTGAGCCAGGCAAGTGGGCACCCAAGCTGGGCCAAGGTGGAATCACTACTCGTGCTAATTCCTCAGTTCTGGTTCAGCACTAGTAGTGATTCTACCTAGTAATCTTCAGCACATAACTTTTTAAAGTAAAAAACTGACAGGAGGGCAAGCCAGAGAGAGGAGAGGAGACTGTGGTGTGCGCTCCAGCCAGAGGTAATTAGATTAACTTTAATCAACTTAACTGTCCCCTAAAAATTTTTAGTGCCCCCCAAGAAAAAAATCCTGGCAACAGGCCTGTGGGGAAGTATCTGGAAACTTCTCCTGCCAACATATAACCACTTCTAACCCCAGATTCATTTGAAATATGGTGTTGGAAGAGAGTTTTACGGATACCGTGGACTGCCAAAAAGACAAATAAGTGGGCTCTAGATCAAATCAAGCCCAGACTCTCCTTCAAAATGACTAAACTATCATGCTTTGCTCACACTTATGAGAAGTGCTTATGAGAATTCAAGTCACTGGAAAAGACAATAATTCTACAAAAAGTTGAAGCCAGCAGGAAAAGAGGAAGACCCAACGTCAGATGGATTGACTCAATCAAGGAAGCCATGGCCCTCAGTTAGCAAGACCTGAGCAAGGCTGCTAACAGCAGGACGTTTGAGGGGTGATTAATTCATAGGGTCAACATAAATGGGAAGGAAGCTGATGGCACTTAACACACACACAATCCCCAGTATCAAATTGGTAGAAGATTAGCTAATTGTAAAATAGAAGCAGCTTACACAAAACACAAAAATATAATTTAGACAAACCAAAAAAGACACCGTACAATTCAGTCTTCTGGGTCCATTGGACTGCCTCATGGCCACAGAGTGTGAGCCAGTAAATTTTTAGGTCTTGCCATATGGCTTGCACCTCTGTCCATGTAGAGTCTTAAATACCTGTAACAGGAAGGGAAACCGCATCTCAGTCCTGATTTTCTTCATTTTACATATAGGGTCCCAAGGTTCCCTTCCCCTAATAGAAGATCATCTGGCAACACACAGTCTCAAATACCTGTAGCAGGTGCAACAGTAAAAGTCACAGTTGAAAATTGGTAATGATGGTTTTAAGTGTAGTTGAAAGTCTAGGGCTGCAGTTACACTGGCAGCTTGGTGCGGTATAGTGGCACCTTAAATTGTACCTGTTTAACATGTAGCAGAGCTTTTAATCCAGACTACACACCCTGTGGCGGGTTACCTGCACAGTTGTCCCATGGGGGAGCATCCACATTGGTGTTGTGCTTCAACCACGGGATAAACTATAAGGGTGGGTTTTATTTACATGCAGGTGGATGGATGCATATATGCAGATATAGGCAGAAGCTTTTTTAAAAAAAACAGTGGCGGAAACAGATCTGCAAGTTCAGACATCCCTTCCGGGTTCCTTTCGCTGCAGGAGAGTTCAGACGTTGGAAAACCTGGAGGGAGCTGCAAACAATCCGTTAATACTGGACTTTCCCCGGTATCTGTTAATTCCACTTCCATTGCGGAACAGCATGGGCTGCCAACAACTGTGCCACGGGAGGCAGATGTCCTCATCTAGAGGGGCCCATTTATTTTACCCAGGTAACGCCACTATATCACCACAAACTACGTGTGTGACCGCAGCCTAGGTGTGGTTTATGGTTTATGTGTGGTTCATGAGACAGTTCACTTAAGAACTATCAAATCACTGAAGAACTGCTGAACATTGCTGAAGGACAAAGGGGAATCCAGTACCTTTACCAGAAGTGTCAGTAACTGAGGTACAGTGGCTAGTACTGCAGCACTTTACAAATGTATACCTGCTGAGTGGTTAGCAGTGTCTTGTACTGACCAGTGAAGCTATCCTCTGCATTACACCAGATGCTGTTACCACTAAGCAACTTCAGAATCTCCTGCGTCTCCTGTTGATAGTCACTGGATCCTTTCTGCCTTCAGTGGCACTTAACATGGGTAAATGGTAGTCTTGCACTGACTCACAGAGCAAGCCACCCCTTCTCCAGCTCCTTCCTTGCCACAGAATATCTCCTGAAGCCTTTAATGGAGCTTAATGTGTAGGTAAAAGAGGGACCAAGGCTATTCTCTGGACTTCTCAGATTTGGCCAGGGAAACCTGTCCTTTTCATTTCTTAAAGGCCATGACTTGAGACAATTAGACAATATTTTCCCATTATTAAGTATTCCCTTCAGAAAGGCTAATATTTGGAACCTTCTAATGAACAGAAATTATTTGTTCTGCTGCTAGAGATGGGAGTTGCTCATAGATAGGAGCAGTTAGGTACCCAAGTCACATCAAAAGGTCCTGGGAGCAAGTGGTGCATTGGAATACTAAAACGGGAGTCCAGTGGCTCTTTGGAAGTTAATTAAATTTTATTCCATCATAAACTTTGTGAGTCGGTGTTCACTACATCAGTTTAGTTAGCCTCTAACTCATGAAAAGTTACACTAGAATAAATGAAGCTGACACATGTAGATATTCCCACAAGTGTGCACCTTGACAGTTCCAAGGATCATATTAGGCAGTTATGGAACGCCCTTCCCCTTGAGACTCACCTGGCACTCACCTGAGACTCATTACTCTCTTTTAGGTGCCAGGCCAAAACATTTCTCTTCATCCAAGCTTTTAACACCATTTTTGTGTGTGTTTTAGTCTGAAAATGGTTTAAGTTGTTCAGTATTCTATGTTTTTGTGGTTATATTTTTATGCGGTGGGGTGGGTTTTTAATGTTGGATTTTAATTAATAACATTTAGTATTTTGTTTTAATTATTTTTTCATTTAGAAAGCTGCCTTGGGCAAATTCCCTGAAGAGGCAACATAAAAATTATCTAAATAAATAAAATTATAATTTGCATGATTCTCTTGACCTTGTGATGGTGTGGTGGTTGGAAGGAAAAACTGAACCTGTTGTATGACTACAATCCAGTCCTTACACACCTAAATTTCCTGTTTTTGGGAACCCTGTGATAGTTCTTGGAGTTAAATTAAATCAAATACCAGTTGTGCTAGTTTCAGTCTTCAAAGAGACTTATTTATTTTACTAGTATTTGTTCCAGGCAAAAGCTGACTGGGAGATACTACGATTAACTCAGAAACAATTACTGGATCTTTGCCTACAGATGTGCTGGGGCTCAGGTACAGGAGATGAGTTTTGCCATTATGGATTAATTCAGTAAGAAGATTAAATCACTCTCTTTGATGTGTTAGGCATTGTCTGAAAAATCCCTTTAAGTTTTCTGTAATGTATTTGACTTTAGTTGTTACAAACACTAGCCAGTTTTTCTGTGGCCAGAATATGAAATCTGAAACTTAGAAAGGATACTTGCCTTTGCAGTGAAGTTTCTTGCAAAGGGTACTTGAAGTCCTCACTTTGCATTTTTAGCCAGTTCAATTGGTATTTTTATTTCCTTGTCAGATTCTGAGTTTGATTAAGGCTACTTCTCCTCCTGGCCTTTCAGCATCTGTGTTCCATGTCTGAAAGGAAGAGGGGGAATGTCTACATGGTCTTTCCCCATGTTCTGGGTGGTCATGAGCAGTGTTCCCTCTAAGCTGAGTTAGTGTGAGCTAGCTCACAGTTTTTTAGCCTCTGGCTCACACCTTTTTTGTCTTCGCTCAGGAAGGATGGCTCCAGAGGAAACTAATTTATGCAGTAGCCAAATCGCTCACTCACAACTTTAATGGCAGTAACTCACAAAGTAGAATTTTTGCTCTCAAGGTTCCACAGCTTAGAGGGAACATTGGTCATGAGGTGCTAGATGTCTATAGTGACCCTGGGTATAACACTGAACTCCTGTTTTATTTTGCTGCTACAGACTAACATGGCTGTCCCTCTGGAATTATCATCATTAAATAATGCAGCACCTGTATTGCTACATTTGACAGATGTCATGGGATTGCTTCCAAGTAAATTGAGGACAGCATCCATTGGCTTCCTAAAAGTTGTTAGCAGGTGTACCTGAATAGACTGTATTGGGTTGCTAGGCAGAGCTCCTCAGCCTGGTGATCAAAGCCTCTCTTGTCATGTGTGAAACATTAATCATATGAACATTCCTGCATATCTTTAAATATTATTTCTCTTAACCCTGAAGGGGAATCCCTGATGCTACAGGGAGATGACATGGTTGGAGTACAAAATGCGATACTGGCTTACTTGTCACTGCTTGTTGCAGCTTGGGAGGAGAATGGGTATGAGGAAGTGTGGTCTGCAGCCTCATGCTGCCCTCAGGCTACATGGGTGGGTCCAGTCTCATGGACTGGCCAGCAGCTTCAATTGAGGTGGCTTGGTGTTGGGCGGAGCAGAGGGGCCCCATTGGCTATTTAAATCCAGCACTGCGGCCGGCTTGCCCGCTGTTCTGCCTCATCGGCTGCCCACTCTCCCTTCCTGTTTTTATTCCGTAGAAAAGAGCAAGAGTTCAGTAGCACCTTAAGGACTAACGAAATTTGTGGTAGTGTATGAGCTTTCATGAGTCACTGTTCACTTCTTCAGATACAGGTAAAATGTGAGTCCATCTGTCCTATATATTGGAAAGTGATTTCAGATGCCAAATGACATTAGCAGGCAAATGACAATAGCAGGTGTGATTGGATTAGGTGTGATACCCAGAGGGGTAGCAGGTGTGGAGAAATCACCATCAGTAATGAGACAGGAAACCTAGATCTCGATTCTATCCAGGTGGATGAATTGTCTTGAGCTTCATTATCAGTTGCAATTCAGCAGTGTCTCTTTCTAATCTCCCTTTGAAATTCCTTTGTAAGAGAACTGCTCTTAAGCCTAAAGAGGAGAAAGGAAAAAAACCCTCCACTATTAAAGCAAAGTGAAAATGGCTTTCAATTGCTAACATAGGACTTCTATAGCATGTTTATTACGAACCATGTCACTTTCCAGTAACCAGGCTGCTGCCAGTGGGAGGCTCAAAAATGCTTGTGTTAATAAAAAAAATTAATTTCAAACCAAATGGACAGTTTACACATGGTAAGGACTGCTACTCACCATGTGGTATTTCTTTCCTCCCTTCACAAGTGTGCTACATTGGGCAAAATGGGTGCCACTTGCTGTTAAGCAATGTTGACTGCCGCACTTGCAAATTTATAAGTCTCAGTGTATTGGGCAAGGGGGAGCAGCTGATCTAAGGAAGTCCCTGAGAGAATAGGAAACAGAAGGGGTTTCAGGAAGACTGGCACTGGTAAGCTGCTCTTGGCACAAGCTGCTGGAGAAATGACAGGTATTCAATAAACATCACTGTGGCTAAGGGAAAGATTTAAAGGAGGGAGGGGGCTGGGCAGCAATAAACAAGGAACTGAAATGTGATGATTTCAGCTCTTGATTAGTTTGAATACGTAAATAGACCAAAAATTAAAATGACTTTAAATTTATTTATATATGAGCGAAATGAGAAATGAGCAAGCCATCTCTTCTTACTATTGCTATTTCAATAGCAATTTTGTTATACCAAGTAGACTAATGATATTTAGTCCAAGGGGATTTACTAAGGATTAACATCAAAATGTGTTTCTGTAGAACATATATACTACTTTATAATCAATAGGGTAGTTTGTGGGCACAACATTATGCTGCTTCATGAGATCTGTCACAAAATAATAAGACTGAGCTATTGGTGATGATGGAACATTGAGATGGACAGATGTTTCCAAGGTCTAGCCAAGTTAAGAAGATAAGAGCATCCTTACCAAGCCACTGAAATGATATTAATTATCTCAAAAAGGATTATATTAATGGTTACACAATACAACATATCGAAAATGAGCACAGGACAATAAACAGAAATTGTACTTGTTAAGCTTTTCCAGCATTCAGAGGTGCAAAACACTGAACAGCATGGAAACTCTGACTATGTGAGATGAATTGTTATGAGAGGTCCTCTGGTATTTTGTACATAGTGCCTTAAAAGAGTGAAACTTAAGCAGGTTTACTCAGAATCATACTCAGGTCCATTCCACTGGGTTCACTCACAGGAAATTTCTTAGCATTGCACTGTAAGAAACCCAACTGGGTCAAAATAATATGCTATGTCTGTGAGCCATGCAAAATGTTAGCAGGTTGAGCAGAAATTAATATCTTTGTGTGTGTGTGAGAAAGAGAGAGAGATTTGTGCTTGGGCTGTTTGAGATCAATGTTTTCTAACTTGGAAGCCTTGCCTGCCAGTTCTGGATGTATTGCAGGTATGCTGTAGTTAGTAGTTAAAGGATGACAGCAGTGGTGCAGTTAAGTAATTTTAGACTCTGGATTTAATGCGCTTATGGTGGAACCCTTGCTCCCTGCCCCTGCTGCTAGATGATAATGTATTTTTTTTAATGTGAAGCTACAGCCTGCTGAGGGTGGGGCTGAGGATCCTGTGGACCGTGGCCTTGGGCTTCTCCTCCAAAGTCCTGTCTTGACAATGACATTGGGTTCTACAGGCTCAACAGTATAGCAAATAAAATATGCTGTTAGTGGAAGCCAGTGGTTTCCTTCTGCTAAGCAAAGAATTTTCCACAAGAGAAAGACTTCTTTTGGTGAAGACTCCTTCCTCTAGCAGAAGATGTCATTTTTGATTGATTTATTTCATGCATTTGTGCCCAGCCATTCTCCCCAGTGGGGACCCAAAGTGGCTTATATCATTCTCCTCTTCTTCATTTTGTCCTCACAACAACCCTGTGAAGTAGGTCAGGCTGAGAGAGTGTGACTGACCCAAGGTCACTCAGTGGCACAAGTGGGGATTCGAACGTGGGTCTCCCAAATACTAGTCTAAAAGTCTTAACCACAATACCACAATGGCTCCACAGCAGAAGAGAATCTCTGGATCCAACCCAATGCTCTGAATTCCAATGAAGTACACATTTTATATTGTTCAATATTCATTTCAGTTTTAATCTTCTTGGAAAGTTTAAATGGTATTTATGTTTTGAAAACTGTCAGGGATCTGTTATGATTAAGGGTGGACTTGATCCTAATGAAACCATGTTCACACTTGGTTATTTTGAGGAGGTAAAAACAAAACTGCTGTCTTGCTGTGTCTCTCTCTGCATCTCCTGCTGTCTCCCCAGGTTGCTGCAGTACCAATTTTTTACCATCTATGAAAGAGGAAAGGAAACAGACTGCAGTGGTATGATGATGGGAAGGTGTCAGGCCTATTGCTATGAATTCTTGGGGTTAGGAACCATGCTGGAATCCCATATTAGATCTAAATTACCGTATTTTTTGCTCCATAAGACTTACTTTTTCTCCCAAAAAAAGTGGGGGGGAAAGTGTGTGCGTCTTAAACCCCCCTCACCTTTCCCGAGCCACGGTACCGAGCAGAGCTAGGTGCGTCTTATGGTCAGGTGCGTCTTATGGAGTGAAAAATAAAAAAGTGGGGGGAGGAAAGTGTGTGCATCTTAAACCCCCCTCACCTTTCCCGAGCCACGGCACTGAGCAGAGCTAGGTGCGTCTTATGGTCAGGTGCGTCTTATGGAGTGAAAAATACGGTATATTTAATATTGCTGAATATTAATGGACCAATTCACATAGTATAGTTTTCAGATGTATACCTAGGGGTCAAACTACATGTGATAGTAAGCTGCTTAGTTTTTTCCCCACTAAGGCTTTTTGTTTATGTAAGTTATTTTTACAAATGATATTCATTGAGGTTGCATTTTGCTTCAAATTTCTGTATGTGTATGTGAGGTTGGTAGTAGAGGAGGGAGAATTTTTAACTCTTTATTCTCTAGAAGTTTTCCTGCTGAAAATCTCCCCACATGCTTTTTCTGTGGCAGAGGGTGCAGAAGTGATCTCCAGTGAGAAAACTGCTGAATTAAAAAGCTCCCCAACAGCATTTTGTTTTTAAAGAGCTCAGATAGGTTTTTAAAATCTCAGCATCATAGTTTGGCCTCAGGATTTTTTAAGTTTATATCTAAAATATGCTGATTAATGAGATATACACATTTTTGCAAACATAGTATGAAATTTATGAGACAGCCAGGTTTAGCTTCAGCTCCCCATCAAGTTTCCATTCAATTTCAAATCCCCATTGGCCACCACATGAAGTGTGGAAGGCTTCTAAGCTGTAGCATCTAATCAAATCAGCACCATAATGAACAAAACAACCAATTTCAGAAACAACAAAAAGTCTTAAGTATTACAAAATAGGAACAAATTAATTCTTGCGCAGGATATATGGAAATCATGAATTAATGTTTAATATTTATTTATGAAAAGAATTCTATGCTGTCTTTCTTGCTGTAAACCTTCCACCTTGACTTCTATATCATGTGAACAGAACAATTGTTTATTGCTATTTATGTTATTTATAATATCTTCTCACTGAAACTCCAGGCGGATTACATAATGTAATTAATGCAGTCAACAAGATGGGACATCCAAGAAACCATGTAGTAGGATTAGGATTGCAGAAATCTGAAACCAAGCAGAAAATTGAAACAAAGCTGAAACAAAGCATAAGTATTAAATGATGCAGAAATTATATAGTATGATCATGCATACATACAGTAACAGATAGTAAGTACTATACACAGTAGTATAGCCTACATTTCTGAGCCATTCTTTTATAGTATATGTGTTACTTCTGTTAAAATGCCCTCCTGAATCTTTCAGTTTTGCATCGTTTATGGGATTGCCAGGAGAGTGGGATGATGCACATTTTTTTCGAGATTTTTATTGGTAAAATATCAGCTCCATAACACACATCAATAAAAACATTGAAACAAAGAGGATTACATCAAATAATGGATTTAACTGATAACTCAATAATGATATTTTTCTGAACTATTTAACCATATACTTAATTTTAAAGGTAATTCTATCAAATACCTCACTGAGGAGTGCGTGATAGTATTGTGTATTGTTGAGAGTGGTGGATCTCGCTAAAAGGTAATATAGCCTATGTCTCAGAATGTGTAAGAAGTCAGAAGTGAAACCAAGATGTGTAATGTGGATTTTGTGGCAGGAGATCATTTTCTGTCATGTATTGCAGGAATGGGAACCAAGTACAAACAAACTTAAGAGTATGTTGTACTAGGTGGTGCGTGCAATGAGGTCAAGGTGTCATTAATTTTGTCCATAATAAGTTGTTCCCACGCTTTGTTTCTCTAATCTTCCATTGTTGGGGGTTTCGTCGATTTCCAGTTGGCTGCTATAGTGAGTTTAGCTGCTGCAAGAAGATATGTTGTTAGATGATTAAATGAGTCCTCGCCTTTTAATGGATCTCTAAGATGTAAAAGAATAACTTCTGGATCTTCTTCGTGGTCTCTGTGCATCACACCTCTGGGATTAAGTGCGCCTGCGCCGATCCCGATCGGTAATCTTCAAAGCCTAATGGATTTTCGCACCAGCTCCCTGGTCACATGCACGTCCCACTGCGCATGACCCGGGGAGGGGCACGAGGATCCCACCAGTTCTCTTCTGACCGCCGCGTCGTGAGAATCCCCTCTCCGCTTCGGTCGGTAGTACTTTCGTTTTTCCTATTGGAAAAAGCCTTTCGGACTGTCTTTCTTCCCTTTTTTGACCTCGGACTGTTTTACGGACTTGCTCTCGGATTTTTCCTCGCTCTCCCCACTCGGCCTATGGCCCAGTGGTGGGGCTTCTTTAAGCGCTGTCGGGACTGTGGCAGTAAAATAGCGCCTCCAGACAAGCACGCTCTTTGCCTCCTGTGCTTGGGCGAGTCGCATCGAGTAGACTCGTGTTCGAGCTGCGCTGCCTTCTCTAAACAAACCCACAAGAACCGTGCGGCAAGGCTGAGAGTGGCGCTTTTGGAAGCACCTCTATTGCCGAAAATGTCGACCGCTGAGGCCTCGGCAGCATCCCCATCAGCCCCGACGGGCCCGGCATCGTCACCGACAAAGAGCACCATCGGTACCGATAAGTCGGTCACGAAAAGATCCCTCCCGCTGCCGCAAACTCCTGCAAAAAAGCGCAGAGAGGGCAAGGAGGAGAAGGGCAAGCACAGGCACAAGAAATCAACCACGCAGTCAATGCATGTCGCGTCCGACCTGACCCAGCACGGGTCCCCGCGGCTTGACCCTTCCGGGCGCGAACGACCCCGGGGCAGCTCCATCTCCCTGATGCCGCGACCCATCCAGTTGATGGACTCGGACCCCGATATCGAGCTGACGCAAGTCCCTCGGAGTAGTCCAGAGACCGGACCCGACCCGCCACCGCCACCGAGGGGAGAACGAGACTGGCGTCTTCCTCCCTTTTCGGTACCGTGGGACGTCCGACAATGGAGATACCTATACGGCTCCTTGTATCCCCCGCCACCGCAATGGTACCCGGCAGAATGGGACCGCCAGTCGATGTCGTCGAGAGTCTCACGATGCCGAGATCCACCGGCCCCGGGACCCTTCCCATCACCGATGCCGAGGCCATCACCAGCATCGATGCCGATACCGATGCCGATACCGCAGACCCTACCGGATGTCGACCTCCCTCCGTACCAACCAGAACCGTCGAACCCCATGTCACCTTCCGAACACCTATCGGTACCGAACTCTTCCGCCTCAAGAAGAGTCCCCCACTCATCCATCGCCATCCCCCGCTGTCGCTGACGATCTTCCAATCTCCCCTTCCGAAGACGTGAAGTCCTATGGGGAACTCGTCAAGAGAATGGCCCACTCCCTAGCTTTGGCTACTATCCAACCAGCCCCTGCCACTACCGATGCCATCTTTGACATAATCCAGATGGATACATCTACGGCAGTAGCTCTACCCTTAATTTTGGTGCTCCTGAACACCGCTAAGGAACCCTGGGGACACCCTTCATCGACTCCAATCTCAAGCAAGAGGTTGGATCACATGTACAGGCTTCAAGAACCTGGGGCAGAATTTTTGTTCATTCACCCCAAACCCAACTCAGTCGTAGTGACACCCTCGGCTAGGGGCCGCAGCGGGCATTCCTCCCCCCTTGACAAAGAGGGATGGAAGCTTAATTCGTTTGGAAGACGATTTTATTCAGCAGGAGTGTTAGGTATGAAGACTGCAAACTATATGGCTTGTATGAGCAGATATCAATACTCCCTGTGGGAGCAGATGACACCGCTCCTGGCACACCTTCCTGAGGACAAACAGCGCCTTGCCAGGAAGATCCAAAAAGAGGGCATGGTTTTGGCCAAACATCAACTCAATGCCTCCAAACATGTCGCTGATGTAACTTCGAAAACGCTCACGTCGGCAGTTGCCCTCAGGAGACATGCTTGGCTGAGATCGACGGCGCTTCCTCAGGACACAAAATCGCTGGTCGAAGATCTCCCTTTCGAGGGTGAAGGGCTGTTCAGCTCAACCACAGACGCAGTCCTCCATGACCTGGATAAAAGTATAAAGACATCACGTAACTTAGGTGTCTCCCAGCCCAGGCAACAAAAGCACAAGAATTGGCAGAGATCCTGGTCGAAGAAACAACTGCAAAGATCTCCCAGTGAGCCACAGTGGCAAAGACCTGCACCCTCCGCTTATCAACAGAAGCCGTACAGTCACAAACCACGCTTTCCAGCAGCCTCTGCCTCCAAGGCAAAACCCCCCAGACCGAATAAACAGGGTCTTTGACTCTCACACATGCTCCGGTCCTCCCACCCGTCTGGCACCCTTCCTACTTGCATGGCAAATCATAACCACGAACAAATGGGCCCTATCCGTAGTAGCAGAGGGATACCGGATAGAGTTTTTTCAGATACCACAAGAATCCTACTTCGTAGTCACCCCTCCTTCCGACACTCTGTCGTCAGAAGTCGAAGCCCTTCAGTCCAAAGATGCCATAGAGCCGGTACCCATGCACCATCTCCAGCAGGGGTTTTACTCCCGCTACTTCACGGTACCAAAGAAGGATGGCGGACTTCGTCCCATTTTAGACCTCAGGAACCTCAATGCGTTCATCACGTACAAGAAGTTCCGCATGACTACCCTCCAGACCATCCTGCCACTGTTAGAAGGCAATGTATGGATGGTGACGCTGGACTTAAAGGATGCATACTTCCATGTGACGATCCACCCATCTCACAGACCGTTCCTGCGCTTCGCGGTCGGTCCGCGTCATTTTCAATACAAGGCCCTTCCTTTCGGCCTCTCTACGGCTCCTCGTGTCTTCACGAAACTCATGGCAGTGGTGGCGGCTCATTTACGGCTTCAAGGTGTCCAACTTTACCCATATCTGGACGACTGGTTACTAGTCGCGCCCTCCGCAACGATTTTACAAGATCACATTGCAACAACCCTCAGCGCCCTAAACTCCTTGGGGCTAACGATAAACCTCAAAAAGTCCATGCTCACACCGTCCAGACGAGTACAATTCATTGGAGCCATTTTGGATTCCCTGCAATGCAGGGCTTTCCTGCCCCCCAACAGAGCGGCAGACATAGTTTCTCTCCTCCTTTCGATCCGGAAGGACAAGGAGGCTACGGCCAAGCAAATACTCCGCCTGTTAGGCCTGATGGCCGCAACCACGGCGGTGATTCCGTTCGCCAAGCTGCGGATGAGACCGCTACAGCTTTGGTTTCTGAGTCGTTTCCGTCCCAACATTCATTCCCTCTCCAAACTTTTCCGACTCTCAGACCAAGTTCTGGAGACCATGACGTGGTGGCTGACACCCCAGAATCTTCAATCTGGTGCACCTTTCCGGCTCCCACCCCCCTCGGCAACTATTACCACAGATGCCTCCCTATGGGGCTGGGGAGCTCACCTGGAGGGCATCAGTGTGGGCGGCAGATGGGACCCATCCGTGGCCCACAACCACATCAATTTTTTGGAACTCTTGGCAGTTCTCTATGCAGTGAGATCATTTCGCAAATCCCTGTTGGGAAAGACGGTGGCTGTCCTTACGGACAATACAACCACCATGTATTACATCAACCGGCAGGGTGGAACGGTCTCCCGTAGACTTTGCCGCTTAGCTATCAAGCTTTGGGACGAGTGCCAATCCATCGGCATTCATCTCATAGCGAATCATCTTCCAGGACTGCTCAACACCCAAGCAGACTTCCTGAGCAGAGGAGGAGCATCCCTACACGATTGGGAACTGAACCCTCTTTACCTGACCCCAATCTTCGAACGCTGGGGTCACCCCTCAGTAGACGTATTTGCCTCTCGGGAGAACAGGAAATGCCATCTCTTTTGCTCCAGAGCCGGCGCGGATCCAGCATCCCTCGGGGACGGCCTTCTTCTCCAGTGGACGGGGAGGCATCTGTACCTCTTCCCCCCGATCCCTCTGATACCGAGGGTAGTCCACAAACTGATGTCAGAGCGACCACGAGCGATTCTCATCACACCGTGGTGGCCGAGACAGCCGTGGTTTCCCACGCTCCTTCACCTCTCCCTGGGAGTCTACCTTCACCTTCCGTCACTCCCAGATCTTCTCTGGATGCACGAAGGTCAAGTACTCCATCACGATGTTCCCAAGTTGAAGCTAACAGCTTGGATGCTTCAACCTCAGATATAAACTCGCGCATTGCACAGGTTCTTTTGAACTCGCGCAAACTGTCCACACGCCCCTCCTATGCTGCGAAGTGGAATAAATTTCTAGCCTTTTTAACTTTGATAGGGCGGCCTTCCGTTCCTGCCACCCTTAACGACATTTTTGGGTTTTTGTTATCCTGTTCGGATAGAGGACTGTGCCACTCTTCTGTCAGAGTTTACTTATCAGCGATCTCGGTCAACCATCCCGAGATTGGAGGATACTCGGTGTTCTCTCACCCGACTACAAAACAATTCCTTAAAGGAATGCGTCGCCTCTATCCACCAATACGGACACCGGTCCCAGCATGGGACCTACCTTTAGTCCTTACCAAATTAATGGGCAAACCGTTTGAGCCTATGGCCTCCTGTAGTCTCCAGCTCCTTTCATGGAAGGTAGCGTTTCTGGTGGCTATCACGTCTGCTCGGCGTGTGAGTGAGCTGTCAGCGCTTCGTTGCGACCCACCGTATCTCACTTTTCATCATGGAGCAGTTACATTGGCTCCTGATATCGCCTTCCTACCCAAGGTAGTCTCGGACTTCCATGTGGGAGCAGACATCACGCTGCCTGTGTTTTTTCCTGATCCCCAGGACCCATCACAACGCAGCTTACACACTCTGGATGTCAAGAGAGCCCTTTCTTTTTACTTGCATCGGACAAAGCCATTTCGCAAGTCTCCGGCTCTCTTCATCACTTATGCCTTGCCCAGGCAGGGACAGAAACTGTTGTCTCAGAGACTCTCGAAGTGGATAGTAGAGACGATAAAGCTTGCCTACCTCCTGGCTAAGAGGCCATTGCCGGCATCCCTCCGGGCACACTCCACGAGAGCCATGGCTGCTTCCACGGCATTCCTCAAGGGCATTCCCCTGGGAGACATCTGCAATGCTGCAACGTGGGCGTCTCCTCACACGTTTGTGAAACACTACGCCCTAGATGTCTGTGTCCATCAGCGTACTGTGGTGGGCCGTGCAGTGCTACAAGCAGCTCAGATGTGAGACCTCCAGCACCCACCCCCAGGTATGTGGTGTGTTTATTGCTCGCTATTCTCCCAGAGGTGTGATGCACAGAGACCACGAAGAAGATATACAGGTTGCTTACCTGTAATTGGAGATCTTCGAGTGGTCATCTGTGCATTCACACCACCCGCCCTCCTTCCCCTCTGCTTTTGGTCTCCCTCATTTTTTCTTGGGGGCTGTTAGCAGCGGTCAGAAGGAACTGGCGGGATCCTCGTGCCCCTCCCCGGGTCATGCGCAGTGGGACGTGCACGTGACCGGGGAGCTGGCGCGAAAATCCATTAGGCTTTGAAGATTACCGATCGGGATCGGCGCAGGCGCACTTAATCACAGAGGTGTGATGCACAGATGACCACTCGAAGATCTCCAATTACAGATAAGCAATCTGTATTTCCAGCGGAAGTTTTTGCGATGCACATTTATTGGGAGTTGTTGACCTTGCCCATGTGCAGGATTGTACCTGCAGAAAGCCCTGCTCAGTTGAGCAAAACCATTGTTGCAGAGCACAGGGAGAAAGACGATCCTGCAGAAATGATGGTCCGAGGCCATGATGTGATAGCCAATATCTTGAACTGAGCCTACTAGTAACTGATAGGCAACCAGTGGAGTGACTGCGGAGTGGGAGTAATATTCATGCTCCTGATGATAGCCTAGTGGTTGCATTCTTTATCAGTGGAGTCTCCAAGTTGACTTTGAGGGAGACCTGTGTAGAGTGCATTACAGTAGTCTAGCTACCATGGTGTGGGGCCAGATGGGCTGAGTCAAGGTAGGAGGACACCTTTTGGGCTACGCTGAGTTTTTTTGCAGCTGCAGTAACTTGCTTCTTCAGCAGTAACATTTTATGTATTATTTATTTATTTACAATATATATACCTTCTGCCCTCATCAAGGCCAACAAAGTTGCTAACAGTTGAAAGCATACATAATAAAAACAGATCCTAAATATATTAAAACCAAACAAAATCATTAAAACCATTAAAACCAATCAAAGAGGGTGGGTCATAAATTGAATAAATAAATGAATAGTTTTAGTATAATATTTGCCTTCTATAGATTCATTCTCATTTATTTTGAAAAGGTTTTGAAAAAATGTGACAATCTAATCTGCCAAATGAGTACAACTATTTATAATGGCATTTCCACTTTTAACGTGTTGTTTTTTGATATAAATATGAATTAACTAAATAAACAAGATATCTGCTGTTTTCAGACACATTGATCCTTAAAATGTATCCATACTGCTTTTAAAATGTTAAAACATGTATCCATATTGCTGATTTTTCTTACGAAAAATGATTAGTTTTTAATTCACAAAAAAGTACTGAACTTGTTATCAGTCGACTTTTAATATAATAGTTTTGTTTCAAGGCACTGAATCTTGCTTAATACTCTGGTCTTCCTACTAATCCTCTAAAGCTGCAATCCTGAGGGTACATATTTCCCAATAAATTTTTTGAGATTAACAGAAAAATTAATTTTGTAAGGCCTTCCACATAAATATATTGGCTTTTCCCTAAATTTCCTGACTTTTGTGACTGTTTTAGGTACTTTAGTTGTTGTAGATTTTCCAGGCTGTATGGCCATGGTCTTGGCATTGTAGTACCTGATGTTTTGCCAGCAGCTGTGACTGGCATCTTCAGAGGTCTAACACAGAAAGATGGAGTACTCTCTGTGTCAATGTGAGAAGAAAAATGGTAGGTAGGTAATTTATATCTACTCAGGAAGGTGGGGTAGGGCTGAGTCATTATCTTGTAGGAGTTTCCCAGGCTGTGACGTGCTGATGGAGGAGCTTTCCTGAGGAGGTTCTTTTGCATATGGATTGGCTGTTGAAATTCTAATCTTAGCCATAGTGCTGTTGTAACCATGTCCTGTTTATTTTTAAACTCTCTTCTTTCCTGTTGAAATTGTGTTTATGTTTATGAATTTCAATAGCTTCCCTGTGTAATCTGACATGGTAATTGGATGTGTTCTTCCTCGACAACATATTGTTTTAGGTACCATTTTCAGTTCAGGACATCTCCATTTAAAGGATCTCAAGTGTTATGGCTGGAAGAAACTCTGCTTGAGTCACTGGAAAACTGCTGCCAGTAAGAGGCAATACTAAAGGGCCAATGACTGGATGGGAGTTCATGTAATGGAATGCTTTTTCATATGGAATAAAGGTCTCCACATAAAAAACTAGCATGGCTACTCACATTAACAAGGATTCTACATATAGTGACTCTCAGCAATATATTCTAATATCACAATTTGAATTGGCAACTGAGATTGAAGTTCCACTTCAAATGATGTTTTCAGAAGCTGTGACAGACTGTCAAGGGTTGATGCCGCAGAATCTGAGAACCTTTGAGTGCCAGGCTGTTAAAATGAAATTCTGTGAAAGCGTCAGTTAAGAAATGACATTTGGGAACTGACAGTTTAGCACTGACAGAGGACTGGGAAGGAAGCAAAGTGGAGTGAGAGGATCACAGAAGATCCCCATTCAAGCCGAAAAGGCACAGAGGTTCTAGTAAAGAAAAGTAATCCCTGCCCAGTGAAAAGGAAGATCGCTGTAAATAGAGGAGTGATACCTTGATCTGTATATGAAGGATTTGGGGAAATTTGTTGTACGTTCCTGCCTTTTAAATGTGAAGTGTCAGTGAAACTCAGAAACTTATGCCTGTAAGTTAAAGCAGAAACTGAAAAGAAAACCTCTCTCCTCAAAGTTTCAAAGACCTTGTTAAAAAACAAAAACACTTACTTGTTGGCAACATATTATCTGGATTTAGTATGATTACAAAGTTACCTCACTTTGTTATCAGTTCACCTCATACATCCTACCTCTGGTTTCACCTGACCTTTTACCCTCCAAGTTAAATAAAATATTTTGTTTATTTTGAACTTTCAATAGCCTTTTGCGTGTCATTAGTAAAGATAAAGGTTTCCCTTGCTCAAAAGCCATTTGAATCCGACTCTAGGGGGCGGTGCTCATCTCTGTTTCCAAGCTGAAGAGCCAGTGCTGTCCGAAGTCTTTTTCCATGGTAATGTGGCCGGCATGACTAAATGCCGAAGCGCATGGAATGCTGTTACCTTTCCACCGAAGCGGTACCAATTTATCTGCTTGCAATTTCTTGCTTTCAAACTGCTAGGTTGGCAGGAGCTGGGACCAGAGACGGGAGCTCACTCCGTCACGCGGCACTTGGGTCTCGAACTGCCAAACTACCGATCTTCCGGTCTGCAGTTCAGCGTCTTAAGGAGTACAATATTAGCAGGTGATTTTGTCTCTTCCCTCGATTCCCTGGGCTGGGCCAGAATCAAAATATATAGTAACCTGACAGGGTGGAACAGCCATAGACCAACAAATAAGAAAATAGATGTAGGGGCTGCCCAGCAAGAAAAAAAGATGAAACAAAGAGAAAATTCTGTGTGTGAGGGAGGAAAGAGGGCAAGATGGCCATAGAGCTAAATTCATTTTATCTGCTATCTCAGAGAAAATGGAAAGAAAAACTTTCCTAATTTTCTCAAGTATATGAATTATTTATGTTTACCATGTGTGTAACATTTTATTCAGTGCCCTGTGAAACAAAGAGAATTTTTTCAATGATATTATCAAGATTTTATTAAGATTTTAGGTTGCATGCTTAAACCTTGTTGAATTTATTAATACTTCTGAACAAACAAACTTGTTTAGGTCTAGGCTCCATGCAAAGTAACATACTTCTCTGTAGAAGGGTAGCCATAATACTGACAAGTATTTTAAAAAATATCCCTGTTCAGTGAGAGGTTTGCAAGAATTTCTAAAAAGGCTATAAAGAAACCAAGATTCAACTAATTTTGTATGGTGTGAAGTGTTAACAAAACTTTCATTATTACACTCTATTAAGCCAGGACCAGGAAACAATTTCTAATCAACGCTCTGATCTGAGCAGGCTTTTGTATTAGGCCTAAGATCTTGTGTTCTCTATTCACACATGCTCACTTCCAGCTGTTGTCATTGAAATCCCACATAATCTCCACAGGTCAAAGGACAGTCATCCATGACTGCCGCAGTTAAAAGGTTATGCTGATTTCTGTTGTCAAATATTGGTCTTTTCTTCTCTCAGCCACTTGTATTCTGCCTTTTTCAACAAGAAAGGTCCAGTCTAGAATTGTATTACATGACTTTAAAGTCTTAAAGGTGTCCCTCCATTGTACTTACGTTTTATGCCTCACATAGCCTAATTCATTCTGTTATACTACGCAAAGAATTTTCAGTTGGCTCTTAAAAACTGTGTAAAAAAGGTGGATGTGCAAACAAGCTTCAGATAACATTGACGTAAACACAGCAGAATTGTTATTTTAAAAAGGAAATGTCTAATATGCATGGGTAATAAAGCACCCATGGTTAATTGTTGGTGCCAGACAGAACCAAAACTAGAAGTAACTGTTGCCAAACATGACAGTTTCAAGAGAAATGGAGATTTTAAAATGTAGCATCCATGCATTTCAGTGATACAAACATGCCTAATTGTTGAAAAGGAATAGAATAAGCGACATTTTAAAGTTTTAATTTTAATATGATTTTTAGATACCTGGACAATAAGTTACCATTTAAATGTAATTTTTTAAATCATGAATTATTAGTCAAAATTTTGGAATAGATACATTTATTTTTTTGCAAGGACAACTATGAGGCTGCAGTCACATGGCTCTTTAAATCCAGGACTCCTCCCGGATTTAAAGGAGCCGCTTCCCCCCCCCCCCCCGGTTGGGATGATTACACATCCCAACCCCCGGTGGTGAAGGAGACAGCTTGCGGTGGCAGTGTCAGTCGGGAGAAGTTCCCTGAGCCCCGGCAGCAGTGGGAGGCGGGCGGCATGCGGGAGAGGCCGCGGAGGCAGCTGGCAACGGTGGCGGCTGGGGGAGGCACCCTTCCCTGAGCTCTGCCAGCATCCTGGTGAGTTTGGGGAGAATGGGGGAAGGCGGTGGCAGCTGGCGGGGCGCGGATTGGACCGGGGTTTGGTTTCTTCCCCCTTTTTGCTCTTGGGCGCTTGAGTGCCCAAGTGCTCAAGTGCAAAAGGGGGGGGGGAGAACCCGGGAGGGCCGATCTGGACATCACTCTCTCGCAATTATTGCGAGAGAGGGATGTCCAGATCGGCCCATTGCGGGTTCAAAGCGCGACTCCCGGGAAAATAGTTGATTTTTCCGGGGGTCGGAAAAAGCGCTTTGAACCCGTGCTGGAGCCCACTTCACCTTGGGAGTAGCTGCAGCCAGTCTGATCGGCTCCTTTAAATGCGGGAGGAAACAGCACTTCCTCCCACATTAAAGGGCCATGTGGCCGCAGCCTAATTCTCAGCAGGCTCGCTATCACATTCACATGAAATTGTGTGAGGAAATAACAGGAATTGATGCTACTATGTGCAGTGTTCTCAAAATAATTATTCAGTGCTAGGCCGTTACAGCTTTCTATTAAATTAGAAAGGTGTAACTCTTCTCAGAATTGCTCTGTAAATTAAGCATAGAACCAGCTGAAATTGTTTTTGGGTTTCCACAGATTATATTCAAGCATAGTGAATTACAATTCTAGGATTTGTTATTTTTGTTTCTAGTTCAGAGTGAAAATTTCCTCCTTCGTTGTTCTGATGATCACTGTCATGTAAGCAAGTTAACTAAAGATTTTGACCTGTATCCGACTAAACAAAATTTAGATTCCAAATTAAGTTAATTTGTTATATAAAATACATATTTAGTTTTCATGTTTTGTTTGTTTTTAGTCGTCTAATACAATAATCAATAGTATGTGTTTTATAGTTTATTCAAATTATTGTCCATTTATCCTTGTTTGTTTCCGCTTGTAAAGACAGGCATATCTTTAAGATAAACTTAACCAACAAAACTTATGCCCTGACATGGATAGCCCAGGCAAGCCCGATCTCATCAAATCTCCGAAGCTAAGCAGAGCTGACCTGGCAAGTATTTGGATGGTAGACCTACAGAGAATACCAGGGTCGGGAGGCCAGAGGCAGACTATCAAGCCACTTCTCTAAATGTCCTTTGGTCCCCAGTAGTAATTGCCAGAGGTCTCCATGACTTCCAGGCATAGGCACACACAGACACACACAAATGCAAAAAATAGACCCCCCCCCAACCCTTATCAGCGGGTTTTGCAAAGTGTCACATGACTGTGTTGTGACTGGTGTATTTCAGAGCCAGAGATGTGTAGTGGTGGTCTAGCATCTGGAAGTGTGGGTGCCTATTAAGTGCTGTCAAGCTCCTTCCAACTTATTTATTTCATTAATTTTTTTATGCAACCCTCCCTGCAATGCAGGCTCAGAGCGGTGTACAACATTCTAACATAAAATAATATTAAAATGATCCACTATACAAGTAATACAATATAAAATCAGAAACCTAAATGGCACCACAATAGAAATTAACCCCCTTAAGTATTGATGTGGAGGGTAGATCAGTTGCTGTTAAAAAAATGCTGCTGTCCTCAACCATATGCTTGGCGGAACAACTCTGCCTTTCAGGCCCTACAGATTTGTAACAAGGCCCGCAGGGCCCTGATGTTATTTGACAGAGTTCCACCAAGTCGTAGACAGGACCCAGAAGGCCCCGGCTCTGGTTGAGAACAGCCAAATGCTCCTTGGGCCAGGGCCTTCCAGTAGATGTTGTTCTCCTGAGTGTAACGCTCTCCAGGGAACATACTGGGTGAGGCAGTTCCCCAAAGGGGCATTGGTCCCAGACCATTTAGGGCTTTGAAGGTCAAGACCAAAACCTTGAACCTATCCTGGTACTCAACCTGGAGCCATAGTTTGAATATGTGCTGTTAGTGGTGTTCCCATAACGACCCAGGCTGCTGCATTCAACACAAGTTGTAACTTCTGAATCAGCTTCAAGGGCAGCCCTGTGCAGAGTTAAAATAATCGAGCCTAGAGATGACCGTTGCATGGATTACTGTAGCTAGGTTAGGGCAAAACAGGTAGGGGGCTAGTTGCCTGATCTGGTGCAGCTGGAAAAATGCTAGTCTGGCAACATTCATGATCTGAGCCTCCATTGATAATATATGTTTTAAATTACTGTTAATTTTATGCTATTTATATGCTGTTGATGTTTTAACTGTATCTGCGTTTTATGAATGTTGTAAGCCATCCTGAGCCCGCCTTGGCGGGGAGGGCGGGATATAAAAAGAATAAATAAATTCAGAAGCTTGCCCAGGCTCTTGACTGTCCACACCAGTGTTAAAGGCACATGATCAAGAGCTAGAAGTTGGCATCCCAAACCTGAATCTCCCCCACCCAGCCAGAGAACCGCCAGAACTGTGCACCAACTGGGCGAGAGGGTGCATATAGATATTAAATAATATTGGGGAGAGGATAGCCCCCTGAGGGACCCTGCATACCATGGGGTATTGAGAGGAGACCCTCTCTCCCAACACCACCCTCTGTCCCCAACCACAGGGAAATGAGACAACCCACTTCAGGGCTGTCCCATGTACTCCAGTGTCAGCAAGATGGTGAGCCAGCAGATCATGCTCAACTATTTCGAATGCCGCTGTCAAGTCAAGCAATAACAGCAGTGCTGGCCCAACTTAATCCAACTGTCTGCAAAAGTTGTCCATGAGGGTGACCAGCACAGTCTCCATTCTATGACCACAGCGGAAGCCAGACTGGAAGGGATTTAGTGCTGATGTGTCCTCCAGGAAGCTTTGGAGCTGCTCAGCTGCCACTCTCTCAGTTACCGTACCCAGGAACGAACGATTTGAAACTAGGTGATAATTGGGAGGATCAGAAGGATCTGGCAATGGTCTCTTCAAGAGCGGTATTACTCTAGCCTCTTTTATGGCAACCCTATGAATTAATGTTCTCCAAAATGTGCTGTTGTGGACAGTCTTGCTCAAATCTTGCAAACTGAGGGCCATAGGTTCCTTGATTGAGTCAATCTATCTCATGTTGGGTCTTCCTCTTTTCCTGCTGCCTTTAACTTTTGTTGTGTGAGAAATTAACACGATGGTTCAATAGCTGCTCCAGTCTTTAATGCCCCCCCTTTAGGAACTAGAATGTAATCTGGAAGACCCATATTCAAATTCCCAGTCTGCCACAGAAGTTCAGTGGGTGACCTTGGGCCAATCAATCTCCAGCTCCCAGACTAATCTATTCTGTAGGGTTGTTCTGAGGATAAAATGGATGGGGAGAGAATGATTATGTAAGTTGCTTTTGGTCTCCATTAGTGAGAAAAGCAGAGTCCGAATAAATAAGATCCATTCCAACTTAACTTGACCATGAAAGCATATGGCTAATACTTGACCTGTTCTACTTATTGTTAGGAGTATCAAAAAACCCACCCTTTTTTTGGTTTTGTATTTTTGCATTTGTGTGTGTGCGTGTGTGCATGCATACATGCGCCCATACCTGGAAGTCATGGCGACCTCTGGCAACTCCTACTTGGGGTATGGAGGACATTCAGAGAAGTGGTTTAGTAGCCTGACTGGGGGCTCCTGACCCTGGTGTTCTTTGGAGGTCTCCTTTCCAAATAGTTGACAGGGTCGGCCCTTCTTAGCTTCCAAGTTCTGATGAGACTGGGCTTGGCTAGGCTATCCAGGTTAAAGCAAGAATCAAAAAACATTTCAGTGACTCTGTCAAGGTGCCCCTGTAACTAGTGTCATAGACACTTATTTTGTAAGTATTATTAGAAGTTAGTTGCTTGACATTGTTTGTGAAAGAGAGGATTATCTAGGCAGGGGATAAAACCAGGAGGAATCAAATTGCAGTTAGAATAGGGAAGGCTTTTCTTTCTAATCGGGCATTTGGTTAAGATAATAGGCTTGGGGTTCTAATTGATCATTACTATTTTAAGATTTTAAGATGTCACTGTATAGTGAGATATTTTACATGTCTAGGCTCTTGTAACAGGTTTTAGTGCTGTGATTACCTTGTAATTCAGAAAAGCAATATTAGCAGACTTGTTCAAATAACATTAAACAATTCCAGTGTAATACTCATACAAAAATATTGTGTATATAGCTATTATTAAAAAGGTGCATACATGGAAAATATGCACAGTAATGATTATGGAAAATAGAGGTTGTACTGTTAATGATAACTGAAATTTACTTACTCTTTAGTGAAAATCATGTGTGCATTTGACATCTCAGGAAAGCACTACTTTCATATTATTGAATGTCACTTATTTTTATGCTGGTATACGTATGCTGGAGAATGTGTAGAACAGCTGTGGAAAGCATACAAAAATCAATAGTTGTACACATTCACTTGAAGAGAATGGTGCACAATGACCATGGAGAATGTTCATCACTCCTGGCATTTTGCACACTTTCCATGGTTATTCTACATGTTCTGCAGGGATGCACATTGCTTTGAACATGTGCAATCATTTGGTAATGATTGCAAAAGAAACTCCTCTTCTGAGGCTGGGAGCACACACATGGTTTACACTGGGGTGTAATTATAAAGTGAGGATATAGTTCACAGTAGTAAGAGCAATATCGATTTCTACGGATCAGTAGTGCGCTGGAAATTTATTTAGGAGCTTGGAGCTCTGACCTTTAGGTCCCTGGGTATCTTTCTGTCTAGGGATTATACCCTCCTCCTGCTCTTAGTATTTGTTGCTGTTGAATTTGCATACATGAAAAGTGGAAGTGAAAAGAATGCTAGCAGATTCATGATTCTAGCCAGTGTCAGGGGGTTGCCAAAAATGTACTTCCAGCATGGCATTATTTATTGGAAAATCAGCATCAGTTATGTCACCTGAATGAAGAAGGTACATACATTGTTTCCACCCTTTCACAGTAATAGATATGCAATTGGTAGTGTTTGGTATCTCAATAAATTGTTTGATTAATATTTGCAGCTCAGCATTGTGTGTGTGTGCATGTATCTCATTGAAATCAAACAATCTAATAGATTACTACATCTGGGCATATGGAGCTTTTACACTCAATTTTGTGTTAGTATGTGTGTTAGATCTGGTGACCTTAATTAGGACAACCTTAAAAGGTATGCCACTTATCCTACAGACAAGAACATCTTTACAGTTCTTTTAATAATCCCTTTATCCTCAGATTTCTTTGACCCTGATTTCAAAAGCAATAGGTCATGCTGGCCTATCAGCTGTAGCCTTCTAACTGAAATCCTGATACATTTGGTATATAGTATAGTATCTGGTACAGCAGAATTGCTCATACCTGATTTATAGTTTGAGAGTTTCTTGTTTTGTAATTGATTACACCCAGAAAATTAAATTGCTATTTGGTGATCGACATATTTTCATAGAAAAAGAAAAGCAGTGTTATGGGAAGTATAACAACATTTTGATATAAAATATCCATTACACAAATGAAACAGGCAGGCAATAATATGCCTGACTTTTTTGGGGGGGGGGGGATCAGAGGATTAAAATTAGAGCTTTCTTATGCAAAGATTTCTTTTTTCTCTTGAAAAGCTCATTTTCAAGGGTTTTTTTACATTTGTGAAAATCATTCATTTTCAAGATTTTTTAACAGCTACTATTTTAAGACTTCCCTAATGTAACCTCAGAAAATGAAGAGTACATCTTTAAATCTTGTTTTGTTTGAATGAATGAGTAGATAATCCTGATCAGATGTTTCTTTCGATAATAATGTTTAAAACGATTATAGAACTTAGCTGTCCCATCTGATTCCTAGGAACAGTATTTTAATTTCAATTGTTAAGTCGTTAGGGTCATCTGAGGTAACTCTATTAAACTGGCTTCTTTTGTTTCTGATTTCTAGCTGAAATACCTTAATATATACAAAACTTCAATTTACTGTTAACTTTCTTAAACTCTTAACCATATATCTGCTTACCTAAACAAACATTAATGATAAGTAAAATCAATATATCTAATTATTAATGCAGAAATATCTGAAATCTTATATATAAAATATATAGTTAATCCCCTCTTAAAAATACCAGCACCTATAGCTTTAAGAAACAGGCATCCTTTCAGTTGCCATTGTGTGGGTTGTTAGGTAACCACAGCAGTATTGCGATTTACCCAGGCCCAATTACTTGTACTGTTCAATAGCAGCCATTGCATGAAATATAGTATGGTTTTATCTTCAGAGTTTCAGACTACGATCTGGGAAATGTAGGTTTGAATCCCCACTCTGCCATGAAAGCTCACAGGATGACCTTGGGCCAGTTAATCATTTTCCTTCATTGGGGGGAAGTCATCCAGGACTGGTTAGGTCACACCTGTGCTCACTCAAATATTTCAAAATAAAGGGAGAAGAAAGTTATCAATTTGAAATATTGATCTATTAAGCTTGCACGGAGCTCAAGTGTCCTGCTGAGCAGTAGGGCTACACAGTAGGGCTGGAAGGTCAGCCTGAGATCTCTCCAATAGGACCCACACAAAAATTTGCATAGCCCTATCTGAGTGAGCACAGGCATGACCTTACTGGTCTTGGCCCTCACTGAAGGAGAAAGAACCTTCAGGTAAGAACCAATATTTCATTTGTAGCCTAATTTACCTTATGTAGTTGTTGTGAGAATAAAATGGAGGAGAAGAGTATGATTGAAGCTACTTTGGGCCCCCATCATAGAAAGGCTGAGTATAAATGAACTAAATAAATAATAAATATAGGTAAAAGGTGGGTTGGTGGGGGAGAAAAGGAGACTGAAGAAGGGAAAAGGCTGTGGAGTATTTCAGACGAGGTAAAGAAGAAACAGTTATCAAACTATTTTAGAATACTGCCTTTCAGTATTAAGATTAATGATTTCTCTCATTTCCTTCTGTTTTGCAGGACATTTGGGCTTCCAAGACAGTTTTGTCACATCAGGTGTTTTCAGTGTGACTGAGCTAGTAAGGGTCTCACAAAGTAAGTATTGTTCTTTATTATTTAAGAATATTTTATTAGTTGTATTTTTCTTTGGTTTCTCTACACACATTGAACCTTTATACCACATTTGGAAACCCACTTTTAAGTTCCATTTCCACTTATCATAAATAACTAAATAGTGTTGCAATTTAATTAAGTAAAGAAAATAAATTATGTATTATAATTAAAGTAATAAGATCAGAGGGTCTTATATTTGATTTGGGCCCTGAATTCAAATTCATCTTTCAGGATTAGGTATAATAAAAAAGGGCTTCTTACTAATCCCATTACAACTACAAAAGGAGTAAAACAAGGTTGTGTTTTGGCTTCCTTGTTATTTACTTTTTATATCTGTGACATTATTAGTAGCTTAAGTAGGGCTGATAGTCATCCTCTTACCCTCGCTGATTGGAAGATTTCTGCCTTACTTTACGTCAACAATATGGTTTTGCTATCTAGAACTGTTGGCCTCAGTAGGGCATTGAAGGCATTTAGCCATTATTGCAATATGAACCATCTAGCAATTAATTACAAAAAGCCTAAAGTTATGTCCTTTGGAAAGAGACCTAAAGCTAGGGCTTGGAGCATCAGTGGTCACAGACTTTAGCAAGTAATGAGTTTTAAATACTTGGGTATGATGATTCAATCTTCTGGGGCAAGAAAGGCCCATAACGAATATGTGGCCAATATAGGTCAAAAACCAGTACAGGCTGTTTTAAGATTCTTCTATACCATTGGCGGGCAATATATTCCAGCAGCCCTTAAATTATATCAATCTAAAACACTCTCCCAATTTATCTATGAGACAAAGTTAGGCCCGCCATCTTCGGGTTTTGCCTCATTAGAAAGAATACAGTCAAAATTTTAAAGAGCAGTATTTTGATTCCCCAGCTGGGTAATGTAAGCCTGTGACTAGATTCTGGCATGATTAGAATAGAGGTAAGCCTCACATCTATTAATGTATGACTTAAGCAAAACCATTACTGGACACTGAACAGCAGGGAGACATTAACAAAATTTCAAATTTTCTGACCCCAAAGAACACTAGATATGTTATAAGTTCAGCAGCTTACTATCACTGTTAAAGATATCGTCCCAGTTTAGGGCTTTCTCTGTGGCTAGGTGGAATATTCTCTCCTATGCGGTTCTGGAGGGTCATTATAGAAAGATCCCAATAACAGAAAGGGTTTGCCCGTGTGGTGGGAAGGTTGAGACAAATGGGCGTATTTTGCTTCACTGCCATATCTATCAGGAAACTCGCACTAAGATTATTGCACCCTTGCTTGGAGGGTATTCCATCTGCTCCAGATCTGAAATTATGAGGATGTTCCTTTCAAATGCAAATCCTCAACTTACACTCTCTTGTGCCAGATTTTTTGCAACAGTTTGTAGAATTCATAGGGAATTAACACAGAATGCAGTTGAACCATAAAATTTAGACATTTTGTTCAATTGTAATATTTATTAAAAAATTCTTAAGCACCCATTTTGTTTTTAATAATCCACATGCTACTTAGTAATTTTAATACTTTATATTTCTTAAAATTCATAGGATTCATGTACATTGTTGTAATTGATTTTGTGCTGGTTACGAACCGTATTAATAAAATTTGATTTGAGACCCTGTTTTTGCAAAACTGGGCTGTTCACTGGGATGGCCAATGATTGTTAGCACCAGGCCTGGTACTATGATTCTGGAAACCTCAGTTTATGGTTGCACAAGCTATTTTTGCATTGGATGCTGGAATAACAATAATGAAAGACGTTGAATTCAACACAAAAAGATATTTGCAGTTGAAGCAGAGAAGGATGACATACTGACATACCATATTGAATCCTGAGGACTGAAAAGACAGTTGGCAACCTTGTTCATTGTTTTCTTTATGTAAAATGTTCATAAATTGGAAGGTGCTCTGGATGAAATAAGATATAAATAGCCAGCCTTGATCCACTTGCTAAACCTAAAATTCTGCTTTAGCTATGATAGTCCAAGGTACCCCTCAGACCATTACATAATTTCCATGGGTCCAGTGTAGACATTTAACATGAGCCCTCTCTCCTGCATGACACAAACCCATATACGATCTCATGATTCATGGAAGAATACTTTATATTTTGTTTTTAAAATTACATAAGTGGACCAACTTTAACAGAAGGGCTTGTATACTGCAAATCCTCAACTTACACTCTCTTGTGCCAGATTTTTTGCAACAGTTTGTAGACTTCACAGGGAATTAACACAGAATTCAGTTGAACTATAAAATGTAGACATTTTGTTCAATTGTAATATTTGTTAAAAATTTCTTAAGCACCCATTTTGTGATGTCTTAGGCACCCATTTTTTTATTTTGTGATTTTACTGCCCCCTAAAAGTGTACCCATTTCTCTCCCTGCCCTTCCATTTATGTTTGGGTCCTTGCTACCAGTAGCCAACTCCAGCTAAAGTAGATCTATTAGATTAAGCTTCCAATTGATTTCTTGTCTGAGGTTGCGGTCACACGTGCGAGATAAAGCATGGGTGGGGGGAGTGAGGCTATTTCCCTTTGAAGCTGCAGGTGCAGTCTGTCATTGTGTGATCAGATGCAACTGTGGGTGAGTTGTTTTTTGTGTGTGCTGTTCATTTCCCATGCGCTTAAACGAGGGATTGATGAATCGCACCTCCACACTGAGGACTTCCTATGGAGTTTGCGATGATGTGCATACTGTGAAGGGGCGAAACAACAGCACAGGGTTGGGATGGCCTGATCAAACCATCTTGATACCATGAGAGCACAGTGGAGTGATCAGACAGGGGAAAGTCTGCCCATGGCCTGTCACAACCTGTTTACTACTGGATTTTCCCCAGTGTTTTTTAACTCCTCTTCTGCAGCGGAACAAAACAGGTTTCCAGCGGCTGCAGGACGCTTCCCAAATGTTGTTTTCTGATCGCTCCCTTTAAATCTGCTCAGCATTTGCACCTATGTCGGGTCTAATTGTGCATATGATCACAGCCCGGTAAATGTTTTCAGAGGAAGTTTGTGTGTTTTCAGAATTAGACGATTGATTTCCATCAGAGTTTTAAAAACATGTGAACACATGAAACTGCCTTATTCTGAATCAGACACTTGGTCCATTAAAGTCAACATTATCTACTTAGACTGGCAGTGGCTCCCCAGGGTCTGAGGCAGAAGTCTTTCATATCACCTATTGGCAGATCCTTTAACTGAAGAGGCCAGGGATTGAACCTGGGACCCCTTACATGCCAAGCAGATTCTCTACCACTGAGCCACAGCCCCTCTCCATTACAGCCCCCATAGAGCCTATATGTACATCTACATTGGCATGCATATTCATATTGTACAAGAATTATTATTGTTACACCATCAGATCTGATAAAACTTTACAGTATCAGTTCATTCACAAAAACAGGATCAGGTCTTAGGGGAGAATCTTACAATGAGTTTCATGGTGATTTCCCCTGTATTTTATAGTGCAAAGCTGCTGCTGGAAGCTTTAGACTGAGCAGAGAACTGACAGGCCAGGAAGGGGTTATTAACCTCATAACACTGCATGTTGTTTCTGTATATGTGGTATAAAAATATAATAAACTTTCCTTACCTACATTTTATCCACTAAAAGTCCCCTTTCCCTGCTTTTTTCTTTTCTTTGGAGCAAGAGAGAGACAAGGACCTATATCTTTTACTCCTTGTTGAGAAAGTCTGCTGTGGGAAATTTTAAGTAGACTAATGGATAACAAAGAAAGTATTAAACCTTTCCCTCTTATGGGTTATCCACTCAGTCTGAAGCTTGATTTATTTCCTGTCACTGCCTATAGTTGTTATGTGTAGGGGCAGCATCAGCATACCCTGAGGCGCGGCAGCTGCAGGGGCCTATGGTTTCTGGCAGGACCCACTGCTGCCAGCATCCATGCCCACTCACTTTCTAGCGCTCCACCACCTATGTTCCCTGCAGTCTAGGGTTTCCAGGCCCCCTCGCCATTGTGGGGGGGGGGGGGTTCCAGGGGTGGCGTTGGACAATGTCCCAATGTGATGATGTCACCTGGAAGTGACGTCATCGCATAGGCACTGTTGTGTTTGACACTCTGATTTTTGGCCAAAAACTCTATGGTTTTTTTAACTCTTAAGGGTTTGCCCAGAATCCAGAGTGTTGTGTGCAATATTGCTAATATGATGACATCACTTCCAGGCAACATCATCACATCAGTGATGTCACCTAACAACATCCCTATTTGGGGGTGGGGTTCCCCTGCCAGCCAGCTAGCTGGTGGCGGATCACAGCCCCCAAAAGTGGGAGAACCCAGGGACTGGCAACCCTACTGCAGTCACTGCTGCACACAGTGCCTAGTGACACTGGGGAAAGGTCTGCTAGCAGCTGTGAGTGTAAGTGGGAGTGCTTGTGAGCAGACAAGGGAAGGACACATAAACAGTTGGGAAGCAATCAGGCAGGTGGAAGAGAAGGAGGCATGAATACCTGATGATGGGGGGACTCTTTGCCCAAGGGGCCTTAAAACCCGGAACTCACTTTGGCTCTGTGTGTGTATAAGCCCCGAGGAATGCAGTCACAGAACACATGTAAAATGTAGTTCTACCCTTTATGTCTATCATGGTTTTACACACTCCATGGCCTGAGTTGTATAGAATTCTCTTTTTCTGAAGCCATTTCTTTTGACCTTTAAACAATGCTAATGGCCTCCACCTGAATGACATGCTGTAGGATGATCATTACCAGCTTGTCAATATTCATTAACAGTGAATTAGGAGTACCTGTCATCACCCTGTTTTATTGATCAGAGATGTCTTGATGTTTTACTATGACATAATCCAGGCTGACCAATGAGATATGGACACCATTGTCTCACAGCCTTACTTCTGTTTTGATTAGGACCTTAGGACTTAGTGACAAATTTAGTGTAATTATGATGCTGCCATTTTTAGAACCGTGTCATGCTGTACCATGGTGTTTTTTCTCCAGAGGATTGACAGCATAAACCATTGTTCCAATGAAGCTGTCCTGCCCTTTTATGACTTTATTACATTGTATGGTACTTATCTTCATGTACATTCTTTAAAAAAATATGGATCATTGAACTGTCTGGGGATTCTTATATACATAAGAAAGCCATACAACAAAGTTTGATTCCAGTGACACCTTTTAAGACCATATCCATATGTTCACGGCGCAATCCTAAACAGAGTTATATCCCCACTGATTTCAGTGGACTTGGAAAGTGATAACTGTTTAAGATTGCACTGTTAGAGCTCCAAATTGAGGGAGACATTGCAAAGATCCCCATCCTCTCCATATATTCACTTTGAGTTAATATGTCTGGTTTTGCCTGCTGCAGTTACGAAATCAAAATTTTGTTTTCTAAATTTATGTCCACTGAAATTCTACAAAGGCTAAATGATTTTATATCATTTGAAAAATCCAGGAAAAGGTGGACTTTGCAATAATATGTCCTGTCACTGGATTCTCTGTATCTAGTTAGAAGCTTACACATCACTTACACTGCCCAAATAGGAGTACTGTATGGAGAGTCCCTGACAATAAGAAGCTGGAACAGACTGTAAGAAGTTTCAGATTGGCATAAGGTGGCACTCTAGTGTTTGAAAGTTGCAATAATTCTCTTACTGTACAGCATGAATCATTGTTACTAAAAAAATAACAGTAATTACCACTTGTATTTACTAGGATTCCTCATAATCAACTTGAACACTGAATCTTCTAGCCTGTAAATGTTTGAATTTTATAGGTTATATCATTTAGGGTTATAGCATTAGCTTTATAGGGTTATAGCATTAACGCAGAAGCTGTGGGGCAAGAAGGGGGACGGAAATGCCAACAGCATGGTTGTTCTGTTGTACCATGCCTGTTTCAAACTGTGCTGACCCTGCTAGATTGCAGTCTGCCATTTGGACATCAAATGATAAACATGGAGATTGGCACATTCTGTGGCTTATGTCATATCCACTGAATTAGCATGTTTGACATTCCCAAAAGCTCTGCTTTGAGGCCTGAACCTGATCAAACTTACCACTAATTTTGACTAAAAATGGTCATAGACTTAATATGATAGTTTCTAAAGATAAAAATTAGTAGAATATGAACTCACTGTCACTACTCTGATCAGATACACGACATAATCTCATTTCAGTGGGACTCCATTCAGTGACTTCCAGGAAAGTGTTAAATGGGATTTCAGCCTTGGGGTGCTTTTGCCAGGGTATACTCTATGTGTAATTTCAGATCCCAAGTTTCAGGTTCCTTGTCCATAAGGCAGCTTTTTTAATTGACGTAGCCTGACAGCTCAAAATGGCTGCTGAAAATTGGTCACTAGCCAATGAAAAGAGTGGTAGAACAGCTGTTCAGAATTCCTTTTCTGTGTATTTTGGGTCGAAGTGGCAAGCAGGATTTTTTAAAATCCACAGCTTAGGTCTGGAACCTGCTCAAGTGCCTAGAATATTTAAAAATAGTATAGATACTAATGACAGTATCTATGGATATGATTAAAGTATGTAATTGCAGCAAATAATTAAAACTCTGGAATTAAGCAGCAGGTTTTCAGACTAAAGAATGTAATTTCTGAGAATGCTTGAAACCTGCATGCCCCAACCTCCCACTTTTTAGAATAAATTTACCATTGATGAAACATTGATGAAATATTCAAGTTTTCAGTTGCAGTTATGCATGCAATACAGTTTCACTCCCACTTGGATTTTAGCATCCTGATTGGTCTTTTGTGTGGATTTCACACAGTTAGAAGAGTGAAAGACACTAGTTGACCAGCTAGTATATTTTCAGGATATGGTTTGGATCCCACCTAGATTTATGCAGCCACAAGGAGTGGGAAATTTTGTCAAGCAGCAGCCCCCCGGCCCCAAATGCTGTTCCTGGGGTATTGGTACCCTCAGAAATAGCTTATGGAAGGACTGGAGGTTTCCCATGGGAGGGGAGCATTTGCAAAAAGCCCCCTCCCCCGCCACCTAGAAAAATCTAAGTGGATCTGTTGTCTCTTATGTTTTACAGTAACATAGCTGTGCTGTTTCTCCATGTGTGAGGTTTCTGCTATACTAATCGATATTGTAGGAGAGGTCATTTAAAATCAGCAGCATGAAGATAAACACTGAAGAGGCTGACTTCATATTCAGCCGTAAAGCATGGCTGTCTAAAGGCTACAATTCAAGTTTGGATATGAAAAGACCGAAGGGGGAAAAATTACAATACAAAATGAGCTGTAGGTTTGGAATGAAACATTGCAGTGACCTTGCCTTTTTATGCCATTATACAGTTCAATGGCAGCCCACTCAAACCTTGTTCTCAATCAATATCCTATTAAAGCAACACAAAAAGTCCCCATAAACATAGTGGTTAGCTATGCTTATAAATGGAATTTGGCATAATTAGATGGTCAATAGCATGCTATATTGGTAATGTTAAAATGAACATCACATATTTCATATCTGTGATATTTTGCAGAGCTTGCTTACACATGCTAGCAAAACCATCAACAGGAGGTAAAAGACCTAGCCATAGATTTCATCCATAGTCCTTTTTCAAGAAAAAAAACAAATTCTGAGTATTCAGTCAGTTGAGGTATGGGGTTACTGGTTCAAAGGCATACTTGTTCCTTGGTTTTGCCTCCATTTCACTCTTACATTGTCACTTTACTGCTTTAGTGTTCAGAATAGATGTCTGTAAAGTCAAAGCCAGTTTCATTAATTTTTTAGGGTTTTCTGTGGTCATAAAAAGTTCAACTAAGTATCTGAAGACACAAGACAGAATTGCAGAAAAATAATGGGCTTGCCAGTTAACAAAAATCAGAGAAGTACAACATGATTTTTAAAAAAAAACACCAAGGTTAAACATTGGCTGCAGTCTTTTAAGACC
Organism: Lepidodactylus listeri; assembly: GCA_029233225.1. Classification (NCBI taxonomy): domain Eukaryota; kingdom Metazoa; phylum Chordata; class Lepidosauria; order Squamata; family Gekkonidae; genus Lepidodactylus; species Lepidodactylus listeri. The sequence continues at coordinate 99,262,432 of JARCFY010000002.1, forward strand.
TTCATAGCACTTGGCTGAAAGAGCTCTGGCTTCACCTGATTTAAACAAGCTATCCTTAGACCTGTGAATGAAGCAGCAGGTGTGACTGTAAATCAAGTATAAACAGAGAATATTACATGGACCAAAACACATCCTGGATTTACTTCTATGAGTCTCCATTTTTAATGCTCGTAGTAGAGAAATGGGTTATAAATAGGAAATGGGTGTGTGTGTTAGAAAAGAAATAAAACTCATATTAGCATTCCAAAGCAAGAGCCACATCCCTATCAGAACAAATATTTCTGTACATTTACCAGACAGATGCTCAAGTTTTGTTAAGGCTGTTCTCTCTTTTTCCCTTTAGACATTTGGGTGATTTTGACTGACAAATGTAAATGAGCTAGTACTAGAGGACATTTTTAATTTGTTTGAACATGGAGCCTTTGGGCTAGTGTGACTGTTTCAGGGACATTCATTTTCTGCTCCCAGTGACTGAAAAGTATCCCATGTATATGTAGAGGTTTGTGGGCAGACCACCCAGTCAGCTGAAACTGGATCCCAAAACAGCATTAGCTCAGTTAGATAAGCTTCACGTACATCAATCAGAGGAGAGGTTGAAGGGGAAGCCCGTTCTTCATCCAGGAAAGCCACCGCCCTTCACATTCATTTAGCCTAGAGTTCTTTCTTATATGGAATATTTATGTAGATGAACTGTGATTCTTAGTTTTCTTAGAATTCTTTGGCTGGAGTAACAGTAACTTTTTCTTTTAGGACCTTTCATTGTAGAAAAGATGGATTTTTAAATATGCTTTGTTGCATGAATTTTTTTGTATGCAATTTGGGCACACTTATTTCTGCTTTTTAAAGTGCTAGATTTGTAAGCCATAATTGCAGGATTAATTTCCCTTATGATGGGAACAATGCTAAAGCATTTTCTCCACATTATCAAACATGAGGCAAGTCCTCATCCTCCCATCTTCCTTCCCCAGGTCTTTTTCCCCTCACCCCTCTGTGGTCTTGAAAGCCACAAAAGGTACATTTTACCATGCCCCCAAAACTCTAGACCTCTTCAAAAAGTTCCATAATCCTCCAGTTTTGGGGTGGGATTGATTCTCAGATTTGCAAGATGCTATTCTAGCTAACAAGTTACATGGCTGGAATCAGGGGTCCTTTCGTAAAAAAAGAGGTGCAGGAGCTCATTAGCATAACTGATTTGCATATGCCACACCCTCTGACGTCACCAGAAGTGTCAGAAGGCCACACACCCCTGACATCACTGGAAGTGTGTTAGAAGAAAGGAAGGAAGGAAGGTAGGTAGGTGGGGGAGAGAGAGAAGAAAGGAAGGAAGGAAGGAAGGAAGGAAGGAAGGAAGGAACAGGAAGGTAGGTAGGTAGGTGGGGGAGAGAGAGAGAGAAGAAAAGGAAGGAAGGAACAGGAAGGTAGGTAGGTGGGGGGGAAAGAAAGAAAGAAAGAAAGAAAGAAAGAAAGAAAGAAAGAAAGAAAGAAAGAAAGAAAGAAAGAAAGAAAGAACAGACAAGGCGCTTCTCTCCCCCCCTCTTGCTTGGGCACTGGGGCCCAGCTTTTCCCTCCCTCCCTCCCACCCCCCGCTCAATGTCCCCGAGCCGGGGGCAGGCCGCCGGCCGGGGAAAAAACCCTCTCCCACCCCACCCCGCTCAAAGAAACCCCCTCCCACCCCCACCCCCCGCTCAATGTCTCGGAAAACCTCGACTCTTCTGAACTATTGTAATGTGGTAAATACAAGAATGCATTAAAAGTACTTTGGGACATACTGCAGTACATCATATTTCAAAATCAGTATCTTAAGGCTGCTACACATCACACATTTTACATGTGCACATGTGTATGTAAAATTGGGCTTTATGCACTTGACCTATGGCATGTTTTCAACTGAATGTGTGTAGAAAGTCAGGATTGGTCAATGGCTCCCTGCCATGTCCATGTCCGTTAAAAAAACAAATACCTGACATAAGGATATGAAGGAGGCATGCACTTCATTGTATCACTTTGTTATTCATCTCTATATCGGAGAAAACAGGTTTTTTTTAAAAAAAATCTCACATATATTTCCATTTGAATAGGAAATCGCCTAGAACAATACTGAGATTCCCTATGTGCCCCTTCTCCATACAAGGCTCCCAAGGGAAATTTTTGTGACATTTGATGAAATGTACAGGACTATGACAACTTGTGCCAGTTCGATAAGGGACTATAAGCAACATCTTCCACCCTAAGCAGTCTTCCTTCAAGTGGTTCTTACGTTGGAGAAAGATCCACTTAAATTGGAGAAAGTCTCCTTAGAAAGAGGGAAGGCTTCCTACTATGAGAGCCAGTTTGGTGTAGTGGTTAAGTGCGCAGACTCCAATCTGGGAGAACTGGGTTTGATTCCCCACTCCTCCACTTTCACCTACTGGGTGACCTTGGGCAAGCCATAGCTCTGTCCCAGCTGTTCTCTCAAGGACAGTTGTCTCAGAGCTCTCTCAGCCCCACCCGTCTCACAGGGTGTCTGTGAGGGGGGGGGAAGGAAAGGAGTTTGTCAGCCGCTCTGAGACTCTTAAGTGAGTGAAGGGCGGGATATAAATCCAATCTCTTCTCTTCTTCTCTTCTCTTCTATGTTTCGTGGAGTGGTACGATACAGGCCACTATTGTTTTCCCCCAGGCCTGAGAATTTTGGCCAGTCACTGACACGGATGTTCTGGTTTCAATTCTCCAAAGCAAAATAACTTTGTATTGCAGACTTTGGCACAGAAGCCGTTAAAGAATCCACAAAATATGGAAGCGGATACAGCACACACTGAGGATCACTGAGTCATTCCATACTTACTATTGTGTAAGCCCCACTGGAATCAGAATAAATTTGGGGGGGGGGGGGCTCTAGAACAGAATCCTGAACTAGAAGATGCAATCTAGCAAGTCATGAGGACACAGGAACTTTAAGTAATAGAAATATATGGGAAACTGCAAAAAAAAAAAAATTAACCAACTAGAAATTTGCAAACCTAAATGCAGTTCTGAAACCCATGGGAAGTAAACCAGCAACACTAGCAGCCAAGCAACAGACAATTTCTCCAGTTCTGAAGGAGCCTGCCGTCGACTACCCCAAATCAACAGAAAACTGCACTAGTAGCAGAAGCTGACAGGAAATCAGTAGCGGAACAAACAGGAAAAATACAGCACAGTGTTAAAAAAAAGTTCTGATCGACATTATGGATCACCATCCAGGTCAGTGCAAAGGGGGACCGGGGGGGGGGGGGACGGACAGCCGTCTGTACAGAGCCAGCAGAAAAAGCCAACCAGCTCAGTTTCCACCCCAGGGTCAAATTCGGGTGGCCGGCACGGAAGAAAACCAAGAGAAGAGGCGGCCAGCCAGTGGGGCTTTCGCCAGCCGCCCTCTTCCCCCCGCTCGGGCTCTCTGCTGGCTCGCTGGGTTGTTTCTCTGCATGCCAACAGCAGCACGTGATCCATCCGGGAGCCAAAATCCATGAGGGCCGACGGGCAAGAGGGAGGAGGGGAGAGACGTTCCTGCTGCCCGGTGCAGTCGGGCAGGATCCAGTACCTGCAAGCCCCGGAGATTCACTTCGGCCCAAGCTGGTGGAGCGGCGGGCGGCAGCCTGTGCGGCAAAGCCACAAGACGGGGGCGGTGATCATCGCCGCCCGCTGGCAGGCGGCAAAGGGCGGTGCGAGTCCCGTCGGGGCGGAGAGCGAGAGGAGGAGGGGCCTCGTTCTCTCCTGGTGCAAGCCCAGGAGGGACTCTGCGGGGACTGCGAGTCGGGCATCAGGGGGTGTGACTCCAATTCATCAGTGTAGTGAGGAAGCGAGACAGAGGGGAGGAGGGCCACGCCTGCAAAGGCAGAGGAGGGAGGCCGCTTGTCCTGTAGGGCAGCTTTTCGTGCGGTTCGGCAAAGCTGGAGAGCTTCCTCTGTTTGTGGAGGGAAGTAAATAAAGCCATTTGGCTTTGGGGTTTGCTCCAGACAGGGACTGGGTAAAAGTCTTTCTAGATCAGGGGTCCCCCCCTTTTGTCACACGGGGGCCGGGCGCTTCTTAAATCATTGAGCGGGGGGTGGGGGTGGGAGGGGGTTTCTTTGAGCGGGGGTGGGGGTGGGAGAGGGTTTCTTTGAGCGGGGGTGGGTGGGAGAGGGTTTTTTCCCCGGCCGGCAGCCTGCCGCCGGCTCGGGGACATTGAGCGGGGGTGGGTGGGAGGTTTTTTTTTTCCCCGGCCGGCGGCCTGCCACTGGCCCGGGGACATTGAGCGGGGGTGGGTGGCGGCCCTGCTGGGGGCGGGGCTTTGTAATGTGCCCGCCCCCCAGCGACTTCACTGGTGGAGCGGCGCTCCGCTTCGCTCCGGCCCCAGCGGAGCCCTGGCTGGAATCATTAGTTAATGGCTCTGCCTGCTTAATAGCTGTCTGAGGGTCGAACTACATCATAGGCTTGGAAGATAACAGTGGTGGCAGGGTTGACATTGGACCATGGGAGGAAAGGGGTATAATCCTTTTCTTTGCACTATGTTTTAGCCTCTGATGGCCTTGCAAGAGGCCAATGAGGACTGCATACAGGCAATAGTATAAGCCATCTGTATATTTCCCTCTGTGGGAGAGATCTGGGAATCATTTGTAACTGGAAAAATTGTCAAGATTGAAAGGATTAAATTGCTTTCTATTTTGCATTGTGGCCCCAGTTGAAACAATAGACCTCTGGAAGCTGTTGTCTGCAGCAGCCGCTCTTTTCTTGGAGGCTACTTCACCAACTAGGGACCTATTGTAAAGAAGAAGCTCTCAGTATTAATTTTGATAAGACTAAGGTTATGATTTTTAGGAATAGGGCAAAGATCTCCCCTTGGAGTATTCTTGGAAATCCAGTTAAACAATGCAATTCATTTAAATACCTTTGATTACTTTTAGAGAGACTCTAAACTGGACTGCCTGTGTTGCATTGGTCAAATCATCAGCACTAACACTGGTCGGGTCTATCTTGAGCTTTTACTACTCCAAGGGAGGTTACCTTATAGACTCCACTCTGAAATTATACAAGACTAAGGTCATACCCCATCTCTTGTATGGAGTCGAAATATGGGGATAGAATGATGTCATCTTGGCCAGCCTTGAAGTAGTCCAGAATCATTTTTTAAGGCGCATTTTAGCACTCCCTAAGGGGTCTCCAGCTGCTCTGATGAGAGCTGAAACTGGTATCTCTTCTCTTAAGGCTTGGACACACATAATTATTAGATACTAGAAAAGAACAGTAAACTCACAAATTACTTCGCTCAGTCATCAATCCTTTAACCTGCTGTTAGCCAAAGATTCTTAGTACCTTGATTTTCTTAACAACATTCGCTCAAGATACTCCATTCCCAATGATCTTTTGGGAACATCAATTGATAAATCCCCACTTAGAAACTAGATTTATGATTTTGATGCCCGGCTAGACTGTTCTTTGATATTAAAATCAAAAGCAGCACCATGGTACAAACTAATCAAATCGGACCATAGTAGAACTCCATATTTAGTCAACATCTCCAAACACATACTGAGAGCTCCTTTACTTCCCTACAGTTTCAATCAATGCCAACAGCAATTTTGGAGGGCTGCTTTAATCAAATTCCATTGGCCCATCATCTGTGTATTTGTGGCACCCATGTACTTGAGGACTTACCTCACTATATCCTCTTTTGCCCACTGTACTCCAGTCTGAGGGCTAAATTTTTGGAGATATTTTATCTGGTTTTAATGTATATCCAGTTGAGGATCAAATCTCATTTTTGTTATCTGACATTGATGCACATGTTTCTTACAAAGTTTCATTATTTGCCCTTGCTGCAAAGAATATACGTTCCAAGGTGGCAACGGGAAGAGGCATTATCTAGGTTATTGGATTAAATTAGTCATATTTTGTTATTGACTTTCGGTACTTCTGTATATTTTGATAGTGACCTATAGTTTGTTCATAATTTGTATTTTTACTGCTTAGAGTTTTGCAGCTTTGTAATGGCCAATGGCTAATTACAATAAACTGAACTGAAAATACATTTTGCTTATCCCAGTGGTACTCAGATTTTATTACTTCTCTGAGCTCTCACCATTGAAGAGAGAGATTAGTTGAGGTGGGGTTTTGGCACGGCAAAAACGGTCACACCAGGGAGAGCTCCCATGTGATGGCCGGATCAGTGGCTCCCATAGAGGGGTTCGGAGGCTCCCAAACTCCAATGAGCTCCCTGAAGAGGAGCTAATTGCAAGGGGCTTGACTTGGACCCCCCGCAAGCGGAAGCAAGCCGGCAGAAGTCCAAGATTGCTCCAATGCAGGAGCCAACCGAGAACACCCATGTCAGACATGGGTGCCTAGCCATGACTACCCAGGCAAAGGGGAAGAAATTAGAACCTCATCCATATCATCAGTGAAGAACAATACCATGTGTACATTTAAATGCAACAACAACAGGAAATCTATCTACCTATGGATATAGCCCTTTTAAAGTTTAAAACGATAAAGGAATGGAGGGGTGAAGAATTCTTTCCAGTCCCACCCCCCTTCCTCTTGCAGCAGCTATGAAAAGAACTTCAAGTGGTTTTTAAATGGCTTCCTGGGCAAAAAAGAAAAGAGAAGGCTTTTGTCTGAGACTGTAATATCTCTTCTTGTGGAATATAAAATTGGAGAAGAATTGGTCTTAGCTGTTTTTGGACTTTAGTGACCTAGAAATATATTGTCTTTTTTCCGCTTCCTTTTGTCTGGAGCTATAATCAAAGTATCTGGAGTTATATCGACCCTATAAAGGATTATATTTATCTTCATTTCAATAAGAAGTATAACTGACTATATTTCAATAATTGGATTATAAATACTTTATTTTCTAAAGGAAGAGAGGAGAACTGGATTTTACCCTGAACTTTTTATTTATCATATTCCCATAACATTCTATGTTTATGTTTGCTGAACTATAAAGTACACTTTGTCCTGACTGCCTGGTTTTGTAATATAAACAATTGATAAGATCCTTAACTTTTGTTGACACTGACTTTGTCCTTAATATGACTATAAAGGCTATATTTTATAAATATTAGAAATGGGGTGACTGTAAAGTTTTGTTGAAAAATAATTTTGAGATTTTCTGGTTTTAACATACTGCTTTAAAAATGGATGGCACAGATAGATTACAAAAGGTGCCAGAGGCTGTATTTTCAGCTATATTGAAACCTGTAGATCTTCTTCGTGGTCTCTGTGCATCACACCTCTGGGATTATGTGCGCCTGCGCTGATCCCGATCGGTAATCTTCAAAGCCTAACGGATTTTCGCGCCAACTCCCCGGTCACGCGCCGACCCCATTGCACATGACCCAGGGAGGGGCACGAGGATCCCGCCAGTTCTCTTCTGACCGCCGCGTCATGAGGATCTTCTCTCCGCTCCGGTCGGTAGTTTATTTTCTCTTTGCTGAAAAAGCCTTTCAGACTGATTTTTTCCCTTCTTGAACTTGGACTGTAATTCGGACTTGCTTTCTGGACTCTCCATTAGTTACCTTGCCGCTCGGCCTATGGCCCAGCGGTGGGGTTTTTTCAAACATTGCTTGCAGTGTGGCAGCAAGATAGCCCCTCCAGACAAGCACTCTCTTTGTCTACTGTGTTTGGGTGAGTCCCACCGAGTAGACTCCTGCTCCAGCTGCGCCGCGTTCTCTAAGCAGACCCGCAAAAATCGAGCAGCTAGACTCCGTGTAGCTCTGCTGGAATCTGCCTTGTCGCCGAGCATGTCTTCAGCCGATGTACCGGGAACTTCGCCATCGGCACCGACAGCCCCAGCATTGTCTCCGGCTTGGAGTGCCATCGGCACCGAGAAGCCAGCGCTGAAAAGACCGCTCCCCTTGCCTGATACCCCTGCAAAAAAGCGCAGAGAGGGCAAGGAGGAGAAGGGCAAGCTAAACCACAGGAAGACCCCTAGTGCTCCGTCAACGCATGTTGCGCCTGACTTAGCCCAGTCCGGGCTCATTCAGCTTGACCCTCCCAGTCGCAAGCGATCTCGGGGTAGCTCAACCTCCCCGATGCCGTGACCTATCCAATTGACGGATTCTGATCTCGACATCGACCTCACACAGGTTCCTCGAGGCAGTTCCGAGCCTGGGATGGACCAATTTTCGGCACCGAGAGGAGATAGAGACAGCCGTCCTCCATGCTCCCCGCTACCGTGGGATGTTCGGCAATGGAGATACTTGTATGGCTCCTACCCTCCACCACCGCAGTGGTATCCTCCCGAGTGGGACTGTCAATCAACGTCATCTAGAATCTCTCGATACCGAGACCCTCCGGCTCCAACACCGACCCACCCGCCCGATACCGAACATCTCCCTCTTCCCCCGTCGCAGGACCCTTCAAGCCTGACCCCTCTATCACTGTCGGACCATTCCGACAGATCGGCACCGGAATCCTCAGCTTCTTCCGCATCGGACGATGAGTTGCTCCCTTGCCCATCTCTTACCCCGCAGGTCACAGAAAACTTGCCGATCTCCCCCTCCGAGGACGTGAAACCCTATGGGGAACTGATTAAGCGGATGGCGCATTCACTGGCCCTGGCTACGATCCAACCGACACTGACTGCCACGGACTCCATCTTCGATATTGTTCAGATGGATACCTCCACCGCAGTGGCACTACCCCTCATTTCGGTCCTCATGAACACGGCCAAGGAATCCTGGGCACATCCTTCCTCCACCCCTATCTCAAGTAAGAGACTGGATCACATGTATAGGATCCAGGAACCGGGAGCTGAGTTCCTCTTTCTCCACCCTAAACCGAACTCAGTGATTGTGACCCTTTTGGCCAAGGGCCGTAGTGGACATTCCTCCCCGCTGGATAAGGAGGGATGGAAACTTGATTCTTTCGGCAGACGTGTTTATTCGGCTGGTGCCTTGGGTTTGAAAATAACAAACTACACAGCATGCATGAGCAGGTACCAACACTCCCTTTGGGAACAAATGACCGCGCTCCTTGCACATCTCCCCGAAGACAAGCAGCGCCTTGCCAGAAAAATCCAGAAAGAGGGCATGACTCTGGCAAAGCACCAGCTCACCGCTTCCAAGCATTCTGCGGATGTAGCTGCTAAGGCGCTCACATCAGCAGTGTCCCTCAGACGCCACGCCTGGCTGAGGTCAACCTCTCTTCCTCAGGACACCAAGACCCTGGTGGAAGATCTTCCTTTCGAGGGTGAAGGCCTCTTCAGTTCCACGACAGACACCATGCTCCACGAGCTAGATAAGAGCATGAAGACGTCCCGCAACCTGGACGTCTCACAGCCCAAACCACAGAAACAAAGGTCATGGCAGAGATCGTGGTCCAAGAAACAGCCACAGAGATCTCCCGCTGAACCCCAATGGCAGAGGTCATCCCCATCTCCCTATCAGCAGAACCCTTATAGAACCCTTATAGTCATAAGCCCCACTTTCCTGCTGCTTCTGCTTCCAAGTCAAAACCTCCCAAACTGAACAAACAGAGTTTTTGACTCCTGTCTCTGCTCCAGTCCTCCCACCTGCCTGTCACCCTTCCTACCTGCATGGCAGCTCATCACATCCGACAAACGGGCCCTCTCAGTCATCACCAAGGGTTACAAAATAGAGTTTTTCCAGATCCCTCTGGAACCTTACTTCGTCATCACTCCTCCCTCCGACACCCTGTCAGCAGAAGTTGAAGCCCTGCTAACCAAAGATGCCATAGAGCCGGTACCAATTGTCCACCTACAACAGGGTTTTTAGTCCCGCTATTTCACGGTACCAAAGAGAGATGGGGAGCTCCGGCCCATACTGGACCTTTGGAACCTCAACGCCTTCATAACATACAAGAAGTTCCTCATGACCACCCTCCAAACCATCCTACCACTGCTGGAGGCCGGTTCTTGGATGGTGACGCTGGACTTAAAGGATGCATACTTCCATGTGACTATCCATCCTTCCCACAGACCATTCCTCTGCTTTGTGGTCGGTCCGCGTCACTTCCAATACAAGGCCCTCCCCTTTGGGCTCTCTACAGAACCTCGTGTTTTCATGAAACTTATGGCAGTCGTGGCAGCTCACCTCCGCCTTCAGGGCGTCCATCTTTACCCTTATCTGGATGATTGGCTCCTGATTGCGCCCTCCGTATTGGCCCTACAGGACCACATCACCCTGACGCTTCATACCCTAGACGCTCTAGGGCTGACGATAAATGTGAAAAAGTCCATGCTCACTCCCTCCAGATGGGTGCAGTTTATCGGAGCCATCCTCGACTCCCTGCAGTGCAGGGCCTTCCTGCCCCCCAACAGGGCACTGGACATTGTCTCCCTTCTCAGATCCCTCCGAGAAGTCAAGGAGGCCACAGCCAGGCAACTGCTCCACCTCCTGGGCCTCATGGCTGCGACTACCATGGTGATTCCATTTGCCAAGCTGCAGATGAGACCCTTGCAGCTGTGGTTCCTTCGCCGTTTCCGCCCCAGTATACACTCCCTCTCCAAGCGCTTCCATTTATCAGACTCAGTTCTGAACGCTTTAGATTGGTGGCTGATACCCCAGAACCTTCAGTCGGGTGCCCCTTTTCGACGCCCACCCCCTTCGGCAACCATCACCACGGACGCTTCCCTTTGGGGATGGGGAGCCCATCTGGACGGTCTCTGCATAGGCAGTGAATGGGACCCATCAGTAGCCCACAACCACATCAATTTCCTGGAATTGCTAGCAGTCCTGTACGCAATCCGGTCTTTCCGCCACCTCTTGTCAGGAAAAACAGTGGCTGTCCTCACGGACAATACGACCACTATGTACTACATCAACCAACTGGGTGGGACGGTCTCCCGCGGCCTCTGCCGCCTAGCTGTGGAACTCTGGAAAGAATGTCAGTCACTAGACATATATCTGGTAGTGGCTCATCTTCCTGGTCAGCTCAATGCGCAAGCCGACTTCCTGAGCAGGGGCGGGGCATCCCTGCACAAATGGGAACTCAACCCCCTCTACCTGACCCCAGTCTTTGACCTTTGGGGATACCCTTCTGTGGATGTGTTTGCTTCCAGAGAGAACAAGAAGTGTCCCCTCTTTTGCTCGAGGGCGGGCGGGGACCCAGCCTCCCTAGGGGACGGCCTTCTCCTTCCGTGGACGGGGTTGCATCTCTACTTGTTTCCCCCGATTCCTCTAATCCTGAGAGTGGTGCACAAACTATTGGCGGAACGCCCGTTGGCAATACTAATCACACCATGGTGGCCAAGACAACCTTGGTTCCCCTCTCTCCTTCATCTCTCCCTTGGGTCCTATCTCCACCTCCCGACGAGCCCAGACTTGCTCTCGATGTTCGGAGGCCGGGTGTTTCACCACAACATTCCCAGGTTGAAGCTGACAGCTTGGCTAATTCAGCCTCAGCAGTAGATGCTCGCATTGCCCATGTTCTTCTCAACTCTCGTAAACTATCCACACGTCATTCGTATGTGGCAAAATGGAATAAGTTCCTGTCTTTCCTGGCCTCTGTGGGACGACCTTCCATTCCATCTACTCTCAATGATGTTTTTGGATTCCTCCTGTCCTGCAAGGATAGAGGACTGTGCCATGCATCTATTCGCGTCTACCTCTCGGCCATCTCAGTCAACCACCCGACAATTGATGGCTATTCTGTTTTCTCCCACCCTACCACGAAACAATTCCTCAAAGGAATGTGTTGCCTTTTCCCATCAGTTCGGACCCCTGTTCCAGCTTGGGACCTACCATTAGTCCTTGCCAAGTTGATGGGCAAGCCCTTCAAACCTCTGGCTTCCTGTAGCCTACAGCTTCTTTCTTGGAAAGTTGCCTTTCTAGTAGCCGTCACTTTAGTACGACGAGTGAGTGAGTTGTCGGCTCTTCGCTGCGATCCTCCGTACCTCACCTTCCATCAGGACGCTGTTACCTTGGCTCCTGATATTACCTTCTTGCCCAAGGTGGTCTCTGATTTCCACATCAAAGTGGACATTACCTTGCCGGTATTCTTCCCCGACCCTCAGGATCAGGTGCAACGCAGCTTACATTCCCTCAATGTCAAGAGGGCTCTCTCCTTTTATTTGCATCAGACGAAGTCGTTCCGTAAATCTCCAGCTCTCTTTGTCACTTATGCCTTGCCCAAACAGGGACAGAAGTTGTCGTCTCAAAGACTTTCTAAATGGATCGTAGAGACGATGAAGCTTACCTACCTCCTGGCCAAGAGGTCGTTACCGGTGTCCCTGCGGGCCCATTCCACTCGAGCCGTGGCTGCCTCCACGGCATTCCTCAAAGGCATACCCCTGGGAGACATCTGCAATGCTGCTACTTGGACGTCTCCTCACACGTTTGTGAAGCATTACGCGCTGGACGTCCGTGCCCATCAGTGATCTGTGGTGGGCCGTGCAGTTCTGCAGGCAGCTCAGGTGTGAGACCTTCAGCACCCATCTCCAGGTACGTGGTGTGTTTATTGCTCACTATTCTCCCAGAGGTGTGATGCACAGAGACCACGAAGAAGATATACAGGTTGCTTACCTGTAATTGGAGATCTTCGAGTGGTCATCTGTGCATTCACACCACCCGCCCTCCTTCCCCTCTGCTTTTGGTCTTCCCTTTTTCTCTTGGGGGCTGTTGGCAGTGGTCAGAAGGAACTGGCGGGATCCTCGTGCCCCTCCCCGGGTCATGCGCAGTGGGGTTGGCGTGTGACCGGGGAGTTGGCACAAAAATCTGTTAGGCTTTGAAGATTACTGATCGGGATCGGCGCAGGCGCACATAATCCCAGAGGTGTGAATGCACAGATGACCACTCGAAGATCTCCAATTACAGGTAAGCAACCTGTATATACCAAGTTAGCACAGGTTTCATATGAACACCTCCAAACTTTAATCCAAAACATGGTCATTGCTGCTGTAAAAACAGCAGTTAAAGTATTTTTTGTTTCTAAGCAAGTCAAAATGGATCTACTGCAACAACAAACACCAAACAAGATGGAGGAAGGCCAGCCACAATGGAAGGAGGAGAAGCAAGGACACTGCTATATAGAAGATATAGAAGAAGCCTACAATCCAACTGATATGGTTTACAGAATGAAATCTGCACCTTCAAAGAAAACTAAAATTTCTACAGAAGTGCACCTGAGTTCCTATAAAAATACTAATACTGATGCTCTCAAAACAATGGCTTATATACTAAGAGAAAAGAAAGCAATCTATGGAACTTCAAACCACTTCAAGAATTGACTACAGCTGGCTACTTCCAGAAAACAACTTTTATACCTACAAGGAAAAAAGACACAGAATTAAGACTTTAAAACTGAAAAGGAGAAACCAGGGGTAAAAAGAGGAAGAAAGAAAAGAATGGAAAGCTACAACTCCTGAGGGAAATCTAGAGATTTACAGTGGTGAAAGATCCTATAGATGAACTAAAAATTAGTTCAGAGAGAGAGAGATGTTTAGACAGTCCAAACCAGAAGAAAATAAGAACCATATGCTTAGACAAAGGTTAAGTTAGTAGAAAATAATAATTATATACTTATATTTTTGCAAAATATTATATGCATAAGGTGGCAAATTGACATCATTTTAGATTATGTATGAGGTAGTTTAATAGAGAAAAAATGATATGCAATGATGTACCCATTTTATGTTTGTACATTTGTTTTTATGTTTTGTTTGCCTTGAAAATAAAAATGTTTATTGAAGAGAGAGATTAGTTGAATCTATCTCCTATCCCTAAGATGGGAAGTCCCTACACTTATTCTTACAAAACTGAGAAGCCCCCTTTTCATGTTATCTAGATGGAAATGAGAAAGGCTCATCCTCTGTCCTTATACCCTCACAGACTTTCAGGGGTCCCTGGGCCCCAATTTGAGAAATGCTGGATTATATTGTTAATAAAATGGTGGCTGGACAGATAAGTACCATTAAAATGAAAATGCAGAAGTCTTTTATTGATAGTTAAAAATACCAACACAGAGAAATAGTTTCATTCAAACATTGTTTCTCTCTCTCACTATGCTACTGATGACTTTGGCTAACCTCTAACATGAGATAGGTTTGCTTATTATAACTACTAGAGGACATTTTAAATTTACATAGAAGGGACAATTTTATTCTTAGTTCAGTGAAAGGAAAGCACTTAATTTTAAAAAAATAAAGAAATACATTTTAATAATTTGTTAATGTTGCTAGCTCAGTGTTAGTCCACTTTGTCCCTTTGCACATAAATGGTCTGAGTGTACCTTCCATTGAAAATTCTGTGAGGATGTTAGGATAATAACAATAGAATTCTTAGCTCGATTTTATAGAGAAGCCATGCCTACCATAGACATGATCGCATTATGAATAGATATCAAGGAGTGGTAACTACACTCTGATACAACAAAAGTTATATATTGCATATGAAAGAAATTATGGGATAAGCAAATAATGTTATCTATTCCCTATCATTTAAGGAGATAGCTTGATATTTTCTTACATTTTGTGTTATATTTGGCCTGCATTTTCTGATGGTATCCCACCGTCCCACCATCTGTAGATATATCCAAATTTAGCAAGGCAGAATTACACTTTATGGAATTTAGACCCCCTGAAATAAGGACAGAGAACTAGAAACTGCCTAATTAATTTAAGGTATTTTTGCTCATTTCCACTCTCTGAAATAAAGTTGTTTAATAAATATTATAGCAGCTGGGAAATGACATTGTTATATTCCTGCTTGAAAAACACATTATTAACCTTTCAGCTATGCCTTCCATAGGTCTTGTGTGAAAGAGAATTTATCAAGTGAAGGCTTTTAAAGCACAAATAAGTTTGGCCAAGAAGTTGCTAAAACTGTGAAGTGGATGCTGCAGAGTGTACATTTATGATTGATTTCCATTCAAGTCAAACTGACTGCAGTGTGGTCATTTTTCTAACCCATAACTGCTCGTGCTGCTGTAGTTTGCTATATGCAGGGTGTCTGAATTATAGCAGTCCATGCCCATGTTACCTTTTACACAAATTACTTACACTGGTTTCTTTTTCCATGCAAATTCATCAGTTTTACAGCCTCTTGTCTCTGATGTCAGGAAATTCTAGCAGACAGCACAACTGATAAAATGAGTTAATTTTACAATCTGTTTTTTCCCTTCAGATTTTTCTTCACCCATTGCACAGGAAGCATATTTGTAGTTCAAAGAAAATTGCAAATGAGTGTAGAGTCTTTTTGTAAATTATTTCCCAAGTTAATTTTATTTAAAGATCATTACCGACTGGCTTCCATTTTAGTATCATTGTGTTCTTTCCATCCTATTCATTTAAAAATGCATGGCTATCAATGCATATCACTTCACTTGTCGTCATTAAACCACTGCATGGAGGAGTCCATTGTTTCCACTATAAACTGTATGAGGAGTTTTTTTCTTTGTGTTATCTATGATTCCTATGCTTCTCCTGTAGTCTGTAGGCAACTAACTCTTAATAATATTCCCTCTGTTGAGGACTTAGGCATCCACTTTAGCTGTAATTTGAAAAGAAGTTTATGCCCATGAGAAAGACCCACCAAAGGCAAGTTGGATAGGAGGCATCCAAAAAGACTGGATTACACTGGGAATAATTATACTGGGGACCCATAAACCCTATGATATTTTTACATTCTCAGAAGAGGTCGTCAGTGGCCCACTCCCCCATTATGGTTTCTGCAGACCAGCAATACAATTTAAAATAAAGAATTGCCAGTTATTTTTAATGTTTGTGTCTGTGGAGTTCTGGGCATTCTAACTGGGGGTCATCCCATTTTTGCTAAAGAACAATCCTATAATATAGGTTAGGTTGGGAGAGATATAGTGATTGGCCCAGTGTTTCTCAATAAGCTTCATGGCTAATCAAGGTTACGTACTCATGTCTTCTCAGCACAGGTCTAACACTTTATCCTCTACATTACACTAGGTCTCAGGGGCTGATTATAGTTAGATTCTACACTTGCCTATGGGTACCCTTGTACTGATTCTGGGAACCTACCTAAGAAAGTAGATCCTGAGATGAAGCTGTAAGTAGAAATGTTCAACCTATTTCAGTGCATTGTGGCCCAGCACTCATAGCTGTTCATGTACTGCGTTAGGGAGAGTGGTACAAATGAAAACTGTGTCAGGGTTGGCTAGAAAGAGGCAAACTATAAAGCTCAGTGGCATAATGGCCACATTAACAATTTAAAATTAATATATCAAGGTCACAAAAATGCATGGGCATAAGAGGCAGAGAGTTATATTATTTGTCACCAGGGATACCACAAGCACTCTCTAATGGGAGGCTCATATTTGGAAGTAGATAATTTTCTTCATCATTTGTTGATTACCAAACTAATGATTTATGACAAAGAAGTTAAACATGTACACCAAATAATAATGTATTTGAGTTAGTAATTGGTGACAGGGAATTACTTTGTGTAGAGTGGTGGCTCATTCAGTGATGCAGCTCATCCTTAACCAATGTTTGGAAGCTGTGGCCATGTGAATGACATAAAGCAAGCTAAAGCAGATGCCCTTGAGAAGAAAGATGTTCTTGAGAGATGGTTCTATTGAATTTAGATGGAAACAAATTGACCTTGTTCAATCAAATGATGAGCTTATGCATACTTCTAGACACATCTTTGGTATTTGAAAGAAGGTTGGAGTAGTTGTTAGGAATATATTTTACTATGTGCATTTAATTTGGATATGTCTTACTGTCATAGGAACTAGCTACACTGATCCATGCTTTTGTAACCTCCAAACTAGACTACTGTAACACGCTCTCTGTGAGGCTGCCCTAAACTTCAGCTTGTGCAAACTACAGTAGATCTTCTTTTGACTAGCACTGGGAAACACTTGGGACAAAACACCACTATTATGATTGCACTGTTTAACTATTTATTTCTAGGCTCAGTTCAAGGTGCTTTGAGGATATTGTTGAAGTATTGCCTCTCCCTATGTAGACCCACTTGATCCCCTGCAGTTAGCCCAACACCACTTTCTTCCAAGAAGTACATTTGGTCATCAAATAATTCATTGGTCTGGCTTCCATCTTATATAACAGGTGAATGTGCAAAAAGAATTTTGCCAGTGAGATTTTGAAGCTTATTGACGCTGTTTTTTCAGCATGTTTTGGGTAGAGTTCCTAACTTCGCTTGTTCTTTTTGAAGCAGTTAGTATTGTTCTGCTGGGTTATATATGCAAATTGCTGTCAATCTCATTTTTAAATTACACATTATAGTTGTAACTTTTGGAATATGGTTTGATTATCATCACTGTGTTGTAATTTTAAGGTTGTATTTTATATGTTCTGACTATTAGCCACCTCAGACAAAGTAGAGGTAGGAGATACATGCATACACACACGTATTTTTTCTGTCAGTGACTGAACATCCTTGTGCTGTGACTTGCCTCTACTGAAGTTTAGTGCAATTTTGTAGTGTAATTTGTGATTCACTAAGTCAGCAAGTGATAAGCCTGCTTTTATGAACCAGCCCTAATAAATACCTGTGAAATTTGGATGACCACATTTCTATCAGGGCCACTGAGGGGGCTGGGGGGACAGAATTCCTGGGGCCCATGCCACATTCAGAATGCATCCCGATTTATTTTACTTCTAATACAGTTCTGCACTGCAGCCACTAGGGGTGCAAGGAAGGCAGAGCACAGTAAACAGCAGTAGTTCAGCTTTCTGCTCTCGGTGACTTTCTACAAAGTTTACAACAAGGAGGCAAATACTTGCATATCCTGCTAAACCCATCTAAGCAAGCAAGGACTGGAGCAAGGTAAGACCAGCCAGAATAGCTCATGGCTGCCATAGTCATTGCCAGGCTGCAGCCTTCTAACAAAATTATTGTTTTCAGCAGTCTGTTTCCCTCTTCCTTTCCTTCCACCTGTCTACATGGTTTTATCTGTTCACCCAGATCTCCCTTGTTAGTGTGTTGTAGAAAATAAAATAACTTTTCCTATTTCTCTTCCTCTTTTCCTCACTTTTCTCCATTTTGCTCTTTTCTTTCATGACATCATTTCTCTCTTCCCCCCCCCTTCTAATTCCCCCCCCCCCAATTTTTCAGTATTGGCCTCAACTCCTCTTCCTTATCTTGGTTGGTAACTTGAAATATTTAATAGTAGTATAGCAGCAAACCCTTGTTAATATTATGAACAGAAGTGTGTGTGGGGGGATAATATTTCCCCATGATCTATCAAAGTAGTAAAAGGATGCCCCCCCCCCTTAGTGGTTACACATGTGGAACAGAACTTTTCCTGCCCCCATTATATTTAATTACATTTTTAACACTTTTCAGACAGTGGGTGGTGGTGGTTGTATTGGTAGGACATCTGATATCCCTTAGTAAATGCTACTTTGCTACTATAGACATTAAGCTTCAGGTTACATGACAAGTGATACAATCTCTTTAGAAAATCAGTTCCAGTTATCCTAGTTTTTCTCATCCAGCACAACTACATAATCAATTTTTCCCTGATTTTGTGTTAGGTAAATGTACAAGGGTAAATTTAAATAGATTTCTTACAGATTAATTTACTAAAGATTTATTATGATATGAAGATTTTGTGAACTACAGTCCTCTTCACCAGATGTTAGAAGTGTGTCCTGTATTGGTACACATGTGTATATGTGTATAGATATTACAAAATTATACACAAGGTTGGATTAGGGTTATACAGAGGGGCCCAGACGGAATCTTTGTCCAGGGGGCCATGTTGGTTCTCAACAGCCCAGATTTCTATCACAATAGATGTTCCTATTTTCCCAGCAAAAACATTGCAGTTTAAATTCTGAGGAAATATTATTTACTTGCAACAGAGAACAGCAGGTGAGAAAGAGTCCCTTGGATCTCCTACAACTACTGTACATTTCTTCTGCATTAAAATGATCATTTGCCTTTAGTCATTTCTTATGATGATGACACTAGATCAATATTCCTGATGACAGGAAATTCAAAAACTTCCCTTCTCTACAATGAAGGCCATGTGCTTGGTAGTGTCCTTGCTAAAAACTAGTTCATTTCACCCATTTGTAACTATCAAGAGACAATGCAACAAAGAAGACCTAATCATGGTAGTGTGGCTATGTTTGCAAGCAGCCTTTGGCTAACTAAAAAGATGGGATATAAATATTTTAAATAAATGAATCACTTACCTGAGAGCAAACAAGAGGAAAATCTTGCTATACCCAGTAATATTAAGCAATATTCCTGCAGTTTTTGAGAAAGAAAGACCATGGTGCAATCAGACTTTGCAATCAGAAAAAAAAATCTTCAAAGAATACGTTGATCACCAAGTTGCATAATGAACCTTTAATCTTCCTAATTCCAGTGTCAGTTAACTCATACCTTTCTACCTACAAGCTGGGTAAAGTCATTAAGGTGAAAGTGAATGTTTGAAATGTAATTATTCCTTTTTCATGTGACTTACTGACTTCCTTTTCTTTATTTCCCCAGCACCAATAGCCGCAGGAACAGGCCCTAATTTCTCACTCTCAGATTTGGAAAGTTCCTCATACTATAGCATGAGCCCAGGAGCAATGAGGAGATCTTTACCAAGCACCTCCTCTACCAGGTAATTCATTCTGTACAAGATATTGGGAAAGTGGAGTATCTATTAATGGCTGCAATCACACGCACAATTCATCCCAACATAGGAGCAAATGCCGAGCGGGGCTGAAAAGTATTGGAGTTGGGAGGCCATTGGTCTGATTTCAAGCATAGCTCTTTTTATTAGATAGTCAGCTCAAGCGTAGTAACCTGGGCTCAGGGGCCCGTTTTTATACAGGTTGGGTCCTACCCCCAACCTCGCCCAAATGATGGGATAGGACCATAAGAATGCAGTCCCAACTCATAGGTTCCCTGGGGGAGCCTAGGCAACCTATTGGTATCCTGCTATTCAGCCAGATCCAGACTCAGGCCATTGACCTGGCCATGTGCTTGGCCCACATGGCGGGCGTCATTACAGGAGTACATGGTGATTGCCCTGGTATGTGCATGAACCCGGGATAATACATTACAGGGGCAAAGGAGCGCAATCAGACAACAACATCTGGGAAGCTCCCAGCAGCCATCAGCAACCTGTTTTGCTCCGCTGCACATGCGGAGTAAAAAACCACCTTGGAAAGTCCTCTAGCAAACAGGTTGCTATAAGCCACAGATGGACTTTCCTGTGTCTGATTGCACCAGCGCGTTCCCATGGCATCAAGATAGTCTGATCAGGCTATCCTGATGCCGTGTCATTGTTTCCCCCCCCACGCAGTATGCGCATCAGCGCACGCCCCCCCCCCCCCCCATAGAGAGACATGACGGCAGAGGTGCGATGCATCAATCCCCCGGGTAAGCGCAGCAGAAACAAATGGCTAAAAAGAACCCCGACTCACCCACGGTTGCATCTGATCATGCAGAGGCAGGCTGCGCCTGCAGCTACAATGCTCCATGTGATCACGCAACTATGGGTCAACTTGCACCAGAGGGAATAGCCTCGCTTCCCCTCCATTTTATCTTGCGCGTGTGACCGCCACTAATGTGTCCCAAAGCCCTTTGTTTGCATTCTGCATTTCGGAAAAGTTACGGAAGATCTAATGAATATAAATTAGCAGCAATTTCCTGTAGGTGGAGCAGAAGTGATAAAGAATGGAAATGTTGGCCTATAATTCGAAACTTTTTGGGAAGAGTCTTAATGACCCAGGTGGCCTGGCCCCAGTTAAGGGAACTGGTAATTAATAGACTGAGGCCCAGTTCCTTCAAAGTGCAAAGATTGAATTGGCCTGGTTAAAAGTGTGAGATTGGCACAGGGAGCTGCTGCACACAAATGGCTTGCCACACGGATGTGATTCCATGCTGTTATGTTTCAAGCAGCAATCGTGCTGCTATTTGCACATCTAAATTAAATTGGGACTAATCCAGGAATACTCAATTTGTGAACATCTGCTCAGGTGGCCAGTTAGGCATGTGCTTGTCTGGGGAGCTACATGCCACACAGGGCCACACAGATGCACAGCAATCAGCCATTCAGCTGTAATGGCTCACAAACAAAACCTATTGTAGGGATCTGCTGAGCAAAATAGCCAAATGGAAGGCCATTCTTCTAAAGCACACAGGTTGTTTTCCATTACAGTGTTGTTTGAGAGAAACTAGGCTGGCAAAGTATGCAATAACTTAATGTAGTTTGTCACTCCTGCTGACTGTCGATTGAAAGAGAATTACATGAAACATCACAGAACAATATGACTTCACTTCTTGGCTCTGGGAAGGTCACAGGACTATGATAACTCTGCAGCAAGGGGGCCCTTTTAAAGTAACAATGTTGAAGGTCAGCTAACCTACAAGGCAGGTCCCGGATGATGCTTCTGTGTCTAATGTAAATAAATCATATTGACTTTTTCTGGGCTGAAGGTACAATAACCTGTATCATATTGCAAGATGGAAATGTAATACGTGGCTTCAGATAAGCTGGTACCTAGCATCATAGTGTAGGTTTAAGGAGCTGCCCTTTGGAAGTCTGCTCTTTGACGCAGCTTTAGGAAGGAGCTGAATCTTTGATTCTGGATTTCCTTATAGGTCTTCATTTTGTGGCTTAGATAGTAATTTGGAGAATTTTTTAACAATTGTACCACTTTTTTTGCTAGCAAGACAAATCCAGTTGCCACCATGTATGCTATTTAGGAGCTAGATAGAATTTTTACTTTCACTCATAGTGGATCATGTATTTCAAAGACATGACAAAAAAACTGTAATTTCAACATGCCATGTCCATTTTGATGTGGGGGGTGCTTCACACGTGGCACATTTCCTATGAAGATGCAGAGAGGTTCTTCAGTCTAAGCCCTTTGGGTTGGACCCTGTGATCTGTCAACAGAAAATACTGACGACTACAGATCTTTCTCATATTCCCCTCCCCCCAACAGCCATTTCCAGCTCAAGGAAAGTTTATTCTCGGGTTATGGAACTGTCGTGGTTGGGAGTCTGCAGTGGGGAGGGGGAAGGGGGATGAAATTACCGCGTCTTTTTTATCAGTGCAGCTCTGCTGACAGAAGAGGAAGAAGAAGACAGTTTCACCCCCTTCCTCATAGCAGTCTCCAGACTTATTTGGCTATTCGACCACACAGGTTCTGTGCTCCCAGCAATAAACCTTACCAGGGTCAGAAAGGACTGATGGGAAGGGGATTCAGGAAAGATCAGTAATCCTTGCTTCTGGATTTTGGGATCTAATTCATTTATTTCATTGCGCTTAGAGTATAACTCTACACAGGATTGTCCTGTCTGTATAATATGTGCACCCCATAATTTGTGAAGGATTTACACATGCATATTTAGCTATATTAACTTGAGTCTTCACATTACAGTTGAGTGTAGCTTCACAATGCAGGCTATAATCAGCAAAATGAACACATGGAGTACTTCATATACTCTCTTCTCCCTTCTGGAAGGGATATATATGAAAAATGTAATGTGAAAAATGCAGTTCATACAAATATTTAATTTTTTTTTCACTACAAATTCTTCAGGACAGTAGGTGATTGGTTTATATCCTGTGATGACTGAGGGAATACACTGTGTGCTTCTGCTCAGTCAACATTCTGAAATTTGGCAAATAAACTAATCATGACTTGTGGCAGTAATCAGTATACTCATTTGCACAATTTAGCTTTATTTTTCTGAGCATACTTAAAATACTATATGGGCAATTCTCATTCATAGAAGTTAGTCTCAGGCTATGTTTGTTTCTATTTCAGGACAGAAAGAACAGACAGATTATTAATGATACTTAAAAGTAAAGCTCAGCTGTCGCTCTTGTAGGCTTCTGCAAATACCTGACACAGATAAGAAGCTAATTATAAACAGCGTCAGTAGTTAATAACTCTGCAATATGTTTGTTTTTTCTCACATTAGGTTACTCCACATTAGACAGAAAAGTCCATAAATTACAGGCTTACAGCCCAATCCTAAACATATTTACTTGGAACCATGTCCCTATTGATTTCACCAACATTTCCTTCCAAATACACAAGCTTAGGACTGCTAAGGACTGTAGCCTTAGCAGAATTATCAAGGCAGTGATTGTACTGCAGATAAAAATGCCTCTTGTTGACATTAAACATGCTTTGAAAACAAATTTGGGGCTGAGAGACACTCTTTAGTGTTCCTGAGCTATGGTTAGAATGCCAAGGATCTCAGTTTTAATTGTTTGAAAAGTACCTAGCCCTCATGTGGGCAAATTAAAAAAAGACAGTGAGATTAGAAGGCTCAGAATACCATATTATTTACTTTTCCCTGTGACACTGAATAACTTCCATTGATTTGAGTGTGATAAAATAAAGAACAAATTGGGCACACTGGAGTAGGCAAAATCTGTCCTATGCACTAATAATACTTGTGTTGTGATGCTCATACCACAGAAAATTCACTTCAGATAGTACAGAAGAAATCTTTTCTTCAGCAAAATTTGTGTGAATTATCTCTATGTAAATTCTTAAGCCCAGGAGAAATGATGACAGGGTTTTTATTATTATTATTATTCCCATGCAATAGATCTGTAATTTAAGGAACTGTCTACTCTGGTCTCACTCAACAGGACTTTTGGGCAGGTAGTTTACCCTTGGGAGCTTCTGTTTCCTTTGTGCACAAAAATGTGCAATAGACTACATAAAGCTGACAATATATGTAATATCTGCTGACCCTGTCTTCAAACGTGAATTCAATAGGTCATTTTCCCCCAGAACAATCTGTTCTTCTCACTGTAGCTCAAGAAGCTGAGGGCCTCTGGGTCTATAATTCCCCCATGTTACTCTGCCAGAATCCAAGTCGATTGACCTTCAGAGCTTAACAGAAGGGTTATCTTTCCTCTCAGGCTTCACTTGAATGTTTCATGGGGGAGGGATGTGTATGTGGCTGGTGATGAGTAACAGTCTCTCTGTGTTTCACCTCAAGAGCTCAAGTTAAAAATATTTTTGGTTTCAAGTTGTAGTGAAATTGGTTGTTTTAAAATCAAGGGATCCTTCTCCTTGCCTAGCTATGCTTAGTTAGTATAATTTTCACAGCACTTTTATAGTTCCCAAGGTAATTAAGTCAGATTTGTTCTCTTGCTTTCTCTAGTTTTCACTTTGCTTATTCAGTTGGATCGTTTCTTGCACAGAAACAGAGACAGAGAACTATGTGGTCCTACCTTCATCATCATCATAAGTTCATATAATTACCCTTTCCTGGGTGATAGACCCCCTCACATTAAAACTGGGCTTGGTCACTTCTACACTGGGTATTTGGTCTGGATTTGTTCCTGTTCAAAAGCTTTTAAAAATATTTGCTCTTTCGCCTTTGTGCACCTTCTGTTTTCCCCCCCTGGCTTTCCTGTGATATTTCCTAAACTTACTTTTACCACAGTCTTTTAGGAAAGATTGCAGCAAACCCAGAGTGGCTGCTGTTTGGAGTCTAGATCTACATCCCCCTGCCCCATGGCAGCCAGTCCTCACCACCACCCTGCATTACCAAAGAGCTTATTCGGAGGAGAGTTAATCAGAAGGAATGGGGCAGGGAGACTGGACATATGGAAGCCTCGTTGCAAGAGCACTGAATTTACAGATGCAGTGGTAACAAGAATACAACGCTGTTGTTGCCATGTGAAAATCGCCACTATCTGTAAAAATCTGTAATATATTAGGGATGTGCTTTTGAAATGTAAATAATTAAATCTTTACCAAATCTTCTGTGGTTGACTAACCTCAATAGGTAACTTTCACTTAGTATAAGCCTGCTAGCATCTCAACAAAGTTCTGGGAAGTAAGATAGGTAGGGAATCCACAAGAGACCGTTTTAATGACCTGGAACCATTTCTCTTACCGATCTGAAATTGAGAAAGAAATATCCCTTGGATAAGGGTCTGACCATCATATTCAATTGCCAATCCAACTACATGTTATTAGGGTATTTAAAATTCCAAACAAAATTATTTATGAACAGGATAACTTCACTCTAAATAAAATTGCTGTATACATCCATCATGCAGTACTATCTATGTTTACACCACTTTGGAAGGGAGCTATTAAAACTCTGTGTGATAGGGAATAAAATAGTGCTGGGTCTTCACATGCAGAAAAATTCTTGATGGTACCACTTTACACTGAAGGTGTTCAGTTCCATTTTTTTATATTCCCCATGTAAAACAGCACTCCCAGAAATTTTTAAAAAGTAATAAGGATATGCTAAAAATGTATCCCAAATGTAGAGAGCTTTTTACTCATCTGTACTCTGAAGTGGTACAGTCTGTTACATCCTTTTAGAATGCTATCTTACATTCCTATTTTACTCTGCTGCATGTATAGACAAGACACAACTCAGACTTAGCTATTGTAAGTACAAGTCTTCCTCATTACATTCCACAGACTGGGTAAACATTCACAACAGGTGGAATATAATGAAACCTGCTATTAGTATAAAGCTACTTGTAGATAAGGCTAACTTCTTAGGTAGTTATAGCATGGTCGCACTGGGCAACCAACTATTAGTCACTTTACCTTGCTGGTCAAAAGTATATGGTTGTCTACAAGACACCGTACTTGTTCATTGGACAGTGTAAACACCTGCAGTTCAGTCCATGCATTAAGTCTTCAGAAGCCACACTAGAAGTATGGTACACAGACACATGAATCACTCTCTAAAAGATCTACATTTCAGTCCTGAACAGAGTTGTACCCTTCTAAATCCATTGATTTAGGAGAGTGTAAGGCTGTGGTCACACGGCACCCTAATCCCGGATAAAGTCCCACTGAACTTTAATCTGCGATCTTTTCTTTCGGGTTGGGATGTTCACACATCCCGACCCTGGTGGCTGCAGCATTCGGGGGAGGCAAAAAGTGCAAAATTTAAAACACCTCTGTTTTCAGAGACAATGAAAAGGGGCCAAGAAACTCACCGCAATCATGTTGAGCGGGTCAGAGAAGCCTTCTGCGGGCGAGACAGTTGGCTGGCTGGCTAGCTCGCCCCGTGCTCCACTCCGGGCCCTGAGCCCTGCCGGCTGCTGCCTGTTGGAAAGCAGGGAGAAGTATGCCCAGCCGGGGGGGGGGGTGTCAGGCAGTGGCAGGCGACAGGGCTCGGGGCCCAGAGTGGAGCATGGGGCGTTTTTTCCCCCTTTCTTGCACTTGGGCGCTTGAGTGCCCAAGCGCCCAAGTGCAAGAAAGGGGGGGGAAACCCCAGAGGGATGATCAGATGGCCCTCTCTTGCAATGATTGCAAGAGAGAGCTGTCCAGATCAGCAAAATCCTGGGTTCAAAGTGCAACTCCCAGGAAAATACTTGATTTTCCCAGGGTCGGAAAACGTGCTAAGAACCCGGGAGTGAGCCCACTTCGGTGCGGGAGTAGCTGTGGCCAGTCTGTTCAGTCCCTTTAAATCCAGGAGGAAACAGCAGTGACGCCTGCTTTAAAGGGCCATGTGACCGTGGCCTTACTCTGCGTAGGATTGCACTGTCCATTCCCAAATTCAACCTGAAATGTCACAAGTGTCCATATCACTTATGAAAGTAGATTCCTTTGAAATGTGGTGTTGGAGGAGAGTTTTACAGATACTGTGGACCATCAAAAAGACAAATCAGTGGGTTCTAGATTAAATCAAGCCTGAACTCTCCCTAGAAGCTAAAATGACTAAACTTAGGCTATTGTACATTGGTCACATTGTGAGAAGATCAGAGTCACTAGAAAAGACAGTAATGCTAAGAAAAGTTGAAGACAGCAGGAAAAGAGGAAGACTCAACATAAGATTGGTTGACTCAGTCAAGGAAGCCAATGCCCTCGGTTTGCAAGGCCTGTTAATGATAGGACGTTTTGGAGGACATTAATTCTTTGAGTCACCAGAAGTTGGAAGTGATTTGATGGAACTTAACACACACACACACATATAGGTAGAGAATTATCCAAAGAAAGATAAAAGATGCTTAAGCGTCCAGTTAAAGTTATTCTTGTTTCTTTGGGGGGACTTCACTCTTGCATGGTGAATCTGACAAAATTCTGCTATTACTTAGCATGTCTGTGAGTTAGTAATTTTACTATTTCAGCACTTAAAATACTACAGTTTGGGGTGCCTAGAGTGTATGCAGTTCTTAGTTCCTGACAATAATTAAATATTGAAATGATTGTTAACTCATAAATTATTAAAGATAGTATGTCAATGTGATATGCTGAATTTGTTCAACATGTTTATCAAGGATATTACATGGTATAAATTTCAATGCCTTCCTGTTCTGTAAAGGTAATGGAGTTGCCAGAGCTTTCATTTAAAAGCTGTGAAAAGGTAACAGTGTGCAGTTACCTTGTCTTCTGCTTTGTTCTGAAACAGACTATACACACTTCCCCTGAGCTGCTTTTAGTAGGTATTAGGACCTCAATATTGCCCTGTATCAGTTTTAGGTGTTCAAATGGGGCCCACAGAGTTCAGGGCAGTGGAGGCAAAGCAGCTACAATGTCTCTAACTATAGGTGTGCACTGTAAAAAAAAACAACCCAACTAATTTTGGGTCTGTATTTTTCTCAGTCTCCCTCCCCTCCCCATTCCCTCCCCCACAGAGGCCCTGGCAAACAGCTGTTAGTCAGGTTTTTTCTTTTCTTTGAATTGTAAATTCCAGGGATCAGATCTTCTCACTGAAAATAATGCCCCTGTAAAATATAGAGGTCATATGCGCTAAACAGCTGTTTGCTGGTGCCAGATTCCCCTCTCTGCCTCCCCATTCCTGGTCTCCCTAAAAGCCCAAACATGGTCTGAAATTCCAGGAGATAAATTTCCATTATTCCTGGAATTTTCAGGAATGTTTGGGGTCATTTTGGATATCCCCAAGATGACTGAACCAGTGAATCTGGGGTATATTTTCCACTCAGGGATATCCTAATGCACGCCCTTATCTCTATTTCAGAACAAACAGAGGGCAGGCAAGTTTCCCTTTTGATTATCCTAAAAGATTTTAATGGTAGGTAGTAAAGCATTTTATTTCACTTCCATTTAATAAATAATATGTGTTCTGAAATTCCAGCTCTACAAAGCGCCTCAAATCTGTAGAGGATGAAATGGACAGTCCTGGAGAAGAGTCATTTTATACAAGCCAGGGGCGGTCTCCAGGAAGTGGCAGTCAGTCAAGCGGATGGCATGAAGTGGAGCCAGGTAATTGTAGCCACTCAGGTGGCTTTTACAAGGCCTAGGCAATGCTCACTAATACTCAGTTTCTTTACTCCTCAGTCTTACCAGCGTAAAGTCTATGTATAAGACAGCATATAGAAACAAAAAATATAGAAACAAAAAAATTACAGCTGTAGATGTTTTGGCCATATGTCACTTTTGTATTCTCGGTAAGCAAAATATAGTGTTGCATTATCAAGGCTTCATTATCCCAAAATGTTAATATAAATTAGGTTGGTTGTCCTTGGAAAAGAATTACATATTTTAGTCTTATTGTAATGTAAAATGACAGCTGAATCATTATTAAAAGGGAGAGACTCTTTCAAACTACTGTTAACTTAAACTGATTTAATTCTACATTGGGTGACAGTGTTATTTTATATATTTTAAAATACTAGAAAGCTTAAGTGAAGTATCTTCTATATGTCAATCACCATGGATGCTGCTGTACCACTGCTGGATTATTTAGTTACCTTTCATGTCTCTGTATTTTTGTGCTAACTCTTAAGTGGATATTCATATAAATATATTATTGGTTGTCTATGGAGCATTTGATTCTTAAAAGTTAAATATAAATTTTTGTTACAGAAGCTAGTTATGTGGACAAAAGGCTCCTTAGCTCTGTTTTTTAAAACTTTATTTTATGCTATATTGAAAGGAAGAACTTGATATAGATTTTTGTGCTGGGAGTTAATTGAAAATGAGTCCACAAGATAAAAAGATACATTCAAGATACATTCAATTGTAACTTAACTTAGGAGGTCATTATATGAAAAGAAAAATGTGTATTTCACTGTTCGTGCAATTTGATTACATTACTCCATTCTCATTGAACAAACAGAATTTTCTTGGGCCAGTTGGATCAGGAGAACTAAAGGGCTTAGGTCTTGCCAATGGTTTTTACAGTAGAAAATACAGAGGATTTAACAAGGACAGGCTTAGAAACAGTTCTAGTAAATTTCCATTAATGCTTCTTCATAAGAACAACAGAAGAACGATTTAATATTTTTGTCCATGTTGCATTAGGAAAAGGGAAGAATGATAAGACAGACACTTGGAAGGAAAGTACTCAGTTTGATTGTTTGGAGATGGGATTCGTGGTTGATACTTTTTATCACTTTTGTGGTTAAAAAAATGCATCTGTGTAGCAATATCTTTCCCCTTCCCCATGGCCCCCAAAATTAGTGCTATCATTGCACTATAGCAATCAGTTGCAACTGCCTTTTTTGTTTGGACAAGACAATCCAGGAAGGGAAGGATTGCAAAGGCAATGACAGCGCAGTATCCAACAATGCATGTTATACAAATCCTGAAACACTATTCTGAGGCTGAATGAGAGAGTTTATATCAGCCCTGAAATATGGTTCATTGTTATGTATTTAGGGACATTGGTAATACCATAGACCAGGGGTGTCAAACTCATTTATTATGAGGGCTGGATCTGACATAAATGAGACCTTGTTGGGCCGGGCCATGTGAATCATAAAATGTAATGCCACATAGCGGAGATATAAACTTTATAAAGGACACAAACACAAAGATTTTTTTTATTTGAAATAAAAACATGCTTAAAACATTAGCACTCTTGCAATATTTTGTTTATTTAACAGTGTCTGATAACTGACACCTCTTGCTCTGAATTACTTTATCAAAATGTCTGTGCTGTTGCAATCCTGAGTATGCTGTTGAAGTGTGTATCTGTAAGCTGCAAACCTACTTTTAATTTATTGACATTCACCACAAACATCTCATGCTCAGAGTTCTGAACCTAGGACCCAAGGGAAACATGAAATGGCTGGGCATTGCAAGCTTTTGTACATAAATTGCTTCGTGTGCTGGTCAAGAACATGAGAAGGTACCATGACACAGACTGAGAGCTATGTGTTTGTCTGCAAAACTATAGCCTTCCTCAGTGGCCAGTATCAGTCTGCTATTTGGGAGGTCTAAGTTCAAAATCCCCAGAGGAAATGTGCTGGGTGAACTTGGTCTGGACACACACTCTCAGCCTAATCCACCTCAATGGCTTGTTATTATTCCTCATCTAAATAGTTCACATTGCTTTCCTACTGAGAAAAACTGGATCAGGAGGGCATGAATACAGTGAAAAGGGGGAGGAAACCCAGTTGCACCCAGGAGAGCCACAGCATAACAAGCCCAACAAAAGACACACACTGTAGCAAGGCACACAAAAGCTCATACCTTAGATAAAACTTTATTGATCTTAAAGATGCTTTGTATTTCTTTCGTGCAATTGAGGCAGCCAAGCAAAGCAAACTCTCCCTCCTTCCCTCCCTCCCTTTGGGGAGAAGCCTTAGCTAATGGAAGTGAAGAAATGCTTGCCTTTGTCTCCTGTGTGACTGAGGCAGCCTGGCCAGGAAGCAAGCTCTGGCTCCTTCTCTCTTTCCCCCTAAGCCAGTGCAGGGAACAGAAGCTTGCCTATCTATCTCTCCTGAGTGACTGAGAGAGCCTGGCAGAGCAAGCTGTGGCGCAGCAGCAGAACTGGAAGAAGAAACAGGAGACAGCCAGTTCCACTGCGAGTGTGATAGAAGCCCACCAGGGGCCTGATCTGGCCCACGGGCCGCATGTTTGACACCCCTGCCACAGACACTCTATTGTACAGAGTTTTTATATAATGATTTTAAAAATGCTACAGTGGAGTTTATCCCCTCATGCCTAGTCAATTTCTGTTGATGGGCGTTTTGAGTAAAGGAAGGAAGGAAGGCCCCCATACACAATATATCACAGATTGCTGCAAAAGTAAATTTAACAACACTACCACATCCCATGCACAGGCTGGCGATCTTCACAGGATGCCAAAATACCTTGTGTTTCATTCAGTTGAATAAGCACACATGTTCCGCTTTTAGTACTCTAACAGTATAAAATGTATGCATAACTCGAGGCTTGCTATTTCTTATAGGAAAACAGGGGAGAAGGGCTAGGCAAAATCCTAGTCATGAGGAAGGGAGCTGAAGAACAAAAAGAGGGGTGGAGGGCCAGACTGGAGGCCCAGAACTTCTGTGTTCCTGGGCGGGTAGGTGAAATCACAGAAGAGAGCTAAAATCTATACAGAAATTTAGATCCCAACCTGTTTGGCCAGAGGAGTAAAAAATGTGATTCCTATTTTAGCCAATGTGCGATAAGACATTTCCAGCTTTTTGGAACCAGCAGGTGTGAAAGCTCCTACTATAACAGAAATGTAATTGCTTATCAGATAAGCAAAACTGCCTTCCCACTTTCTTTGAGGCAGAAAGCTAAAACCTCAGTTCATCCTCAAGTCTCTCTCAGTTGTGCACCTAATTATATAGTTCTTCCAATTGTTTCACTTTAATATTCAAGGGCATCTCATCGTTAAAGTGTCATTTCCACCTAGGGGCTCTATTATTTCTTTACACAAGCTACATTTTTACTTGTACCTGCCAGGTTTTAGAAATACTTCTCTAACGCTATAGTGTGGCTTTTTACGTTTGTCATATTTTGTCCTTAGCCTCTGGGTTATATATTACAATGTAGTATATCAGATGCACGGGACTGCCAAGAGCCACCATGGGTCCCTAGACAAAGATTCCATCTGCCACTCCCCATATGATCTCAATCCAAACCAAATATAACAAAACAAACCACTTAGCTGGCTGCTACCACATTTCTATAAAAATAAAAGGATCTGCATGTCCATCTGTCAGTACATTTATGGCAGGCATAACTCATCAGAAAATAAAACTAGGAATCTCAAAGTTGACCACCAGCTTCAGGGGGATCATGGGAGTTCCTGGGCCAAAAATGAAAGGAACTGGATTATTTTTGTCCAGGTTATCTCCAGTCCAACCCCCTGCTCTTTGCAATGGAAGTTAACTTGTATAGTGGTTAAAGTGTTGGACTAGGATCTGGGAAACCCAGGTTCAGATCCCTACTCTGCCATGGAAGCTTGCTTGGTGACCTTGGGCACATCATACACTCTTATCCTAACCTACTGTGTTGCCCATTTTGGCAAATGGTTCTTTTAAGGATTTGAAGAAGCAATGACCAAATTAGTGGTGGAAGGAGAAACAGCTTTATTTTATACAGACATAAAATAGAGAATAAAAGGATACCCACGTCCCTTTCTGTCCTGAAAATATAAGCAGTGGGTCAATTCAGGTGTATCGTCTGAAGGTTGTTCTGCACCGACCTGGTCCAAAAGTTGCTTAGCACTGTCCTCTGGGTCTCCAGCCTCCAGGCTCCAGCCTCTATATAGGGCTGAGGTTTCTCCCCCCAACTTATAGTGCTAACAAAACAGTTAAGTCCAGCTGGGACTCATTCCAAGAGTGAGAGAAAACATCTCCAACATTTCAACACCAGGTGCAATTACTTTAGAAGGGGAAAAATGATACCATTAACCCCTTTCAGCCTGGTGCTGTCATCTAGATAGAGAGAGAGAGAGAGAGAGACTTGTGATCACCACTATCTCCTCATGTTAGCAATGGTCTTCTGCAACATTTCTCTACACCTACCTCACAGTGTTGTTGTGAAAATAAAATGGAGGAGAGGTGAATTTATTTTCCCTCCCTCCACTTTGGGGTAGGGGAGAGAAATTAGAAGTGGGGATAGAGGAATGGCAGATCATGAAAGAAAGGAAGCAAAACAAAGGAGGAGAAAAGTGTGGAAAAGAGTTAGAGAAATATAGGAAAAGACAATGAAAGGGGTTTTGTTTGTTTGTTTTTGCAACCACTCACTAACAGGGCTGCCCCTTTGCAAGATCTGGCTGTGCAGGACCTGGGTTGAACTAAAGGAAAAAGCAAACCATAGACTGCTGGAGATAATGACCTTGTTAGGAGGCTGCATCTTGACAAGGACTATAGCTTGTCCTGACTCAAATGCTGGCTTGGCTAATGGGTTTAATATGATCTGATCAGCAAACTCTTTCCCTCAGCCTCCTAGTAAACTTTGCTAAAGGCCCTGCCAGGAGATACTGGGTGCTTTTTACTGTACCCTGTAGGGATGGCAGCATCCAGGTGGTACCTGGGGATCTCCTGGAATTGCAGGTCATCTCCAGACTATAGAGATCAATTCCACTGGAGAAAATGGATGCTTTGGAATGTGGACTCTGTGGCATTGTATCTGAGGTCCCTGTTCTTTCCAGACTTCACCTCCAAATCTCCAGAAGTTTCCCAATCTGAACTTGGCAAAAAAAAACCCTGCACCCTGCTGGTGGCCAGGGGGGACCTGGTAGCCCTAGTGCTCTACCTTCCCTGTGCCCCTAGTGGCTGCAGTCAGAACTGTGGTAGAAAAAAATTAATGCCTTCTGTGAATGTAGCACATGCTAGCTTCAGGGGCACTCCAGCTGACTCCCCCCCCCCAAAAAAATTGTCCCCCCAGCCCTCCCCCTGCACCTGCAGAAAGCCGTATTAGGTTTGTGGGTTTTTAAAAACAAACAAACAAACAAACCCTAGTTTATTGTTGTGGGCATAGAGCCTTTCAAAGGATAAACTTCTAGGGGAAATGGACCACTGGAAAAATTCAAAAGGTATCCTTCCATTTTGCATATTGCTAGAGAACTGTAAGGGAATATCTTGAATCTTGAACAGGAGACTCTGTTGTCATTAAGCAGTATTTCTTTTGGTATGAGATCTTTGTCGTAGGAGTGAAATTATTGTTGAGATTGTTATGCTATAGAACAAAATGAACAAAATGTGGAGAAGCTTTCATTTGGGGCTTTTTTGGTAGGTTCATTAATCTGCTCTTCCTCCCAGGAAGTCAGGGTTGTCTGTGTGAGTTCTTCCTTACTGCCCAGTTTTGTTATCACACAACTCTGTGATGTACAGTAAACTGAGGACAGAGTGGGCCAAGGTAGCCAAGAAGTTTCATGGGTGACTGTGGAATCAAATTAGAATCTCCCAGGTTTTAGTCCATTGAAAATCAGTGTGACTGTGTACTATGCCTATTGCATAAAATTCTCCCAACTCCAAGTTTGCACAAGGTGTTGCTGTGCAATGTGCTGTCCAATGACTGTTACTATAAGTGAAGTAATTTCTGCAAGTAAGTGTGCATTGCCTCATTTCTACTTCAGACTTGACATGCCAAAGAAAACATAGCATTAAATCCCTGATCTTAATATTATACTCATGAAAACTTGCATCCATTTTACCTGCACTCCAAGTGTGCTTGGGGAGCTCTCAAGCCTAAAAAGGCTGTAGTCTGCCAGAAAAGATGAATTTCCTTTCACCACAGGAAGACTCAGGGAAGTAAAACAAAGCAGACATGTAGTAAATTATTCTTGCTGTTCAAATACCTCTTGCGGTATCCTCCTTACCATTACTTTATCTCAGCACTTTCATCACATAACTCTTGCTAGCAGATATGGAAGGCAAGAGAAGATGAACATCTTGGTAAGAATATCAAGGGGTGTAGGTCTCTAGTTTATACTCTGGTGCAGTTCTGCATTGGTTCCATTTTTAAACTTGAATGAACTATTACACAGCCATAAATAGCCAAGAGCCATAAAGCTCTTGGCTTCAGAATTTTGTTTTCTTTTAATCTGCCATAACCAAACACACTCAAAGAAGTTAATGACGTCAAACACTCTACTTTCCCTTTCAGTTTTTCTTTTTTTTTCTTGAACAACATTCTGTAATCCTACACAGATGTGGTATTTAATTTACATAGCACTTTTGAAGACTGACCATAAGGTATTGACTTCACTTGCGGGTTACTTAGGTATGACATATAGCTCAAACTGATTGATAGATCTTTTATTAATTCTAATTAAATCTTTTCCTTTAACCTTTCACACCACATATATTTGTGATGTTGTTTATTGTGATATTTTATCTGTCATTGGAAACTGCTTTAAATTCAATTAAGTGTGGAATAAATTTTTTGCAGATTAATTAAAAAAGATAAAATTGGTTGTGGTCTGAAGAACTCCAAAATAGGAATACATCTGATAAAGAAAATAAGGTTTTATTTAAGTTGGAATATTACCATTATTTTATTATAATATATACTACTTGTCATCAATTAAACTAAATTTAGGGTTGCCAGTTCTGGGTTGGGAAATATCTGTTGGTTTGAGTGGTGGAGCCTGAGGAATGTGGGGTTTGGGGAAGGGAGGGACTTTAATAGGGTATA
Organism: Lepidodactylus listeri; assembly: GCA_029233225.1. Lineage (NCBI taxonomy): Eukaryota > Metazoa > Chordata > Lepidosauria > Squamata > Gekkonidae > Lepidodactylus > Lepidodactylus listeri. Next base: position 99,297,623 of record JARCFY010000002.1, read on the forward strand.
ATACCATAGAGCCTGCCTTCCAAAGCGGTCATTTTCTCTAGGTGAACTGATCTCCGTTGCCTGGAGGTCAGTTGTAATAGGAGGAGATCCCCAGCCACCACCTGGAGGTTGAGAACCCTAGTTTAACATTTTTAAAAAAATATTTTTTATTATTTTCCAACAAAATATGACAAACGAAAATACAAACAGATATGAGAGTAACACTACTAACACTATACCCTTTAAATTACCTCATACAGATATATCTTAATGGCATTCTTGGTACCATAATATGATTACTATTTATGCAATATCTAAACATTCCACCGCTAGTTTTTCTATACATCTCAATAGGTTAACATGTTTTCCGCTAATTGCCTTTTTGTCTAAACATTCTACATTAGTCTTCTACAAGTTGCCCTTAAATATCATTTTCCTACTTCATAATAAAGGTTTTTTTATCCCAGTTATCAAGACTTCTGGAATCCTTAAATCAGAATTACTTGCATTACATCATTTATAAGAAATCTGAACCTTAACCCTCCATAAATTTCCATTCTGCGTATTTATCAATTATCAGCCTTGAACAATCTTATTCTAATAGACATTCATATATATTTCCCAAACCAAATTTTCTCTTATATAAACCATACTCTTTTTGCCTAAACTTTTTAAACAAACAAAAAAAAAAAGACTAGTTTTCATCTTCCCATAATTATTTTAAATGTGGGTTACATTTTTATAAGTACATATACATATGTTCCTCAGCGTACCTTAGCCAGTTAATATGGGCTAGGGTTTACTAAATCAGTCTTATCCAAAGTTCCCTAATCCAAACTCAGGTTGACTTTTTGTTTTTATAAAAGGACTATATAAACCTTTTAAATTAATCTTCCCTTCGATTTTAATATAGGCTATAATTTTTCTAGCTCATCTTAAACAGTCAAACGTAAATAGGGATTCTCCCAACCAGTCTTATAACAAAATCCCTAAGCCAGTCTTATTCCTATATCTAATTTTTTTTCTTCTTTTTATAGTTCCTTCTTTTTGGTAGGGTCTTAGATCTGTGCCTCTTCTTCTTGTAAGTGGAAAGGCTTTCTTTCATAGTTTGCCATCCATATTTAGTGTTTAGGTTGGTTTCATCTCTCTGGTGTATTTTCCTCCTTGTAAAGGGTTCCAGAGTTTAACAGTACTTTAGTAGAAGTATTTTTCTCACTGCTGAAATCAGTTTGATTCTCACTGTAGATTAGTTCCTCTTGATTGTAGTGTTGTCCACCGTCTTGCACAGCTGAGTGCTGTAATTCCTTTTCACTGCAAGATGGGTCAGCTTGATTGTAGAATTGTTCTGTTTCTTGTTGGTGCTGCGGTTTCTTGTCAATGATTTGATCTGATGCTGAAGGTTTATGGTCTAGTATCCATTCAAAAATCTCCTTGATTGTCTGGTTCACTGCTTCATTAATCACAGCCTGGATCTCCTTCCAAGCTGTTTGAAGCTTATCAGATTCTCCAAAGCTCTCCATATGTGTATCATCTGGCATGTTTTCCTGAGAGTACTGACCATTCATTTCAATACAATAACAAGAGTCTCAGTTCAGTCTAGCAAAACCCAGCATCTCTACAGGTTGCTTATCTACTGTCTCTTTCAAGCTGCTTGCCTCTGCCAGATAATACTCTCCTCAGCAGTCAACAGTCTCTCCCATAAGCCAAATATTTTGCAGCTTTATGGTAAAGACTAAACAGAGTGCGCTTCTATTCTATTCTCAACAGTAATGCATGATGTCACAAAGAGTTGTCGCAAGATGGTAAGTTTTACTCTTTCTTTCTTTCTTTCTTTCTTTCTTTCTTTCTTTCTTTCTTTCTTTCTTTCTTTCTTTCTTTCTTTTGAAGTTTTCAGAAGAAAATGAATAGTTCTCTTGTAGAAGCTCAAGTCCCTCTTTGCCCCAGAAAATGTTTATCTCAACATTCTTTTAATAGCTCTTATCTTGTCTGGGCCGCTTCAGGCCAAGGGGGGGAGGAGTTCCTCCTCTCCTTTCTGCATCACTTTGAATGTTAAAAGGAGCTTATTTGAAGAAATCATCAGACTATTCAATGTTGCTGTTGCTATTTACAAGTACTTACAGGTGCATGTCTTCATTGGTGCTCTGGATGAGGCTCAAAATTACTCTACTGCTTTGGGGTTGCTCACATGTTGTGCTGTTATGGCTGCCATAACTGTGCTTCTCCATTCTCAGCTTCTGGGATGATCCAGGGCTTCCACCTGCTTGTTGCCTCAAGCAAGGGGCCCGAATCAAGTCCCTTTCTCCAGGAGGTCCAGTGGGGTTCGGGATCCCCCGAAAACCCCCCTAAAAGGAATGAAGAATCGGTCATAGCCAGCAGCAGTTTCGTGTCAATGCAATGTAGCCCTAACTAAACATATTTTTGCTACTATGGTGCAACTCTTCTTTCCCATAAATATTTCTGAAATAAACAAGGAACACTTCCTTGAAATAAAGAATGTGTAATTAGCCTATCTGGTGTTTTAAAATGATTACTAAAGTTTTTTTTTTTTTAAGTCCAAGAATTGGAACAAGAATTGGAAAAACCCCAAAACCCACCTTCTTTACTACATAATTCAGCTAAAGGCTATAACGGATTGACTCAATGGGATCACCTGCTCTCTGGGCATTTTCTTTATATGTATAGGGAAATATATTTTGGAATATTGAGATCTGATTAAGATGCTGTAAGCCCTCCTAGTCTCTCATGAAATCATGACCAATAGTCCAGATGGTTCTGTCAAGAAATTTTATCTTACCCAAGAAATGGGCTATTACTTTGTGGTGAAATTATTTCAGTTTCATTGTGAAACCGTAAGCTGCTTCCTATACCTTGCCATTGTCATCTTTCTCCAGGTTTGGTCTCTATTTAGGTAGATTCTTTATGAAAAATGTAGAAAGCAATAAGAAACTAGGCAAATATTCAGACCCTGCTCCTGTTAATTTGAGGCCAAGCAAAATACAGAGAAGGAATAAGTTGAAGGTGATCTGTAGCCAGCAAGAGTGGAATTTTTTGGTTGCTTAGTTGCTAGTTTGCCAGACCTTCCTACAGATATCATTTAGGTCACCCTTTTGGACCTCTGCCATCTCGAATTCTAATTATTCTGATTATTCAAACCTGTATCAAAAAGCATTAATTGCAACAAAGGCAGTTAATTCCCCAGCGCAATTAAATGAAAATCTACAGCACTACCAAGACAATACTTAAATGTAATATTCTATTTAGACGGTTAATTGTAGCTGAAGTTAGTAACACATGACAAATCTTGTAACAAACTGCACAGCAAAGTCAGTGCTCATTACATACATATACACCCATAACACCCACCCACTCACAGAAGATTATCTAAAAGCTCAGCAAACTACCAAACAACAGCTTTCTTTGCAATAAGTTATTAAATAATATTTTTATTATTTTTATTATTTAAATTTATATTCTGCCTTGCCGAACAAGCTGGCATCTCCCATCTTCCCATCTCCCTCCCTAAATGCTTAAACTTTGGTTCATTACCACAGTCTATCTGAGAATTTTGCCAGTAAAATGAAACATATTTTCAGGAGCAACCACACCAGGGCCTTGGGATCACAGTACTTTCATCTCAGCTAGTGCATCATAAAAGAGAATAGCTGTGTTAGCATGTCAGAGATCTTTTTTTTCACACTCTGAGTGATAGGCTTCTTATCAAGCTCTCAGCTAGAATGCTGCATTGCTGTTGATTTTGTCATCAACACAGCATAACTCCCCTTCTTTTTTTTCATTGTAAGTCTCATGGGGCCAGCAATGAAATAAGTGTATGGGATGTTGAGAACCACTTTTACACAATTCTGTTATAGAATTCATAATTACAGGCTCTTCTTGCTGTAAAGAAAAGCTGTTTTAAAGTATCTGGATGCTCCTAAATTTTATGTCGCATACAGATCACACCCTTTCACTCCATAGTCGTTAATCAGGAAAGCATACCACTTGAAAGAAACTGATGTGTATCTTTTTGAAAAATCCCATGAATTTTTATAATGTATTCATTTGTTTATTTGCTGCCATTCTATCAAGGCACTTTAGGTTGGTTTAAAATTTAAAACAGTAAAACTCAAGAGAATCAAAAGAGTTTTCTCAGGCCATTGAGGGTCTCTTCAGGAGCTAATGGCATGAGCTCTCTTGGCCTGGCATCTTTCTCACCTCCTCATAGTACACACATCCTTACTTTCCCCTTGGAAAGACAGCACAGAAAACTCTTATTGAATGGTCAAGTTGCTTGCATGTTGGATATGTAGTCATGTGCAATAAACTCTGTTGACCTTCACGATCTGAAACCACAGACAGTAATGTTGTTAGTATCTACACTATCAGAAGAGGGATAACATAGTATTCCTATTGTGTTTCTGTGTAAAGAAGCAAGTGTGTTCTCTGCTAGTTTCTTCTCATTCTTACATGTCCAACTAGTATGAATGGATGAACAGTCTTTCATTGAAGAGTGATGAATTTTGTCAAATTCATTTATCTATCTCTCCGTGTAATCCCACCTTTCTTCCAAGAAGCACAGAACAATATATATGGTTCTCCCTCCAGTTTTGCCCTCACAACAATCCTGTGTTGTGGGTTAGGCTGAGACAGATTGACTGGCCCCACAAGCTTTATGACTGTGGAAGGGGGTTGAGTCATGTCTCCCAGTTCCTAGTCAGGCACCCTAACCAGTACCCCGCATTGGCATCCATGATACAGAAACTCATAAACTATTGTTGTGAGCCAGTATGACTACTTTTACTTTTATACTTTGTCACATTTTATACAACCTCTCTCTCTTGTTATGAGCAACAAAAATCTGTCAATGATATGATACTACAAAAATGTAGCAAGTCAGTAGCAGTATTTGGAGCATAATCGGGAGTTTACCATTGTATATCATGACTGCTATCTTTGACAATAACCTGATTCATTGACATTATTGTCAATAGAATCGTGTGTGTTTTATATGGAAGAAATTTTAGAATATTGCATGGGTGGTGGAGTCAAGAATATTTTCTCTGCTTTTCCATAATCAGTGGGACTCCCTTTCCAGTGTTGTGGGAACTACTGTTGCATACCTCCCTGTTCACACCTGTAGAAGCTGGTCACACAGTGCTAGTCCTTACCATACTAGCATTGGCCAAGCTCCCAGAAGTAATTCCTTGATGTGGGAAATAGTTACATTATCTCCTTCTCACTTTACTGCAGTAGTATGTGAAAAACACATTAGAGCACCTTTTTCTACACTTTAATAATGATTGAAAGGGTCCTATTTTTTTAAATTTAGAAATCCTATTTTTATGAAGAACTACATAAGTATCCAGAAACAATTGGTCCATCATTTTTCAGAAGGTTTGTTGTTGTTAATACAGTTTTAAAATTTGTTTTTGTTATTTGTTTTTCACAAAAAATATAACTTCTGAAAAATAGTTCAGCATTAGAATTCCAAAATAATTTTTAGGGCTTCCATTTATCTGCTTTAATCTGGATAATATGAAAATGTAAGGTCAGTTTCCACCACTAACCAAACCTGCTGATCCAAAATAAAGAGAAACAATACCATCCATCTTCAAGTTGATCTGTACTATAAGCGTGCCTTTACTTAGGAATATCATTGTGAAGCCTTGTTCTGTCTTGGTACAGTCACCTCTTGGCAATGATGAAAGTATAGCAGACGTATTGTAGAACATGTAGTGTTTAGAGTTTGTGCCTATAAAAAGTAATGCCCATAGTAATCACATCTACAAATGTGAGAATAAGCAGAAGGAGTTAACTAAGTACTCCATATGTTTTTACATACAGCATGCTATAAAGAGTATCTGAGGATCTAATCACAAATTGCAAAGTCTTCATGACTGCCATGGGTCCTGTTGAGCTATATGCTTTGGGAGTTTCATGCTCAGAACTTAATTCTCAGGTACATGTGCACCCAATTCAGGTCCAGGACTACACTACATGTGGAGAAAGGGCTTAAGCCTCCCTGAGGAAACATGTGTGTAAATCAATACAGTAGTGGGGCACTAGTGCCCATAGTGGGGCAAATAGTATGTCCCCAAAGCTATTCCTGATCAGGAAAATGGCACAAGATGGAAGCTTAAACCCCCTTTCACTGTAAGCCGTGTTCCTGATCTGAATAGGGCCTGTTTATGCCTGAGTATTAATTTCAAACACAGAACTCCCAGAACATACCAGTCAACAGGACTGATGGTAGATATAAAAGGACTTTGTAATATGGGAATAGACCCTTAAAAGGTGTATGTGGGGGGGGGGAACCTTGAGGAAGGCATTGTGAAATAGATTATTTCTATTTGTGAAGCGGCCACATAACTACAGTCAACAAAAAGAATTAACAAGCTATCTATGGCAAATGGGTGCATGGATAAAAAGGTTCCAGTTCAGTATAAAAGGAAAAGATTCCAACGGTAGAACAACTGAGAGATGATGTGATACAAACTGTAACACTTCATTACATTGCTGTCAGTAGCTAATCATACATGCACAAATCTATTCTGGCGCTTTTTACTTTCTTTTGTCTGTATGGCTTTTTAAAAGAAACTATAGTTTTAGGTAATCAAGAATATCTTTAACCTACAGTTACTCTTATGGTCAGGGGGAAAAGACCTAACTTTCTAAGCCTATTCACATTCAGGCTGTGAATAAGGCAAGAAAAGTCATCGATGGTGACTAAATGCTCTTCAATGTAAGTACAAATTCAGCTGAATGTCTGACCCTTTTTGCTGATGCAGTTCTTGTGTTACAGTCATCACTGCCCTTGTGGGCTTCACACTGAAGTACTGCAATGCAGCTACCGTTGAAAGCCCTTTGATTATAAGCCTATAGGTAAAACAGAATTTAAGCACTTATTTAGAGGCAGTAAATTCATGGAGAATATTATATCCCATATCATCCAGTCTGAAATACTGTCTGGTTGGTATTCAAAAGGCTGAAACTGATCCTCCAAAGCTCAGTTTAGTTGTTCCTACTTTCTAGTTTAATTTGTAAGTGGTGGTTCATTTGGGGGCCTGTTTTATCAAGATCAAGCAGAGTTGTCTTGTATTCTTAGTAACACAATTATGAAAATCATGTTTGTACTCCACTGTTTCAGAATGAAGGTGGAGAATCTCATAATTGTGCAAAGCAAAATAGTAGGGACAACTATTACAGCCTTATTTTCTATGACAAGCTAGGGTTTTTTTTTAGTGTAGAATAGGATTTAATTTTAACATAGCATGCAATTATGCAGTTTCTCCATCTGCATTCTGAAGCAGTCTATATGCGATTCTTCGGAAAGTACAGCTTGGCTCTCAGGTGATATCCCACTATTATTAGAAATTCCAAAAAGATACATGTTTTCAAACTACAGTGACCACTTTGTTTATTAGAAAGCTGCTTTGAAAAGACAGGGTATTTAACCCTTCCTCTGCTATTTTTTGTACTCTAAATCATCCTTCAGCTGCTTTCCCACTATGGTTGTACAAGCACATGCTTAATCTCAAAATACACATCAGAACCCTACAGAGAGAGAGAGGGCAGCTGGGGAGAGTGATTTTATGGAAAAATACAGTGGGGAAAGGATGTAAACACCTATTTAAATTCTCACATCCCTAAATTGCTTCCCTATAAGAAGTTAGGCTTCTAAAACTTGCATTTGTGAATAATGGGGTGGATTCAACCAAGTTTTTTGCTGATGAAAAAGAGGGGAAGGGTCCTCCAAGAGTGATTATGGGACCTACATGGCCAAAAGGCATGTGAGACAGGGGCTGTGGTTAGGAGGGGAGTCAGGGGTGATGGAGTGGAAAAGTTGGCTGGATTCACCCTATTGTCTATGATGGAACAGTATGCAATAGAATAAATAAACAAACCATTTACACATAAATATAGTCCTAGCTTTTTAAAAGAGGTAAGTTTTAAGACAGGATCATGTTTTATTCAAATAGACATAAAGTATATAAAGCTGTGATTACTTGAGTACTAGGGTATTCGGCCTAAAGGTATTTTAATCAAGTTATATGGTTCGTATGCTAGGTAATGGAAAGACCTGTGTCTTCCATTCTTCAAGAAGGGCCCATGCTTTTGACCCAATGAACAAAATTTGAAATGTCAGACAAGAGGCCGTCTAGCTTTCAACTAATTTAGGAAGCATTTTATACAATGGGTCTTACTCCCAGGAAGCTGCTCGTAGGATTGAATCCTTATTTACTTTTTACATAAAACAGCTGGGGCAGGGACAATGCTTAACAGTGGTAAGTAACATAAATTTAACCATAGGTATCCATACATAACACATTGGCTGAGGACAGCTGTCAACTAGAATGGTCAACATCCAATGATTGCTGGTTTCAGTGACTGCTGAAAGCAATTACAAACACAGAGCTAGCCAATAGATGGGGTAACAATTGGTTGTGGCGAAAGGTGTTGCTAAAGAAATTAGTGTTTTCATTACTGGAGTTATATCCAATAGGCTGCTGCCAGCTGAAAGTATGACTTAACTGGATTGGGACCTTTCTGTATCACATAACCCATTTCCATCTCTCTTTATTTAGGGAAGAGAGGGGTGGGGTTAATTATGTTGACATTTTCTCTATTTTGTTCCATTCAGTTTTTCTGTTGTTGACTTCTGTATTTGGGGACATAACTTGCTGCCCTTACTGAAGCATCTATGCATCATTTATCAGATGAGAGTTAATGTAATGTTTGAATTCAGAAGTCTGTATTCTTTTTCATTCCCTATTTAGTCAAAAGTTCTGTGATGTAGTTGAAGTACATATTTTATACAGCATTAATATAATCAGGTTTCTAAAGGTGGAATGTGAGGGCGTTGAAGATAACTGCAAGCTGCCCTTGAAGGAAGAGCAAAAAGTATGCAGAATATGTTGTTCCCAGTGTAAGATAAGGTAGAGTGTTGTTAATCAAATATTTTCATGTTATGAATGCAGTTAAGAAAACAGTAAGAAATTACTAATTGCTCTCTTAAGTAAACAGATCTATCATTAGGTTGTCAGGAAGAGTGACATTAAGCAGAAACACCCTGCTAATCCCCTGAAGATAAGTATTTAATGTAATTAGGCAGACACTGTCTCTTTTGTTGAATGTAGCATTAATCAGTAGGAAAAGCCCAACTTTACAGAAAAGTGCTTTTCCTAATATGTCTTTGTGTTAGAATCCTTCTTTCACGTCTTTTGTCAAGATACCATTCTTGAAGTAGTGACAGATCATTTTATGGGTTAGTGGAATGAAACTATTATATGAGCACAAAAATAATGCACTTATTTCCCATGGTCTGTCTTTATTAGGTGGCCACATGACATTCTATGAAGTTAAATAAGTTGGGTTTCTTTCCACATTCATCATCATGTTAGGCATGTTCAACATAGTATGTCTGAAAACGTACAAGTGATAGGGAAATTTGAATAAGAAATCTATAATAAAACAAAGCAGAGCAAGCATCTTTGTAGGAGTTACACCAGCAAAGATTGTTTACTCAAAGAATTTCAGTAAACTCTTTTACCTGCAATCTATACTGTAAAATCTCAGTTGAACAGAAACTGAAATCAACTTGAGTCGCTGAACAACTGTATTCGTTCACGTTCTCAGTGGCTCAGAAGGCTTTTATGGGAAAGAATACAGTTAAAAGATGACAAGCAAGACCCTCAAGTAGAGGTCAAGTTGGTTTATTTGTTGGGCAGAACAGAGTGCAAAGATGAAAAATCAAATACCTTGCCGTAATAAGGGTTTAGAGGAAAATGCTGACTGGTCTAAGCTTTGATTCCAGCTGACAGAACCTTTTCTAGTGTTCATTACTTGATTTCACAGTTCAGCCAATTTTAAGAGGATTAGCATTATATTCTTGTTCTCTGCTATAAAATGTCTTGAACACCTAATTTTTATTTTAAATAGAGGTCTGTTATTACATCAGCTGTGCTTTTAAACTTTTGCAAAGTCAATATATCATCAGCATATTTAAGAAACTGAGGATAGCCTTTTGCAAGCTGTTTGATTTCTTCATTGTTTTTCTTGCTTTCTTTCTTCTCTATCCCTGAAAAACTCCATCAATTCATAAACTATGACTCTCTACTGATTTTTTAAAAGAACCCCCACCCCACCCCTTCAGACCAGTATTGTCAACTGAATTATTTGCAACAATATTTCATATTTAGACTTGGTGTGAAATTTTCTTTATAATTTCAAGGCACCAGATAAAATATAAATATCTGGAAAAGTAGGCTTCTAGCAGAAAAGTAGTTAAAAAAAATCAGTATCCATACATAAGGCTCAGGCTCCAAAACTTGAAATTGGTCATCAAAGGGCTATGTGGGTTCCTGGTTCTAGAGGAGTAATTTCCCAAACTGTGTGCTATGAAATAACTGCTGATGTGCAGCAAGAAATAAATGTGAGATATCAGAGGTTTAAGAACAGTTGAGCTAGAGCAAGGATGCACAACATTCAGCCTGCAGGTCCATACATGGCCTGCAAACAATGAGTTGCAGCCCACAGCCCCCACTGCTATTTCTGGTGGCTCAGCAGATGATTTTGTACTCCATGCCACTTTGCTAGTCACCGATGTAAGTGGTACTGCAAGGGATGGTTAGGAAATCTCAGGCAGGCTACCCAGAAGTACAAATGCCTGAGATGGTGGTAAAGGCTAAGCATATACAGACTGCCTTTATTTAAAGAAGGCTGGGGCGTAGTTGACAAGGACATAGTCTTTCTGTTGCTATGAAGCAATGAGCGGGAAAAGAAAGGAGGGTGGTGGTGATGTCCTGGAGTGGAAGGAGGAAGGGGGCCCTAGTGGCCTTGGGCAGTTTAGTCTCTTTCTGATCCTACTGCTGTGATGCTCATAACTCTGGTGAGTAGTTTCTCTTGTTATATAGTCATGATTAAATGTTGCCAGATCCCAACATCCCAGAACTTGAGAATTAAGGCACAGGTCCATATGGCACCATATACTTCTGCAATGTTGCCACTTAGTTCCAATCAAGGTCAGTTCTGGCATATGTAACTGAGTTGCGCACACTTATCCTAGAGAGAGGTTGAAAATACCAGGCAGACACCCCCAATGAGCAAATGAGATACTGCATGGTAACTTGTTAGGTTGTGAAATGTGAGGGCCCAGGAACAGTCCCAAGAAAAGCTGCACTTTAGCTATCAGGAGGAAGGAATGGCGGGACTGGGCCCTGAAGGGACCTAAAGGACAGGCTGGGGCAAAGACTGCTGTACTAGCCTCCTAGAGGGTGATGGCTGCCTCAGGAGTAGAGATATCATTGGGAGTAAAGGCTTACTCAGATGTAAGCTAAGAAAGCCAGAAAGTGGAGAGGAACAGCAAGAAAGGAAAGTGGGAAAACAGCTCGCTGACAAAGGTGGGAAGCCAAACAACTGGCAAGGTCTGGGGCCCTGGGGATGAGAAGAGGCAGAGTTTTTAGCTAAGAGAGCAGCAGGTTACTCTCTTGGGACCTACATACCTCAAAAGCTAATCCTTTGTTAAATGTGCAGCTGAATAAAATAAATAAAGGCAGCAATTAAGGAATCCTGGGCAGGAACCCATATCTGGGAGAAAGCAGAGTCTTGACCAAAGCAGGTGGAGGCAATAAGAGCTGGGTGGATCTGCAAGATGTAATCTGGTATCCAGTAGTGTGTTATTTGCAAAAAAAAAAACCTGTGCAGTGCTGTCCCCTGGTGTTTGCCTTTTATTGGCAAGGCTGGAGAATGAGCGAATGGCTGAACAGAGAAGTTGTCCCTGAACCACAGGGCTTGACAGTAAGATATGTTAAGAACTAGTGCAAGCAAGGTCGAGAGTGCAGAAAAAGTTGTGCTGGAAGCAAAGAGTAAGGGTCAAGAGGCAAGCTGGAAAATAATCTGGATCCAGAAGCAACATGATGATAAATAAATGATATAGGCTAGGAGAATAAATTAGATAGGGCCAGGGCTTTTTTTGTAGAAAAAGCCCAGCAGGAACCCGTTAGCAAAATAGGCCACACCCAACAGCAGAAACTCATTAGCATATTAGGCCATACCTCCATGTTACCAGAAGAGTGGTCATCCAGGCACACCCACCTATTGCTTCTTATTCTGTTTATCTTGCTTGTTGTCAAAACCCAGGGCTTTTTTTGTAGCAGGAATTAATTTGCATGTTAGGCCACATACCTCTAATGTAGCGAATCCTAATGAGTTTCTGCTGTTGGGTGTAGCCTATTATGCTAATGAGTTCCTGCTGGGTGTGGCCAACTCAGGAGCCAGCCAGAACTTCGTTCCTGTGTGTTCCTGCCCCAAAATAGCCCTGGATAGGGCCAAAATTAACTATAGCCAGTTAAATGGCAGTGAACAAACAAACTTCAGTCTAGAAACAGTGCCAAATTATGTGGAGGAATACAGGGGAACTTTCCTGAAACTAAGATGCCCAGCTTCCTGACTTTCCTCAATTTTAACCCCTTCCACTAATTTTCATATGCTGAACTCTTCTGTTCCTACAGGATGCCGCTCACTCTGAAAAAAAGTAGGGAGAGATTTACATTAACCAATATTGCTGTTCCACTTTTGTTTTCACTATGCTTGTGAGATGTACATTCCAGAAAGGGAAATACCCTGCTCCCAGTGCTGAGCTCAGTCATTAGAGACCCCCCCAAGAAGTGGGATCAACTGAGATATAAAGTTGATGGTACAAGACGGTGCACAGCAGATTATTCAATTCACTGTCTAAACTATCTTTGGCCAATGAACTCTCTGCACCGGTTTTCTTTTGTCTGCTCAATAGAAAATAAAATTTCAAGGAGCTTCATTTTGTTCTCAACTGGAACCTGTCTTCCTGCTACTGCCTTAATTTCAGAAGCAAATTTTCAGTTATTTCTTCATTGTTTTCATTCCTCATTTTGGATCTTCACTGAACAGATACCAGCTTGGCCTAAACATTTCTTCTAAAACAGAAGTTCTGTCTCTGTGTCCTTCTGCAGAGTCTCCAGCCCTATCAGACACAATCAGTAAGCATATGCTGCAGACTCTAAGGCATCTGAGAAGCTTGGACATGGCAAGAGTTTCTGATAGACAGGACAGAATAACAAACCAAGGGGGTGGGTCTAAATTAACTGGATCATGCAAGGCACTTCTGTCAGTGAAACAGAACATTCCTGCCTCCCACCTTCCATAGCAGCCAACTGATCTCAAAATGCTGCTCCTTTGGGAAGGGGAACTCTCAGGAACATTATGAGAGGAAAATCTGGGCTCTGCAGCAGGAAGAGGAGAGTGATGGCAATTACCGCACTCGTTCCGTCAGCTGAAAATTTAGCCTGACCCCAACCCCAAATGTGAGGAGAAGAGGAGTAGCCAGCCAGCCAGTGGACTATCAAAATATTGCAAAGCTGAAGATCTTCCTGAGCCACAGGGGGACTCACTGGGAACCATGAATAAAGGTAAGGGAGAGCCAGCATGCTGCAGTGGCTTCAGTGTCAGACTAGGATCTTGAAGACTCTAGGTTCAAATCCGCACTCTACCATAAAACCTGCTGGGTGAACTTGGCACAGTTGCATAGTCTCAGGCTAATCTACCTCAGAGGATTGTGAGGATAAAATGCAGGAGAGGAGAACAGTGTACGTCACTTTGGATCCCGCAGTTGTGGAGAAAGGCAATGTATAAGTAAGGCTGTGGTCACACAAAATGAGTAATCCTCTTTCAATCCACTTTATTGCACTTTCCAGCTGGATTTTAATGTGTGAACTGGCAAAATCCAGCTGGAAAGTGCATTGAAAGTGAATTATTTAGTGTGTGTGACTGCAGACTAAGTAAATAAATAATAAATCATGCCCCCACAAACCTTCTAAAACAGTAACTAAAGGGGGGGACCATAACAAGGGATAGGGGAATGGACACCCACCTAACTCCCATTGTCATTTGAGCACTGTCTAGGGGACATGTTTTGCAAATAATAAGTGGTGATTTGGGGAACAAATCTTTAACCTAGCTTCCAGAAAGTTATCACATTCCTTGAAGCTTGGACCCTGGCATAATGAAGGAACCACCAGAAGCACACCTTAATTAATCTTGAACATTTGTAGGCATAAACTTAAATAATTTTAAATCAGCTCAATACGCACATCATGGAAAATGTTCTCTTGTACACCTTTTTTGTTATATATTTAAAGCAGAATTCAGCAGTAGATCTGGCAGTACAGAAAAACAACATTCTTATCCCTTTTATTTTTGTATGTGGTCTTACCAAATTTATCTTTGAAATATTGTAGCTCAGAGTGGATAGAATTGATAATTCTCCCAGTTTTGCTATGTGTTTCACTTGAACTATTTTCATGTTTCACACTGCCCCAGGTCAATGCTGTTGGAAAGAGGATTTCCCCCTCTATAACCTTACAGCACTGTGGTGCATTCATGCACCTCCCATCCCTACTTTGCTGCAAAGTTTTGGGAGTGATTACTGCAAAACCTGGAGGTCTGTCATGTGGGTGGGAAAGCTCACATCTTCCCAGTCCTGCCTCCATGGCAGCCATTTTCCCTGTCCCCACAGTGGCTGTTTCCTCCCCCTGCAATAAGGGGGATTTTTAAAAAAATCAGCAATTGAATATCTTTGTAATATTATAAATCTGTGTATCTGGTTCTCTGAGTTTTCAGCTTTAATTTTTTAAAATAGTCAATCTCTAGCTCCTTTGTTTACAGAGATAGAAGAGGAAAAGCATATCTCTGTGACAAAAGCAGCAAAGGCTTACTTATTAAATGAAATCTAGGACAGAGACCCTGATACACAGGTTCAATTGCCAATTTTTAAAAAAAACTGAAAAAGTCCTGGTGACACAGTGTCTGTGGGGTGTGGCCGCTGCCAGATGACTGGAGCAGGGGAGCTAGGAGGAAACCTGCCATGTGGAAGTTCCATCAAGGCTGCTCTGGATCTGCAGCTATAGCAGCAGCAGGGAAACTACACAAGCTGGTCCCAGTGTGGAAGACATTCATTTGGATCTATAACTGAGTGAAAATTCAGTTTCTAATTGTCACTTTTAGTCCTCTTCTTTTCTCCATGAGAGACAGATATATTTATAAAGTTTGTACTTCTAAGTTTCTCCTTGTTCCTATATTTCTACACTGTAGGCTAAGTTAAAAATGATCTTTTTGAACATTTTCTATGTTTTTCAAAATCTGTGCAGTACATTAGCTGTAAAAAGCACCTTGGAAGTATATTGAATCCACAGATAATATATTATCTTTTTTTGGACTTAATAAGGATGTATTGATACTCTGTCAATGGTGTTACTTTTTCCAGTTGATGGAACTCTAGACATCAAATTTCCTGGGTTGGAAATGGCTGCCAGTAGGGAGGGGAAAGCAGGGAAGGCCTACAATTCTTGCATAAGTGAATCACTGAATCCTACCCTTACATCTGTGTGGCTCTTAATGTATTTTTTCAGGGAAATTAGCAGACCAGAGATTCAGTTCAGTCCAGTCCAGTTTATTTTGATACAAGTTTAGCTCAAAAGGTATTAAGAAAAACAACAAAAACTGTCACATAAAATGCCAAGACCAACAAAAAAGACTTATAAGACCAGAGATTATGCTTCCTGAAGCTGGGACGTTCTGGATTCAGTGGTACCAGATATAAAAAGTGGTTTTGGAAGGTGCGAGGCAAGAATGCTAACAAGAAAAGGGTTGCACTGGGACAACTGAGAATCATGTATTTGGCTCAGGTTGTTTTGTGATATAATATATTTACATAACTACTGATTTTGTAGCTAGTCTCTAATAAAATGGAAAACTGTTTGATCACAGTGATGTGATCCTGGAAGCTGATGTAATCAGGGAAAGATACTTGGTACCCTTATGAGTTGACGTAGGTTCAGTTGTTTGGTCCAACATACCTTGTCCCTCTGTCCAAGAACCAACTGTTCAGATTATTTTTTTTCTACTAGGCTTATTCTTGGTGTATCTGTTTTAAAATAAGGCTGTAACAATGGCTGTAAATCTTAATACATTTTTTAAGATTATCAGTTTTCATATATATAGTAGAAAATGCTGCTGAAATTCATTTGATTTCTTAATATTAGTTTGAGATAATAGCTACGCAATCCTGTTTCAAATCCCTTCATTCACTTGCAGTTTTGTATACAAATGCATCTAGTGAGGACATGCTAGAAATACAAATCTGTGTTTGGTCACCAGCTTCCAAAAGTTCTATAACATGGTTATAATGGTATGCAAACACTTTAGAGCTTTGTGAATGCTATTTGAATTTATGATTGTACCTTTTGCTTATCATAATTTTTCCTACAGAGCATTCATAAATGTTATTTTGTTCCTATTTGTATTGCTAATCTACTCATTGCAGAACAATATCAGTTAAAAATTAGTTTGGGGGCATACTACAGGTTCAGTAGTAAGGCATACTTTATTACTGATTTTAAAAAAGAACCAATATGGTTTTCAATGCAAAGGCAGGTAGGTGCCTGGATCGGGTGAAAGGCTTTCACATAATGTGCAGGAGGAGTGATACTAAGAATCTTCTTGCAAAGGCATTTCAGTTTCCAAAATATAGTTCCAAAATATAGTTGGATCCAAAATATAGTTAGATCTAAAAGTGGCTTCATTTCATGAAAGGGAGTTTTGGAAAAAGCTACCTAAATAATTTTTCTAAATTGTATACATCATAGAGGATGTCAGACTTCGTTACTTTTGACATATAATGTATGTGCCTTTCATGTTTTTTATGTAGTCAGATTAATGTTTCTTCAGAGAAGTGTTGTGTCTCTCGTATCCTCGTATGTACTTTCATGTTAAAATAGTTGCCTGTCAGTATGAGTACCTGGGCTGATACGTGAGACACTGAGAAAAAAAAGTTTGTTCAGAAACTGTTGCTACCATATATTGAATGACTTGTATTACTGAATAATCCAATAAACAGTACTCGGTTACTCCATTTTTCATTTTTATTGCAAAAAGTTTTTTTAATTGTTATTTGATTGTTGTAATATCTAAGAGCTGAGTGCAGGGAAAAAATGTATTTTTTAAAAAGCACATGCCAACTTTTATTACATATGGCCTAGAAAGTATTGCCTCTAAACGACACCAAAAAGTCATTAAGTTCCACCTGTTGGTTGACAAAACTTGGCTAAGTAAAATAAGTTTATCTTGGTAAATTACCATGGTTTTTTGTTTTACATTCCTGGTGGTTCAGGAACTTTAGCAAAAACACCTTCTTGGTGTCTTACATGGGTTCAACACTTGCATAGAATTTTGACTGCACTATGTGGCTTAATCTACCCAGCCACTACAGTCATCTTCCTTGGTCCTGCTTGGTATGCCCCTGCCTTCTGAGATCAGGCAAGTGGCAACCCAGGAGAGGGCCTCCTTGGTTGTAGCACTAAAACTCTGAAGCTGTCTCCTCAGTGAGACTCACCCTTCTTCTTTCGTCTGCCAAATGTTTTAATTGTTGCTTCTGTGGTTTTGTGTGTATATTTTAGCTTTGGTTTTAATTATTTTAATAATGTGGTTTTTTGGTTTTAATGGATGTGGGTATTTAATGGATTTATGTTTTTAATCTGTTACCCACCCTGGTGGCCCTGATGAAGACATAAAAGCAGGGTGTACATTCTGTAAACACACACACACATACCAAGTTTCACTTTGAATGTATAAATGTATCTTTTCACATTACTTATTTTTTCTTGTAAAAATATGTTCTACTATACATTATTTATGAGGAAGTCCACCTAATTGATTCTCTTGGTTCCATTCCTTTGCTTCATTTAACATATTTCTCCTGTTTGCTCTCCATATTTTTCAGTGTTGTTGACATGTATGTTAAAAGCAGTATAGAATGGTTGGATTATTTTACTCCTGTGACAAAACAGAATCTATTGTGAAGGTCAAAAGTCCATGTTATGGTGTTCAGTTATTTGCAAAGTAAAACCTCAAGAGTTAATTATATTTATACACTATATTGCAATTAGAAAGAGGATGAAAATAGTGTTATCACCAATCTCAATTATTTATATTGTTGGAAACAATGAACTTCCCTTAAGTTTGTGAAAATAGGAGAAATACTCTCCGTGGAGTGGGTCAGATACTGGGAGTAAAATTGCAGCATACGATATAACAGAATATGATGTGCAGCATGTTCATTTGGAAAATAGCAATACAAAGTCTTTTTTAGGTATGATACACTGACATTTATTGCATTCAAAAATATAAAAAGGTACAGAATTTTAGAATTTTAAAGTGCTGCACTGTTCCACTGATCAGTACAATACAATAAACATAAAGTATTTCTGCACATTCACTGATTCACTTGGGTTGGAGGTTTGCGAATGGCATTCTTTCGAAAGGTCTTCCTGTGAGGCTTCACCATCCGTACCATTACTCCAGTAACCATAGGCATCAGAATACTAAAGATTCCATTTACAGTTGCATGATGGGCTGATGGATGCGATGCATGATTTGGAAAGGACATAATAGCTTTGCATTCAGGAAAATGCCACATGGGGCTTAAATTCAGAAGGCTTAAATTTAAGAAAAGTGCATCATTTTCTTCTAAGAACAAAAATATCTGGGTACTTTTAAAGATCACTGTTGTCTGATTTTTACCATTAACATATAAAGGGTTAACCGTGTAATCCTGAACAGAATCACATTGAAGTTAATCGTTTTTTAATGTGTAACTCCCATTTAGGATTGTATAGTTATTGCAGCATCAAGGGCTAAAACAC
This sequence comes from Lepidodactylus listeri, assembly GCA_029233225.1. NCBI lineage: Eukaryota > Metazoa > Chordata > Lepidosauria > Squamata > Gekkonidae > Lepidodactylus > Lepidodactylus listeri. The sequence continues at coordinate 99,316,330 of JARCFY010000002.1, forward strand.
TCCAGACCATGAAAACATCATACAACAGTTAACTACTATTTATTTTTGATGCAGCAGATTTAATGTGGAATACAGTAGGCTTTGTTAATTAATCCAAAATAACCAGTAGAAGGATATTCACAATAACTTCTCCGTGTTAGATACTCCAGTCTAACACAACTGCATTGAAAACTTCAGCAAAACCTACAAAACCTTGGTCATGTAAAGGGTTTTTATATTAATGTATACCTAAAATGAACTAAACAATCCTTTACAATTGCTGTTGGACTCTATCCCATGAAACCCACCATCTTAGTATCCCTAATTTGTTTCTTCAGTCTACCCTGAGAGACTTAAAAGTAAGTAAATGGCATAATTATTTAAATCTATAGAGGCCATCTGAACCTATTACCCAGAGTGGCCTGCATTACAGGCCTGCTGCCATGCAACAATGTCACGGTATTTGCTTTTAAAACCTCTCCCGCTAAAAAATTGCTTGTACAAACTGTATAAATTCTTTAGGATAATAGGCCAGTGCCTGACCCATAGGACAAGGGCTTTAGTGAGTATGGGCATCTATCTGTCTTTCTATACCATCTAACCTCTCCAGCCTCTGAGAGTGTCATCCAAAAGAGGTTTTCTCAGAATCCTACTCAGGTCAGGTCAGGGAAGCTTACTCCCAGGAAAGTGTTCTTAGGATTGCTCTGTGAACAGTATCCATTATTATTAACAGAAAGGTTTTCGAGGGCCAGAGAAATGGAAGAAAGTGTTCTTCTCCACCAGTGCTAGAGATTTGTGTATAATCTTGTGCTTCGTTACAGAGCACTAGAGCTCAGAATAAGTTTTCTAGTTATTTACATTTCATCCTTCAAGCATCCTAAGCAGTGCAAATGAAGACAATTCAATGGAATCTTCAAACAGGTTTATTTTCAGAGATGCCAAGTACTCAAAATGCTAATCCCATCTATGAGTTCTCCCTCTGGTAGTTATTGCTGCAGTATCCCAAACACTGATGGCTGTTTAATTGGTATAGGCTAGGATACTAAACCAGTTACAATAGAGTTGTCCACCTTTAAAAAATGTTGTATGAAAATTGAAGGGGGTATACTAGAAACAAGCAGTATATTTCAGGAATATTAACCACATGTGTGGTACTAGAGAGAGTTTTGATTTTATTTTTTAATTACTAAAATGTTCATTCCTTGCAGTCTTAAAAATAATGTCACCTGGCTGTTATCATTTTAAAAGCACTAGATTTATTTGGCTTGGACCAAGAACTTTTATTTTTGCATGCAGGCTATCTTCATACTTGTACTAACCCATTCAGAGAATGTTTCTGTTCTGCTGCTCAGACCAAATACCATGCTAATGCACCATAAAATGTGAATGATGTTTTGTAGCCCCTAACTTACCCACTATTCCTTTCCCTTCTTAAAGGACAAAATATGCTTCTGGAAAATAGCAACTGGTTCCATTTTTGCTTCAGTCACAATTCCTCCGTAGCATGCAAATCAAAAGCCCATCTTCACAGCAATTAGAAAACAGTCGTGTTTTTGGAATCTAATGGGTGCAACCATGTACATTTAATTACCAGCTTGTTACTGAATAGGGAAACAAGGATTATAAATTATACAAATAAAGCCTTGTTAAATGCCATTTAAAATGTATATTTAATGTGTTCAAGAGGGCCTAGTTTTTTTAATACTTGTAGTATTTAATAACTGGCTTTTATACAAACATTTGAAAGGGTCAAATCACTCAACATGCATTATTAATCCTTACAACAGCCCTGCAAGATAAGCCAATATTATGATCCCTGTGATGCAGTTAGTGAGCTGAGGCCACCATTGTGGTAGGAGATGAATCAAGGAATTTCTAGCTCACTTGCTTAGCCGCTATGCTGCATCAGCTCTCATTGTTTGTAATGGAATCCCAGCCATGTTGACATTTAATGGTTTAACCAGTTAAGAAACCCTTACGAAGAACAATAGGAGAGAGGTTGATAGTTCCCCTGCATGCATTAATGCTCCATTGGAACAGCACTGAGTAGGGTGTTGTGGCTTTTGGCTTAAGTTTAAGGAAACTTTTGGTCCAGGAGCCTTACATGGTGTGAGCAGACCTCTCTGCACCTCTCCACTGTCCTGATGTAACCATCTAATCTAATCTTTAGTTACGGTATTTAAAATAAAATGATTAATTACTGTATTTGCACAGGAGAGTGGTGCTAATATCACGAGAATGTTTTTATAGGGAAATCTCTTTCAGTTGTTATTTAATAGAGAAAATTATGAAATGTGTAATATATATCATACGTTAAAAGGTTCTAAACAAACTTTTCTTCCACTGAGTTTACCTACAGTAAAACATCAAAGAGGAGACTATAACTCAAAAGTTTATTAATGCTGAAACATACAGAACTCTTCAACCCAGTCAGTCTACCTATTCCAGTTAGCCAAACACTTACAGTACGCATTTCCCATCCCTTTCTTCTGAAGTGTGGATTATTGCTCCTCAGTCTCATTCAGAGGCATTAACAGGAGCAGCAACATTGGCAATACGGTAAAGGCCATTCTTTTAGTTCAGTCTCTGAAGTCCAGAATTCTGAACGTCTCCTTAGCCTATTTAATCTTCATACAGAGAGTGCAGGCTAAATTTCTTAAAGATACATCTTGAGATCCCTTAAAAATACAAAAATGTGACTTCTGCATCTATTATAGGCTGATAAATCATACAAGATCTAATTTAATAACATAACATTAGTAGTAACATGCCAACAAGTTGCACTCAGAGGTTTTAAAAAGACAGCATGGCTGTGCTTTAATATATGTTCATTTAAGCCAACTTTGGTCACCCTTTGCCCCCAAAGACAATCATAAATAAAAGTGAGCCTTCAAGTTTGCTGTTGTATGCAATTTAATTTGTCCTTTAAGTTTATCTATCTGCTTTCGCACCCACTTTCACAATGCATAGGCTGTTGTTCCATGACCTAGCATTATTAAATTGCACTTATCAATCATTCTTGCCAGGGATGCCATCACCAACTACATTAAAGAAGTCAGAGAAGTCTGGTTTCAGCAGTCCCTCGCCTTCGCAGACCTCCTCCCTTGGAACGGCATTCACACAGCATCATCGACCTGTCATTACAGGACCCAGAGGTGAGGCCTTACCCAAAGGCACTGGTTGTCTGGTAGTTTATCCATGGAATCCCAAGCCACTGCGTTGTGCACAAGGAAAGAAAGTATTGCTGCCTGACAGTTTTACACAGAAAAGGGGGAAAGGGAAGTTGCTCATTGGGTCTAAGTATTTAAACAGGTGTTTGCATTGCCAAGTATTTTCAGGGAGGAAAGTGACTACTTTTCAAACCAGTGTGGATGATATTTTAATATATTTGGTTGTGAACAAGTATGGCAGATTCATTAACTCTCTGGTTAACCAGAGAGTCCTTGCATCTAGTTGACCAGGGAGCCTTTCATTTTGTTGCTGTATCTCTTTAATTGTTTAACCAGCCTGCTTTTACATTACATACCATTTTTCATTCAGTGTATAGGTTTAATTGCACCAAAGGGCCTGGGCTCATTCGTTAGCATTCACTTTTCAAGTTGCAGATGACCTATTGTAGCCTATTGATTTTCATCACAAATATTTCTGCAGGTAAAATGAAGCAAGCCCATCTTAGTTTTTGTGGGCCAGTTAATTGGTTTGGATGAGATCAACTTTTGGTCAAAATATTAAAATGCGCCTAGATTTATTTTCAAAAGACATGCTGAGAAGGCCATGTATGTGCTTTGGAGGAAGAAAAATTACATGTATTTGTTTCTCATATACTTAAAATTTATTTTGGCTTCCAGGAATTTTAAATATTCTTCCATTCTTAATCACTTTTCTCTAATAAAATAATACGAAATAGATACTTGTGACAGAATTATGTTTCTTCCTGTAGCATGCTAATTGTTTAAGCATAAATGGCTTGCTAGGCATTAATACTTGGACAGGAAAGGATGCTCAGACTCTATTTTCATTAAAGTCTTGTTGTACTCTTGAGTGCACCACCATAATCCAGGGAGCTGCCCTGATTATAGCATTGATGTATAAGGTCTCACCACTGTGAAACTTTGTTGAGTGCCTTGAATAGGTTTCATTATAAAAGCATACAGGAATTATTCAGTTGGGGATGGGAGACCGGATTGAATTATTTGCTGCTTATCACATAACCAGTTGCTTGGAGGCAAACATGCATTTTAAAAACAGTCCTTGATAATGGGTGATAATGGCAAGGTATTCTTAGTATTAGAGTTATATTAACAGTATATTCAGCTGTGTACCAGCTGACTCTAACCCAGGCACAGCATTGTCCTGCCTTACACCTTCCCTGATGTGACTGTGCTAGGGATTGCATTTTATTAACCAAAGCTGCATCTTATGCAGAGCAGGCAGCTGTACTCTACTTGTCTCATGTTTCTGGGGAATCTTAGGTGCCATGTTAGAGGGCATTAGTAACTCAAGTGTCATAACCTTCCAATTCTTCTGCCCATCCCTGCCATCACCATGATAGCAGGCAGTTGCAACCACAGGCAAGGTACAGAAACAGCTTCACAGCAAAAGGACATGTCATCTCTGGGGGCTGGAACGTGACATCTAGTTTGTGATCCTTTACAGCAAAGTGCTGTATTGAGCCATTGTTTTTCATATGTACAGGGAAAGCTTCTTGGTTGTTCAGTAGGTATCCCACAATGCTTCTTTCCCCCCAAAATCTATTTTAAAAATGCATGATAATTCTAAGCAACCCATTGGGTCCCCATTACAAAAATGTAAACTGTTATTCAAAAGTATCTGTAGAATATATATAGATACCTTTTGGGGGAGCATTACTTTGTAAAGTATTTTATTCCCAAGAGTGATTGCATTGGTCAGTCTCAATTTAACCCCTTCATTGGCTAAGAAATACAGCTGCCTTTTATTGTTTTCCATCCCTGAAATTCTTTTAAGTGAAAGTTATCTGCTTATTCTTGTATTGGTGGATTTGAACTTGGCTCTTTGTTGTCTGTGCCTGAAGGGTCTGATTTCAGCAACTGAGAACAAGGCACGGCCTAGGTTGCTGTTCCATAAGGGCAAATGAAACCATCTTCTGAATTTCAACAATAATTTTAGCTCAAGGAAAGTTATTGCTTGCTGGCTGGCTTAGATTTTTTAAAGTCGTCACTCACTCAAAGGGTTCCGTGGCAACTTATAACATTAAAACCATATAAATAAGTTAAAAACAACATGCACATGCACTTCTGCTTTGCCTGCACTGATTTCATAAGACCTCATAAATGTCCTGTCTGACCGCCAGCTTGCAGCTTTGGGGGATTGGTTTGTAAATGTTCAGCATGGGCACCAGAAAATGTTCTCATTTCAAGTTAGCACCCATCGTAGAAGTATTTGACATGGTCACAAAAACCTGCCTAAGATGTTGAGATATTCCATGTATCAACGGTCACATTTATGGTGTATTTTGGATATTCAGGAATACAGAAGGCATACCTCGTATTTTGGCAGATAACAGAAAAGGGGATATTTTCTCCCAAGAGGAACCAAGCAAAAGTACTTGCATTTTTCTTTCAGATCCCTCTTCTCTCCCAGCTGGTTCACCCTTTCCTATTTCTTTCTTCTTCCCTCCCTGTTGCCTTTATTTCATTCTCAACTGTTGAGATTTGGATTGGAAATTTCTTGAGTCAGAGACCTGTCTTTGAGTTTATGTTAATCCATAAAACAATATAGGCGTATTAATAAACATAAATCATTTGGTCTGCAAATTTAGCCTAAGTGGTTGCAGACAGTTGAGATGTACCTGAAAATACTTTTCTGTGAACATTTTTGAGGTCTGTACAAAACTACCTGGCAATCTAGCATTTTCAGAATCTTCTTCGTGGTCTCTGTGCATCACACCTCTGGGATTAAGTGCGCCTGCGCCGATCCCGATCGGTAATCTTCAAAGCCTAACGGATTTTCGCGCCAGCTCCCCGGTCACGTGCACGTCCCACTGCGCATGACCCGGGGAGAGGCACGAGGATCCCGCCAGTTCTCTTCTGACCGCCGCGTCGTGAGGACCCCCTCTCCGCTCCGGTCGGTAGTTAACCTTCGTTTTTCTTCCAATTTGGAAAGGCCTTTCGGACTGATTTTTCGTGTTTTTGACCTCCGGACTGTTTTCCTGGACTTGCTTTTGGATTCTCCTACTACTACTCCCCGCCCGGCCTATGGCCCAGCGGTGGGGTTTCTTTAAACGCTGCCTTAATTGCGGGAGTAAAATCGCCCCCCCAGACAAGCATTCCCTTTGCTTGTTGTGTCTCGGCGAGTCGCATCGTGTCGATTCCTGCTCGAATTGCGCCGCGTTCTCCAAACAAACTCGGAAGAACCGGGCGGCCCGACTCAAAGTGGCTCTTTTGGAAGCAGTGTTGTCACCGAAGATGTCCGCAGCCGACGCCTCGGTAACATCCCCGTCGGCACCGACGGGTCCGACGTCGTCACCGGTGCGGAGCCCCTCCGGTACCGAGAAGTCGGCACCGAAAAGACCCCTCTCACTGCCACGAACTCCTTCTAAAAAGCGTAAGGAGGGCAAAGAGGGTAAGGGCAAGCTGAAGCACAAGACCTCAAGTGCTTCGTCGACGCGTCCCACGCCCGACATGACCCAGCACAGGTCTCCGCAGCTTGACCCTCCAGGGCGCGAGCGACCCCGGGGCAGCCTCGCCTCCCCAATGCCGCGACCCATCCAGCTCACAGATTCGGAACCCGACATCGAGCTGACACAGATCCCTCATAGCAGCCCCGAGACCGGGCCCGATCCGCTGCCGACACCGAAAGGTGAGAGAGACTGGCGCCTTCCTCCATCTTCGGTACCATGGGACGTTCGCCAATGGCGATACCTGTATGGCTCCTCCTACCCTCCACCTCCACAGTGGTACCCGGCAGAGTGGGATCGCCAGTCCACGTCGTCCAGAGTCTCCCGATGCCGAGATCCCCCGGCCCCGAGACCGACTCCGACACCGAAACCGATTCCGACACCGAAACCACCGATGCCGATACCAACTTCACCTGATGTCGACCTCCCTCCCTACCAACCAGATCCGTCGACCCCTATGTCGCCCTCCGAACGTTCCGACCACTCGATACCTGAGTCCCCCGAGTCTTCCGATGATGAATCTCCCATCCAACCGTCACCATCCCCTGATGTGGCTGAAAATTTGCCAATCTCTCCCTCCGAGGATGTGAAATCCTATGGAGAGCTTATCAAACGAATGGCCTATTCCCTGGCACTTGCCACGGTTCAGCCAACCCCCACCGCTACCGACGCCATCTTTGATATCGTACAGATGGATACATCCACCGCGGTAGCATTACCATTAATTTCAGTGCTCTTGAGCACTGCCAAGGAATCGTGGGGCCACCCCTCCTCTACCCCAATCTCCAACAAGAGATTAGACCATATGTACAGGCTCCAAGAGCCAGGAGCAGAAGTCCTATTCATCCACCCCAAGCCCAATTCGGTTGTAGTGACCCCCTCGGCCAGGGGCCGTAGCGGACATTCCTCCCCCTTGGACAAAGAGGGACGGAAATTAGATTCTTTCGGGAGACGATTTTATTCAGCCGGTGCACTGGGCATAAAAACGGCAAACTACACAGCCTGCATGAGCAGGTACCAATACTCCCTCTGGGAGCAGATGACACCAATTCTGGCCCATCTTCCTGAGGATAAGCAACGCCTTGCTAGGAAGATCCAGAAGGAAGGCATGGTGCTAGCAAAGCACCAGCTTAACGCATCAAAGCATGCTGCGGACGTCACGTCCAAGACACTCACTTCAGCAGTCGCCCTTCGCCACCACGCCTGGCTGAGGTCGACTTCGCTTCCACAAGACACAAAGTCCTTGGTGGAAGATCTCCCTTTCGAGGGTGAAGGACTATTCAGCTCCACAACGGACACAGTCCTTCATGATTTAGATAAGAGCATTAAGACATCTCGTAACTTGGGTGTCTCACAATCGAGACAACAGAAGCAGAAGACATGGCAGAGATCTTGGTCCAAACAGCAACCGCAAAGATCTCCCACTGAACCCCAATGGCAGAGACCGTCGTCTACTGCTTATCAACAGAAACCCTATGGCCACAAGCCACGATTCCCGTCCGCTTCCACTTCCAAGGCTAAGCCACCCAAACCGAACAAGCAGAGTCTTTGACTCCCCCATTCGCTCCGATCTTCCCACCCGTCTATCACCCTTTCTACCAGCATGGCAACGTATCACGACAGACAAATGGGCACTGTCGGTCGTAGCAGAAGGCTACAGAATAGAATTTTTCCAGATACCACAAGAATCGTACTTCGTAACCACACACCCCTCCGACACCCTATCGTTGGAAGTCGAAGCCCTCCTCTCAAAAGATGCCATAGAACAGGTACCAATAAACCACCTTCAGCGGGGGTTCTACTCCCGCTATTTCACGGTCCCAAAAAAGGATGGCGGACTTCGTCCCATACTGGATCTGCGGAACCTCAATGCGTTCATCACCTACAAGAAATTCCGTATGACCACTCTACAGACCATCCTACCACTACTAGAAGCCAACGCGTGGATGGTGACGCTGGACTTAAAGGACGCATACTTCCATGTGACGATCCACCCGTCGCACAGACCGTACTTACGCTTCGCGGTCGGTTCGTGTCACTTCCAGTACAAGGCCCTACCCTTTGGCCTCTCTACAGCTCCTCGTGTCTTCACGAAGCTTATGGCAGTAGTAGCGGCACATCTGCGACTTCAAGGTGTCCACCTTTACCCCTACCTGGACGACTGGCTTCTCGTCGCCCCCTCTACGATGGAACTACAGAGCCACATCTCTACTACCCTTCGTACCCTAGAATCACTAGGGCTGACGATAAACCTCAAAAAGTCCATGCTTACCCCTTCCAGATGGGTTCAGTTTATCGGAGCTATCCTGGACTCCCTGCAATGCAGAGCGTTCCTACCCCCCAACAGAGCAGCGGATATAGTCTCCCTTCTCCTGTCTACCCAAGAGACCAAGGAGGCTACAGCCAAACAAATCCTTCGCCTGCTAGGCCTGATGGCCGCGACAACAGCAGTAGTCCCCTTCGCCAAATTGCGGATGAGACCACTGCAGCTTTGGTTTTTGAGGCGTTTCCGCCCCAACTTCCATTCCCTCTCCAAACGATTTCAGATATCGACCCAGGTCCTAGGGACCCTGAATTGGTGGCTTGTGCCCCAGAATTTACATTCAGGTGCACCTTTCCGGCTTCCACCCCCCTCAGCGACCGTCACTACGGACGCCTCCCTATGGGGCTGGGGAGCTCATTTGGACGGTGTAGGTGTGGGCGACAGGTGGCACCCCTCTGTGGCACACAACCATATCAACTTCCTAGAGCTGTTGGCAGTTCTCTACGCAGTGAGATCTTTCCGCCAATCCCTGTCGGGGAAGACGGTGACTGTCCTTACAGACAACACCACCACCATGTTTTACATCAACCGCCAGGGTGGGACGGTCTCCCGTGGACTTTGCCGGTTAGCGATAGAGCTTTGGGACGAGTGCCAGGCACTAGATATTCACCTGGTAGCGACTCATCTCCCAGGACTACTCAACGTCCAAGCGGACTTCCTAAGCAGAGGAGGAGCATCCCTGCACGAGTGGGAACTGAACCCCCTCTACCTGACTCCGATCTTCGACCGTTGGGGGCATCCATCCTTGGATGTATTCGCCTCTCGAGAGAACAAGAAGTGTCACCTATTTTGTTCCAGAGCAGGAACGGACCCGACCTCTCTCGGAGACGGTCTCCTCTTCCAGTGGACGGGGAAACGATTGTACCTATTTCCCCCGATTCCTCTCATACCGAGAGTAGTCCACAAACTGTTGGCAGAGCGATCGTGGGCAATTCTCGTCACCCCATGGTGGCCGAGACAACCCTGGTTCCCCACGCTCCTCAGTCTCTCACGAGGGACGTATCTCCACCTCCCGACGGACCCAGACCTCCTTGGGATGCACGGGGGCCGGGTACTGCACCACGATGTGCCCAGACTGAAATTGACAGTTTGGCTGATCCAAACTTAGGGTTAGAATCACGCATTGCTCAAGTTCTACTGAACTCACGCAAACTCTCCACTCGGCGTTCATATGAGTCAAAATGGACTAAGTTTTTAACCTTCCTGGCGTCTGTGGGACGGCCCTCAGTCCCCGCCAGGCTTAAAGATGTTTTTGGTTTCCTCCTGTCATGTAAAGACAGGGGACTGTGTCACTCATCTATCCGAGTTTACTTGTCAGCCATCTCAGTCAATCATCCTAAGATTGATAGCTACTCGGTGTTTTCCCATCCAACAACGAAGCAATTCCTCAAGGGAATGAATTGCCTCTATCCCCCAGTGCGGACACCAGTCCCGGCATGGGACTTGCCCCTGGTTCTCACTAAGCTGATGGGAAAACCCTTCGAACCCATGGCCTCATGCAGCCTTCAACTTTTGTCGTGGAAGGTTGCGTTTTTGGTGGCCATCACGTCTACTCGACGCGTGAGTGAGCTCTCGGCACTCCGTTGCGACCCACCGTACCTCACGTTTCATCATAATGCCGTCACTTTGGCTCCAGATGTTGCTTTCCTGCCTAAGATAGTCTCGGACTTTCATATAGGGGCGGATATCACGTTGCCGGTGTTTTTTCCTGGTCCCCAGGACCCAACGCAACATAGCCTACACACTTTAGATGTCAAGAGAGCCCTGTCTTTCTACTTGCACCGGACAAAATCCTTTCGCAAGTCTCCAGCTCTCTTCATTTCTTATGCCTTGCCCAGGCAGGGACAGAAGCTGTCGTCTCAAAGACTCTCGAAGTGGATAGTTGAGACGATAAAACTCGCCTATCTTCTGGCCAAAAGGCCACTACCGGCATCCCTCCAGGCACACTCCACTCGAGCCGTGGCTACTTCCACAGCATTCCTCAAGGGCATTCCCCTGGGAGACATCTGCAATGCTGCAACGTGGGCGTCCCCTCACACGTTTGTGAAGCACTACGCCCTAGATGTCCGCGTCCATCAGCGTACTGTGGTGGGCCGTGCAGTTCTGCAAGCAGCTCAGATGTGAGACCTCCAGCACCCACCTCCAGGTATGTGGTGTGTTTATTGCTCACTATTCTCCCAGAGGTGTGATGCACAGAGACCACGAAGAAGATATACAGGTTGCTTACCTGTAATTGGAGATCTTCGAGTGGTCATCTGTGCATTCACACCACCCGCCCTCCTTCCCCTCTGCTTTCGGTCTCCCTCACTTTTTTCCTTGGGGGCTGTTAGCAGCGGTCAGAAGGAACTGGCGGGATCCTCGTGCCTCTCCCCGGGTCATGCGCAGTGGGACGTGCACGTGACCGGGGAGCTGGCGCGAAAATCCGTTAGGCTTTGAAGATTACCGATCGGGATCGGCGCAGGCGCACTTAATCCCAGAGGTGTGAATGCACAGATGACCACTCGAAGATCTCCAATTACAGGTAAGCAACCTGTATTTTCTCAGCCTAGCTTTGCACTACATTGTGTGCCTTTTGTTTGCAAAGCTCCAGATGCATGAACAAGGCCCCACAATAGGATCTTACTGCTGCAAGGAATTTTGCTGAATGAAACAGCAGGAAAGCCACAGTTCTTACAGAAATGAGCAAGGCAAAGAATTCAGCTAACACCTGTGCTGTAAAGAGCTGCATGTGGAAATCTCAGCCCCTAGGTGGTGCTGCTGTGGGTATTCATCACAGCTCTGATCTAGACATCTGAAAAAGGTCTGGCTGGCAAAAGTGTCAGACGACTTAATGTCCCAGTCCTGTGTTTTGGTGATTAATTTTGCTGTCCTTATGGCAGGAGAGTTTTGTCATAAGAGTCTGAATTAGAAGAGAATGGAGAGTCCTGAGTTTACAAATCTCACATCTTTTGCACACATTGTATATTTGCTCTTGTGAGATGTGGATAGTCTTAGATCTTTTTCTGTATCAGCATATTATGCAAGTAAGCCAAGGATCTCTGAGCTTGGAGTTGGTGTAAATTGCTAATAATCACAGTGAAAGGGAGGGCTTTTCTTTTGTCTGCAGTTTTTCAACAGGCATTAGCACCGCACCAGTTTGGTGTAGTGGTTAAGCGTGCAGACCCTAATCTGGGAGAACTGGGTTTGATTCACCACTCCTCCACTTGTGGCTGCTGGATGACCTTGGCCAAGCCATAGTTCTGTCAGAGCTACCTCACAGGGTGTCTCTTGTGGGGAGCGGAAGGGAAAGGAGCTGCTCTGAGACTCCAAATGAAGGACAGGGTATAAATCCTATCTCTTCTTCTCTTCGAAAAGCTCCCAAGTATCATGTGGACATAAAAACATAGTGTGAATTTTAACACTTTTCTCTCCACATACAGTTATGTGTAAGAGAAAGGGTACATCATCCACTTTGATACCAAGGATAACAACAACATAACACCACCTGGTGATCACATACATCTCTCAGTTCAAACCAGTTCAACAGATCATTAATTACTTACAACCTATGCTGGACAATGATACTCCTCTTTCACAGGCATTGGGAAGCAAACCTTTTCTTGTCCATAGAGAGCCTCCTAACTTTAAACAACTTCTCACCCACAACAATGCCCTTTTTAACATGGACCCAGACTCTGGGACCAGGGCCTGCAACAAGCCAAGATACAACTCTGTCCCCATATTCACTCTGATGACACAATCACCAGACCTAATAACACCAGCCATACTTTCTCTATTCACTTGTTCATCTTCCCATTGTTGGATATGCTATCAAATGTCAACAATGTCCATCCACTCTTTTACATTGGACAAACAGGCCAGTCCCTACACAAAAGAATAAATGGACATAAATCCAACATAAAACCCCACAACACCCAAAAACCAGTGGCGGAACATTTTAATCTTTCAGGTTGTTCCATTGCTGACCTAAGGCTTCAAGGGGAGATTACAACACAAGATTGCTGAACTTGAGTTAATTCATAAATTCAGAACAATGGGCCCCCCAGGCTGAATAGGGACATAGAATTTTTAACTCATTACAGATGCTAGTTATCTGTCCCTATGTATTTCTCCTCTGCTCTAATCAAGCTAATTACTATGTGCATTGTACCTCTGCATCCGGATTTCCTTCTTTACGACACCCCTCCCACCTTCTAACTGGGATATAAGGACTCAGAGATCTCCATTCCAACTTGTATGTGACAAAGGGAGTTTTGACTCTGGAAAGTTTATAAATCCCACCAAATCTTTGGTCTCTAATGTACTACTGGACTCAAATCTAGCTCAGCCACTTTGACATTTTTGGTAGCACTTAGAAAATCCTTCCTCCAATCATATCACCATACTACCATGAAGTTCAGTCAGATCAAGCATAGCTTTAAGTGTAACCTATCTCACAGGATTGTTGTGAGGATAAAATGGAAGGGCATGCACACTGCCCTGAGTTCCTTAGATGAAAGGTGGGATAAATAAGTAATAAATAAACAAGCACATTATATGACCCCTGAGTTTCTCAGCTGGCAGCTTCACACAGATATCACCCATCTCTTAGTACCTGACTCTGTGGTGATTTCCCATGCCTTTCCAGCAGTAATTTCCTCTCTCCCTTTTGCTATTACAGGTCATATTAAGTCACCAGGCTTTTAATGAAATCCTGTTTTCATTTCCAGGTTATAGCCATCAGAAATGTGCACAATATTCAAGACTCTGAGCATGGGTACGGTGAATTTTCCTCTAGAGTAGGTACAATCTGACAGTACATTGAACCTTAAAATATGGCTTTCAGTTTATATGTAACTTCAGCACTTTTCTTTCTTCCTAAATGTATACAATTAATGGGGGATAAACTTGTGCCAACTACAGCTCAGAACTCTTTGCTATGCCTCTGTTTTTCTGGCATACTAGTTTCTTACAGAAAGAAGTTCTGTACCACACCATAGTATGGGTTACTTTTCCCAGATAATCATTTAGGCCCCAAAATGTTCTTCTGTTGATGTATATAAGAGCAATTGTACCACTGGAGTGGCACTTTAAATTTAAAGTTTATTTTAATATAATATAAAACACTATAAATAGCCTTTCCATCCTGTAAGCTCACCCTTCTTTAGCCCTAAACAGGGAGGAAAAGGGAGGGGAAAGAAAGAAAAATCAAGAAAGAAAACAGAAAAAAGGGGGAGATGAACCTAATCCCAACAGATAGATTTAATATAAAGTTTCATAGAGCTCTAAAAATTCAGTCCAAGAAACACTGTATTTCATCCCATCCATTAAATGCTCTTTGTTCCTTCATTGCAAGATCTGATTGTTCTTCTATCCAATTTTCTATGTGTGATAGTTATAGTTTTCCAGTATTGCAGGAGTAAAATATTTGGTAACAACAGCAGCCCTTAAAATCCTTTTAAAGTTCCTGGCCTGGTGATAGTTTCTACATAGAAAGGTGAAAGGGGAATAAAGCACAATTTTCCTCTTTTCAGGGTTGCTGGGGGAGAGCAGGTTGCAGATAGTGGCATAGTTCAGATTAAGAACAAACCACACTTTGTACTAACCATAGTTTGGATTCTAAAACACATTGGGTTCTAAAACACATCCCAACTATACACACAACAAATCGTAGTTTGTGTTGCTTACCTCCTTGCCTGCACCCCAACAGAATCCTTTTCAGAGCTTCTCAGTGGCTGCGATCAGATGCACAATTAGCCCCGACATAGGCGCCCATGCCTGGCGGATTTAACGTGCGCAATCAGACGCGCACATCTGGGAATCGTCCTGCAGCTGGCAGCAACCAGTAAACAGGCACCGGGGAAAGTCCGGTAGCAAACGGGTTGCTACGGGCCACGGGCAGATTTTTCCCTGTCTGATTGCTCCAGCACACTCTCATGGTGTCAGGATAGTCTGATCAGGCCATCCCAACTCCGTGCCATTGTTTTTTTCCCTTTTTCAGTATGTGCATCATCTCATACTCTATAGGGAGCCTTCAGGGCTGAGGTGCAACTCATCAATCCCTTGTTTAAGCGCACCGGAAACAAACAGCAACCCACCCACCCCAACTCACCTGTGGTTGTGTCTGATCTCTCCCCCCCCCCCCCCCGGCTTTATCTCATGTGTGTGACCACAACCAGCCTTGCCTTTTTTCCTTCTGTGTAGGGTTGCCAACAACCAGGGGGGCGGAATTCCTGTGTTTTTAAAGATGGTTTAATGAGATGTTATTTACCAGGTGATGTTATTTACCTGGTTACCTGTTATTTATCCACACATTAAGCTTCTTTTAACAGGATAGGACATTTTCCCTCCAAGTTGTTCGCAATCTTCTTCCATGTTAGTTGTGTCCTCCTATATTATTGGATCCCATAATAAATGATACAGGAAATTATTTTATTTAAAAAATGAGCTGGATAAATGTATGTGTTGTGGAAGATCCCTGAACAGTTCTCCAGAAGTTTATGTTCTTTGACTTAAAAGCTAGAGTGTGGATAAAGAGAATGTCTTCACAGGAAGTGCATGATTGCAAAAATAGAAGGTGCCAAGGAATAAAGGTTTCCAGAAGTAAAGTTTTCTGTTCTGGAAAAACCTTAACAAAATAAAGGCTATAGTTTTGGATGCATAAAGTGGGTTTTAAATCACTCCTCCCTTCCCTTCTCAATATATTGAAAACCATCTTATCTGATGTGTGTATAGGATGTTTGTGCATACAATAAAATTCAGTCTGCACATAATCAGTGGAACTTTCATTAGTAGGGTTACCAATTTCAAGGCAGGGCCTGGAGTGTGTTACAACTAACAACATACCTTGTTGAAGTAGTATCTGCTACAATCAGAACAACAGCTTTAAAAAAGTACAAATGGAGACTTCACAATGGATAGTTACCCTCTGCAATACTCAGTTGCTCTATGTTCAAGGGTTTAGGAAAACTGCTACTAAAGATGCTCAGGTCAATAGGTTTAATTAGCCAATGTTTACTTTTACAGTTCAAATCTACAGTATCTTTGCATCTCACCCTGCAAGCAAGAAGCTTGCATATGGTTAAAACTAGAACTAAACAAAAGTCAGGAACCGTGTAATTAAAACTGTACCTTTATTGGATTTTAAAGAGTTGCCCTGTGACATAGGAAATATTTAAAGGAGTCACTTATTTAGCTAATTTGTATGTAAGCAAACAGCTTAGAGGACTACTACCCTAAATTGACGATAAGACCACCCATTGAGATTGCCTCGTAAAGGATCCTGATTGCTCAGCTTTGTGAAGTGCAACGATTCAATAAATGCTAGATAAATGCATAACTAAAAGCGCTATTACACTAATAATTTGCAAAGAGATAGATGTGTGGGACACCATGCTGGGTTAATTTGTCATCCCTGCAGCAAACTTCTAGAGAGGGCTTTTTTAGTAAGGAACTGTATTAATACATTGTTCCACTGAGGACATTAGCTCTACAAGATGACTTGGTCGCTTAATCTCTTAAAAGAGGAACAAAAATGCCCTAAGGGGGAATGCCAGAGAGAAGAATGGAATGATGAATAAAGTGGACCTAGATTTAACGTAAGTCTTACAAAAGAGACTTGATTCATCCCATATAAAAATAAGGGACAGTAAGAGGAATTTTTGAGCAAGCTAATAGGATTTCATGCATATCTCAAATAATAACATGAAAACAGAATGCTCTTAGACCTCAATATTTAGCCTGCTGTCTTGCTGATTACATATTCAGTTTCGTTCCTTTTCTTTGATGTGTCCACAAAGTTAAACTATATGCCTTGAGCAGGGCACTGAACTGTATTATTTTATGCTAAATTTCCTTTTATGCTAAATTCTCTATCAACCTCAGACACATAAACCAGAGTACATTATTATTTTTAAACCCAGAACCCATGTTTAGGCATCACAGGTCAGGTTTTCCAGTCTCTCATACTGACAGAATCATAAATCACATTAAAGTTAAGTGAATTATTGTACTATGGAACTATAGCTTTAACAATGTTTATGTAGTATCAGTTTACCATCTACAGAATGGAAGCAAAGAAAAACACTGATATTAGAAATGCCAACACAAGGTCCTAATAATTCAACAGCAATATATCATTCCAGACTCATTGGTTCCATTAACATGCACTTTTTAGTATCAAAGTAGAACTATATAATTGCACACATGAAAAACGGGACATAATTATAGCAAAAAACAGGATTTATATTTCTATTGCAAATATATTATCTGCATTTCATTATCTGCATATCAAGTAACCAGTAATTTTGGTCAGTTTTCTTTTCAACTGCTAATTTAGAATTATCTATTTTAAAAATGGCCCTGGCAGTCTAAAGTTTGATTCAGATGCCGTGCCACACCTTGATGATGTGGGAATCACCAGTGCTGGGTCATGGAAAAGGTGCTGGCGTTTGCCTACCCCCCACTCCTCAGATGGAATCATGAAAGAGAGGGGAGCCTACCAGGGCTCAGCGCGGGAGTGGCTGGCCAGCCAGGTCTGGTGGTAACAGCCATCCTCTGATCATTCCAACCAAGCTCAAGCACCCCACCTACCCGTCCTCTGTTTTAAGACCATGTGGGATTAGCCAGTTGCTTGTTGTGGGGCTGAGTAAAAGTTTTTTGGGTCTTGCTCTAATTGGCCATGAGGGGGCCTTTTTCTACCTGCTTGTGGTCTGAGGGGGGTGAGGCATAAATAGGCCTGGTAACCTGCTTAGGCCCTTTCTGGGAAGGCAGGAAAGCACAGGTTGAGGGTTTTTTCTCAAGCTGGCAAGCACTCCAAGATATCAGCGATTGGGGGGGGGGGTCCTCAAACTGGGTATCTAGTGGCTTGGCAGTCTGGGTGACTCAGTTGGGGGCCTGCTCTGGGTTGGGGGAGCTTATGACAAGCCTTAAGGCTTAGCAGTCATGGGTGGGAGTGTGCCCCTCCATCTCCTTTACACACTGGGCATGTAAGCTATGACGAGTTGGGTCCACAAGGATTCTGGACCTGGCTCTGAGCTGGGGTGGATTTGCCCTGTTAGGAAGCTTGCTTTGCAGGCACAATACAACCCGTGCTTAAATGGTAATGAAATGGTACAGATCAGCTGACGTATAAATCAAATTCCCAATTTAACCCATAACATCTGGTGTTTCATTCAAGGGGTGGGCAGGCAAGAGCCATGAGCATGCATGTTCCCCTGTCCTTTTCCCCTCAACATATCTCAGTTTATTTTTGCTTCAGCTACAGTTTGCAGTTATGCCTAAACCATTGATTTTAACGGAGCTGGATTATGCCCCAGATCTTTCACTTTTAAAGCTGTTTGTTCAGATTTCTGTTCTCTACCTCTTGCATTGTGTTATATATAGAAATTCAGGTTCCCTTCAATTCTGGCCTTTTGCCAGCTTTCCTTATTAAAAAGTCACTCTTGTTATTTCTGATAAACACAGCTGTTGCATAGTGTTTGAAAGCATTTCTTATCAGCCAGCATGGTGGCTTAGCCAATTAGTACTTTAATATGGTCATTTTGGAAAACAAGCCCTATTGGGGTACAAAAGAATAGGACATATCTTCCATAATCTGAACTGGCACTTGTATTGCTTTAATGTTATGAGAAGCTGCAGATCACAGTGAGTTAAGGCATCTCAAAAAGATTGAAATGAAGAATCTAAGGGAACAAACGGGAACTATATTTCCGCATAAATGGCTTTTAATAAATAGTTCCCAATTGTAATGAAGCCAATTAGGTCTGATAGGACACATCTGATAGAACATTCTCTTGATTAATTGTGAATAAGCTATTAATATTTCAAGGAAGATATATTAATGAGCTTGTTAGTAAACACAGCTATTTATTTGTGCAGCAACTCTATGCACCTATAAAGTTAGCAAAGATTATCCTGGGATAGAAGTTGTGAAGCTCACTGGGTGACCTTGAGTTAGTCTTTCAGGGCTTGTGTGAGGAAAATATGGGGAAGGAGAGGTATGTATGTTGATCCTTGGAGGAAGGATGAGATAAAAGCGTGCTAGACAGATAGATTAAGCCCAGCAGACTGATAGATACATCCCAGTCATGTAGACAGAATGGGTCCAAATTTAACAGCAAAATGGGATTATAGTCAAGAAGCGCTTGACCTTTTTTCCACTTGAAGGATATCTCTCCACAGTTTGTCCTGTCAGGTGCTTCTCCTCAAGCAAGTTCCAGTTGTGAAAGTTCCAAGCAGTGCTTGGAAGAGTGGCTGTGCATAAATAAGCCACGTAGGGTGTAACAGGGATTCATCCTCATCCTTTCTCCCCCAGTGCATTTAAATAAGCAGTGGCTGTGTTATGTGTGGAAAGAATGTGAAATGTATAGTTACCATTTTTTGTAGATAAGGCAGAAGATGTAAAATATAATTTTTCCACCCTTGGCTATGTAAAAAAAAAAAGACTATGAAAGTTTAAGGTGACAGAACTGAGGAAGCAGTAGCTGTTTGATATGTGTGAGGATTTTGGAAGAAAAGAAGTGGCATGTGGGAAATAGGCTAAAGTGGTCAAGAGTTGAGAGTTTGGCCAAAGATTAGAGAGAGCTAATCCCCCCCCCCATCAGAAGAAAGAGACAGACACCAGATTGGTTTTAACTACGGAGCGTTTTATTGAGTATTTACAACTTTTTGTGGCAAAAACAAAACCCTGAGTGCAGAAATAGGCCAAGGCCAGGGGTCAGACCACCTCCTTGCCTTATGCTGGGCATGCCACCTTTGCCCTGGGTGCCAGCCATCCCTCTGGCTCACCACCAGCCAGCATAGCAAGTGGGGTGCCACCCAAGAGTTCCCCCCGAGCCACAATACTTAGAGGGGAGGGGCCCAACCAGGGTGGTCCCAAAGGCAGTCCTCATTCCCACCCTGGGCCACAAGACCCAAAGGCTGAGCCTGATGGACCCCTTGACCCCCAATAGGGAAGGTGCCATATGGTGCTCACCAGATCTGTTTTCCCTTTTCCTATACTAGCCTGCCAAGTGACCAATCCTATTTAAGACAACACTGCTAGGGCCCTGACATGGGATCTGGAAACCAAATGTAAAACCATCCAAGAAGTATAGACAGTCCTCCCACTCAGGGTAAAACAGCAACTAATGCTCCAGTTCCTTCAGTTTATTGGGCTATGCCCTTTGTCAGAAGGTGGGTTGGCACTCTCACCACTAAGCCATTTCCCCCCTTTGTTCCCTGAACCCAGTCTGGGGCTTGGACCTGGGGCATGCTGTGAACACATGGAGGCCCACACACAGAGGATACTCATGTCAGAACTTGCAGGGCCTATGACCACATGCCCCTTGGGAACTAAACTCCCAGCAAAACAGGTGCTGTTGAACTGCCTGCCCCCCCTCCCGGGTGTGGGTGCCTATACGACTCGTGAGCTGGTGCACGATGTGCCCACTGTCTGACCAATCACCAACATTGGGCTATGCCAGCGACATCACAATTGAGGGTGAATCTGATTCCAGTGCAAGGTGGGATTCATGGTGGCCCACTTAGGGAACTCCTCATCATACTAAAGCCATGCTGGGCCCACGAAATCTGAATACCCCCTGTATATTATGTCCATATACTGAAATAAAGGGAGTACCTGCCAAGGCTGGGACCAGACTACCATACCAGTGTAGATCAGGAACTCTGGATGTGCACACAAAAAGTCAGTATTTGTCCAGTTCAGGTGTATTGAACCCGGAAAATATCAGTATTTCCCGATATTCCCAAATCCCAATAGCAGTATGATATG
The DNA here is from genome assembly GCA_029233225.1 of Lepidodactylus listeri. NCBI lineage: Eukaryota > Metazoa > Chordata > Lepidosauria > Squamata > Gekkonidae > Lepidodactylus > Lepidodactylus listeri. The sequence continues at coordinate 99,337,042 of JARCFY010000002.1, forward strand.
GTGTGAAATAATCGGGATTGCCGAATTTTTCAGTTTGGCATTTAAAGGGACCTCCCCCCCCCCCCCCCCCGCAAACTAGAGGCATCAAATTGGCAGCGGACCTCCCCAGGGTGCCCCTCTCCCTGCCCTCCAAGTCAAGTGCAGATTGGCTTGGGGGGGGGGGGAAGATTCTAGGGTCCATATGCAAAAAGGGACTATCCCTTTAAATGTGTTTTGTAAGACACAGCACAAATGAACCCAGAAAGTTCACACTTCCGAGTTCACTCACACCTTGGCTTGGAAAATGCATTTGAAGGGACTGTCCCTCCAAGATGTGTGCAGATTGTCTAGGGAGATCCTAGGGTACGTGTGCAAAAGGGGAGGGAGTATGTCAAATGCCCCCCCCACTGGCTGGAGGCATCAAATTGGTAGTGGACCTCCCCAGGATGCCCCTCTCCCTGCCCTCCAAGTCGAGTGCAGATTGGCTTGGGGGGGGGGGAGATTGCAGAAAGGGAGGGAGGGCATCAAACGGCCTGCCTGTAAGCTAGAGGCATCAAACTGGCAGTGGACCTCCCTGGGGTGCCCCTCTACCTGCCATTCAGGTTGTGTGCAGATTGGCTTTGGGGGGGAGATTCTAGAGTCTATGAGCAAAAGGGGAGGGAGTGTGTTCAATGGGCCCCCTGCAAGCTAGAGGCATCAAACTGGCAGCGGACACCCCTGTGTGCCCCTCTACCTGCCCTCCGCATTGTGTGCAGATTGACTTGGAGGAGGAAGATCCTAGAGTCCATTTGAAAAAGGGAAGGAGTTTGTTGAACAGCCCCCCTCTAAGCTAGAGGCATTGAACTGGCTGCGTACCTGGCAGCAACTTGCAAAACGCATTTAAAGGGACACTCCCTTCAAATGCATTTTGCAAGCCACAGCATGAGTAAACCTGGAAGTGTGGCCCTTCTGGGTTCACTCGTGCTGTGGCTTACAAAATGCAGTTAGAGGGACCCTCGTGCACTGCAGGGGCCTCCTAAGATTCTGGCTGAATCACTTTGGGTTGCAGTTGCTGCACTGACTCCTCCACACCCAGCCTGACCTCCTGGTACAGTGCACCAGCAGCCGATCCTCCAGTCCCCGACGACTCACTGCACCTACCCTCCAAAGCAGACAAAGGTGCTAATACCTCCCCTTGAAATATCTTATTGGCAGCCTGTCTTGTTAGCTGCCCCCACATGCCATTTTGGCAGGGCCCAGAGGTCTAATCACCCCTCCTGTTCAGGCGCCTCCAACCTGTCCAGGATGGTGCACCCGTCCTAAGTATCCTCATCCGAGGCAAGGACTAGGATCACCCGCTTCAGGGCCACTTTTTTCAGTGTGGGCTGCTTGCTCTTTGAGCACTCCTGCCATTTCCTAGCCCCATGTCTTATAGGCCTGATGCCAATGGGCCACCACAACCCCCTTATATACTGGAGCACCACAGGCCAAACCCCTGTACTGATTGCCCAGGGAAAATCAGGCCAACCCCTGCCCACTGTGCCTAGCTGGGCTCAACATGAGTTCCTCCCACCCCTGTTAAGCTACCAGAAGCTGGGGCCCCCTCAGAGCCTGAAAGGCCATGACACCCCACCCCCACTGCAGCCCAGCCTGAGCAACCCACCCTACCCTGCTGCCACTCAACAGCTATGTCCTGTCCCCTATAAAAACTTCCCCAAAACCTCCTGCTCCATGTGAGTGGCCGCTTGACTCCCCCACTGGCTGCTGCCATGGTAAAGGACACAATCCCATCCTGCAGTGGTGCCAGGGATCCCGAGGAGGCCACAGCCTCTGCCATCATCGGGCAGCTCGTGGCCCCCTCAACACTGCCAAACCTCTTGTGAGGTCTCTGCCAATGTGCTGCTCTGCTGCACAGGCTGCAACCACAGTCCCCAGCACTCTGCTCAGCTCCAGCCTAGCATGCGGCAGAAGAGGAAGGGCAGGGCAGAGCCACGCTTAAATCACAGCCGGCTCCACCCCTCCATAGTGACATAGCAATGCCAATGTTGCTGGTCACATGCCTCTCCCTCCTTCCAGGGGAGGCAGAGTGGCCCCTGCCCACAATTGCCACCAGGCTCCATGGCTAAGTGGAGACGGATTGTTGGTGGTATCTGTGGGCTGGTGAGGGGATTTTGACAGATGAGATATAATGGGTAACATACTGGGACTGGAAGTTGAAGATATTTTTAATTATTTTTTTACTGGCCCTTCTCTCAAAATTGGTACTTTAAAGGATTAAAAGTTATGGGCATACCTCATTTGCATTGGTTGGCATCCTGGGTTTCATGATTCAGTGTTACCTAATGAAAACAGTTAGCAACATTTAATGCTGAAGCCATGGAGATAGGGCTGCCAAGTCCAACTTGGGAAATATCTGGGGACTTTGGGGGTGGAGCCAGGAGACTTTGGGGGTGGAGCCAGGAGAAAGGAAGTGACATCATTTTGTGATGTCACATCCTGTGATGTTGCTTCCACATGCTGACACATGAACTCATGAAGTTTCCTAATACTGAATCAGGCCATTGGTCCATCAAGGTCAGTATTGACTACTCAGACTGGTAGTGGCTCTCCAGGGTCTCAGGCTGAGATCTTTAATGTCACCTATTACCTGATCCTTTTTTAGCTGAAGAAGCTGATACCTCCTGCATGTCAAGCAGATGCTCTATCACTGAGCAACAGCCCTACTGAATCCTTCCTCATCTCGGCAGAATATGAAGCACTAAGTGCTACACAAGTGCTTAATATGATTTTCATATCATAAGAACAGGAGAGAAGCCACAGTGGATCGGCCCATCCAGTACAGCCCCATCCAGTACAACACTCTGTGTCACAACAGTGGCCAAAAATACCAGGTGCCCTCAGGAGGTCCAGCAGTGGGGCCAGAACTCCAGAAGCCCTCCCACTGTTGCCCCCCAAGCACCAAGAATGCAGAGCATCACTGCCCCAGACAAAGGGTTCCATTTAGACCTTGTGGCTAATAATAGCCACTGATAGACCTCTGCTGGATGGGGACAGAGAGAGAGAGAGAGAGACAGACAGACAGACAGACAGACAGACAGAAAAAAGAAAGAAAGAGGGAGAGAGAGAGAAGGAAAAAACTGGCAGAGGCACTTACTTCTATTTAGACCTTGTGGCTAATAATAGCCACTGATAGATCTCTGCTGGATGGGGACAGAGAGAGAGACAGACAGACAGACAGACGGACAGAAAAAAGAAAGAACGAGGGAGAGAGAGAGAAGGAAAAGAGCTGGAAGAGAAACTTACCTTGCAAGCCACATGCAAAAGCAGCCCCTTCAGTCCCTCCTTAATATCTGGGCGGACCTCTCTTGCTGACTTCTTAAAGGGGAAATGTCTGGTGAGGCTTTTTACTGCAGGGCAGGCTCTCTGCAGACATTTCCCTTTTAAGGCAGGGCAGGGCAGACTCTGACGTTCCCCTGCGTTCCTGCTGGGGCCAATTTTGAAAAAGCGGGGGTAAGCAGTAAAAACCGGTGTTTCCCCCGCCCTACCGGGGGACTTGGCAGCCCTACATGGAGATGCCTTGGTGCAAATCTGTAGTAAGGCCTCCATGTTTACCAGAGGGAAAATTCAGTTCTGAAATAATGAAATGTTTAGAGACTGTTTTGCCAAAAGGTTCACTTGAAGTCATTAACAAATAACTTTTAAAATGTTAGCCTTAATCATTGGATCATTACTTAAAGGCAGGCCTAGAACTATGGTGTCCAGAGTGGTTTTCCTGTGTTTCAGCATCCAGTCAATACTGATGGCTAGAGCGGGGGGGGGGGGGAGATTTCATAAATGTTTGAATTGTTAATAGCCTTCCTTGTAAATGTCACTTCCTGAGAGTTCATATGCAGCTGTTCCTTTCATGTGCTACTTAACAGGTTGCTGTGGACAAACGCATGTTACTTCCTTTAGTCACAAAGATATAGTCATTGGGAATTTCAGTTATTTTAGTGTGATAACTTCTAATTTATCTTGCAAAACTGGCATCTTGTGCATATGCTAGTTGATGTATTGATTATATAGACTAGCTCTGTATTAGAGGGGAACACCTGTATCTTGTTTCCTTCCTGATCTGTCTGGTAGAAGGTAATCATAGCTAAAGTCCTCTTTAGGTCAAAGACTGCCTGGCTTGTCATTACAAATAACCTTTAATTTCAAAAGCTATAAAACAAGACTCTAGCCATGAAAGTTTCCCCCTTTGTGTCAGCATCCACAGTTTACTAATACAGATGGACATTTGTAAAGACTTTAGCCTTTACTATACACATGTCAGAAAATAATTACACTACATTTTTAGTAGCATGATTAAGGAACCATGTAATAGAAAATCCTAGCTAGTCTAGTAATTTATGCAGGGACTTTTCAGAGCCTAATAGACCCAGAATAGCTCCAAGTTCATTCATTTTAATCTTTTGCAAATCTTTATATTTTAATTTTTATATATTCTTAAGAATACTTTAGTGATGTGTCTAATTCCTTACTGGAGGCTGTCTTTTATACCCATGTTTAGTGACTTATGCAGTAGCTACCTTTGAACCACAAACTCTTAAAACCTGTATCTAGTCATACTATTCAGTTGTCAGTTATTTAACCATGATCAACTATAGTTGAGCAGTCCATGAAGTCACAGCTTACCCTTTAGTTTCATGACGGTGTCATTTATTGGCAAGAGCAGGAGTGCTAGGCAGAATTCAAGGGCAAATCCAGCAGCATGGCAGAGTTCCTCCTGCTCATCAGCTACTCTAACTGTAGCCAGGAACAGTATCACCAGCAGTCATTACTAGCAAAGATTACTTCAAGTGTCATTTTTTAAAAGTTTATTCATTTTTGTGATTTGCATAATTACCAGCCTGTCAATGACTACTGTTCTAATGCCATCATCTGGATAATGTTAATGTTTTTAAAATACTTAAGTATCAAATATTTTATTTGTTTATTAAAATATGTATACCCTGCCTTTCCAGCCATTAGTGGGGGCTCACCTTTTCGCCAGTGAAATACATGGTGTAAATTATTCTCTCAACAGAAGACTGTAATGCCTTAAATTACAGAAAACACATAAAGCTCAAGCTATATTGAATGGAAAGAATATCTTTGATTGAGCACCGTGGTATGCATCCATTGTAGATTCACTTGGTCATGGCATAAGAGGAAATATTGGGGACAGTTGTTTGTTTTGAGGTGGTAGAATGCACCTGTATTTTGTACCAAATTAATGATCATTGATAGAATTAGTACCTTACAGAGTAACCAGACTAAAAGTCTAAGCAAAGTCAGTGCCGTGCTGATCATAGTCCAGTTCCTGTTCAAGAGCTGAGAGATCATACATAAAGAAAGAAAAGTGTATACAGAAAGAAAAAATGGTCATAGTTGTAGAAAGGGCTAAGAAAGAAGCAGAATCAGAGCAAGAGTCCTAATGATGAGGCCAGGGAGGTAGAGACATTGGACAAACAAAGTGTTATCCAGTAGAACGAAAAGAAGGCAATAATGGAGAAAAGTTTGTGCAGAGTTCTGGATAAGAAGCAGTTTGGAGGATTCTGAAACAAAGCCAGAAATTTACATAGGACCATATCCAGTTGCGTGTTTCAGGATGATAATGAAGGACTCATATGAGTTGGATGGCTACTAATTATTGATTATACAAACTACAAATATGTTGGACAATACTAACATTCAGCATCTGGATACTTCTGTTGCTAAAGGAAGTCTAGGCTTAAATAAAGGCTACAAGGGTTACTATAGGCTTACTTCTAAGATGTCTTGGACTATACAGCTATAGTTGGATTTGCATTGCTGCATGGGGTATAATGGTGCAGGTGTTCTTTCCAGAGTTGTTAAATTCTTCATCAGTTATTCTTTTTAAAAGGTTTTATTGATGCAGAAATAGCGATAACCCAACTAGTAATAAAGATCAGGAAGAAAAATAATTTTATCATAAGTCAGTGAAATGACAGTGCTTATTCTTATCTCTTTATTTGGCTTGGGGTCAATCTGTATGCATTGTTCCTTGTAGATTACCAAGTTGTCTAAACAGTTGGTTTCTCAACTACATTCAACCTACTTCAATACTAATACAATATATTCCTCAGCACATTCATAACTTTCCCCCAAAAAAACAATCCTTTGTGGTTTACAAGTGCGGTTCATGGGCATAGGTAGCCATAAAAGTTTAATACAGCTGGCCAAGAAAAAAATGACTATATGCTTTGGTTGGAAATAAAACCTTAATATTAGAGAAGCTGTAGCCTATTAATCCATCAAGTTTCTGTGATGCAATGTTTTAACATAGAAAGCACAAAATGTAGGGACTAGCCATACCGTTTTAGTATTTAGTATAGTAGGTTTTGTTTCGTATAGTGTTTGCTGTGTGTCATTCATAGAATTGTTTCCAATTTTTTAATATATTACAGTGTCTCTGTATGCAAGCGGCAATATTATTGTTGCTGAAAAAATTGTTTGTCCAGCCAGTAGAGCCATTGAAATTTGGTGGGCTTTTTGGAATATGGTTGCCATGCAAAACATTTGGATAGTGCCTAAGAGGACGAGAAGGAAACACTATATGTACCCACTCTGTGGTAGAAAAACATGTTTGAGTCTCTGCTACATTTCTTTGTATCATCCTTTTCTTAATACAGAGATAATCATATTGGCCTTATAGTGCTCTTGTAGGGGTTACTGAGAGCCAATCTACGCATAACCTCCATCATGTGAATGCTGTGGAGTTGGCCTCGTGATGCTGGCTCCACAATTTATAATGCAGTGCATCATGTAATCTTTCCACTCCGTGTGAACGTGCAGCATTTGTGCACTAAACACTAGCTATCAAAACCCTTTACAGTACAAGGAAGACCATGGCTGAGGACAGACTGGGAATCTGGAGCAGGAGAGCTCCGCTTGTGAAGCGGGGGAAGGGAGCCCGTTCAAACAGCCACAGCTGTTCCCCGGCTCCCTTCCATACTTACCCACTTCCATGCCGCTTCAGAAGGACCCCGGGAGAAAGTGGTGTCCAGGGGCCGTCTGCCGCTTGTTTCCCGCTTCCCAGCAGTGTGAACTGGAAGAAGGCGGGATTCAAGCGGAGGCGGCAGTGTGAACGTGCCGTTTCGGCAATGTGCGCATGAGCGCTCATGCGCACATTGCCAAAATGGCCCTGCCACGAGCTGCGGAGGCCGGCCCACCTGGGGCCGCTCCGCAGCAGTCTGAATGCTCCAGTCCGGTATGCTAACGCAGGAGTCTGGCCAGTGTGAACGGCCAGCCCCGGAGCAGTTTTCCCCCGCAACTTTCAGCCCCGCTTTCCTCCCACAGCAGATTGCCAGTCTGTCCTCAGCCCAAAACATACCACATAATATGCCACAATAGGGTAGCAGCATGGAGAACCCATCACATGGAGGCTACTTCAACATATGAAGATAGCAGTCTGTTACTTAGATAATGTATGTTAAGTATGTTGAGCACTCATAAACACTGCAGTGTAAATACCAAGTTTTGCTATTATCCAGGATTTCCTTAAGGGGGAAATGTAGTCTGACATTAATCCATCACACGGCACTACTATGGTTTTATAAGACATTTAGTGGTTGCTATAAATGAATGGATGAAATCACTAATACTCATTAAAGTGCTTAGCTGTTCCAATGTTTTGGGATAAACATAATATGTAAAATAACCACATATTGCTTTTCCCAATCTTTGCTGTAATTCCTTGGTGTGTGACTTTTTTTTCACATATTCCAGACATCTTTCAGCACTATACCTAAAATGGGCAAGGGGGTATTTAAATTTTCATTCTCTTATAAAAGGCAAAATGTAAATATTAGTTCACATGAAAGCATAGTACTTAAAAATAATAATCCTCCAATGAGCTGGAAAAGTGACATAAACAAGAGCTGCAAGAGCATCATCATTATGTTATTGCCCATTTATTGCTCAAAATAAAACTGGTCCCTATGTGCAAACCAGAATTATATGGAATGTCAATTAAATCAACCGTAATCTCCCAAATACATTTTTTATTGCTGGATTCATTAGAAAGGCTCTTAAGGTAATGAATAGTCATCACTTTTACCAAGGACTGCTGGCTCCTCTATAAATGATGACCACTAAAAATGCAGAAAAGACATTTTAAAATCTGGCTTCATTTATGCTCTGCCTTTATGCTTGGCTGTATAGAATTCAGCATGACCTGATGTATTCAGAAGATCAGCTACATAGAACATCAGTTATATACTTTGAGGTGTATACCCTTGGTGAGAATTCTTTTTTAAAAAAAGGTTAAAATTGATTTTTTTGTAAAAAAAAAAAAAAAACTATTGTCCATACTCCAAAAATCTATAACTTCTTCTGTTTTCTTCCCTATAGCAAGTCCACATGCAACACCATCGACTCTTCATTTTCCAACATCACCCATTATTCAGCAGCCTGGGCCATACTTCTCACACCCAGCAATCCGCTATCATCCTCAGGAGACTCTGAAAGAGTTTGTCCAACTTGTCTGCCCCGATGCTGGTCAGCAGGCTGGACAGGTGGGGTTCCTCAATGTAAGAAAGCCATTTTTATTTCTTCAAATGTTTTTGTTCTTCTGTCTCCAATTACCATGGGATTATGTTAACAGGTTTTATACATATAAAAAGGTGCGGGGAGGGTTAATTATTCACTACAATTTCAATAAAATTGGTTTCAAGGAAGTAGTTTTGGGCATGATCCAGGCAAGGGTAAGCACATTTATGTTACATACCTTGTGATTGGTAAGAATTAAATTAGAGGGAATTAGAGTCCATAATTTATCTTCCTTGTATTATGACAAATACGATCAATTTTAATCCAAATTCTGTTAGTCCCTGAAATGTCATGTAAGTGATTGGTGCAGGTACAATATCATATTATTTAATGTTTTGATCCAGCACAAAGTTTCGAACTTGCTAAACAGCAGGAGACTTTTTCCAGCTCAGGCAACCTTCCTCCAACAGAGCAGCAGGCATCATGGGATACATTCCCAGGATGGTAAATTGATGCAACAGCTGGCAGGTGTTGCTGTGCTGGGAGGAACCATCAGTGCCACATGTGATGTGGTTTGTAGGTTTCTCAACACAGAGGATTGTGCAAAGGACTGAGATGAGGACAGAACTAGGTAAACCACCTAGGGACATCTAAAGCACCAGTGATCCAACAATAGTGTATTCTTTTGAATGCCTATCATTGGATTTTATTTATTTTATTTATTTATTTGTCATATTTATATCCCGCCCTCCCTGCAAGCAGGCTCAGGGCAGCTTACAGTGCTTGGTGGAATATATGAAGTCCATATAAGACATTAAAACCATTTAAAACAATCAAAACAGTTTACAGTTAAAATGCTCACAGTATCCATTTACAGTAAAGTGCTCACAATTTCATTAAACTAAGACAAGATAGTAATGTTTTATTACAGAAGTGCAACAGATAGGCTATAGCAAGGCCAGGCTGAACTATTTGTCAAGTTTAGAATGCCACTGGTGGTATATTAAGCCATACTGTGTACTGCTAAAGCTGCATATTTTCAGGACAAAGGTTGCACCTGTCACAAATAGATAACTCTGGATCAGTTGATACGTGAACGTAGTATGTGAGATGTTCCATATGGATAGTTATGGGAGTATGTCTTAGGCTTGTGCGGCTCCAACGCTGTTAACTGCATAGATGTGAACTGTACTTATATGAATGCATTCCCATGTATTATGCATGCAGGTTCCAGTTCATATAACAGCCGTGATGTGGGAGGAGGTAGACAAACTTGCTACTGTGTCCCAGAGTTTTTACACCGTATTTGGGTTGGTATTTTGTCAATAAACATAAACTACTGGCTAGTTGACTACTCAGATATTGGCAAAATATTGATTAGGAAGATAAAACATTAAAACGTTAATTTATTAGAAGAGTAGCACCAGTGAATGCGCTATGTATAAAAATCACTGAATTCTGCCTGCCTGAAGATTTAGAGAATAGAATAAGTCATTTGGAGACCTGCCTTTGCTATAGCAATTGCTTTGGTCTAACTGCTACCATGATGTCTGCTTCCATATTTACCCCAAGATTTCTCATTGTTCTTCCATTCCTGATCTGAGAGTCCTGCAGTTAAAGCACATGTCCAGTAAGAGGGTCTATGCCAGGCAACTTAATTGGCTGAGCAGGGGAAGAGGACAGAGAAGTATCTGGGATTTAGTGGGCAGGAGAGGCTTTCTCCTATATGAGGACTGCAGGCATGCTGTGTGACCCTAATTCTTGCAAGACTGAAAGCAGTGGGCTCTTACTCCTGCTGTCAGATGACTCTGTGATGCACAGGGTCACACACATATTTTTTACTTTATAGGATTTTTGACTACAACCAAATAATAAGTGGTCAGTGTACTTGTAAATTGGCAATATCTCATCAGAGCTGACCCCTGCCGTAGATTCTTCACAGCACTGTCATGTGTGAACTGAACTTCTAATTCAGCCTTAGGAAAAACTGTCACCTGCCATGTTACCATAGCAGATTGATCAGCTTCATGCTTTATGACTCCAGCTCTTCTAAGGTTAACAAAATACAGGGACTTTATAATTTTTATTAATTATGTCTTTAGACAGGAGAATAAGAAACAGCTGTTTTAAATCAGCCACATACATTTTATTTTTTAAAATGACTTTCTTACAGCACTTTAGATTAAGTTGACCAGTACTTGAACCCAAGAAGATAAAAGTACCATTCTTTATGGTTTGTTATTCCTGCTAGTCGTTATCTTTCCCCCTTAGCTCTCCGAAAAATTAAATAGTGTTCCAAGATTTTGGTTGAGCAGTTTCAGCAGTTTTCTCTCTCAAGCAAACTTAATAATTATGTTCAGGTTATTGGAATAACATTCCATTTGTATGCCGAAATGATTAACAGCATTACCCAAAATAGTGCGAACAATAAAGACTCTTAAGTGCAAAATGATTATTGCCCCTGGTTGTTTCTGCTAAACGTGTAAATGGTGGCTTTTAGTACCCAGTTTGTTACCTGTGTTAGGTTAAAATTACATTGTTAATCTGTTTCTGATTCTTTGTATTTTAGCCAATATGAATTTAAATATCCCAGCTTTGCTAACATATACATTTCTGTCTAGACAGTAAAACAGAGATCATTTTACTCTTGAATAGCAATTTCCTTAGTGTGCTGTGGTAAACATGGACACACTGGGTTAGATTTTACTATTTTCTTCCATTGATATGTTTCATTGGAAAGAATGCACAGGTTCTAACAGAACAAATGAACTATCCAACCTAGTAAGTATAAAGCAGAGGATTGATACAGAAAAAGGACTAAAAAATATACAAGTTATAAAATTAAAGAAATTACAGGGCAGATTACTTTTGTCTGAAATTTATAAGAAAAAATCAAAGAAGCTTATAAGCTTCTTTTTAAAGAAGCTACCTTTTTAAAGTCATGAGTCTGGCACACTTCATACATAATTACAACCCATGATTGGTCCATATGGTGAACCTTGGAAATTTTCAGGTTTTCTTTCTCGTTCATCTCATGCAGATTGCAAATAAATAATTTACACTTCAGTAGTAAACCCTAGTTTATTGTTTAATCCACATCACTAACTTTAGTCTGTTTGTTAGTTGTAGTTTTTCCAGGCTGTATGGCCGTAGTCTTGGCATTGTAGTACCTGACATTTCACCAGCAGCTGTGACTGGCCTCCTCAGAGGTCTAACACAGAAAGATGGAGCAAGGGCATAGACTTTCCAATTTCGGGGGGGGGGGGCTGGGGCTGGTCCAGAGACATTACAGGCCATTGTCTCCAGGGGAGGCTCAGCACGTCCTGGAAAAGTTCAGGAGGGGGGCTCCAGCTCCCCAGCCCCTCTGAAGTTGATGCCTGTGAGATGGAGTACTCTCTGTGTCAGTTTTGACACAACATTTGACAACATATAGTCGGTTTGGTTCTAATCCTGTTTGACAATCCTGGTGTAGAGGCAAGAAACCATGATTTGTGGTTTGGATGTAACCACAAATCATGGCTCTTCACAAAGGAAGAAATTATTAATTTAGATTAATCTAGATTAAACTACTGTGATGTGGGGTGGCCCTTGAACAGTGTTTGGATGCTACAATGGGTACAGAATGCTGTAGCCAGAATTCTGACTGGAGTGGGTCACAGGGACTATATAATCCAGTCTTGTTCAACCTACATGCTTCAAGATCTGACCTGCACTGACCTTTAAAGCCCTATGGGGCTTGGAGGCAACATATCTTAAGGACCATCTACCCCCATATGAACCTGCCCAACCACTGTGATCATCTTTGTATGCCCTGTTTCCGGTGCCTTCAGCATCTGAAGCTAGATGGATAGCAACCCGAGAAAGGGCCTTCTCAGTTATGGCTCCAAAATTACGGAATTCACTCTCCAGGGAAATGAATCTCTCCCATTCTTTCACTGTCTTCCTTCAGCTGGTGAAGATTTTTCTGTTTTGTTTGGCATTCACTCACTGATTCTCACTGACCCTTCCTCCTGTTCACGTGTTCATATTTTAATTGTTTTGTTATATTCATATGTGGTTTTAATCTTGTTTGCACATTGACTCCCCCTTCTCCAAACATTTTGTCCAAGTACAATTGAACACTTCAGTCCAATTCCTATTTACCTTAACATCTAAATGCAAATGCATTTAGAATCCCAGTTGGTAGAGAACAGGAAGGGGTGGGGGGAATCCCAGATTTGCATATGTACCTTCATTTAGATGTCATGGAAAACCTGAGTTTGATTGAAGGCTTTAAAAACCAGTAAGCCTTCAGTTATACTGTACTCATGAGGAAAGCAGGGAGAAGTGAAAGAGAGAGAGTATGCAAGCATGGCAAACAATCTTTGTTTGTGTCTGTAAAAAACAAACAGAGATTTGTTGCTATATTTGAAATCAACCAGTAACTGAGTGGATTGAAGAACATGACTTAAGTGGTCCATTTGACATTACCAGGGCTGGATAAAGATGTTTTCCTGCTCCAAGTAGCATCACAGGAGATAGACTCAGAACTAACTGGTGGCTGGGTGAATCTAGGAGGTGACAACATTTGTCATCTATGCTTATTGCCTCCTTCCACACTGCCATTGGCTGAAAGCAAACAATAGTGCATTGGGCTCACCTCAGACTTTGGCTGCAACTTCGTAGACCTTCTTCATGGTCTATGTGCATCACACCTCTAAGATATAGTGTGCCTGCGCCGATCCCTTCTAAAGCAAAAGGGATTTCCGTGCTCTCTCCCTGGTCATGTGCAGGGCTTCAGTGCACATGACCAAGGGAGGGGCACGACAATCCCGCCAGTTCTGTTCTGACCACCGCGCTGGTAGGACCCTCCTTGCTTCGGTATTTTCTTCTTTCTTGCTTGCTTGCTCGCTCACTCTCACTCTCTTTTTCTCTCTTCCTCTCTTTTTTCTCTTGGATTTCCTGAAAGTGAAAAGACTTTTACTAGTTTCGGACAGAAATGACTTTGAGTTCTCTGCCTCGGCAGTTTACTCCCCCCCACCTCCAGCCTATGGCCAAAAGGTGGGGCTTCTTCAAACAGTGCCTAAAGTGCAGCAGCAAAATCACACACACCCCCAATAGACACCTGCTTTGCCTTTTGTGCCTTGGGGAAGTGCACTGGGTGGACTCCTGTGCTCACTGTGCCAGGTTCTCAAAGCAGACGAGGAAGAATTAAGCCACGAGACTCCACGTCGCTTTATTAGAACAGGCTCTTTCTCCAATGGTGTCTTCGCAAGAGACGTCCGGCCATGCCTCGCTGTCGACCTCAACTTTGGGATCGATGACTGCACTCTCTCCAAAGCCGAGTGTCATCAGTGTCGACAGATCGGTGCTGAAATGACCGATGTCGACCTCCCAGTCTGAAGCCCATACTCCTGCCAAAAAACGCAAGGAGGGGCAAGGACGATAGGCAGAGCAAGCACAAGAAGGGTACCCTTACCAAAGTTGTTTCGTCCACGCACATCGCATCAGACACAGCCCCTGTGGGGGCTATGATGCTTGACTCTGCAGGCCTTGGGAAGCTACAAGGTGATTCCACCTCGCCTTTGCTGCATCCTATCCAGTTCACAGACTCTGAACTGGATATGGAGTTAACCCAAGTGCCCCGACTGCCCGATGTCAAAAGTCTACACCTAGACCAGGACACTGGCACTTCAGCTGTCTCTCTGCATCATTGGGTGGATCGGGATCGATCATCTGGGCATTATCCCCTGGATCTGTGGGATGGACGTCAGTGGCAGTACCTCTATGGGGCTTATCCCATGCCTACTCCACCCTGGTTCCCGCTGCGCGCCCCAGCAGATTGGGACCACCAGTCAACATCCTCCCATCTGTCTCGGTACCAAGAGCACCCCTGATGCCAAAATTCATCCAAAATTGCAACCATCGGTGCCAATAGTCAGGAAGAACAAACCCGCTGTTCCACCTCCAGTGCATCATGCTGGGCAGTCAACACTGACACAACCCATTACATTCTCCGAGCCATCGGAGCATTCTGAACCCTTGGGATCGTCCTCCTCCTCCTCCAGTGACAAAGCCGCTACCCAGGAATTCTCCCCACTGCAACAGGTGGTGGATAATCTCCCCATCTCTCCACCCGAGGATCTTAAATCATATGGGGATTTCATCAAGAGGATGGCCAATACGCTTACGCTCTCCAACGTTCAGCCTCCACCCTCTGTGGCAGATTCAGTGTTTGACATAGTACAGATGGACACTTCCACAGCCATTGCTTGCAAGGTGTACGGATCTTTCCATACATCCACAACTGGTTGCTCGTGGCAGACTCAGAGCTCACCCTGCGAGACCACATTGCACTAACCATGCACACTCCAGAAGTCTTGGGACTCACCATCAACCTGGTAAAGTCTGTGCTCATCCCTTCAAGGCTATCCCAGTTCATTGGGGCCGTCCTGGATTCCCTGGCATGCAAAGCCTTCCTCCCTCTCAAGAGGGCAGATGACATCCTCACCCTGATACACCTCTTATGTCAGCAGAAAGAGGCTATGGCAAGGTAACTCTAAAGCCTTCTGGGGCTAATGGTGGCACCTACAGCGGTCATAGACTTTGCCAGACTGCACATGAGTCCACTTCAGTTCTGGTTTCTTCACTGTTTTTGCCCTCAGTTTCACTCCCAATCCAGGACGTTTCGCCTCACAGCGCCTGTATTGGACTTCCTCAGTTGGTGGTTGAACCCACAGAACCTACTGATGGGAGCCCCTTTCCACCCACCCACCCCATCCGTGACTCTGACCACAGATGCCTCCCTCTGGGGGTGCCCATCTCATGGGACTGTGTGTCAGGGCCAAGTGAAAACCCCATGTGATTCACAGTCACATCAACTTCCTGGAGATGCTAGCAGTGTGTTATGCTCTCTGATCTTTTCAGCACCTAGTGCACAACAGCACTGTCGCAGTCCTGACAGACAACACAACAATTATGTGTTACCTCAACCGTCAAGGGGGAAAGGTATCCAGAGGCCTGTGTCAGCTAGCCCTGGAGATTTGGGATGAGTGTTGTTCCCAGGGCGTGTTCCTGATTGCAGCACACCTTCCCGATTTCCTGAACGTGCAGGCAGACTTCCTGAGCAGGAGGAGAGCATCGTTTCACGAGTGGGAACTCAACTGGACCTATCTCCAACTGATATTCGCTCGTTGGGGTTACCCAGAGATAGACACGTTTGCATCCCGGCACAATACAAATTGTCGCCTGTTTTGCTCCAGGGCAGAGAGGGATCTTGCCTCCCTGGGAGACGGACTCCTTTACCCATAGGCACGCAGACAAGTATATCTGTTCCCACCAATTCCTCTGCTGACCAAGATGATCAACAAGGTGATGAGGGACCGTCCTCGTTGCATTCTGGTAACCTTGTGGTGGCCCAGGCAGCATTGGTTCCCCACTCTCCTACACCTGTCCAAGGGCTCCTTTATCCACTTCCCAGAGGTGCCCGATCTCTTCCTGGCACAAGGGGGACAAGTGTTGCACCACAATGTGCCTCATCTCATAATGACTACGTGGCAAGTTCTGTGTTGATTATAAGTGACAGAATAGCACACATGCTCCTCAGTTGCCAAAAACCGTCTACACATCAGTCCTACAACAGAAAGGGGAGGAAGTTTGTGGCTTACCTTAGTTTTGAAGTTCCCCGCCTCCTGCATATCTGAATCCTGTCTTCGGTTTTCAGCTCTCCCGTATTGACATGGGCCTCAGTTGTGCCTCTCTACAGGTCAACTTGGCCGCTATTTCCGCAAATCACCCTGAAATAGAAGGTCATTAAGTTTTTTCCCATCCAAGGACAAAACAATTCATGAAAGGTCTCAATCGCCTGTTTCCCCCGACCCAGAGCCCAACACCAGCTTGGGACTTACCTCTGGTTCTGGCGAGACTGATGGGCAAGCCTTTTGAATGGATGGCCACCTGTAGTCTGCAACTCCTTTCATGGAAATCCACTTTCTTGGTGGCCATTACGTCCACTAGACAGGTGAGTGAACTCTCTGTGCTCCGTTGCGACCCGCCCTACCTTACTTTTCATCATGATGGTGTTACCCTAGCTCCAGACATCTCCTTCTTACCCAAGATAGTCTCAGAGTTTCACATGAGGGCAGATATCAGCACTTCTCAACCCCTCAGAATGAGGAAGAGCATTGTCTTCATGCACTGGATGTGAAAAGAGCACTGTTTTTCTACTTGAATAGGACTCGGTCTTTTCAAAGATCTCCAGCCCTCTTTGTCTCCCATGCCCTGCCGGAGCAAGGTTGGAAGCTGTCGTCTCAGCATCTATCCAAATGGATTGTGGAGACGATCAAACTGTGCTACTTACTGGCAAAGAAGCCATTGCCTGGTCCGCTTCGTGCACACTCTACCAGGGCAGTAGCAACTTCCACAGCCTTCCTCAGAGGGATGCCTTTGGGAGACATCTGTAATGCAGCTACTTGGGCCTCCCCTCACACATTTGTGAGACACTATGCCCTTGATGTCCGTCTTCACCAACGTTCCGCAGTGGGGCTAGCTGTGTTGCAGGTGGTGCGAGTTTAAGATTTCCAGTTCCCTCCTCCAGGTATGTGTGTGTGTGTGTGGGGGGGGGGGGTTTCTTGCTTGTTAATCTCCCAGTGTGATGCACAGAGACCACAAGGAAGATATACAGGTTGCTTACCTGTAACTGGGGATCTTCGAGTGGTCATCTGTGCGTTCACACCACCCGCTCTCCTTCCCTTCTGCTGTCAGTCTTTCCTATCTTGCTCGGAGACTGATGGCAGTGGTCAGAAGGAACTGGCAGGATTGTCGTGCCGCTCCCTTGGTCATGCGCACTGGAGCCCTGCACATGACCAGGGAGAGGGCACAAAAATCCCTTTCGCTTTAGAAGATACAGATCGGGGTTGGTGCAGGCGCACTATATCCCAGAGGTGTGAATGCACAGATGGCCACTCGAAGATCCTCAGTTACAGGTAAGCAACCTGTATTTCTGAGAAGCAATGACAATTGTAAGCTATGTCAATCACTTCCTACCATGCCATTACCAGCCAGGAGCAGACATGTTGAAACCTGCTAATTGTGCCTTACTAAGTAGTTGCTTTTATAGAGAATAGCTATGGACACTAGTCATCTGAAGGCCAGTTGAAAGCTCCATGTCAATTCTGATTCAGTTCATAGGCAATTCTAAGGCTCAAGAGAGCCTATAAAATTAAATACAACTCATCTATGAGAATGCCATTTGAATAAATACGCTTTAGATGTAGGATTACATGGTGACAATTCATTCATTTTGGACAAAATGGAAAACCGAGGATAGATTTTAAATTTTCTAAGCTAAATTCTTCTTATTTTGATCTATAGAGTTGTTTCTTTTCTTTAGCATCAAAGCAATTATAGGTAGACACTGTAAGATTTCCAAATCATCAATCAGCACCAGTTAATGATTTGTTTTTCTTATGTTTTTGGCAGCCCAATGGTAGCAGCCAAGGCAAGGTGCACAATCCATTCCTTCCTACACCAATGTTGCCACCACCACCTCCACCACCGATGGCCAGGCCTGTGCCTCTGCCAGTGCCAGACACAAAGCCTCCAACCACGTCGACAGAAGGAGGTGCCACCTCTCCCACTTCACCAAGTAAGTACAGCTCCCAAGAGGAAAGAGAGAGCTGTTTGAAAAAGCTTCATCAGCAATTAGTTGTTGGTTCTGTAAAAAAGAAACAAAAATAAGGAAATCCCTCAATTACATCAACCCACTGAGGACACAACAATAGTGCCAGGATTGATTCCTAGTGGACATAATCAGAATGGACTGTCAAATTACTTTTTGACTAAGGTAACTTTTTCATAGTTAACATATAGTGGAGATCCAGATGTGAAAATTGTCCAGGATTATAGGAATTTGTGTCCATGCAAATTCATCACACCTCAAAAATTAGGTTTGAGCCATGACTATACCACATGTTTCTGAGCCTTTCTATGGTATGTAAAAGTTATTTGGTTGACAGCTGCTAGCTGCTTTGTCTTTCTCCCTCTTTCTGCTAGAGACTGTTCATACAGCAGTTATAATGCAAAGCAGGAATCCATAGCAAATCAAAGCTGTACCCAAGAATGAAAGAGCAAGTACCTGGACTAGGAACATAACTAGCTTCTGTATCTCACATAAGCAGAAGTGTAGCAAAGTGCTTGTCCAGCTGGAGTAATACATTAAAGAGCTAAGGTTCCCCAGTCTTTATTTACAAAGAATAGCAGGAGCTTATCTGATAAGGCACTGGAAGGATTCCAGCTTCCACCACTGTGGTGCCCTTATCAGAGGATGTCAGGAGATGGAAAAGAACTGCCAGGACCACAGCTGTGGCACCATGCTGGTGTACACCTGCTTGCTGCACATGCATGGTTCTGCAGCTGTGGCCTCAGTATCACTATTGTTGCCTCCTGACTGCCTCTGGTAAGAATACCACATTGTTCTCTCCATTCAGTGGTGGGAACTGGAACAGTCCATGTGACTGACCATATGAGCCACTGCTGGCAAGGAGCAAGAAAAGAAAACATAAGGAACAACTACATGACACTTTCTGCAGCCACAAAAGAACAGGAGACTTTTATGCAGCAGCAACTGTGTGACCATGCCTGGTCACCTGGAGACAGTTTTGATACTTCACAACCGTGATCAGTGCTCAGTTACAATATCATAGTATTAAAAAAAAACACTGTTGAGTATTTACAGTTTATTGCATTGGCAGTTAATGTTCTGACTTGTTTGTCCTTTGCAGACAACCACATTTTCTTGTGTTATAATCATGAGAGAGGGCATTTGGAAAGTACCTTGATTTTGCCCATTGATGATATATCTTCATTTTTCCTCCTGGTACTTGTAGATGAAGGGGCTGCCCTTTAGTGCTTCAAATCAGGGGCTCTCTACTCCATGAGCTTTTCCCCTTTTGGAACCTTCTGTTGCTTGCTTGCATAATTTGCTGTGACTGTTCATTGTGATAAATCCCTCTTTAGTACTTAACATGTGTAAACTGGGAAGAACACAAATTACGTTTAGACAGATTTTGCCCATAGAGAAATTTGCCTGGAATCCATAAATATAGCACCATTCTTTTGTATGAACAGAAGATATGATCAATGGCTACTAACTAGCATTACTGATCTGGCAACTACTGAGGTTAATTCTACCTTCAATTCTCAAGATTATATATTTAAGCAAAAAAACCACATACCAGTGTTTGGCAACTGGGCTTGGGAATATATATCTTTAAACTGTGATTATTACCCTATTTATGTTAATAAGTTATTTACAATATTTTTAAATGTTCCTCTTATTGTTATAATATGATTCATATGCCACACTGGCTTTTGAGAAAGAACGATCTCTCACATTTGAACTTCATTTTTCTTGATGACTGAGTATAAAGCATAGCCAAAACAGGGGGATTTTATAGAGCAATGATCAGCACTTGTTTCGACAGCCAAGAAGGTGATAGTAATGTTATTTGAAGGTGGTGGTTATGTGTGTAAAGTACTGTCAAGTTGCAGGCAACTCCATTCAAGGGGCTTTCAAGGCATGAGATGCAGAGGGGCGTTGCCATTGCCTTCCCCTGCAGAGCCTTCGTTGGTGGTCTCCCTTCCAAGTACCAACCCTGCTTAGCTTCTGAGACTGGGCTATACCATGCCACCTTCCCTCCCCCAAGAAGTTGTTACTTAGCATTTATCTAGCAGGATGATCTTGACTTACTAGGCCAATGTTGGTGAGCCCTGAGAACATATCTATTTTAAATATTATTGTACCTGTCCACGACAAGCTATTTCTGTGAAGTGGTTGCTACAGATTGTTTTGCGTGCCTCTCGAAAAATGTTTCCAGTGCTTGGAGAGTTATATACATTGTGCAAAAGAAGGGGCTAGTGACATTCATCCAGAACCATATATACTCAAAACAAAAACAAAGAAAAAAACTGCACCAGGATAACTTGAAATATGCAGCTAGAAGCTACATTTTCTGAATGCATAAAATAAGCAAATAGAGCATGTGTTCAAAATTTATTCTTCTGTCCTGAGACAAGAAAGCCCTCAAATACTACTGCCTTATTGGGTATACTGCTTATAACTTTCTTGCTTCTGAGATTTCAGCAAGCAACTTGCACAACTCATATAGGCTAGAAACTTGAATAACATTAAGGAAATCTGAGCTCCTATGGACACTGAATTTAGTACTTAATACCAGGTTACATTCCACAGCAGCTGTGAAATGAGGAACAATAGTACAAACATCTCTGCATTTATCTCCCTGAGTATCAGCTTCCTGGAATCTGCAGACAGGAATCTGCAGGTGGGAGTAGTAAAGTTATATTTCGGAAAGTGAATTGTGTGCCATACTGTGGGTATCATGTGAAGGAGGAAAATTAAAATCAGGTGACCAGACACTTGTACTGGGCTTGGGTATCATGCTTAGATACTGGAGTTCTGTCTGTGCTTGCTGGAGTGGGAACAGTATGGTTTTTCTAACTACATTTCATTCGAACTTTTCATTTCCTTGATGTATATGTTGGTCCTTAAAACACTGCATTGTCAACAAGCCCATTTTCTAATCTTTACAGCATGTTTTATGGAGAAAGGTGTTTATCCTGTGCAACTTTACTCTCTTGGAACTGTGTTCTGTCATATTCTGTTGTCTGTGTCTTAGTAGAAGTGTTTGAAGGGGATTAAGTACCAGTTATGAGGAGAATAGTACAGCTATTCATATTATGCACTTGTACATATCTTTCTTCTTGTGAAGAAGAAGCTGCACACAGTATTAGATTACAGCTGCCTGAAATTTTTGCCTTGCCAGCAGTCATCTTTGTTGACTCCACAACTCTTAGAAAGTAATAACTCTTTCAAGAAATTTAGGAATTTAAAGTCCTTGTTTCGTGGCACAGAAAATTAAAAATAATTCTCTCCAAAAGCTGTTTGCTGGGCGACCCAGGAGGCTTGCCATGTCTTGGTCCTCCCTGTCCACTTCTATGATTCCAGCTGAGACCCTAGGGCTTGCAAAGACCTTAGATGTAGATAGGGAGGGAGTTAACAGTCTCTTCCTCTTCCCAAGTCTGTCTGCCACAGCCTGGAGAAGACCTGGGGCCTCCTCCCTGATCTGCCTTTTGTCCCCTTTTATGAGCCAGGCTTAATCATGCACATGCCCAGCAGCTCATCTCCAGACTGCAGAGATCAGTTCCCCTGGAGAAAATGTATGCTTTGAAGGGTGGACTCTACAGCACTGCATCCAACTGAAGTCTCTGTCCACCACAGGCACCACCTCCAAATCTCCAGGAGTTTCCCGGACTGGAACTGATAACTCCACTCTTCCATCCCCTGCTGGTGGCCAAGGGGGGATTTGGCAATCCCAATCACAAACCATTTTAAGGCATAAAGTGTTCCAAATAAGTGGCATTCTGCTTTTAGTCTCTGGACCTATGTTTCAATAACAAAACAAACAAAAAACTTCATACCAATTTTGTTAGCTGCATCTTACATATGTAATTTCAGGTTTGATCCATGTATTAAATGATACAGAGCCACAATGGCAATAGACACTTTTGGGAGTAGTATATCTATAATCATAATCCACTTAGCAGGATAACAAAGTACAGAGGAAATTTCCTTTTGCATGCTATATGTTGTTCTAACAAGCAAGTTGACCATTGTTAATATTTTGTATCATGAAATAAACATGTAGACACTGAAGAAAGTTTGTGACTGATCTTCAAGTGCTACTCTAAACCCATTGACTTCTATGGATTAAGAGGGGTGTAATTTTTTAGGATTGTGGTATTAATGCATGTTCAGTTTAGAAGCTTAGTTCAGATGTAACAAAGTGAAGAGCTATACCAGGGCTGGAGCTCTGAGACTTCTACTTTGCCATTTAATTTTTCTAAAGGAATCCAGTTTAGTAGTGTAGTTTGGTGTGGCTGATGGTCACATTTGCTAAGAAAAGAAGACTAAGGCTCTTTCTGCTTACACAGCTTACTGCAGTTTACTGCAGAGAATCTGAGCATTCGCGCCATTAAGTTTCACTTTGGATTTCTTTGTCTGCCATCTGCATAATTTTTTTTTCCTCTGGTGGATTCATTCTGCAGCTACAACAGAAAAGCATTGTTTTTCTTAATTGGTGTGAGAATGTCACTTGTGTCATCTGGGGGTGGTCCAGTTGCAATTGACTTGGCCAAGTGTGTGAGCAAGGGATGAGGCACACTGCACCATCCCTTTTCTCTCCTCTCCTCCCCACTCTCCCACCCCCTTTGGCTAGCTGCCGCTGGGCTATTGCAGGCATGCACAACCCGTAGAGGGACACCAGCTTGGTGGCTGGCTGGTCTCTCAGGAGGGGTGGCATCCCAAGGGTTCTATTTTTAAAAAAAGAAAAAGAAATGGGCCTTCATGCCCCTCCCATTGTTTCCAGTGGGCAATCCTGTCATTCCTTTTAATACATCCCCCTCCAAGTTGAGTACAGATTGGCTTTGGGGAAGAGGGAAAAGATCCTTCCCTAGGGTCCAATGTGTAAAGGGGGTAGAAGTGTGTCAGATGGCTCCGCCTGCAAGCTAGAAGCATCTAACTCGCAGAGGACCTCTTCGGGCTGCTCCTCTACCTGCCCTCCAAGTTGTGTGCAGATTGGCTTCGGGGAAGGGGGGGAAAGATCTCTAGGGTCCAATGTGCAAAGGGGAGAGGAGTGTACCAAATGCCCCCCCCCCCTGCAAGCTGGAGGCATCAAACTCACAGCAGCCCCCCCGGCTGCCCCTCTACCTGCCCTCCAAGTTGTATGCAGATTGACTCTGAGGAAGGGGGAAAAGATCCCTCCCTAGGGTCCAATGTGCAAAGGTGGAGAGGAGTGTGTTGACCCCCCACACACACACACACACAAGCTAGAAGCATTAATCTTGTGGAGGACCTCCCCAGGCTGCCCCTCTACCTGCCTTCCAAGTTGTGTGCAGATTGGCTTTGGGGCAGGGGGAAAAGATCCCTAGGATCCAATGTGCAAAAGGTGGAAGACGCCCAGCCTTTTGTTTCTCTGGTGCAATCCAAGAAGGAGCAGAGTGGGATAAATCAATCCTGGGAGAGATGTGACAAAAGAAAGGAGGGGTGGAAACAACCAGAGACATGAGCGGTGTTGCACAGTCCAAGGTAAGAAGTCTGCTTAGCATTACCTCTGACTCAGAAGTGGATCAGTCTTTAAGTCTGCCACAAAAGCACTCTTGGATACCCCAGGGCAACACCGTACTGACTCTGAAGTCACCACTGAATGGCCGTAAAAGTTTGCAGAAATTCCAAAAAGACCTGACACATACAGAAAGTGAAAGCACGATGCAATGCAGAAAGTGATTAACAGCTCCAGATGAACAGTGGGGAAACAGACGGGTGCAGAGAAGCCCTAAGTGAAAAGCGAACTTCATAATAATAATGTTATATTTGCTATATTAACTTATTCCTGTGTTCATCTAGAATATAAAAACTTGAAAAACATAAGTATACCTTACTACACCTTTATTAAACATGGGAAATCCCCTTGCTAACCATGACTAGTGAGGAACTTCTGTGCTGCTACAAGTAGGTATTTATGACTGTAGGGCTATCTTGCACTCCCCATTACCAGATGGTGTGAGTAGGACAGTACACCTCAGCAGCATTGGGATAGGAAATACTGTGATACTGTTCTGTTCCATTCTGTCACCTTTTCCCCCATCAGCCGTGGCAGAGAGGATTGTTTTTTCTGATGTACAGCAGATTTACACTATCTTCCCAGCCTATAGGCTCTGCATGTGATGGGGGGGGGGTGCACTATGGGTAACTCATACACATTACACCATATGTAGAACATCATGTTCTCATTCTTATGTTTAAATGTTTTATTGTAATTCCACTGTAGCCATTATTTAACATGACATTAATGGCCATTCTGTCCAATAGTACTCTGAAAATTCACATGGCATTTTCCCAACCAATGTATCAGAGCAACTGAATCAGACAGCATCACTGGATTACTTAACCTTTTTTCTTCTGTATAGTTGACATACAGATTTAGGAAGAATAAAGACCATCTGATTGATATCAGAACTATTTTAGTGATATAACTGTGACCATAGCCTTCATAGAATAACAGGTTTTTCTTCTTAAGAATATAAGAGAAGCCATATTGGATCAGGGCCCATCCAGTCCAAAAAATTTTATCACATAGTGGACAAAACCCAGGTGCTATTAGGAGGGCCACTTTAGGAATGATCATTTTATTTTTTCAATGTGCAATTAATTTTTTTCATTAAATCACATCAATTTATAAATACACTGAAGCAAAATCATACACAAACTTACTCCAATAAATTTCCCATGGTGAATGGATTATATGTGGGAAAATGGTTGGTACCATTTTAGATTTTAAAAAACTAAACATGTGAATTCCTAAAAAGCAGAAATGAAGAAATGTTCAAAAAATAAAATCACTATTAAAATGCCGTGCATTAGCTTTAGAAGGAATCTAGGTTTTGTTAATGTATAGTGCTTAACAGTCACAGTCCACATCTCCAGCCATCAAATGGCATTCATAGAGTCTATGTGGCTTTCTGATCTCCAGTCTTTTGCAACAGGGGATCCGCATCTGTGACCATAATCGCACTGCATCATGGCCAATAACTTTGTGTACAGAGCAGCTATTTATATACATTTTCCCCTGCCCGCACAACTGTGCTTCATTACATTTACTAATCATTTTAGCATTTTGAACCTGTGATACAAATAGTTCAGCGTTTGTCCATTCCTGTGACATGGAGCAAGAATTCTAATCTGGAATAAAGAACCAATCATACTAAAATGCATGTGAGTCACTTCAAGCATGAGAACAGCACTCATGAAGACAGTGTCTTCTTGCAAAAGATTTGGGGGCATGCTTACAGGCCCAGGATTTACTGCATGTGGAACCTTGTACTAAGTGAACTGTCTCAAAGAAAAAAGTAGCTTCAGCGAACTTAACATCACATACTTGCATCACCAGATTCTGTCCTGAACAGAAAGGCTATTTCCTACTGCCTAATGTCATGTTTCTATTGCCATCATTCTGAAATAGTTGTCTCAAGTCAGGTTCTTGACCCATACCAGTGTGAGCTCATTTCTGTGTCTGACATCTGTTTAGGTAGCTCTAAGAATGATGTTGGTTTTTGGTGTTGCTTGTGTGTGATCTAGTGCTGCTTCCTGAACGCATGTGTCCCTTCCCTTCACAGCCTACTCGACACCCAGCACCTCCCCTGCAAACCGATTCGTCAGTGTTGGACCACGGGATCCAAGCTTTGTAAATATCCCTCAACAGACACAGGTGGGAGGCTTTCAGTTTCTGTTCTGTAATCTGTATGTCATGCTGCTTGATACCTCTTTGTTGTACCTTAGTGTTGCTTTAGACAGCTGTGTCTTCATCAGTCAGTTCATCTTTGTGGTCTGAGTAACAACAATGAAATGTCAGTTCCTGTTATTTGTTTGTCTGCTTTGTTTGGGGGTAACACAATACAATACAATAAGACTAGGTTTCATTAGTTATCCGTTACAAGACAAGTTAATAGCTGTTTGCATGAGGGAGAGTCAAATTTATTTTTCTTAATATCTCCTCTTTGTGCATTGGAACTTCATTACTTTGTGCTAGTTAAAATTTTGTGATAAAAATAGAATGCCCTGTATTTTATGCCCACTGTTTACTAGTGCCAAAGAGAACATGGCTTTCAAGAGGAAAGCTTGAATTCCTTCTTTCATTATGGTAAATATGGCAATTGGCAGCTGAAAATCCATATCTTCAGGACAGCACAGGGTCATTATAATGCATATTTATCAAATTATTCAAAATAAATTGCTCAATTTCTCAAAAATATGGTAACATTAGAAACGGCTGTTGCCTGCATTACATGTAACGTTAATCATATTTACTACATTTTTAAAAGAAACAAAATACCATTTTTAACAAGAGCAGTTTTAAGCATCTTTTTTTGGAAATAAGTCCAGATCAATAGAACTTCCATTCATTTAGACATGCAGGAGTCAGTTGTTTGTTCCAGCACCTCAAGTCATTCAGGGCAGGTGATACTTTTTTTTAGTGTTCATTTACAGGTGAGTGATATGGGACAAAGGACCTAGTGTGAGATGGAAGGTACTTGTTAATACTGTTACCCAACACAGAGGGTTGGGGTAGGGTTTATCCTTCCACGTGTCCCTTGGTGTGATATTTTTAGAAAATGAGAGGGAAGGTTCTTGATTTGGCTGGGGGGAGATCTCATGGAGTCACAAGACTAATCTTGGATGGTTGTCTTGTGAGATGGCATTTGATTGCACTTGATTTCTGTCATGATTGATCTAAGGAGGAGTCTACCTACACATTTGGCTTGATATGCCAAAGGAGAGTATAGGGGTTCTGGAAGTAACAGTATTGTAGTGTTTACTCTGAGCTTTCTCTACCACTTAAAAAGCATAAATAAACTTTTCAGTCATCTATGTTGCAGTTGCTGTTACATACATGCATTGAAAAAATACCACAGATAGTTCTTTATACCAACATTTCACCTGAAGAATACCTTGTGGTGTTTCCAAATCTCACTTGTACAAATGTAAAGTTTGTCTATCGTATGGAAAAAGAGCAGCCATATTGTAAAGCACCTGCTGATGCCAACTATAGTACTTTGTTTAAAGCTTTATTCATTAGGAATACAGTAAAAATTGTTGATTTTTTAATGCAAGTAATGATGCACCATCTGATCATTTGTATTGGTGGTGGTCAGTGTACACAGCTGGTTTACTGTGCTCATATTCAGTCCAGCTAGAGAAATATCAGTTTCATAGATGCCTAAAGCTGGCACACACATTCACTTGTTATTGTATTCGAAGTATGATCAAACATTTTTATTCCTCTTAAATAAAGACAATTTTAATATGCTCCTTCCAGGGTATTTCAAATTCCTAACTGTCGATCAAATAATTGTTGGCAGCCCTGGTCATCTGAACTAACTCTTTGTCTAAACAATTCATGTTTTTAGTATATTTCCATCACAATATCTACTTGTTCCTTTTCTGTGCAGCATTATTATATTTTTTGTAACATTTGCCTGAATTGGTTCATCTTTTAATTAGTTATACCCAGCCCTAGTTCCCAAAGATTAGTGCTTGGTATATATGGGTCTGAGTCAGACTCTGATCAGGCATTCCCCAGGATGAGACCTGCTTAGCTTCAGAGGTAGAAGTATAACATATGCTTTCAGATCATTCTGTGGGCCATTTTCTCCTTTCTCAGGACTGAACTAGACATGACAGCATCCCCAACTCCAGCCCAGGCATGCTGCTGCTATTTTAAAGCCTATCATGTGCAATTCAAAAAATTCTAATTGGGTTGCAGTGTGGTGGACTAGGCACTTTTGTTTTTCAAGCAACAAAAGGCCATCCTCCCCGGCAACTATTTCAGCACTTCAGAAGGCTGGGGGAACACATTGTCCCACTGCACTATCAGCCTGATCCATCCGGCTCTCACAGAATTTTCTAATCAAGTCAAATTTCATTACCCAAAATGTTGTCCTCTACAGGGGTAGACCAGGCCTCCAAAGAACAGGTCTACCCACCTCTTTCTACTATATTGGTAGGCCTGGCCTCTGGAGAACAGGTCTACCCACCCCAGTCCACTTTATTGGTAGACCTGGGCTCCGACTGTCGCCCTGCACTAACCCTTAGAAAACATACCAGCACTTAGGTGAGAAAAAACTCTTCCAGTCTTCTTTGGGGGTTTTTAGTGAAATATGACAACCAACATTACAGGTCAAGTATAACGGAGGTAAAACAATCACTGTCAGAACCCTGCCTAACCTAACAAACAGGAAATTGTTTAAATGTTATCAACCTGCCCAAACTACTTATTTATTCAAATATTTATATCCCACTTTTCCCTGTGATTCAATAGTTGATTCTGGTTCAGTTATAGCCTATGGGGACCATTATAGTCAATGAGCCCCATAGGCTATAATGGAGAATTGATCTGGGAGTATCTAGGGCTTGGGGGGGCTGTTTTTTTAGCTGCATGCACCAAATTTACAGCATAGCTGCTGGTGACTCTCCTAAAAAACAAACAAACCCAAGTTTCAAAAAGATTGGACCAGGGGGTCCAATTCTGTGGGATCCAGAAAGAGGTGCCCCAATCTTCCATTGTTTCCTTTGGAAGGAAAAAATGTTGTGAGTTGAAGCTAAATTCTGTGAACAGCCCTCTGAAATGTGTGCTAGCACCCGTAGCGCAGCTTAGAGGGAACTGTGATAGTAGCCCAGGGATATGGTTATATCTACCGTCCCCAGTTACATTTTGCTTGAAGTAAGACAAGCAGAATTATACATAGCATTCAAGATATGAATGCACCATGTTAGAAAGTGACATATTTAAGAGAGCTACTACAAGTTATTTAAAACCTCTTTCTTGAATGGTGGAACCAGTTCAAAATTCTTTGGTGTGTAAGCGAAGTTGGGATCATTTTTTTCAAAGATCACTTTACACTAACCATTGTTTGAATTTTCATTCCTTTCCATGAGATTGCTCAATCACATTCTGAAACACTAGGTAAAAGTTTCAAAGAGACTGAGGTCTGAAATTTTGGAATACATCTTATTTCTCAGTGTTAGAGAAAATAAACTTATGAACAAAGGTTAATGTCTTGGATCATATGAAGTGTAAGTACTAGGAAGTTTGTAAAGCTGTTCTTTCTTGCTTTCCTCCTTCCCCTCAGTAATCCCCCAAGAGTTCCAGAACACAAACTCGCGCAACCACATGATGTTTTGTTCACATGGGTCCCATATCCTCCAGTGTCAGTGTTTTGGAAATCTCAGGTGACTTGGGGGGGGGGGGCAGGAAGAAGTAGAAACAACTGCTTCATAGGGTTACAGAACGGAAAGTTGAATAATAGTTACTGAGAAGGATAAAAAACTCCATTTTAAGATTTAATTTCCAATGTCAAATGGAACATAAAAGTGAAAAACCACCAACAGCATCCACAGTGCAGCCCATACTAACTTGATCTTCGTGATGTTGTAGTAACCTTACCCTGTTCAGATGTTGGTTGTATGTACTTGAATCAGGTTTAATCAAAAAATGTATCCCACTCAAACAAGGCCACTTTTTGAATATTCTTTTTCTAGGCCCTTTCAAATTCCCAAATGTCAATTAAGAAAATAGTTGTTGGCAGTTTTGTTAGCATCTAATTTGAGCCAGATGTTGAACAATATTAAGGCTGTAGTTAATATCCCATAGTCATGAAGAGGAGAGAAATTAATGAGAGAAGCTTGTGTTTCAGGACAGCTATAGCTTTTATTTAGGATGTTTTTAAAATTACAGTACAATACTTGAAAGGTCAAGAACATGCAGTATTATCATTTGGCAATGATTACAGAACCATTTATCTAGTGTTAAAGATATAGGGCAGGATTGTAATTGTGTTCCTTTTCCATAAATTGCAACAAGAACACAAATGGTACATAGATGTCACCTTTGTACAAGTTAAGGGCATGCATTCACATTATGTTTACTTGTTACCCTTATCTTATAAATTTGTCTTGGTTGTGCATTGATTGGCATGATGGAACCTTGGACTGTTGCTTGAGCATGGAATGTTGCTTATGTAAAGCAGCACATCATGCAGGATTGATGGTTTTCACCATATCTGCTTCGAGCATGCTTCGGCAAGGTAGGTCGGGGTATAAATCGTAAAATAAAATAAATACCATTGCAAAATGGTAAAGGGCTGTGGCTCAGCAGAAGAGCCTCTGCTTTGCATACAGAAAGTCCCAGGTTCAATCCCCAACATCTCCAGCTGAAAGGACCAGTAGGTGATATGAAAGAAGAAGAAGAGATTGGATTTATACCCCGCCCTGCACTCCCCAAGGGAG
Organism: Lepidodactylus listeri; assembly: GCA_029233225.1. NCBI lineage: Eukaryota > Metazoa > Chordata > Lepidosauria > Squamata > Gekkonidae > Lepidodactylus > Lepidodactylus listeri. Next base: position 99,367,433 of record JARCFY010000002.1, read on the forward strand.
TCTCAGAGCGGCTTACAAACTCCTTTTCCCTTCCTCTCCCCACAACAGACACCCTGTGAGGTAGGTGGGGCTGGGAGAGCGCTTTCCCAAAAAGCCCTCAACTTGAGACTCTGGAGAGCCACTGCCAGTCTGAGTAGACAGTACTGACTTTGATGGATCAATGGTCTCATTCAGTATAAGGCAGCTTCATGTGTGTTCATGCTTTTTCTCCCCTTCCCCCTTTGTTATAATGAAGCAATGAAAATACCAGAATATGTCACATTGCATCATGTGAATAGACTGAAGCTATGTCCATATAGTTGTGTATCAAGTGGGCCCATGTTAGAAATGACAGCCATTGGATGATCTGCTTTGTGTCAAGGTGTTATCACAGATCTGCTACCATGGGGTTATTCTGTCTTGCTGTGCCTGCAGCTTGTGATGAGACAGTGCAGTTGGAAAGAATGGTCATGGTAGTTGGACTCTGAAATGGGTTTTCACCATCAAGAAATCATATGATGTCCACAGTTTATCACACAGAAACCTATAAGTTGTATTACGTTCACAAACAGTGTGAACTTACCCTCAGTAATGAAATCAATATTTTCCTGGTCTCAGACTGTAAGAGCGCTGTATGCTTTCTTGCTGGCTTCTCCTTTTTCATCCTTCGGTAAGGGCTTTACTTTATAGATACACAGATAGAACTGGTTAAACTGTGTTGAATTTCAAGCCTTCTCTGTGCTGAACAAGGTCACAGAAAGTACAACAGCAACTCTGAAAATACTTTAACTCTTTGCCGTCTATTTGTATTGGTTAAGCAGCAGAAGGCCTTTCTGCTTCCTGCAGTTAAGCCTCCCTTAAAATATCAAACATCTAATATTTAACAGACATATAAGCAAAGTTTTCCTATGCTTTTTTTATGAAACCGTGATAGGCCCTTTTGTGGCCTTAGAAACCATATTTATATAGAAAGGTACAGGGGGAAAGACGTGTGTTAAAGCAAGAAGTTTAAGGCTGCAGTTTTATTCCCAGTTACTTCAAAGCTGCAATCCTGTGTTTACTTATTTGCAAGAAAACATCCTTTAATTCAGTTCTGCTTAGATTTGAGCTGTAGAGAACCAGTGTGGTAACTGTGGAAATCCATGTTCAGGCAATCATTCAGTTCACTGCAAGACATTGTGCCAGTCATTCTCTCTCAACCTTTTCTACCTCCCAGGAGGTTTGTGAGGATAAAATTGAGGAAAGAATCATATATGCCAGCATGGGCTCCTTGGACGAAGGGCAGGGGGAAATGTGACAAAAGTGGGTAACTTCAATTAGCAGTCAAAAGCTAGCTCTTTGTTTGATGTGGTGGTTAAGTGCGTGGACTGTAATCTGGGAGAACCGGGTTTGACTCCCCACTCCTCCACTTGCACCTGGCTGGATGACCTTGGGCAAGCCATAGCTTTGTACCAGCTGTTCCCTCAAGGACAGCTTGGGAAAGAGCTCTCTCAGCCCCACCTACCTCACAGGGTGACTGTTGTGGGGAGGGGAAGGGAAAGGAGTTTGTAAGCTGCTCTGAGACTCCCTTGGAGAGTGAAGGGCGGGGTATAAATCCAATCTCTTCTTCTTCTTCTTCTTCTTCTCTTCTTCTATTTACTCAGAACTCAGTCCCATTTATTTTGTTCACGTAGGGTTGCTGTTACTAGCATTAGTTTTTAAGCTGCAACTGGATTCTTGCTCTTTTCTCTAGCATTCATACATTCAGCTTCCTTCCTTCTCTTGTGAGCAAATGAGTTGTAAAGGAAATACTCTACTTCTCTACAATAACAAAATAATGGAACTGAATACCATATTGATATCGAAATGCACATTTTACTTGAGTAAATTGTCTTGGTTAATTCCTTCCAGATATTCTGAAGTGAAGTAATTGGGGGAGATGTTTTATTTTATTTTTAATGGTAATTGTGTGATAGTTTAAAGAAGGTCACAATTAGGGATTGGCATGAACCGGGAAAAAGGTGGTTCATCATGGTTCATTTGATTGCACAAACCATGAACTTTCATGAACTTTTCCCGCTCCCCAAACCAGTTGATAGTTTATTTGGTTCATCAGTTAGGGAAGTGTTAGAGCAGCCCCCATGTGAGTTAGAAGTGCCAGATTCACAGAAAGGCTTCAGCAGGCTCTCCTCCACCCACCTGCCAAGTTTGGTGAAGATTGGATATGGGATGTCTGAGTTATAGCCCCCCCCAAAGCAGGTGCCCCCATGAAAGCTCAGCTATAGCCTCCCCTTAAATCAGTCTCGCAGCAAGCAGTTCTTCCTAATTCACTCTCACATGACGACTAACTCTTCTCTCTTCCTGCTGGAAAGTGAAAGCAGCTGAGTCAGGGTGTGGTATGTGTATTTGTGTGTGTAGATAGATAAATAGACAGACAGATAGACAGACACAATCTGCTCCCATAGAGTAGAATGGGAGCTCCATGGTTGACTCCCAGAGCTGCCAATCAAGCTATGGACAACTGCTGTGTTTCTAGGGCTCTCCACCCCCAGAATTGCCTAGGAATTGATTAAATAGGCACCAGGCTGTCTGGAGAACAAACTAACTAACCAAATGAACCTCCACTGAAAAAAGACGGTTTGTTTTTGGATGTGGGAATAATGCGACCAAATGAACCGGTTCAAAACGAACCATGAACTGACTTGGTTCATGCTCAAAACGCACTTTGTTTCTTGGTTCATGCCCATCCCTTGTCACAAGATCAAAATAGTGTGTGTTCTTGTCTTATATTCTCTAGAACAGGGGTGGGCAATTGTTTTGGCTCGGGGGCCACTTTGTGGCAGCGGAGGTTAGCGGAGGGCCGCACCTTTTAAAATGATTGCATTTATTACTTAACTTTGCATTTCAGAAAAGATCATAAAAATCAATAAATATAAATTAAATAAAATAGTGGTAGTTTATTCAATTTATTTATTGTGCTAATTTCATATCATCTATAGCTGCAAGCACATTTAATTTTAGAATCAGTTTAATGAGACAAATGTACCCTATCACACTTTTCTACAATTTTTTTTGAAATCAGGAGTGAGATTGCTTGTTGAGATTCTCATCACAGCCTGCAAGTTAACGTCTGTCAAACAGCATCTGTATTTACTCTTGTTAATCTTCAAGTCTTGGTGGGCCGCAAAAAACTCTGTGGTGGGCCGCATGTGGCCCGCGGGCCGCCATTTGCCCACCCCTGCTCTAGAAGCAAAGCAAATGCCAGCAGTTTTCAAGGTCTGAACATGACCTTCTTTTCAGATGAAAAGTGTTACTAATCTATCATTTCAGGTTTTAAAAATTAACTCTTTCAAAATGGATACTTCCTTTTTTATCAGCCTTCTGAAATATGTTAAATAGTAATATGTCAATTTTAGTATTTAAAAATTCTAGCATGGTTAAAAAATTTAAAAAATTAAAAAAAAATCTAGCATGTAAATTTAAAATGGAAATATTCTTCTTTCAGACTTTAAAAAATATTGCTTTTTATTTTCTCTCAGGTTTTTCATTCTGTGGTCTTTGGAAAGTTATGAGCCATGTACTGTATCCTGGTTCCCCCCCCCCCACAGTTCTATATAAGTGCTGTCTTATCAGTAAAGGAGATCATATCCAGTGCAGATAGTCATCAACTGAAAATATTCAGTCTTCCTTCCCCTGACATGCACTAAGGAATATACCACATGTGACTTTAGTGACATTGGTACAATTCCTTGATGGCAATTCAGATGGAAATGACACTCAAATTACAAGTTTCCTAAATGATTGGGTCATGGTTTTCCCTAGGGCACAAGCTGCTCCTCCAGGAGAGTATTGGCTCATATGCTTCTCTTCAATAAGTCCACCATGAGCAGTGATATGAAGTGTGTCCCAGTCAAAGCATTCCCAGTTTTTCAGTGTTTTCAGTGTTCTGTCATATCAAAAATGACACATGGACACACATGGAACAGAGTAACAGCCAAGAGCAGAATTATTGTACAAAGTTGTCATTTCTGATGGGTGTGGGCTCCTCAATATATGCAAGCCTGATTGACAGCAAAACTTTATAACTATTGTTTGGAGCTACACTATTCCATTGATTCATATACTACCTACCTTGCCTGGTACACTTTTAGTGTGTGTTGTTGTCAGGGGTCATTTCGTAGAAAAAGAAGTGCAGGAGCTCATTACCATAACTCATTTGCATGACTCATTTGCATATGCCACACACCCCTAACATACCGGAAGTGTGTCAGAAGGCAACACCCACCCCTCAGGCTCCACTCCACAGGTGAGTGAAACTGACCTGCTCTTCCTCCATTCCCTTCCCCATCCAGTACTTTGTGCATTAAAAATAAGCGTAAAGAACACACCCTCATTCTCTTCCTGCTCCCTTGAAACCACCAGGTTTCAAGTAGACTTGAGATACCCAGGACATGTGCCCCACCCATCCCTTCCCCTTCCCCTCCCCACAACAATCCGCTGTGAGGTAGGTGGGGCTGAGAGAGGTCTTTTGAGAACTGCTCATGAGAGAACAGCTCTGAGAGAACTTGTGACTGGCCCAAGGTCACACCAGCAGCTGCATGTAGAGGAGTGGGGAATCAAACCCGGTTCTCCCAGATTAGAGTCCAACTCCTGACCACTACACCAAACTGATAAGGTGGAAGCTGCTGAAGGGTTGGTGAAATTTCTCCAGTACTTATGTGCCATGTGCCCAGATAAAAAATGGTATACTTAGAAAAATTATATGCCACCTTGAGCTAGTCTCTGAAAAAGCAGCACACAATCATAAAAGGAACAATGATAAAATTATCAATATTAAAACAAAACATTAAAATCAATAAAGACCCTAGCAGGGCTTTCCCCGGGGCGCTGCGCCTCTGCACTGCTCGGGGAAGCAGAGGAGGGGGCAGGGCTTGGTCATGTGCCTGCCCCCTGGGCTCCTCACTCCTCAGTGGATGTGATGTTACACCCACTATCTCTTTTTTATCTACGTTCAATTAATGTTTTTAATTTGTAGTTATTGGGCACTTTGCGATAGATATATTTTGGTCTATGTTTTAGCTGCTCAACCTTCTAGGTTCCTGACTTGACTCTCAGGTTGAGGGGGGGGGGGTCTGCATTGGGTTGAGTAACGGATTATTTTAAAACTTTCCCTGGTGCTCTAGGATTCCATATCACATACATCATTCCTAGCTTTATACAGGAAGTTCTAGAAGAACTACCATTTTACAGGGTAACCATAGACATAGGTGGCTAGATAGTTCCTGTTCTTACAGATGTTTTGAAATCAGAACTTGGTGGAGGATAGCAAAACTCTCATTCCCAAAGGACTGAATGCAACAGTTCTAATTGCCATGGACTAAAAAGATCTCATGAAGTCATCAAAGTCATGAAGCAGACTCCTGAGATGGCAAGCTAACAACTCACCACATCAAATGAATGTGGTGATCTTTCTAAATGAACATATATGTGCAGCAGTGCAATGTATGTGATTCCTGTTGCCTTCACTACTGCATACTGTGACCTGCTCTGTATATTGTGTTTCATGAGCAACAGCTATACAGCATTAGGCCAGAGTACCACATACTCTCTATCTGATTTATGTGTCTTACCAGAGGTTTATGTACTACTAGCAGCAGGGGTCATTTCATAGAAAAAGAGGTGCAGGAGCTCATTAGCATAACTCATTAGCATAACTTATTTGCATATGCTACACCACCTGACATCACCGGAAGTATGTCAGAAGGCAAGAAAGAAGAGAGAGGGAGGGAGGGAGGGAGGGAGAAGAAAGAAAGAAAGAAAGAAAAGAAAGAAAGAAAGCTGGCAGAGGGGACAGCTACTAATCCAAGCCTCAGAAATACCACTATTCTGGGAAGAGAGCTTCAGTGGTGGCTGAAGCCCTCAGAAGGCTGGTCGGAGGAACAAGGACCTTTCCAGAGGACAGGGTCATTTTGCTGCAGCCATGACACAAGCAGGCATTCCCCTGCGGGGGGGGGGGGGGCTGGCACCAACTCCCGGAGCTGAGCTCCCCCGAGCCCCTGCTCAAAATGACCCCTGACTAGCAGTATACTATAATTGACTTTGCTATGGAGTTAGCTGGAGTCCTGTGCTCTGTTGTAGTTTTGTGAGTGATGGCAGTTAGATTTATCTCTCCATTGGGTTTATTGGGGATATAATTAGTAACTGTTAAAGGAGTTGGCATTTCCCCCTGTGGCAGGATACAGTTAGGACTAAGGTGGACATTCCTTTGCTCCTGCCTTGGAGCACACCCTCCTCTTCCATTTATAACATCATAAAGGTTTAGCAATGCAATCCTATGAATGCTCTCCTGGGATAAAATAGAATAAAATAGAATAAAATAGAACTTGCTTCCAAATAGAATAAAATAGAACTTGCTTCCAAATAGACCAGCTCAGAACTGCTGTTTTAGTCCTTGTTGGAATAATTCATAGATAAGATTGCCTTGAAGGGCATGTATACTTTTAAAAATCATAAATATAATACTAATGTAATTGTATGGGCCAAATTATACATGCTGCATTTTATGTTCTTAGTAATATATTTATAAAGAAAATAGGTATTTTGTATCACTTTATTTTGTAGGTATTTTGTATCACTACATTTTTTTTCAGGGAACAAAAACATTTAAACTGTATCTTGGAGGAGGTGCCATAGCTTAAAACTGTTCAGAAATGTTACGTTTCAAATCCATGAGACTTTCTTCAGAGCAAACTTCTTTCATTTCAGCAGGAAAAATTATAGTGTATTGCAATGCTGGGCCACTAAAATATTGGCTTATTTTTTTAATCAATCACATATGTGGGATGGCAGCTCAACTGGATTTTTTTTTCAAAGCAGGTACTTATATGTCAAAGTAAAATCTGAAACTCAATGCCTTATGAAAGTTTATACACACACACACACACACACACACACATATATATACACACGAAGATTCCATGTTTACATGTGGGTTACACGTTTACATTGGGTAATAGTCCACCTTCAACTGGTGATTGTTGTGATCAGCCTAAGGAATATGGGGCTGCTAGAAGCCAGTATGTATTCTGTTTATTCATCTCTGTTAAGCAGCCACCAGTTGTTTCAAACACACATCTCCAAATGCATGCCAGACATTTTTAACTGAGCTCAGACTGGAGTTTTGCATCCTTTGCTGCCTTTATTTCACTTTTCTGATTTCCTGCTTTCCACTTTCAGCTCCCCACACCAACCTCTGCTGCAGATAATGGTGTATTGGATTAGCCTGGCTTGCTGCTGCATCAGATCCCAATCGATTTATTGACTCTGTCAGAGAGGCTAGTACAGTAATTGTTACAAGAGCAGAATGGAATGCAAGAACATGTCCACATTTTAAAAAATGATGATTTGTTCTTTCTTTACCTTCCTCTTTTCCCCTATTTTATAGATTTTATGCATTTACACAATGGAGAGCACTTCACTTAAGTTAATCAGCTTGATTATTAATTGCAACAGTTAGGGCGCTATATGACAACAGGCATATTATTGGAAACATTGATCTCATTCATTTATCAATGGGTTTTTTGGTCTTCCTTTAATGGCTGTTTTAAGGTATTATTAAATCACATTTTCTTAATTGCTTATATTGATGGTCAACTATGAATCTTCGAGGTGGAGACAAAGTCAAGAACTCCCTCCCCCCATATTAGCATCCCAATCCTGGAAAACTACATTATTTCATGGCTGCATACATTAGTTTGCCCTTGTGTTGGTAGAGTGATAACTTGTACTTGGTCAGTGAGACACGTGCATCCTAACGTGCTGTGTGTTCATAAAAATCCTATAGCAACAGTTTACTACTGTAGCTGTCAGATATGTATACTTTTAGGTATACAGTAGCTGAAATGTTTTTAGGGTTCAGTAATTCATTAGTGTGTCCCCTTTGTTACCTAGTTACCTACCAAATGACCATTCTGTGTAATGTTGCTACATCATAACATCCATTCAGGACAGTAGCCATAGAACATAATGTTATTCTAGTCTATGCACTACATTATTTATTAAAATAGAAAATATAAAAGTAAGCATGGAGACTGTTTTTAAATATTTAATAGTAATGTACGAAGAGTCTTAATGCTTAAGGAATGCTAACAGTTATGATCAAGCCTTTCAGCCTGATTTGTGTATCCAGAAACAAGTCCTACTGATGTCCTGGGATTGCATTCTGAAATGTTTAAAAACTGCTACTAAGACAATCAGAACACATCTTTCTTTTGCAGCATACATTTTTCTAGTAGCAGTACTTTAAGACCTGACCTTTATTTTAAACCTGGATTTACAAACAGAGATCAGAAAGGAATGGTAGAGGGGTTTGTTTGTTTGTTTGTTTGTTTGTTTGTATGCATATACAAGGAATGCACATGCAGTGCCATCCTAAGTAGGGCTATTCAGAATCCTACCTAGGTCTGTTCAGTGGGGTTGCTCCCAGAAATATGTTCCATTGATACTGTCACTCTTGAAATATATCTTAGCTTTGCCAGTTGTGCCATCTACAAACTCGTATTAGATCTTGAGGAGTTGTTCTGAGCAAGAAATAGGTTGGGTATTTGCTGGAACTGGAAAATTGCTGACTACAAGTTAAACATCCCTTTATCACTAATGGGCACTCGGAACACCCTAGGTAGCCTTGAGTTCAAATTTATACAAAGGAAAATCTTAATTATGACCAAGAACTGTGCAAAGCTGATTTATTAGGTAAACATTTGCCATCAAAGTAAACCAGTTTCCTGAATTAGTATCCATATATATACATTCTACGTATTTCAAATATTTTATATCTTGTCTAGTTTTTAAAACATACTAATCTGTTCAGTTTTTTACACACGTTTGTAAGGATCTCTGATGAATTGGGAGGAGTGAAAATAGCTGTTGAAAAATCTGAAAGTGAATATTTTCCTATTAACTTCCATATAAAGTTAATTTCATTTTCACAATGAATTCATCTTTTTTTAAAAAAATCAGTGTTTTATAGCCTACTTGAAAATAAATGTGCAAAGCACACTAATAACTTTCATCTTTCATAGTGAAGAGAGATCAAAATACCTATGTGTCAGGCAGGCAATAACCAAAAGTAGAGTTTGAGTCTAAAAATCATCCTTGTAAAAACAGTCCCATGGCTAACCATATTTATTATTTTTTTAAGGATTCCAGAACACTTTTACTAAGTTAATAAGCAATGTATAGTTTCCCCCCCCCTAACTAAAACATCTATTTTAGGGCAAATATAATATTGGCAACAATTAGTGAGCTAGCTGATTGGCTGTTTCCTTTGTCCAAATGACATTTGTGGACACAGTCCAGAGGAAACTGTGCATGCCTAAACATAACTGCACAGTTCAGTGTTTAAGGTTGCCTTTCTTAGAACACTTACCTGGGAGTGAATAAAATAGACATTTTTGAGTAAATGCACATAGTATTGTAGTGTCAGTTGCCAGAGTTCAGTTGGACTTTGAATCATCTATTTTTTTCTTATTAATTCCCAGTGCTTGCAATATTGTATTCTCTTTCTGTTTTTCACATCCCATTTACTACCACAAAACTTAGGTGTGTAGTGTGCTGCAGTTTGTGGTAGTACAGGCATCATGTAACTAGCTGGATTGTTAATAGTACTAATACCAAAAAAATCAAACATTTGCTTTAAGCCAGTGAATGACTTTTGTTTCAAATTCATAAGATTTGAAAATAAAATATATGCTGGATGTGGGAGCCTGTTTGTCAGTCCATTCAACCACAGCACCATAGCTCTGAGGACCAGAAACAATACTGACGCAATACCACTGCAAATACTTGTATTGTGATTATTTATTAATTCAGCTCACTTGCTACACTGCAAGTATTAGAACACAGCAGTAAAAAACAGTGTGCCTTCCCATGCCTGTTAATAAGCGTGTAATATTATAATAATGATTTCAAATAATTTAAAATGGACAGTAGTTAGTGGTCTTCCTCTCATTGATGTTCTTTCATTCAAATGTTTGTTGTGAATCACTGTTGACTAATAACACATCATGGATGATGATGCATTCAGACCCTCAATACTGTCTATATTTTTTTTGTTTTCCAACCTCTTCAATTCACAGTCCCATTTGGTAACCAAGGGCAATTGTAGTGGGTATATCTAGACACTTCTGTCCATAACCATTAAGATAATGTAATCACTTTTGTTTGTTCAAAACCTGTAAAGGAAAGAGCTTTTGATTCTGGTATAAAGCTACATTTCTTTTACTTTTTACCCACAATGAAAATGGGAATGTTTTCATAGTCTTGCATTAAACCATTTTAAAATTCAGGATTATTTATCATGAAGAATCCTTGCAGTCATGCAGACTAGAGACAATACCTTTCTGGAATAGTCATTGGAAGAATAGGGCAGCTCTGCCTTTTTGGTACTCTAATTAATCTGTGTTACCAAACCTTTTTTTCCATGCCAGGACACTTTAAAATTTCTGTAGCCTTCACAGTATTGGACTCCCTGATACACTGTACCCTTTTGAGACGCTAATCTCATTATAGCTGCCTGTCACATTAGTTGCAGCCACTACCTTCTCATATCATCGAAATTTAAAATGACTTTCATGTCCCTGGCCTTTTGCCTTACTTCTTTGCTCCTCAAAAGACTCAGTACAAAGACAATAACAGAACCAAAGTCCAAGGATAGTGGCCAGGCCACAGAATTAGGTGGACCATCCTCTGCTCCTGCCCCTTCCTCCGTAAATTCCCCTCATGCAATAGTGCTGTGTCTGCCTGTCTCTAACCCTAGCTGAGATAAACCAACATACACTGCTAAATAAATGTAAACTAGGTTCTCAATATAAGTTTAGGAATATATCCATGGTTACATGTAAATTCAAAGCCAGGTGAGGGAGTAGTAGAAGAAATTAACATATCAGGGAAAGCAGGGAGTGCCTGTTACCTATTTCTCAACATTAATTGTACACCCAAACTAGTCCTTGGTATCATACTACTTTCCCTCAGTTCTCTTTTGATTTTCCTACATGTTAATTCCTCCTTCCATTCCCACACTTAGTTTTGAATTAATATTGTGAAAACAGTGAAAGAGAGAACAGTTTTGTGTATGTAGAATAATTTCATTCCTGACGCATAGGGCTAAATTTCTTCAGTTCACTGTACCTTTTCAAAAGACTGAAGAGATCCCCTAACTTCTGCAGGAGTATACCGTATACCAATGCTCCCTCTAAGCTGTGGAGTCTTGTGAGCAAAAATTCTATTTTGTGAGCTGCTGGCATTAAAGTTGTGAGTGAGTGATTTGGCTCCTACATAAATTAGTTTGCTTTGGAGCCATTCTTCCTGAGCGAAAACAAAGATGTGTGAGCAAGAGGCTAAAAAACTGTGAAGTAGCTCACACTAACTCAGCTTAGAGGAAACACTGCCACATACCCTGCAGTTGTGGACAGGTTTACATCGGGACCACACAGCGTAGCACCCAGACAAGAATAAAAGAACATGAAAGACACTGCAGACTTGGCCATCCTGAAAAATTAGCAGTGGTTGAACATAGTCTAACTCAAACAGGACACAGTATCGTATTCCAAGACACTAAAATGCTGGACAACACATCCAATTACCATGTCAGATTACACAGGGAAGCGATTGAAATTCATAAACATAAACACAATTTCAACAGGAAAGAAGAGAGTTTAAAAATAAATAGGCATGGTTTCTAGTCCTGAAAAACACAAAAATGCTCTACATCTTACAACAGCACTACAGATAAGATTAGAATTTCAGCAGCCTATACATATGCAAAAGAACCTCCTCAGGAAAGCTCCTCCATTAGTATGTCATAGCTTGGGAAACTCCTACAAGATAATGACTCAGCCCTACCCCACTTTCCTGAGTAGATATAAATTACCTGCCTACCATTTTTCTTCTCACATTGACACAGAGAGTACTCCATCTTTCTGTGTTAGACCTCTGAGTATGACAGTCACAGCTGCTGGCGAAACATCAGGTACTACAATGCTAAGACCATGGCCATACATTCCGGAAAATCTACAACAAGCACTGTACCTTTTGTTTTCATTTTTTACTTTTGGAATACCTTTGTGATGTCGGTTGATCTGAGCCAGTAAAACAGTACAATTCTGATGCTGGCCACATGAGAGTAGTTTCATTGTAGGATCAGTAGCCCATCTACACTTTTTTTCTGGTTAATGGATGAAGCAATTTCTGCTCAGTATTAGTTATGCTTATTACATAAACATGGAGTTTCCTCATCTCAGTGAAACTGGTGAAATTAACATGTAGTACTCAATGAATCTAATATAAGTCTTCTGACAAAGATTTATCAAAACGAAGAATACAATCCGGAGTCTTCGTTGTATTCAGCTGTGTTATTCATTCTTTTGGCTTTAATAGCTGCTGTTAATAAGTTTCATTGATGTCTGTAAAATAGAGTGATAATGACATGAGTTGTGATTATGGTTTATTGAATTGTTAAAATATACTAGTAGTTATATCTATATATTTGTTTTGTTTGCGTTTGAGTGCAGTGCTTGTTTTCTAATAGTATTTATTACTGCTGCTTATCGAGAACTATACCTATACACAAAAAATGTTGCTTGGTGTACCTTTATGCATGGGAAGCAACATGATAGCGCTTCTTTGAAAAGTCTACAATGGAGGCATTCTGTACATTAAGTCAAGGCAAATCTGAGTTTGCCACTGAATGTACACTGAAGCATAATCCACAGCCAGTCACAGCAACCTGACAAGGTATTTTTATTATTCATGTATTTGTCATATTCATACTTCATATTTTAAGTACATGCTTAAAACATCTTAGGTATGTTTGAAGTGCTCCTAAGTCCGTACATAGTCATTTGGTGTAGTGGTTAAATGTGCAGACTCTAATCTGGGAGAACTGGGTTTGATTCCCCACTCCTCCACTTGTAGCTGCTGGGCAAGCCGTAGCTCTTTCAGAGTTGTTCTTGAAAGAGCAGTTTCTGTCAGAGCTCTCTCAGCCCCACCTACCTCACAGGGTGTCTGTTGTGGGGAGGGGGAAGGGAAAGGGGTTTGTAAGTCACTCTGAGACTCCAAGTGAAGAGTGGGGTATAAATCCTATCTCCTCCTCCTCCTCCTCTTCTTCTTGTTTATCTTCTGCTATCTCTTGTCCTTCACACTTTAAAAAGGTTTGGACCCACTGAAAAAGCAAATTAATTTAACTGTATGAGTACCTGATTTGTTCTTTGAAAATGTGCAGGGTGGGTTGGATCCAAGTCACCACTTGGAGAGTGAAACTGGTAGAATGGAATGTCCCCACCTTGCTCTCCTGCTGCAGCCCACTGAGTACCTGAAATTCTGTTTTAGGGGTGAAGGATCCTAAACACCATTGTAGACCACAAAGTAAAGCCCACAGTGGGGAAATGGATTGGCAGAATTCACTAGACATCTCTGATGTGTGTGCATCAATTATTTCCAAAATAATATTTGTATACTACTTATTTTAAGCATCTGTGTACCAGCATACGTAGTAAAAACATCTGTTGTGGTTAGTTTGCCCCAGGAGCCCACTCTGTGGTTTATACTGCAAGTACAGTCTTGAGGACTTACAAACAAAGGATTTTGCAAAAGCGACAAGACTGGAAAATGCAAAGAACCAAGGGGGTTAGACCATGGTGAAAGCGCATGCTGGCTGTTATAATACTCTGTTGTTAGAATAAATTATGTCCCTTTTATAAAAGAAAAAGTAATGCTTTAACTGTAATGCTATATGCAAATAATTAAGAAGATATTGTTCAGCTTCTTTCCATCCCTGCTTCAGTCCTGTGGAAACTTTTAATACTGCAGCTTGAAACTTGTGCCTGTGGGTCTCAAATGCCTGAGAAAGCACTGCAGGCTCTAACTGCAGAACATTCCTTTGGTGGGCCCTGGAAACAGAGCAAGCTCGCACAAGAGAAGTTCAGAGAGATCACATGTAAATGAAGGCTGGCTCTAGACTCCCAAGGAGAATTTTATTTAGTTTAAATCTGAACTTGAACTTTTAAATGCATTCCAACGGAACTGGACAGAAAGCACTGCTGGGTAAAGTGGGAGAGCATGTTGCTATGAGTAGAGTTCCTGTGCAACACTGGTGTTAATGAAGAAAAAAGAGAGAGAAATGTTGTTTTATAGCCTAAGCTTGCATAAACTACATAAAAAGTAGGAGATACACATGTCTCTGAATTCTCAGAAATTCATTAAGGTAACCTACAAAGTAATAATTGATCATGTTTGGGGATGTGTATCTCCCTTTCACATGTACATAAAACTGCTGCATAAGCATGACTTTACCCTTAGAATTAAGGAATGTACATGTGTGAAGGGGTCCCACCCCTGCTATTTTGGCCCTGGGTCATCTCAGAAGAACTGGGTTTGAGTGGACCTGGTTCCTCCTCTCACCAACTTGTCTCCTGTGCAGCCTGGAGAAGATAGCCCAGAAACTCATCACTGGCCTCCTTGAAAGCCCTGTTGAAGGCAATGCTACTACAGTTTGAGCATGCTAGTCTCCACCTTGCGAGAGGAGAGCAATTCACCTGAGAGGCAGGGAACATCTCTGGGCCCCACTCCTCCACACCCCATTGGGAGGCACCACCAGTCATCTGTAGCACAGGCAGTGACTCTTTAAAGTGGCAGTCCCCTGGTATATCCTACATTTCCCTGGCCAAAGGTTGGATGTCTCCCTGCCCTGTGATAGTACATACACCATACAGGTTCTACTACAAAATACTTCTTCAGAATAGATCAAATCTTGGTCTTTACTAAATATATAATTCCAGAAATAAATGCAATTGCTGTCAGAGTTGTATATGAGTGATTGATGGGCACAATCCTATTTAGTGATCTTCAATGCCCAGTTAAATACTTAGTCAGTGTTCTAGTCCCATAGTGTATCCTCTGTGTATTGAAGTCTCCTTCCACCAACTTGAATCAGCTGCCTTTCTGTACATGCTGAGTTTGAATTTGCGGTCTGCATGTAAGGGAGTATGTAGATCAGGCCCTATGCAGATCTTCTTATTTCACTGGGTCTTTTGTAGATTTCCTATCTTTTTCTTAATTATGATGCATTTCCAGATCTTCATCAAACACAAATGTTTAATTAATGTTTCAGCAAGGCTGCTCTATTCTGTGAGCTTGTCAGGGTGAAGACAAGCCCATGCAAAGTGACATGTCCCTGTATAGAGTTTGAATTATTGTCTTTTAAGATACCAGTGTGAATTCTGAAAAGTTAAAACTTGAAATTTTGTGATTTAAATTAAGGGTAGATTTTTATGACACCAAGTTAAAATGTTTAGAGTACCGCGGTAAAAATCTAGTTTTTGTCTGTGTTTGAAAGTAACTAAAAAGTAGGAGAAGTGAAGTGTTTGTATTCCAGTAAGGAAAACCTTACGGTGAGCAACAAATAGCAAGCAACGCTTTGGAAGTCTCTGAAAGATTTCGTCTTGCCTTCCACTTAATCCCTTTGCTGTACTTCACTTCTCAAGTAACTTCCATACCGCTGGCTCACTTTAATGGGTAGAATCTATTTTTTATGAAAAAGCAGGAAATAAGCTGTCTTTGGTGGAAAAAAAAGATTTACAAAATGTAATCATTGTTGAAATATTCCCTTTGAACTAGCTTGTCCGCAGGGGTGTCTGGCTCCCAATATCCCCGTTTCTTTAGAATACCCTTACTAGTCCTTCGAGTAGATCAGGTACACTGGTGGCTCCCTTCTTTGATGTCTTGAATGAATGAAAGAATAGCATAATAAAGGGAGCTGTTGATCAAGCATAAAATACTCTTTAAGCTGACAGAATGGCAGAGTTAACACATCCTAAGCTGCTTTTAGGGGGTTTTTTCTCTTTTTTCCTGGCATTTTCCTGTGCTTTGTGTACAGTGGGGGTTTGTATTTTTTAAAAGCCTCTGATCTATGTAGTATGCCGTCCTATAACAAAACCAGAATAGGATTGCTTCTTTCTCTTGTTTGGTTGACTACTTTTCTGTTCTTTTGCCTTTTTTAACAAGGAAAAAAAATCAGAAGTTTACTGTGGCTGGCTTTGAATGTGTGACATGAAAGTTGAGGCCATTTACTTACAGTAAGCTTGGTAATAAATAAAACTTAATTACCTTCTTCAGAACTAAACCAGTTGTTACAAAGCCTTTACAAAAAAAGAATAATAATAAAATCCTATATGTCTGGCTATATACACACATGTCAAATTATTTTCTTCCATAGTTAGGAGAAGGTGATCTTGTAGATCTAATGTAGCTCTTCAGTTCCTGTACATAATTTATATATCATATTCAAAGTGTAAATCTGTCTGCTCACCTGGGTTATATTTCAGGCCTTTCCCACTGATAGTTCTGTTCTGTGTTATATTAAACGTGATTATGTTACAGTCCAACTAACCTTTCATTCATTCTTCAGGTTTCATACAGTGGAGTTAAACTTTGCAGACAGGGAAGTTCTCGGAATAAGTAAGATTTGCTGCATATTTAAGACTCAGGAATCAGCAGGAATAATTGCTGCATTAGAATGTTAGTGAGTTGTTTTGGACAGAATTAGAAAAAAAGTTAGGATACAAACTGTTTGCAATGAAAACATCCATGATGGTCTGTACCACATATGAAAGATCTGTCTGTGCTGTAAATATTCTGTTAATATCTGCTTCTAGCACACCAGTGAACTGTACACTTGATATATCATTCTCATCAGGGCTTTTTTTGTAGAAAAAGCCCAGCAGGAACTCATTAGCATAATAGGCCACACCCAAACAGCAGAAACTCATTAGCATATTAGGCCACTCCCCCTGACAATGCAGCTCCCTTCCAAGATCGGCTTTCCCAGGTGTCCCATGAGAATGGGGAACCCGAGGGAAGGAAGGCAGTTTCTGGATCGGCTTCCCCAGGAGGGGAGGCAGTTTAAACTGTCTTCCCTCCCTGGATCAGCTTGGCTTCCCCAGGTGCCCGCGGCTTGCGAGGCACCTGGGGAACCTGAGGGGCGTGGCCAACTCGGAAGCCAGCCGGAACTCTGTTCCTGTGCGTTCCTGCCCAAAAATAGCCCTGATTCTCATCCTTTTCCACTGCTCACCTGCCTGGTCACTTCTGAGAAATAAAGCACCCCACTGCTAAGTGCCTGAGTTGGAACTGGTGCAATCTCCTCTTAGGTATGGGATATTCTGTTTACCACCTATTGGAGGTGGAGGCAGCGGATACCTAGCAGCTGAGCAGCAGAGAAAAGCAAGACTCACATAGCAATATTCAACATACTGGTGTGCTATTGACAATATTAAAATAAAGAGTTTGTAACATGCTCACAGTGCAATGATTCTTCTATCTGTAGATTATGTCAGCTCTTCTATTTCCTAGCCAAAGGAGGAGAAACCAGCAGCAGTACTGCTGAGACAGACAAACACGAGGCTTACATATTAGCATTCAGTTTCTTAATAATATAAAAAATGGAGCATGAGCATGTGCTTTTAGCCTTAATAATCAACAAAGTCCCATTTTTAGATGTATGGTACTTAATTCAATATGGTTTGCCGTGACTGTCTTCCTTCAAAGTGTACATATATATTATTTTCTGAACTTTCTGTGTTTTGAAGGAAATTTTTCCTCCCTTCACTTACAATATTCTATGTTGATAATTCAGTCTGGGACAGCCAACAGGTGCACTTCTCGTTGTAACTGCTTTTGGTAGGGGCATTATTTAGAGATAAACTTATTTCTGCATTTCCCCTTTGCACAATCTTCCTTAAAATCTCATTAGACGGATACAATATAGTTTTTGGAAATGTAGAACGGGAATGCATTGTTGTGGCATAAAGTGAACTGTTTAGGAAAAGTGGTTGTCTCCCCTACTGTGTTACAAACCATTTGGGATTATTCTTACAATGCACCTGTATCTCTGTTATTATGACCGATACAAAGTGACTATAACAAATACTCCTTGCAATGTTATGCAACCTTGAATACATCCAAAAGCAGATTATTTTCCTCATTCCCTCCCCACTGAAACATACAATGGTGTCTTGGCCTTTTGGATGAACCTTGTTCGTTCTTTCAATACATGCTTTTACCAAAAGTATTAATTTCATATTCATATTGTTTAGGGATTGGAACTATGAACATAACTTCATGCGTTAAACAATTCTTCCCTTTTCCTTCCTACCACAGCTGTTTGTGCCTTCTGAAAAGTTGCTCCTGCATTTTCAGGGGACTCTCAGGAGTGGAGTTGGATATGGCATTGGAAGTTGCAACTCAAAAGGAAATGGTGGAAATCATATAGGCCATGTCCTTGTACAAGAAGTCCCAGGGGCTATTCTGGATCCAACCCAGTAGCCTTTAGCTTGGCATTATCTGGGGATATTGTCAATGGGATGTCCATTTTATCCAAAACAAATGGAAATTTCATCATCAGTAATGAGTGAAGTGCCACCCTGATGTCCAGCATATAGGGGGAAAATGCCAATAATATTCTGTTTGCTGATACCAGGTATAAATCAGATTTATTTGGACTATTTTTTCCCAAAAAGGCTTGCCAGCAGTAAACAAAAAGGATAACAAAGGTGCGGTCAGACATGCATATTGATACAGTGCCATTGCTGTTCCCTTTCTGATTTAAAATGGACAATCAGGCAGCAACATCTGTCTCTCATTCCTCAGTTGTCTGCATCCCATTCCCCCCCCCTTTACTGCATGTTTATTTGACGCCTGTGAAAGTCCGATCCTTTTGGGCTGAGTTGGTTTCACACTGGATTTCCTGTTGTATGATCCTTCTGTTACGAATCCAAGCCATCAGGCAGGTCTGACTGGTCTCTTTTGTTTTCCTGGCCACCACTTTTAAAAAACCATTTAGTGATGTTCACATAACCACACCTTGCGCCCAAGCTGTGAAATGAAGTGAGGAACAGGCTGTCGCTGTGTTTTCAGCTTGCCTCCTCTTTAAACAATATGTCCTGTCAGAGGAAAGGACCTGCAAATGAGACAACAGCCTGCCCACCTGCTCCGTGGTTGCAGTCTGGTTGATCAACCAAGGTGCGAGTCTACAGTGCGACAGTTAAGGGTGAAATGTCTGATTGTGACAAAATACACCTGATTAAATTAGCTATGCAGCCAGACCGTGCTAAGCTTACCGTCTGACTGCAGCCCAATGAAGTCCTAAATGGACAGAGTCCTTTTTTTCATTTTCTGAAGATGGGCCAGAGGGTGATGGAGGAGAGGAGAATGATGTAAGCTGCATTGGGTCCCCACAGGGGAGATAGGTGGGTTATAAATAAATTAAATATATAAATAAACTAATATTCTGGGAAGTTTACTATCACTCCCCAGTGTATGATAAAGATCTAGAACAACACAGCTACAGTTAGGGAGGAAAAACAATTTTAACAACAAACATTTAATATGGAAATCCATCTGTCATGATCTGGGTTGTGCAAGTAAAGCCCTAGTAGGCCCACGGAGTCTGTAGCAGTGGGAGGAGGCCAGGCCTACAACTCCCAGAAGTTTTGGTGCCAGTTTTAGCCAATCACAGGGAAAGGGGACTTATAATAAAAGAGCTGGTACAGAAGAAGAGCTGTTCTTTCAAGAGAGCAGGGCCAGAGGGAAGGCTGCTGCTGGGAGAGACCCTCACCCTGAGAGGAAGGGTGAGTAGACTCAGGCCCAACTGAGACAGTGAACTAGGGACTGTGAGACTAGTCGTGTTAGGGCATTTGGTTTCTTTTCCCTTCACCCCAATACCTTTATTATTCTTGCTTGTTTTCCCATATTGGGCTGACCTCCTGTAAAAACAAACATTTTATTTGTTGTTTACTCTGCCTGGTCCTCACACTTATTATTCAGCCAAATAAGAGAGGTCTGAAGGTCTTGGGAGGGGGCTCTGGGCCTTCTCAAGGCATCCTAAAACCAGAGTGGTGGCAATGTCAGGTGACAACCCACCTGAGCTGTGACACCATCCTTCAGTCTTTTTTTTTTGCCGCTGCGATAGGAGGATGTCTTCCAAACAGCTCATTGGTGACTTCTGCAAAAGAAGAAGAAAAATAGTGAATTCGCAACAGTTAGAAGGGTATCTCTGCAGCTATGTCACAGAAACCCCTCTTCAAGAAATGCTCGCATTGTGGCTCAAAAATGCCCCCACCTCAGATGAGCATACTCTTTGTCTCTTCTGCCTAGGTGAAGCCTGTAAGAAGTGCTTACAGTTTACTCCCAAAGCGTGTGCTGACCAGGCAGCAAGGCTCAAGGCTAACCTCTGGGAAAAGGTGTTGGCAGGGCCCTCTGAGTTGGGCAAAGCCTAATGAACAACAGGGCCAGGCTTCGCCTTCCACTAAAACAGCTGAAGCCACATGCGTGAAACCACCTCATTCAGACATTTCAGTTCTGTCAGTTTTGAGCACAGAACCGACCCCTCAGGGTTGAGCAGAAGCTCAGACTAAGAGATGCAGCTCCTTGGAACCACCACTGCCAAAGAATGCACAGGAAAAGTGAAAGCGCAAGGACAAGCACCTGCAACTTAAAGGTGGTGAATGACTGGGGCTTTCTGGGCAACCAGTGAAGGCATCGGCATTGAAGCCATCTGTAACACCTAAGATCCCTTTGCCACATATATCAGTATCTTGTTCCATCTCAGAAGGGGAGATAGAACTGGGCCAAATACCCTGTTTGCCACGGCCAAAGCTTGAGGTTCTGCTGGCTCCCTCAGTGCTGTAGCAACACTCAAGGCCCCCACCACCTTGGCAGGGGTTCCAGTACTACACTCCATCACCCAACGTGGAGTTTAGGGATCACTGGCAATATGACACCCCCTGGGAACTGGTGCAGTTGGAATCGTTCGACTCGCTGCTGATAAGAACATAAGAGAAGCCAATGTTGGATCAGGCCAGTGGCCCATCCAGTCCAACACTCTGTCACACAGTGGCCAAAAACACCAGGTGCCATCAGGAGGTCCACCAGCGGGGCCAGGACATTAGAAGCCCTCCCACTGTTCCCCCCCAAGCACCAAGAATACAGTGCATCATTTGCCCCAGACTGAGAGTTCCTATCTATACCTTGTGGTTAATAGCCACTAATGGACCTCTGCTCCATATCTATATTCTAATTCTGAGAGTTTTTTTTCTGTGTGGATGCTTATTTCTGCTGAAAGAGAGCTCACTCTCCCCCAACAGCTTTTCCTACATAGTCAGGGCCCTTCCTTGGTCTGCAGAAAAATTCGAAAAATTAAAAAAAACCTTCAGGGACCATTGAATTCCCCCAAATACCTTTTGAAATGGCATCAGTCCAGGCATCAGCTGTGAGGAGATTAAAATGTTTGGGGGAGAGGGGGAGGTTCTAACTGTTCCTGTCAGTAAAAAGCAGGGTTTTTACTGGCAGCAGTCTAGGGTTGCCAAGTACCCCCCCCCCAGCCACCACCAGCAGATCCAGGCTGGGAAACTCCTGGAGATTTGGGGGTGGAACCTGGGGAGGACAGGGACCTCAGTGAGGTACAATGCCATAAACTCCACTCTCCAAAGCATCCATTTTCTCAATGGAAAGTTATCTCTGTAGTCTGGAGATGAGCAGTAACTCAGTGTTACTGAGGGGGAGAAGGGAGGAAGCAAAGGTGTGAGGAATGGGATAACCATCCCACAAGTTTCTTGCGGATCTCCACTTGATTTATCTAATTTCCTCTTGAAGCCTTCCATGCTTGTAGCTGCTGCCACCTCCTGTGGCAGTGAATTCCATGTGTTAATCACTCTTTGGGTGAAGAAGGACTTCCTTTTATCTGTTCTAACCCGACTGCTGAGCAATTTCATGGAGTGCCCACGAGTTCTTGTATTGTGAGAAAGGGAGAAACGGACTTCTTTCTCTACCTGCTCTATCCCATGCATAATCTTATAAACCTCAATCATGTCTCAGTCGTTTCTCCAAGCTAAGGAGCCCCAAGCACTTCAACCTTTCTTCATAGGGAAAGTGTTCCAACCTTTTTATCATTCTAGTTGCCCTTTTCTGCACTTTTTCCAATGCTATAATATCTTTTTTGAGGTGTGGCGACCAGAATTGTACATAGTACTTCAAATGAGGTCGCACCATCGATTTATACAGGGGGCATTATGATACTGGCTGATTTGTTTTCAGTTTCCTTCCTAATAACCCCCAGCATAGCATTAGCCTTTTTCATTGCAGTCGCACACTGTCTCAACATTTTCATTGAGTTATCTACTATGACTCCAATATCTCCCTCTTGGTCAGTCTCTGCCAGTTCGGACGCCATCAACATGTATTTATAGTTAGGATTTTTGACTCCAGGGTGCATCTCTTTGCACTTGGCCACATTGAACCCCATTTGCCACATTGACGCCCACTCGCCCATCCTCGACAGATCCCTTTGGAGTGCCTCACAATCCTCCCTGGTTCACACCACCCTGAACAACTTTGTGTCATCTGCAAATTTAGCCACTTCACTGCTTACTCCCAAATCCAAATCATTAATAAACAAGTTAAAAAACATCGGACCGAGTAATGATCCCTGTGGTACCGCACTGCTTACCTCTCTCCGCTGTGAAAATTGCCCATTTATACTCACTCTCTGTTTCCTTTTAATTAGCCAGTTTTTGATCCACAAAAGGACTTGTCCTTTTATCCCATGCCTATTGAGCTTACCTAGGAGCTTTGGATGAGGAACTTTATCAAAAGCTTTCTGGAAGTCAAAGTAAACAACATCTTTTGGGTCCCCCTTGTCCACATGTTTGTTCACTCCCTCAAAGAACACTAACAGGTTAGTGAGACAAGATCTTCCCTTACAGAACCCATGCTGAGTCTTCCTCAATAGATTTTGTTCAGCCATGTGCCTACTAATTTTTTCCTTAATAACAGTTTCCACCAACTTACCCGGTATCGACATCAGACTGACTGGCCTGTAATTTCCCGGATCTCTCATGGAACCCTTTTAAAAGATGGGAGTGACATTTGCTACCTTCTAGTCCTCAGGAATGGAGGCAGATTTTAATGAAAGATTACATGTCAGGAGATCCACTAGTTCACATTTGAGTTCTTTCAGAACTCTCAGATGTATGCCATCTAGGCCCGGTGATTTATTTGTTTCTAAGTTGTCTATCAGTCGTAGGACCTCCTCTCTTGTCACTTCAATCTGACTCAGGTCTTTCAGCACCCCTCCCAAAATCAGTGGTTCTGGAGTGGGCAAGCACTTCTCATCTTCCACAGTGAAGACAGAGGCAAAAAAAATGCATTCAGCTTCTTAGCCATTTCCCTATCATCCTTCAGTACACCCTTTACCCCTTGGTTATCCAAGGGCCCCACTGCCTCCCTGGCTGGTTTCCTACTTCTAACATATTTGAAGAAAGTTTTATTGTTGGTCTTTATGTTTTTTGTGATATGCTCCTCATATTCCCTTTTTGCCTGCCTGATCACAGACTTGCATTTTATTTGCCACAGCCTGTGTTCCCTTTTATCAGCCTCACTAGCTTTCCCACCGCTTAAGGGAATCCTTCTTACCTTTTACAACTTATGTTACTTTGATTGTTAACCATGCAGGCTTTTTTCTATACCTATTTGTGCCTTTCCTAACCCGCGGGATATATTTTTTTCTGAGCTTCTAGGATTGTAATTTTAAGTAGTCTCCAAGCTTCCCCAATGGTTTTGACCCTTTCTACTTTTCCTTTCAGTTTCCTCCTCACATGTCCCCTCATATCAGAGAAGTTACCCCTTTTAAAGTCAAAAGTGGTTGTGTCAGTCTTTTTGGGCAACTCCCTATTTATACAAATGTTGGACTCAATAAAATTATGGTCACTGTTCCCAAGCTGGTGGGTCAGTTTGAGGAAGTCCTACACGGGGAATGTAGGAGAAGCAGGGAGCAACACAATCAGAGACTGGTTCCAAAACACCTGTGAAACCATCACAGTCAGACACCATGGGCGATCCGGATGCTACCCCTCCATCTGAAGATCTTTGTCTACATACAGAGCAGTTGGTTCGGATTTCCAAGTCACTGAATTTACAGGTGATTTCCTCCCTCCCTAAGCTCAAGGACAAGATTCTGAGCAGGCTACAAGGGGATTCTCCCGAAGTTGTGGTGTTCCCAATGCTGGAGGGCATTGATCGCATCTCAACTGCACTTTGGTAGAAACCAGCAACCATGGCCGCAACCCCTAGAAGGGTGGAGACCCTGTATAAGGTGCAACTAGATGGTCATGCTTACCTGTTCAGACATCCATTTGCCTCATCTCTAATCACTGAAGAGATGCAGGGGAAGCAGCATCAGGGATCCTATGCTTCACCTGCAGATAAATAAGAGAGGAAGACAGACATGTTTAGTAAAAAGGTCTAGTCATCGGCTGCCTTGAACCTGTGGATCGCAAACGATGAGACAATGGGGGGGGGGGTACCAGCTTTTCCTCTGGGAGAAGTTGGCTACCTACCAGGATGCCCTACCAGATGACAAGAAACCCTTGGTCCAGCTATTGCAGGCGGAGACCATCCATTTGTCTAAGCAGCAAATAAATGTGGGAGGGCACTCTGCAGATGAGGCTGCCAGGGCTATGGCTTCAGCTTTGGTTCTAAGACGGCATGCCTTGTTACAGTTGACTGCCCTTCAACCTGAGATGAGAAATCAAGTGGAGGACTTACCCTTCAGCTAACACCAATGAGGTGCTGTCACACATTAGGAAGAACAAGCAGGTGGTGAGGTCCTTCAGTATCACCCAGGGTTCATCAGCCTCATACAAGGCATGGTACACCTTCAGGCCTCACCAGTTCCATACACCCTACTATTGTTACTTATACCGGCAGAGGGCAGCGCAGTATCCTCCCCAACTTCTCTTCCATGGGCAAGCGGGCCACGGGAGATACAGAATGGAGCACAGGGCTATACAGGGAGCGACCCCTAATCAGCCCCAAGCAAAGGAACAGCAACAACAAGGTCCCAAAGGGCCTTTCTGATTAAGTCCCAGAAGGGCTGACTTACCCAATCTCTAGAAAGGTTAGCATGGGAGAGAGGCACCTCAGACTGCAGGGTCTTAACTATTGTACAGGAGGGGTTTAGGTTGGAGTTCTGACACACACACACACACCACACTTCAGCACCCAGACAGTGCACTGGATAATACTCTCCCAGAGCTTCAGCAGGAGGTTATCTTGTTGCTGGGTTTTTCTCTATTTTCTTCTTGGTTCCTAAGAAGGATGGGGGGGTTCTGTCCTATCTTGGATTTAAGGGATGTTAACTTTTTTTTTTTTAGAGTCATGAATGTTAGCAATTTCTTCCATTCTGAAAATATTGGAATTAAACTTGGTTTTGTGTGCTAGATCTGCAGGATGCTTATTTTTGTATAGCAATCTACCTAGACTACTGGTGTTTTCTCCAGTTCAAGTACCATCAGATTTCTTACCAATACACTGCTCTTCCATTTGGGCTTTTGATAGCCCTGCAGGTTTTCTCTAAATTCCTAGCAGCAGTCATAGCACACCTGAGGGAGAAAGGATGCGCAGTGTTCCCATACTTGGATAACTGGTTAGTCACAGCACAGTCTAGGGAGAAATTAGAGGCCCACATAAACATCATATTGAGTACTTGTCAGGCCTTGGCTTGTGATTAACCACAAGAAGTCATGACTTTAACCCATTCAGTGGGTTCAGTTCATTGAGTTGGTTTTGAATTCAACCATGGCCAAGGCCTATCTGCCCGAGGATAGGGCTGCTTGTATACAGGCTATGGTGGAGTGCTTAAGACACAGTTGGTTCCAATCGGTGTTATTCCTACAGAAGCTACTGGGGCTCATGGCATCCACCACGTGGCTGTGACACCCTTCGCTTGCCTGAGGATGTGGATCCTACAGAATTGGTTCCTAGACAGATTCCATCCCAAAGTACACTCCCAGTGTACCAAGCTGTCAGTTCCAAGAGTGATTGTTTACCACTTAGCTTGGTGGTCCAAAGAGGACAACTTGCTGAGAGGTGTGCCGTCTGAGATATTTTGCCTCAGCTCTCGACCACTACTGATGCATCACTACTAGGATGGGGAGCCCATTGTGAGGACCTATCACAAGGGGAAAGAAAGCCACACATCAGTGTCCTTGAGTTAAGAGCCATCCGTTATGCCCTGATCTCTTTCACAGACTTGATCAAGGGGAGGGCCTTTGGATTATATTAAGCCACAACTTGTGCAACCATAGGGGGAGAGAGAGTAAGGTAGAAACCAGAAATACTTGAGATTTATGCTCCTTCATACTTTGTACTTGGGATGAGGGCATTATTTCTGCTTCTAAGTCAAGAATGACTCTTTCAGGGAGGTCCTTCTATGGCCCAATAATCTGTCCAAGATATGTGTTATTTTGGCTACTTGCCATTCCAGAGTGAGAAGGAAAACTGTGTTTTTCACATGGAGGGAAAGTCTGATTTATGTGATACTGTAGCTAAGGTCTATTGTGTCCTCATCTAAGGGACCAGTGTCATATATCAAAGAATATTTTAATGGATTTTCGGTTGGTTGATTGGTTGGTTGGTTTTATAGATTATATTGCTCTTTTTAATCTGTTGCCCAACTTGGGTCCCAGTTTTCTGGGAGAAAGGTGGGCTTATAAATGCTTTATAAAAACAAACAAATAAATGTTCAGAATTTTGAGGTTAAAAGGAGCGTGGAAAAAAAAATCAAGCTCCTTTGGGCAGTGGGAGAGTGTCTGCATCCAATTTTTCCCCACT
This sequence comes from Lepidodactylus listeri, assembly GCA_029233225.1. Taxonomy (NCBI): domain Eukaryota; kingdom Metazoa; phylum Chordata; class Lepidosauria; order Squamata; family Gekkonidae; genus Lepidodactylus; species Lepidodactylus listeri. The sequence continues at coordinate 99,394,109 of JARCFY010000002.1, forward strand.
TGTCAGTTCCAGCAGCCAGTTATTCCTTATCACAGGTAACCAAGCAAGGCACTAAACCAAAAGCCCTCATGTGGCGTCTGCAATAAAAAGTTCGTTTCTGTTACCAAAACTGAATCTCCACTTCTGTAAATGTGTAGATTTTAGACTTATGTGATGGCAAACCTTTCTTTGTACAGTTCCTCAGTGACACAGCTGCAACAGCTAAAGATGTACAATATTCCATCTGTGGTCTCATGCTTGGCTAGGAAAGACCTGATTTCTGGCATGACTTTTTTGGCTACCTGTGTTGGTATTGGTCCCTCAGCCTAGTCTGTATAACAGACTTGGAGCAAAGTTAAAGGAGAGGAGACAAATTTAATAGCTGGGTTCTTTTTAAATAAAAGGCCTTAGTCGTAAATATACTGGGGAAAATAAAATCTATTCTATAGAATTTGTCAGAGGAGTTTTTAATGTATTAATATCCTTAAATAAACCATTTTGCTTTGAGAAGTAAGCCAGCTATCACACTCAGCTACCTCCTTCTGCAGTATTAAACCTTTGCCCTTGAGGACTTTTGTTTCATTTTTTTTGGGGGGGGGGGGGGACAGTTTCTGCTGTCCAATGCTTTTTTTGTGTGTGTGTCTAAAATGTCATTATTTACTCGGTAATCTTTTGAACTGGACTGGGTCAGGTTTGAATATATATCACTTCAGAGCCAAATATAAAACAACAGACATTTTAAAAATTTTAACAACCTTTTGGCCTATTTCTGTACTGCCAATTCAGTTAGATTTAGTACTAAGGGATGATGAATACTGCTGTTCTCTTTAAGGTATTCTAAACTTCAGTACTGGTGCTACTTAGATGTCTTATGAAAACCAAGGAAGGTTTTGTTTTGTTTTTTAAAAAACAACTCTTCCCCAGCTAGCTTTAGCTATAGCCTGGCATTCTCAAAGTAATGTAATTGCCATTTCAGACTTAGGACTGTTTAGGATTCAGTCAAGTAGATATTGTTTATGGTTCATAAAACCTTACTACTGTGAGGTTTTTAGGATACTGGCGATATAGAGCCTCAATTTTCATTGTGCTGTAAATTAGGGTGGGGGAAGTGTGATAATGCTCCTCCGAGAACATTAAAACAGAGCTCAGCAATGGTTAAATGGAATTTTATAAGCACATTCAGTGTGGAACTGTTTTGCATTACATGAGCTGAATACCTTAGAGATGACACACATCTGCAGGCACTTTATTAAATCCTTAGTCAGCACTTTTCACCCTGATGAGATTACTTCTTCATTTGACTGGAGAAAAGAAAGTGAAGATCTTGTACCGGACTTCGGAATTCTTTTTGATGTTTCACCTTGAGCACTAGAGAAAGGACAGTGGAATCCATTTTAAGATGACACAGAATTGTAATAGCAGTAGTGATTCTGTGACACTTATTTTACATAACTAATTCAGTCCAGTGAATCCATATCATACCTCCTAAAGCAACAAGTTTTCAAAAACAGAGATCATAGCTAAATGATTGTTGCTCTAGTAGAAAATGTGCAGTTGTAACCACCCTCTCCTATACTGTTATAACACATACCATTTTAAAACTGAACCGAAAATCACTTCCAGTGACTAGCTGATGCAAAAGTTTAGTTTAGAGAATGTGAAGAAAAATAAAATGGTGCAGACATAATGGTCAGTAAATGCTAGCATTCTTGTCACAAGCAATAACTAATAAGTATAGATGCTTGTTCACAGGAAGATCTGTAAATCATATACATGATTAATGTGCTCATATTTGGAGTTGTATATGCCTATGAACTTCATGTATTTTCCTTCTATGCTGTGAAGTTCAAATACTCTATTGTAACTCCAAGTTCATCTAAAGGACAATTTCTGTGCAATCTGAAAATAATTTGCCATGTCTGAATAAAAAGATTTGGGAGTGGAAGCTTAAAATAATTGATAGCATGAAAGAATTACTGCATATGTACTTTTTCTCAGAGATGCTGTGAATTAAAAAAGAAACTACTCCAGATCTAAAAGTAGATGCATTCTTGTTTCTAAAGTAAAGATTTCATCATGATGGCTGTGTGAAAATAAGAAACATCTAAACACCAATTCATTTGTGCACTTTAATCTTTATTTTAAAAATTGTATGCAGACGTCTTGGAAAGCAACTTTTGGTGTTCACTTAAATGTATATGATCAAATCTCTGCAAACCAGCTTTAAAGTTTCCCAGGGGGCAGGAAAGGGTTAATTCCATTTTCTTTTGTCCTGGGAGCAAAGCAGTGTGTGCAGGAGTCATATTGACACTCCCCCTGTGCGGGTAACTCTACTCCTATATTGACATGTTGCTCGTCAGGAACACAATAGCACTCTGTCTGCAAATCATTGCTAAAATCATCTTTTAAAAAAAGTTTGAAAGCCTTAAGGCTTAGACAAAGGCACGAGAGCTCAGCTGCAGTGCGCAGTTCAAAATTCCAGAGTCAGCAACTTCTATTGATTAAAAACTAACCTTTAAAGTAACTCTCGGAGTGTGTGGTTAGCATTTAAATTTAAACATGTCATGAGTTGATTTGTGTTACTGAATACCAACTCTGAAGGAGTTACATTCACATCAGAGGTTTTTTTTTAATTCCCTTAAGCAGCTAAAGTATTTCATGAAATGTCAGTAGGGCAGGAGACTGGGAGAAAGGTGTTTATTGGGAGAGGGTGTGACTGGCGTTAGCCTTGCAAGTTTTCTTTCCCATGCAAATATTCAACTCCCCCTCCCCAACACTAAAAAGAAAAGTGTGGGGAGTGCAACACAATAATTAGCCCTTTGTCTAACTTTCCCAAGTGCCAGAGAGAGGCTGATTAATTAAATATACAACAGCGTTGGGTTTTGGAGTGGGGGTCTCGCTTGTTGGGTAGGTCATAAATTAGGCTGAATAAATACTTCAATGTGTTTGCAGTGGGCCTGCTACGTCAGAGCCACTGGAAGGTTGGTGGGAGGAGAGCAGAGTGTTTCTTGCTAATGATAGTCACGTCTGGGTCTGTCTGGTTGCTATGAGCAACCAGACATGATGTAACACCAGGATGAACTTGAACTTGGGGGACTTGAAAAGGGAACAATAGACCAGAGCAATCAATAAAGCCTATTTCAGTGAAGGATTACAGAGCTGCTCTGGGGTAACCTTGTCTGCAAGGCACACACTGAATAGTAAGATGGGTGAAGAAACTTTTTTTTTCATTTTTGAGAAGAGTGCAGAAGCACTGCAGAATTTTTTTTAAACTTAATGCAGTGAGTAGCAGAGGGAAAAAAAGTGGCATGGAAAAGTGCACCCCCTTCTGTCCAAAATTTGCACTGAGTATTAAGAAAAGAAATACTGGACTCAAGATGCATTCTGAAAGAACACAAGGAGTTTAAAAACTTTTGCTACATGTCCTTAAATGACACAGGCCACATCAGTGTGTGGACAGTCTGAATTAAGTCCCATTAACTTGGGGGCAACTGCTGAAATATTAAATAGAATTTGCTCCCTGCCTTCAAAATTAGTTTAAAGTAAATGGTGAAGATTTCTCAGCATTTAAAATCTGCCTACTTTTAAATGGGACTTTCTTCAATAGTTGTATGGTTGTCATTAGGAGGACTTCTGTACAATCAAGCATTTTCAAATAATAGCAGTGTAAGATGGATAATCAAGATGTAGTGGCAACACTTAGCAGGTAGTCAGGCTGGTCCTGATTATAGCTTGTCTGAAAACTGGGGAGGGAGTGACCTTTCAGTTTAAACATATGGTTTCTAGAGAGCAACCCTTAGGATATTAATTCTAAACATTTGTGTTGGCACAAATGTTTGTGATCCTGATCCAATTATCAGGGTCATGTTTTGCACTGACATGGAGGTGGTGACTACAATATACAATCCATACACTTTCATGATGGTGTAGTAAGGCTTTTGCTCTGCTTGTAAAAACTCTTGAGAGCATGTTAATGTAACTTAAGATAGGACTGAAGTGCAAGAATCAGCCTTATTAAACACTTTCCAATTTTAAGCGTTCAGATGGTAAGAGTACAATCAGTTGTTCAGAGTGAATGGGCAATATTTCACTAGAGTAATCCAATTCACTCTGTATTAATCTAGTGATGTTCCCAAGCTCTCTGTTCATCAAGTGAACATTTTAAGCTAAAGCTTACCTATGAAAACCATTTCACTTAGTTACATCAAGTCTGGATCTTAGGTTATAAAATCTGTAGAGAAAAGATAGCAAAGATATATAAGGGTGTTTGTGAAAGAACAAAGAATTAGATGGTGGGATGAAAAAGAAACTAGAGAACCAAACTAACAGCTTTTCTCTTGCCAACTTATTTTTACCAGTATTTATTTAACCAGTCTCCATGACACACCACCAAAGCCAAAATCTTGCAATCTTGAAGCCAGCAGGATTTTTGCTTTTTTTAAAAATAAGCAATTTAAATATTAATAACACCAGGTACATTGGTGCAAATTTGTTTTGACTGGGAAATGATTGTGTCAGTAATAGCATTAGTTTTTGTCATTCATATCTACAGGAAATGATCTTCTTTGGTCACTATAGGCAGGTGTAAGCTACAATGGTATAAGTGCAGTGCTGTTAATTTGCCATCATTCCAAGAAAAAGAAGTTGTGCACTATCATACATTGGTAAAACGGATCACCATTAGATAATTGGATAGTATGGCATAATGGATAATGTGTTAGACTTGTAACAGGAATACCTGAATTGAAATCCCTGCTTAGCCATGAAGTATTCTGGCCTTGGGTCAGTCACAATCCAGCCAGACTTATAAGAGTGTTAATAACAATAATGAAACACACACTCATAAGTTTGGTTACTCACCCTCCAATATGTAAGAAGCTGAAAAATGCTTACGTATGGCAGCTCTCCATTCAGGTATAATAATTTAGGTCAGTTTTCAGTAGGAAGAGTAAGGTTTGAATCATTTTTTTTAATACGATGGAAGGGTGGCCTGGACATGTAACAAAACTTCTCTTCATGTATAATCTCATTATGATGTTTGGCATTGTTTCCGCTTGTTCATTTGAAAGTAAGCAGGCATTATCTAGATGGAGACAAATGTCATTTGCAGAATCAGAATTGAAAATTATACTCAAGTTTTTGTTTTACATTTATTCTGCTCATACATATTTGGATTCAGTGGCTTTTCAGGGACAGTTAATGAGAAACAAGTAAGCCTAAAAATTATAGAAAAAAGGAGGGGGGGGATCACTTTTTGAGTGGTTCACTCCAGCCTGTCTTGATTGACATCTATGCCCATTGCACAGTGTTTTATGGAGTGCCGTCATTTGTTCCAGCTTAATTTCATAGAGCTTTTGTGCAGTCTTTTTCCTTTATTCATAGACAGAGTCTTGACCAGAAACAAAAATTAGCACTTTCACTGAATTCAGCAGATTTGTATTTTAAGGCTCACATACTCTGTTCTTGGCAGGAGCTTTCCATGTGGCAAAACCAAACTACATGCTATAACCAAACCTTGGCAGAGTCAGCCTACAAAGGCTGTTTTGGGTAGCCACATTGTGGCAGTTTTAACATATAGATCAACCTGCTGCCTTTGCCATTTTAGCAGACTACATATTCTATAGTTGTAGAAAGTATTCTTCCATGGGAAAGCAAAATGTGCTTCCCCTTCCAAATCTTGATAAAGTTCTCAAGAAAATCTGACTGTGCTCGAGACATATGCATGGAGTCCATCGTGTGGATTAGTTGTGGGGAAGATTATAGGAAACTATGTTTAGCCACAATCTTCACATGACTGAATCTTAATGTTTTAACGGTTTTGTGGAATGTTGCAGGATTTGCCAAATTTTCTCGAACATTAAAAGCAGCTTCTGAATTCTTTGTGTGGCCGAGAGCCATCACAGTACTTCTGCTTTATCCTTTTTTTCTCATTGCCTCTTCTGAAGCTTCCTTGCTTCAAATTCGGTTTGAAGAGGAATGGGGGAAGTCTGTTTCTCTTAACAGGGACTTATTTTCAGTCTGTTTCTGTTCATTTTATGAAGCTCTTCAGTTAGAATCTTTGTGAATTGTACTTGGATATTATTTAAATAACAATTAAAAGGCAATGCAGTTTTCATGACCAGTTGGTTGAGTGGCCATACAAAAATTATCTGACATGTTATGCAATGATTTGTAAATCTCCTGTTTCATTTCCTGTCAAATGAAGATAGAGCCATAGTACCATTTGCCTTGACTGGCCATGACACATGAAACAGTCAAATCAGTCTGATACTATGTGTAGACTTTCTCTAGGTCCTTACCGTACCATAGTGCCTTCTTACTCTTGTTAGTATTTTGTGGTTCTGCCTGTTGTGCTTCAATCTGCTGGCTTTTGTATATCTTCTTGTATTTTATTTATTTTATTTTAAGTTGATATTGATTGCAGTTTGACTTTCTGTAGCTGATGTTATGCTTTGAAGTTTCTCCAGCATTGTTGGATGGGGAGGCAGCATGCAGATTGTCTAAATAAACTAATGAGTGTTTCTTTGATAATGACCACACATAATAAAAATTCTTCCCTTTCTCTTTTATTTCTTTCATGCAGTCCTGGTACCTGGGATAAAACTCATAGCTTCCCACCATCCACCAGACAGACCACCTGACCCCTTCCCAGCTCTGGAACGTGGAAGCAGCAGCAACACAGTGCAGTTACTTCACATCTGTGGAAGGGAAGAAGAACAGATATCAACAGCAAACTGATCATACTCAGAAACGGCAAAAGTTATGGTTGATTGACAAAGGCCGTAACGTGGGGGGGGGAGGGGATTTTTTTTAAAAAAAGAACACCTTACTGACTGATGTAATTTCTCATATGGTGCTGGAAATGTTTGGGCTTCATAATTTTTGAAGTGTTTCAATTGGTAGTGTAAGCATTAGGGACACTGGGTAGTAGAGCTAGCCTGCTGGCTGCTTACTGACTTGCTGTTATAACACTTTCCATATGTCGCCTGGTTGTTTTACAGTATTTTCATTGATTTATTTCCCATACAGGTGTGAAATTTCTTGAGAGTTCATAAGAAACAGACTTAAATGATGAGTTTTGTAGTAGCTCAATTCTGCAACATAGAGTTTACAGGACAGACATGGGGCATGTTTTTTCTGTAACATATCAGGATTTTTTTTAATTTTACAGTTAGATAGGTAACATGAATCATAAGAGCATTATCAACAGGTTGATTTTCATTCACGTTGCAGAGAAATACAAAGCATCAATCTACTGCTGTTCACAAGAAAAAAGACAAAGGTTTAAAATGCTGCACTTACATAAAATGTTTTTGACAATTTTCAACAATTACATAAAATTCACATGGAAATGGGGTAGTTGGTCTGTTTTGATAGAAACTGACAGGAATCAATCAAAACAACCGAATTTTGAATTGAGAAAAGTGCAATTTCATTGGATAGCTAAATATCTTTGTAAGATAGAGATTGTTGAAAATTCTATTTTTGTTTTCCAAGTCCTACCACCCCAGGACTCTAATTATTGGGGTAAAAAACAGCCTTGCAAGAAAAAAGGGGGAGCTATTTTTGCTTTTTATGTTTTTTATTGTTAAACTTGTATCCCTTTAAAACTGAAGGAAATTTAAAAAAATAATAATGGTGCTTTTACCACAATATGTTATCTACATTAAATGTTAATTAATCATTTTCTGTTATCAAAGCACATAATTAAAATTAAATCATAATACCTGTTAACTTTATAAGCTAAAAGTCACTATTATACATTATGCCAATCCTGACAAACTTTATGTGTTTCCAGCAATATAGGGAATATCACTTCTCAAAATACCTTGGTCGCAACCCAGCACAGAGTTAGGTGTACTTTATCCCCATTAGGTGGGTTTAAGCATACCTAGCCCTGGATTGAATTGTGACCCTTGAGATAATAATAAAGAGCTGTCCAGAAAATGAAACGCCTCTGTGGCGCTGAACTGGCATTTTTTTCTGGACTGTAAAAGCAAAAATAATAAGACAAAATGCTGATTCTACATCTTATGCCAGTTCAAAGGAAGGGCACCCTGGAAAAAAAAAGGTCGGACCCCAAATGTCCTGTATCTTATGTACAAAAAAAAAAAAAGAAAAAAACAGGAAAAATGCAAGTTTTTTTTCTATCAGACAGCGGAGCACCCCTTTGCTTCCCATGCAACTTTAAGAAGGTTTCCTATATTATACATATATATACGTTCTGGTTGGCAAGTCCAGCTAATCAGAGAAAGTCTCTGCATGTTCTAGTGTTAGTAACTAATTTTTATATAGTTAATGTAGGGTAAAGTAGAGTGCATTAAGACACAATATTGTAATCCCTAATCCAGGCACTTGCCTTTAAACTATGTTTGTTCGGCCCTTCAGAAGGGTTTCTACTACTGTCCTATACAATCAAGTAAACTGAATTTCTTGGGAAGACACTTTGCTCCTCATCTTTTCCCTGAAACTAATTTTTTTTTGTTTTGTTTTCTTGATTTGCACGAAACAAAAAAAAAAAAATTCCATATCAATGTGCCTTGCCCTGGATAGCGATTATTTGTGGAATTGTTGCACATGTTCCTATATTGAAAGGGTTTTTTTCCCTAGTCAAGCATTTGGAGACACTTTTTTGTAAATGTGACTTTTATGTCAGCCATTGTCAGTTTCAGCATCTTAGAATTCAGTAGAATGTTAGTCGTTTCCACAGATAGCGGTAGTGTTTTCTTGTCCTGTATGGTCAGTGGCAGTGCTATTTTGAGATCTGTAGATGCTAGATTATCAGTATTTTTGGATGTTGCTGCATTTTACATTTTATTTGGAGTCTTCCTTTTGTTTTTGTTTTTCCCAGATATATGAAAATATGCAATACCTGCTTATATCATGTAGAAGAAAAGCTTAGCAATTCTTAATTTTTCTTTGATTTTTTTTTTATTTGACCAAAGTCAGTGCTGCACTTGACGCAGTGTGTTTTAGGTGTTTGTAATCTTTTTTTGTGTGTGTGATTTTTGAATGCACACGCAGGAAGGGCTCTTCTTAGAGAAGCAGTCAAACTGTGAAGCACTAAGCTGAACCCTGCTTCAAGCAAGTTTTGTTTTACAACTGTTCCTTTCACAAGCAAGCCTTAAAAAAAAACCCTCCCTTTTTCTTCAGGTCCCACACCCATTTTTATTAGCAGATTGCAATCAATCCACATTCAATAAAAGTATATAATGCCCATTTTTATATGCACGTTTTTAAAACTTCCAAGTTCTGAAAATTGTTTACTGGTTATTCTCTATTTAAGGAAAAAAAATGTTTTGAATTTTCATATATGTCAGATAAGTGGTTGAGTAGTCATTTGCTCTGTTGTATTGTGTGATTGTTAGTATTATGGTATCACATCCACTAGCCAGCATCGTTTGCCTTCCCTATAGCACTTAGCAGGGCATTACTTTATTAAGACATATGTGCACTAAAAAATAAAAAATAAAAAAATTAGCAGCTTTCAGTGCTTCACAGTGAAGGGAAAAAAGCCTAGACAAACATTTTGTCAGAACCTTGCTATAAGCCAAGGTATTACCAGTAAATTGGTTGTATATACAACAAAATTGCACCCTTTTTTAAAAAAACAAAACAAACTAAGCAATAGTTTGGGCAGTTAGTTGTTTTTAGTGAGCATGTGGTAGTCATGGCCGCAAAGAGACAGAATCAAAGCTGCCCACTCAGAAGCGATGTAATTTGTATGTTGTATAGTTTTATTGATTACACTGATTTATTCTACCCTATTTTATAATGCAGGACTTTTGTAATGTTGTTTAAATGAGGAAAATTTCTGTCAAATTAGCTTAGTGGAATTTCTGATTGTTCGTTATAAAGGCAGCATTCATAGAATTGCTTTTTTTTCCCTTTGGGAACTGGATTTAAGTTAAAAACTTTCCTGTTTCCTTTTTGTATGTATTTAAATACAGTTATTTTTTTCTTTTCTCAATAGTATAGCATATTCCTATGCTTGAGAAGTATAGGCTACTGAAGAACCATTGTAAATGGACATTACAGATATGCTGTATTTTTGAAGGTGTTTTATCGTATTAAGTTTGAAGATGGTAAAGTTAGGGAATTCTGATCGGAATTGCATAAAACAAATTGTTTTAAAGGCTTTAAACGTTAGGTAGGCGGTCAAGGGTGTTTACCAACAGGGGTTGTAAAGTATTAAAGACACTAAATTAAATTTTGGTTCCTCTTATTATCATGCAGAAACACAGCAGTTCAGATCTGTTCAGGTGTGGAGAACAAACAATGTTTTATTCCTCAAAGTGGAACAGAGAATGGAGATCTTAGGGGAGACAGCTGCATGGGGTGTGCAGTCTACAACAGAAAAATAAGCTTGGGTCACATATCAGAATCAGATTCGCATTTGCATTGCCCATTGTGAAATTGCTTTTTATTCTTTGTGCAAACAACTTTTCTTTGTGACCCTTTCTCTGAAAACCACCAGATGCACAAACATCGACTTTTGCCCCCTTCTTCCCCCTTACCCACAATCAAAATGACAATATGTCCCCATGAATTGACTTTGCTATTAAATATTTTTCCTTTTTATCCCTTTTTAAAATTGGGCCTTACCTGTTGTCATTCTGCACACCTCTACAATACTGTATTTATTCACCATATTTTATGTTGTTTTTTTTAAAAAAAACTGGCTAAAATGAGCCATGGGTATACCTTGTTTGTATTGTGATCTTGGCTCCATCTCTTAAGAGAGTAAAGGAATAGAAACTTCTCAACTCCACAGTATTCAGTCAGCCCACAGGAATATGCAAAATCCCTCTACCTAGTTTTCTTTTACTATTTCCTTTCTGTTCCACATATTTTGCAGCTTTGTAGTAACAGTGTTAACATTTACCTTACACGCACACAAACAAACAAAAGACAAAAAACCCAAATACATGGCATAAAACAATTTTTCCCTTGTGATTTTTTAAAGAATGTCAGTACTATACTTTGCATTGTGTCTCTAGAAATATCTTTTTAAATTATTTTTCTTTGGTAGAAGGCCTCCATAGAACAAACATTGCAAACCACAACCGGCATGAAAATGTAAGGAGAGCTTCAATGGCACCTAAACGAAACTCATCTTTCATGAGATCTAGTGGGGGAGATCTCATGAAATGAACTCTGCCTACCAGGCAAGGTTTCCATTAAATCAAGCTTACAAAGCCAATTTTGTCTTGAAGTCAATGCATGTATTACTGTTTGACAGTAAAACCCGGCTATACCACCATCAAGTCCAAGGCTGTGCAATAGTCTAATTAGTATTGAGTACATTTTCCTTTTATTTTTTCCAATAAAAAAGCAGTGGGATGAAAATTGCTTTGATATATAGCAGGTAACATTGAAGCTATTCCATAGCACTTAACTGTAGTGAATACTGTGTCACCAATTCTGAAATCAATTTAATGTTTAATGCAAATCCATTACATGGTGCTATTACAGGCTGGCAAAATGATTTACAAAAATGTGACAACTTGGGCTCAATTCACTCTGCTTTCCAACAATGTAAATGCATAGCAGTGTTTATCTGCATGAGAACTATGCACTAATATAAATCTGAAAGAAAAAAAAGAAATATATCAACTTCGGTATCTAGTTTCCATTTACTTCAATCCTTTGCCTTTTTGGTCATTATTATAAATGCCAGCTTTAGGACAGAAAGAAATATAAGAAAACCAGCATAATACCTGATATATTAAAAATGTAGTGCCTGTGAAATCTGTATTATATTGCTCTTCTGAAGTAAGATTTTTCTACACCAGTAGCCTTCGCTGTCTGTCAGAATCTTCTGATATAGGTGATGTAAAATAACCGTACAATATTAATGCATGCTATTCCATAATGCTTAGTGAGCTGTATGAATATTACTCAAAGTTATGTTAGTCTTTTTTTTTCTGACTTGGTTCTTGTCAGATAGGTTTAAAGATATTTCACTGAGAACACAAATTCTGTTTTTTTCTTGATTTTGGGTGTTTTCAGTATGTTGGAGATATACATTTACTTAAAATTCAGTATTACTTGTGTTGGGGGGGCATTCTTTATTCTTGAAGGCAGGCATGAGGTCTGAAAACAGGAATCCATTTGTGGGGTATTTTTGCTTACAAGCTTCCATAAGAACTTTAGGAGCTCAGTCTGAAAGAACCATAAGACATATTGCAATCAAGGGACAATTCTCAAACTTTGAACTGACATTGGAAATGTTGTTTTTAATGGACAGTATTTAAACCAGGTACCCATGCTTGGCCCTTCTTCACACCAGACCTCCTCATATTAAAACAACCTTTGAAGATCCTTTTAAAACCCAACCTTATATGGCCGTTTAGTTTCATGCACCACTGCAACTTTCTTTTCTTCAAAAGAAAACTCTGTATGAACTTTGGGCCCGATTCATGAATGGTCACTAGGCATTAACATAGGATTTGTGTATTTTTAAATTCAAATTTGAGCTCTCTTCTCCCCCCCCCCCCCCCCAAAGACATGTGTACACTTCAGTATGTTGTGAGAAATGGACTTCCTGGAAGCATGATTTATCCCATACCTGCAATATCTAGATCACTTGACATTAATAAGGTAGAAGGAGGTCAAGGGGGATAATATTTTGATGACTGCACCCTCATTTTGCACTTTGCACAGATATGAGACCAATCAATCAATCAATCAAAATGAGACATTTTACTGTGCTGTTGAGCAAAATATAATTCTCTTGGTCATACAAAAATCTGATTTTGCATATATTTTGCACTTCCTTTCAGGATCTGTCCTTGAGCAAAGAGCAGTTGCAGTTCAGGATTTCACTAGGCATTTCATTCGGACAATCCTGCATCCTCATGTACAGCCATCCCTCAAATCCGTTATTTTTTTCCCATGCTAGGCAGGAAGATGGCCAGAATAGTCACAGTCCCAAGGACAAGACTAGCTTGTAGGCAAACACTGGAAAAGTTTGTCAATTCAGAGTAGAGAAGTGATCTTAATGTAGTCTTGGAGAGCACAAACAATAAAGCAGTAGAAAAGAGCAAGAATCCAGTAGCACCTTAAAGACTAACAAAATATGTGGCAGGGTATGAGCTTTTGTGAGTCACTGCTCATTTCTTCTGATAAATAAAACAATGTGGCTGAATGAACAGGATCCCCTCTGTAGCTTCTCTTTTGTTTCTGCTGTAGGAAGGCAGGAAATTGTAGTTTTGTCGTTATTTTGCATGCTTGCAAAATATGTTAGTAGGAACATTCATCTAATGAGAAATACCTACGATGCACCTGCTGTTGCCTTCTTTGCACAATTAGGCATTCACCAGCTCACCAGCTCAGTTCTAGTAGCAGTCATATACTTTGATATTCATTTTCAATTTGGTGTTATCAAAGCGGTTCCAGTGGACATGTGAAAAATCTGCTCCAAAATCAATGAACCCCATGTTAATACCCCTGTGTCTCCATTTTTCTTTATGAATCGGGCCCCTTGTGCCTCTAGAATCTTTGTATTGACTCTCATAGTTATCATTTTAGTTTTACTGTGTTCTGTGAAAATTTGCAATTGGTTGAGAATCACTGTGGGCATCCATTCTTTTTTCAACTAAATCTCTACAGGTTTTTTGAGCTGGTGTGGATTAGTTTAACTCTTGTATTCAACCATTAGTGCTACCACCCTCTCACATTACAATACGATTACTGGAAGCAAGTACTGCATTTCCTATGCAACAAAAAAGGAAAATAAAAAATTGCTAATGCTAACAAGTTTTGTTGGTCTTTACTATACAGTGTGTATGTAGATATCTTTACATGTTTTTGACATGGGACCGGCTAAGACCTTAACAGCCAGATTTCTGAAATCTGGCATAGCAAGAGAACATGGCTTGGGAATGGGCTACAGTGGAACAGAACATGTTGAGAATATTGCAGCATCTTTATTCTGGCATTACAAGCAGGTACAATGAACAGCTCAGTCTGTAACACCAGTACATTTTCTGTAACCAGTCTGTAACACCAGTACAAGGTAACACCAGTACATTTTCAAGGCATTAAGTGGACCATCTTCAATTCTTTTGTCTGCTAGCCAGAGAACAGTTTCAGGTCCACACCACAAGATTGTGCCTACAACATTAAGGATTTAGGAGTACTTAAACAGAACACAGTGTCAATGCTACTTATCCTAGTATTTGAACTATTCACATTTCTCTCCTCAGTTGCGAGAAACATCTTTGAAATCCCTTTCTCCAGTGGTTCTTCGTGGGACAGTCCTCACGTCTGGGATAAGCTCCTCCTCCTTCCGCAGGGTCGGCTCCAGCTTTGATCCTGATGGGGAAGGGCTTATTCCTCCTGAGGTGCCCCAGTTCTTAGCCGGCCCTGCTTGCAGCAGGACGGAAACCAGCAGCGCTTGGCAGCGCAACAGGCTAAAAGAAGGACGAAAAGAAGAATTCAAAAGATTGAGCAACTCAGAACGGCGGCAGAGCGGGCCTGAGCAAGTCAGCCTCAGGTGGCCCCCGACGGCGGCGACCCGCAATTGGCCAAACGGCCCCGCGCCGGCTTCACCCGCCAAAGCTTTGAGCGGAGAGCCTGCTCCAACCAAATAGGAGCGCGCCGGGGAACCAGCGAAAACGTCAGCAAGGTATTTCCCTGCCCCAGGTTCCTTGTCGCTCTGGCTTCCCTCGCCACTGCGAGGAAGACGACCGCTCCCTCTCCTGCGCAGGGAGGCGGAGGCCCGGCCGCTCGCTCGACTAAGAGTTTCGCCGGAACGAAACACCCGAGGCCTCTCCCTTAACCCACCCTCGGCGGCCGCTCTCTTCCCCGTGCGGGGAGGCAGAGGTCTGGCCGTCTGCCCACCCTCAGGGTCGCCGGCGAAGCAGGCAGCCTCTCCCCGGATTCCCGGCGACACGAGCCCGAACGCCAGGAGGGCGAGGCTATTGCCGGCCCCCCCTCAGCGACACGGCACAATCGGCCCGTTTAGAACCCGGGGCTCGGTGCCGGAGCGGACTGAAAGGAAGGGGGGGTGAAAGGGAACAGTTTTCTCGGCCAAGGGGGAAGAAAGGGGCAACTTCTACCAGAAGGGCTTTCCTGACTAAGGTCCCCGGGCAGCATAACCACCAGTTTCCCAGCCGTTTAGGCGGGAAAAGTGGCGGCGGCCATCTTGGGTCCTGCCTCGTGTTCCCCTCCTCTTTCTCTTTTTTCCCCGCGCCATTTTACGAGCCACGGGAATGGCGGGAAACAAGGGCGGCCATCTTGAATAAAGATCCTCGGCCTACCAACTAGGTCCTTGGGCGGACCCAACCAGGCTAGGCCCCGGGAACCACCCAAGGCCCGAGACGTCTCTGTGAGAGATGAACCCCCCCCTCTGTACCCCTATCTCAAAGGCCCAAACAAAGGGAACAAATAAAATCATCAGCCCAGAAGCTCTGTGCGCTGAGATCTCAACGGGTTATTCTTTAAGGAACCTACCCGGGAGGGGGGATCCAGAATTCCTTTTTCTGGAAAGATTAGGGCACTTTCCCATTCTTTCCACAGGTCTAACGCTGGAAAAATAATGGCTAATAGCCCACCGCACAGTGAACCCTTTGGGGAACTGAGTTCACCCAGATTGTCTCTTTAACCTCTCAGGAACCCACAGAGACTCAGGACATTCAACCCAGCCAGGCCACGCAGGCAGCCCTCCTGGGCTGGTTTAAAAATGAGATGAAACAGGAGGTTGCAGAAATGATTAAAGAGGCTCTTCTTGGCAAAGAACTGCATAACCCCCCCCCCCAGAGAGGGGCAGACCAGCCAAGAGGTCCAGAACAAGACACAACTCTCAGAGTGCCTCCAGGTCACCCAACTCAAACAAGCGCCAGAAGCAGGGCTCGTCCACTAGACCGCACAGCCCTCTTATGGGAAATGAGGCCTCTTTTTCGGGATCCTCTTCTTCTTCTAATTCAGAATTGGAGGAAGGGGAACTGTCCGAGGATGAGGAGGAGGTCATGCCCTCTGCTCAGTCCAGGTTGTTCCCTCAAGAACTATATTCACGCCTACTCCCAAAGGTGCTTAGGACCCTAGGCCTTACTACTAAAACCAGGGAGGAATCTCAGGATTCTGAGTTTCAAACAGGTTCGGGAAAACTCATGCCCAAGGTGTCTGTCGCCCAGACAGGGCTGCCCCTTCCAGCCCCGTTCTTCGATATCATAAAAGCGGAATGGGAGCACCCAGCCAAACCCAAGGCTAACCATGGGCTTATTTCAAAATTTTATTCGCTTATGCCAGACGCCACCAAAAAACTTAAACTTCCGGTGGTAGACGACCCAGTCACCAGCCTATCTTCCAACTCAGTACTCCCCATGGATACAGATGGGATGTCCCAGGACCAGACCGATAGACGCATAGAACAAGCTCTGAGAAAAAACTTTGAAGCCTCGGCTTTGGTAGTTAGAGCCTCGACTGCAGGATCTATGTTCGCCAGAGCTGCCTACGACTGGGCAGAAAATCTAGCAGCAGCAGGTAGCAACGTGCCAAAAGAGTTCAAAGACGAACTTAAAAAGATCTCTGGCAATCGCCTTCGCAGCAGATGCCACACTGGATGCCATCCAGCTCACTGCCCGGGCCATGGCATGCAGTGTGACGGCCCGGAGGAATCTCTGGCTACGTCACTGGGACGTTGATTCCCTCGCCCAAGCCAAAGTAGCAGCGCTTCCCTTTACGGGAGGAAACCTGTTTGGCGACGGCCTAGACAGGTACCTGATCGAGGATAAGGACAAGAAGAAAGTCCTTCCCTCTAAAAGTAGGGGCACAAAACACAGGAAACGTTTTGAATCCTTTCGTCCCTTTCGAGATCACAGAAGGGGACAAAAAGCCACATTCGCCAAATCCTTTAAAGGGAAATGGCATACTAGGCAGACAGGCAACAAGCCTTTCTTCAGCAACAACAAAGGAGATCAATCAACCTCCAAGAACCTCAGGAAAGGCACAACATGACTATCTGAGAGAATCAGATCCACGAAAGATAGGAGGACGTCTTCTGTTTTTCGCGGATCAATGGCATGCAACGGTTTCTGACCGTTGGGTCCTAGAGATGGTGACACACGGATACAAAATAGAATTTGCTCGCCTACCAGGGCGTCGCATTATTCAGATACCAAAATACCAAAACCTGTCCAAACACCTCCTCATGGAGACGGCAATTCGACACCTACTGGACATAAGAGCCATAGAGAAAGTTCCCCTTTCCCAACAGGGTCAAGGGGTCTATTCGATCCTCTTCGTAGTTCCAAAAAAGAATGGGGACGCCAGAGCAATTTTGGATTTAAAATGGCTAAACTCCCATGTCAAACACAAAAAGTTTCGAATGGAGACCCTAAAGTCCATACTGAACGCAGTACAGGAAGGAGACTTCCTAACCTCTCTGGACCTTTCAGAAGCCTATCTCCATATTCCTATTCACAGCTCACACAGAAAATTCTTACACTTTTCATACGCAACCCACCATTACCAATACAGGGCCCTCCCCTTCGGTCTGAAATCCTCACCCCGGGTATTTACCAAAGTGTTGGTGACCCTGGTAGCTCACCTCAGGATAGAAGGGGTGGAGCTTTTCCCCTATCTGGACGATATTCTGATCAAGGCCCCTACGGCCCAGGAGAGTTCTCACTCCTCCAACATCACCATACAGACTCTACAAAACCACGGCTTCGTGATCAACAGAGAGAAGAGTCACCTTTTACCTCGTCAACAACTAACACACTTGGGGGCGAGGATAGATACTATACAGGACAGAGCCTTCCTTTCTCAGGAGAGGGAACTAAAGATCAGGGAACTCCTGACCGGGGTGGTGCAGTCACAGCGGGTTCCCCTCATGACACTGACAAAACTACTGGGGATGCTGGTATCCTGCCAGGAGCTAGTTCCGTGGGCACGATTCCATGCCAGACCCTTACAGAGGTTTCTCCTACCTCATCAACTTGCAATCGCACACAAGCAACACAAATTGCTGCATCTCCCATCAGATCTGAGTCAGCAATTACAATGGTGGCTTCATCCGGAGAGGTTCAGTCTAGGGTCTCCCCTCAGGGATCCCCAGATGGTAACGATGACAACAGACGCGAGCCTCTGGGGATGGGGGGGCGCATTCGGAGGGCCACATGGTACAAGGGGAGTGGTCAAAGGAAGAGACACAGGAAAGTATCAACTTCCTAGAACTCAGAGCAATTCGGTTGGGCCTCCTAAGCCTCTCTGCTCACCTCTCAGGTCGCCATGTGTTGGTCCAAACGGACAATGTGACGGCGAAGGCATATGTGGACCGGCAAGGAGGAACTCGAGTTCAGAAGTTACACTTAGAGGCAGTTCGACTCTTGTCTTGGGCAGAGACACACCTTCGGTCATTGAGGGCGACACACGTCGCCGGAAAGGACAACGACCTGGCAGATTGGCTCAGCAGAGAACGTATAGATCAGGCAGAATGGATGCTGAACAGCGATGTCTTCAGGATGATCTGCGACAGGTTCGGGAGAGTAGAAATGGATCTCTTTGCGACAGAGACCAACTGTCAAGTACCAGTTTTTCTGTCAAGAACAAAAAACGAAGCGGCAACAGGTCTAGATGCACTGACTTACCCTTGGCCCCAGGGCCTCCTGTACGCCTTCCCACCGATCAGCATTCTCCCAAGGGTAATACAAAAGATACGACATCAAAAGGCAGAAGTGATTCTGATCGCCCCCTACTGGCCTCGCCGCGCCTGGTTTCAGGACCTGTTAAGAATGTCCACGGCAAAACCATGGACTCTGGCAACAAGACAGGACTTGCTGACTCAGGGATCTCACCGTCATCCCAGACCGGAACTACTCAAACTCACAGCCTGGAGGTTGAGCGGGAGGCTTTAGCTGGGATGGGATACTCCGAGAAAGTCCTAACTACCCTCTTAGCCTCCCGCAAGGCTTCCACCAATCGAACCTACAACGCCACATGGCGTGTTTTTCATTCCTGGTGTAGGGAACGAGGGATCTCACCCCTCAAGGCCTCCGTTAGGGTTACCCTAGATTTTCTACAAGACGGACTGGACAAAGGTCTTAGTCCTAGCACTCTTAAAAGGCAGGTGTCAGCTATCTCAGCTGTTCAGGGAGTCAGGAAAGGGAGGTCCCTTCTTCTGCATGCGCACGTCAAGCGTTTTCTAAAAGGGGCAACACTGATTAATCCTCCCCAGGTTCACCGGTTCCCTTCCTGGAGCCTGAACCTGGTTTTGAAGGCTTTATGCAAGCCACCATTTGAGCCAATGGCCACCTGTCCCCCTAGAGAACTAACCTTTAAAACTTTGTTCCTCGTAGGTATTACTTCGGCCTGACGGGTATCAGAACTGAGAGCGCTCTCGGTTAATAGGGAGCTATGTGTCTTCCATAAAGAGAAGGTAGTCCTGCGCCCTGACCCGGCGTTCATACCCAAAGTAAACTCTACTTTCCATAGGACCGAAGAATTAGTCCTACCATCTTTCTGCAGTAATCCAAAGCATGAGATGGAAAGAGAATGGCATTGCCTTGATGTACGGAGGGCCCTTAGTTTCTATATAGAACGGTCTAAACAGTGGAGAAAGACAGAATCTCTCTTCGTGTCCTTCCGACACCCTTCGGGGGGGAGTCAGGTGTCCACAGCCACCCTTAGCAGGTGGATCAAGGGGTGCATCGTGATGGCCTACAAGGCAAAAGGGGTGGATCCCCCACAGGGTATCCAAGCTCATTCCCTGAGGAGTGCGGCTACTTCTGCAGCCTATAGGGCGTTCCCTACCTTGGACACAATTTGCAGAGCGGCCACTTGGAAATCAGTCCACTCATTTACCAAGCATTACAGAGTGGATAGGCTAGCTTCAGCTGAGGCGGTTTTCGGACGGAGGGTACTGCAGCACGTCGTTGTATCGGCAGAAGCGGCTTCCCTCCCATGATCTACTGCTTTTTTACGTCCCAGACGTGAGGACTGTCCCACGAAGAACCACTGGAGAACGGAAGACTCTTTCACTTACCGTGAGGCTTCCTTCTCGGTGGTTCTGAAGTGGGACAGTCCAGCCCACCCTTGCTGGGCACGTTTCCGCTGATACAGAGGGTGCTGTAGTCCCTTTCAGTTTTCTCAGTCGCTCTTAGTATCCACCTGGCCCGTTCAGAATAGTATAGCACGGCTAGGTGTTACGCTGAAATGTAGATAGTTTCAAGTCTAATCAGTTAAAAGATTATAGCTTCCCTGTTGGAAGCGGAGTTTCTTCTAGTTTTTTCTTCCCACGACTGTGGGGATTTGGGCTTATGGACACTGGGGCACCTCAGGAGGAATAAGCCCCTCCCCATCAGGATCAAAGCTGGAGCCAACCCTGCGGAAGGAGGAGGAGCTTATCCCAGACGTGAGGACTGTCCCACTTCAGAACCACCGAGAAGGAAGCCTCACGGTAAGTGAAAGAGTCTTCCGTTCTATGGACTTTTCGAGTATTGCATCATCACCACCACAGTGTTCCAAAGCCTTTAAAGGTACAGACAGATCTTACGGTTGTGGCAACCCGAAGTGAATACAGAAGATGAAAACTTCCTGTTAAGAAACTATTATCCATCTGAATACAGTTTAATCAGATGAACTCACAGATGGGCAGAAATCATTGTCGTGTGTGTGTGTGTGTTTCGTGATGCTTTACAGGCACTTGTTTTCTGAATAAATCAATTGTACTGCACAGATCTGCTGGATGTAAAATGCTTTGATTGTATTTGACAAAGGCAAATGGGAAACATGCTATAGGTTGGCAGCAACAGTCAGTCCACCTGTCTTGCTGAGAAGGGAGAATAAAAACAGACCTTTGTGCTTTCCCCACTTCAATGACAGGCAGTTTATCTACCCTGCAAATTTACTGGGAGCAGTAGTGGCTGTTGCTAAGACTTCCCAAACACTGTATCCTAAGACCTGATGAAAAAGCACACTCACATGCTTATTGATCTTTTGATGGCCAATCTACATGAGCATTTTAATTTCTAATAGAATGCTTTTCAAATAACTGTCTATGGCCCAGGCTAGCCCAGTCTCATCAGACTGCAGAAGTTAAATAGGGTCAGCCTTAGTTAGTACTTGGATGGGAGATCACCAAGGAAGTCCAGGGTTGCTAGGAAGAGGCAGGCAATGGCAAACCAACTCTGAATGTCTCTTGCCTTGAATACTCCATGGGGTCAGCTGAGACTAGATGACCAAAGGAAAAAAACAACCACCCACAAACTCTGAGAATCTTTCATGAGAGGGCAACATGCCCTAGACATTTCCTCTTAATCAGTAAGTGGAGTGAAATTGCCCCTGAGAAACTGGTGTTTCCATTGAAACCAATGGAAATTATTATCAGCCTTTCTTATATGATTAGTTTGAATATTAAATATTAAAGAATATTAAAGACTTCAACTTAGTATTTGAAAAATGATATATGGCATGTTTCGGATTTTGGCCTTCTTTTGCATACACTCCGATAGCAATTCCACACAGCACTGCACAAGCAACTTTTAAAGGCCTTTCTAGCCATGTGAGAGTCCTGCTACTCAGAAACATCAAACCAAAATCTTCACTATGCATGCCTAGTCCCTTGTTAGAGGCCTGTAATTATTAGTTCCCTCTGAGCCCTGCTGGGCATGCTGGATTGCTTTCTCATGCCTTTATATCTTCCCACCAACCTGCCTTACAACACAAGAAGCAAAGTATTTTCCCTCCCTGCACAGCTTCATAGAATACCTCAGACAAAGAGAAGGTCCTTATATACAATCAAATGGGATGGTGCAATTATTAGCAATACCTATTTTGACATCCTATTAGCAACACTGCTATCATGTGCCTTTGAAGCCTCAACCCCTCTGCTTCCCGTTGCCCAGAACCAGACAGCCAAGTGCCAGAGTAACCATGACTGGAAGGCTTCTGCCTGTCCCAGAAAGTTGGCAAATATTTTGTCTGGAGTTCGAACATTTCTAATATTTGCCAACAATGTTCAGGATAGATTGGAGAATTTCAGACTACACATCTCTGCTACTCATGAGAAAAAATAAATTATTATTATTATTATTTCACACTTACCCCGCCCTCCCCGCGAATGGGCTCAAGGCGGCTTACAATAAAAGCCCTACTGCATTGGAGTCACAATCTTGAAGCCAATTCACATGACAGCATACTCTTCAATTAGAAGCAGGGCATATGAAGTTTAGAATTTTAATATAGTTAGATGTTTCCTTAATTTTACTATACCCTAATCAGTTTGGTGAATTACTCTGAGTATAGTATAAATTCAGAATTACATATAATGACACAATTGCATTATATTTAGAATTGTGTTTTATAGTTTAAAGTAACAAACTATCGTTGTATACTTGAGATTATTATTTTTTCCTGATCTTGAGATCTGTGTACATCTGCTTAAATGTAGGTTCTCTTCATTCTAATGGCAGCAGCAGATCCATGCGGGCAAAGAAATACATGAAAAAAATTATTTCCCCATAGGAATGGAGTTCCCATATCCTTAAAAATACCCTGGTTTTCAGCATGGTGCATTTAGTGAGATATTGAGATGTAATCTGTCTTCTAAAGCATAACACTTTTCTTAGGGGGGGGGGGATTTTTCTATTCTGTAAAATTAAAACACAGCAGGCTGCATTTGTTCAAACAAAGGGTTCCACTAGGCTGGACATTCAGTTTATGTGCCTTGCAAAACTTTTCTCATACCATTTTCTGAACTGTATAATTGTTTTACCGTAACTACACACAGAATCAAAATTCTGCAAAAACAAACGTGTTAAAATTTGAATAAATCATGTAAATCAGTCTATTTTGAGTACAACATCTATTTATTTTGCTATAGAATGACACACAAGACAGACAACAGCAATCAAGTGTCTATTAATTATCTGATTTAACCAATATCTGGTTAAACAATATCTTCTTGATTTTATAATTAGCTCAATTTTTTAAAAAACTTCCTGATTTTCATTTTAATCTCTTCAGGTCAGAAAACAGTCAGTGACTGCTGGACAGCATAAAAATAAACTGCAATTTTTCCAACACAAGGAATGCTCATGCTTTCAGTATATAGGTACAATAAGGAAGTGCTGGTTTGACCTCTATTTTTAACAGTTGTAGCTATAGGTCGCAGAAAATTAGATCTTCGACGTGGTCTCTGTGCTTCACACTGATGGGTTTCTGTGCCTGTGCAGGAATCCTTTGGTATAGTAGAAAGCTCTTCTAAGGATTTTTGCACCCAGTGCCTCCGGGCATGCGCGGAGCCCCCACCGCACATGCCCAGAGCAGTGGGCATGGAAATCCTGCCAGTTCTCTTCTGACCGCCACACTGTTAACAGCTTCTGCCATTCAATGGAGTCCTTCGAGAGAAGCTCTCTCTCTGAATCATTTCTTCTCCTTTCTTTCTCTTTTCTTCGTTCAATACTTCTCTTTTCTTGAAAATATATATATATAAAAAAATAATAAATCTTTCTCTGAGGGGGTGGGGGTTCTTCCATTCCTGCCTTCGGGCTCCCCCCCCCCACCCCTTCTTCTTTCACCTCTGTTTCTTTCCCGCTTTATGGCTCTGAAGTGGGGCTGCTTCAAGCGCTGTTCGGCTTGGGGCAGCAAATTGGTGGCTCCTGACAGTCACTCTCTGTGCATCCTTTGCCTTGGAGAGTCTCACTGGCCAGACTCCTGCCCTCACTGCGCTAAATTCAGTAACCAGACCCGAAAAAATCGGGCGGCTCAGCTGAAAGTCGCGTTGTTGGAGTCGGCGCTGCTGTCTGGATTGACCGCCATGACCTCCATTCCATCGGCATCAACGGCATCGATGGCCAATTTCGGGGCTGCATCAACGTCGAGACCATCTTCGGATATCATTCACCCTTCAGCTAAGCATAGGGCTCCAATGCAGTTGGTTGCATCGACGCCTGCCAAAAAGAAAAAGTCGGAGAAGTCAGGAAAATGCCACAAGAAGCTGGCTGCTGCCATAGGCAAGCCTCCGACCAAGGCTCTGATTCCGGCTCCCGACCTAGCAGCACTCCCACCAGTTGCTGCCTCGGTGCCGATGGCTCCTTTGTCTGTTCCTTCTCTGCCTACAGACCTGACTATCACGGTCTTGGATTTTCTGATCTGGCAGCCTCTTGAAACGCCACCAGATCACATCCTTGAAGTGCAGGAGTTCCTCGAGACAGATCGGGAGCAACTCTATGCACCACAGGGACATCCCAATTCCCATTCTCGGTCGCTGTCGATAGGATCTGTTTCCTATACCGAGGGGGAGCCTTCTCCACATCCACTGGATCGACATAGTTACCGGTCTCCGCGATCTCGACATTGCTTGCCGAGGCACAGATCTCCTTGATACAGGTCGCCCAGACCCCGGTCTCCCTTATCAACGCGATGGGCATATCCTCCTGCAGTTCCGCACTGGGATCATCACCATCCTCCCTACTCATACGGAGGTTGCCCACCTCTGAGGTCAATGCCATGGGTTCCTCTGGTCGCTTACTCTGACTGGGACACATACTCAACCAGGGCTCGATCCCGATCGCCAGTGGGATCAAGACCACCTCCGTCGGCTTCGCAGTCTATACCTCCTGAACAGCCTATGACTTACCAATGCCCTCCTACATCATTGGCACTGACTGCCACTGCGTTGATGAAGGCCACGATGTTGACACAGATGGTTATGCCATCGACACCGATCCTAATGACCCCACCGTCGGCACAGCCACTTCCAATAGAGGTACCGCATGCCTCTTCCTCATTGGAACAGGACTCTGATGCGAAGCAGTCTGATCACAGTTCCCCAGTCGATCTCTCTCCGAAACCGGACGTCGCTGACAACCTTCCGATCTCCCCTTCGGAGGATCTTACCTCTTATGGAGATTTAATTAAATGAATGGCCCTTTCGCTTGGCCTCCCAATTGTCCAGCCCAGGCCTGCGGTAACAGATCCCGTGTTCAATATTGTCCAGATGGACACTTCCACCTCCATCACACTTCTGATGTCAGCTGTCCTGCTTCAAGTGGCCAAAGCCAGATGGGACAAACCTTCATTGACACCAGTCTCCACTAGACGTTTGGACCACATGTACCGGGTTCAGGAGGCTGATGCTGAGTTCCTCATCAACCATCCCCGTCCCAACTCGATGGTGGTCACCTCTGCTTTCAGATTGTGGAGGACACATTCTACCCCTGCTGACAAGGAGGGTCGCAAGCTTGACGCCTTCGGACAGCGTTTCTACTCTGCCGGAGCGCTGGGACTAAAGGTCAGCAATTATTCTGCTTGCATGGCAAGGTACCACTATGCTTTGTGGGAGCAGTTGTCGGAAGCCATCACTCTGCTTCCTGAGGATCAGCGTCTTGCTGCACGACGAATACAGAAGGAGGGTCTCACCCTTGCAAAGCAACAGGTAAATACCTCCAAACACGCTTTGGACACCTTTTCCAAGACGATGATGTCAGCCATAGCCTTGAGACGCCACGCTTGGCTACGCTCAACCATGCTACAGCAGGACATCAGGTCCCTAGTCGAAGATCTTCCCTTCGATAGGGTCGGTCTCTTCCACACCACCTCTGATGCTGTCCTACAGGACCTTGACAAGAGCATCAAGGCCTCGTGCACACTGGGAGTCTCCTCTGCCCCTCGTCAATCTAAGCCGCGGAGTTGGTCTAGGTCCTGGTCGTGCAGGTTGTCTAACAGGAGCTCCCCAGATAGGTCATGGCGCCTACGCACATCCCCGGGTGGGCAGAAACAATCCTATCTGCCACGGCAAAAGTTTTTGCCGGCTCATCAACAAGCCCGCTCCAAGCAGTCTTGGCAGGCCAAGCAGGGCCTTTGACTCTCTTCATCCTACCTCCTCTCTCACTCAGCTTGCGCCCTTCCTTCCCATGTGGAACAGGGTCACGTCGGTCTCTTGGGTCCTCACTGTTATATCGAGGGGATACCTCATAGAATTTCTTCAGCCTCCGCCAACCCCTACCTTTGTCGCTACCATCCCCTCACCTGTCCTCCTTCAAGAAGTCAGCATCCTCCTCAACAAGAGAGCCATAGAACCTGTACCCACTCACCACCAGGGTATGGGGTTCAAGGTACTTTGCAGTCCCCAAAAGGGATGGAGGCACCAGACCCATCTTGGACCTTCGAGGCCTCAACCTCTTCATTCAATATCGCCAGTTCAGGATGGTGACACTATGTTCCATTCTTCCCTTACTGCGCAGGCGTGCCTGGATGGCCACCCTCGACCTGCAGGACGCTTACTTCCACATCACAATATGCCCCCCCACAAGAAATACCTCCATTTTGCCATCGGCCTTCAACATTATCAATACAAAGCCCTACCATTTGGCCTCTCCACAGCTCCCCGCGTCTCCACAAAGACAGTGGTAGTCGTGGCAGCCTTCCTTTGTCTCCAAAGGATTACTATCTTCCCCTACATCGACGACTGGCTTATAGTGGCATCCTTGCCCCAGGGCTTGCTGGCTGACATTTCCGTCATCCAGACTGTCCTCCAGGATCTCGGCCTAAGAATCAACGAGGCCAAAACACATCTTGTTCCTGCTCAGAGGGTACAATTCATAGGAGCAGAACTGGACTCTATATCTCTCCGGGCTTACCTTCTGGAAGACAGGATGTCATCAATAATTTCACTAGCCTCACAAGTGTGCTCCGATTCCGATTCCTCAGCTCTTGTGATCCAAAAACTGTTGGGGCACATGGTAGCCACCACGGCGGTACTGTTCTTCGCAAAACTCAAAATGCGCCCTCTTCAACTAGGGTTCGTTCATACCTTTCACCCACAGCAGGACTCACAGTACCTCCGTCTTCCCCCCCCCCAAGAGGTCCGGGACTCTCTTCTCTGGTGGGCCCTACCGTCCAACCTCCTCCAAGGATCCCCCTTTCATCTCCCGTCGCCGCAACTCACTCTAACCACCGATGCATCGACATGGGGGTGGGGTGCACATTTCGATGGCCACAACACAGGTGCCCCCTGGGAACAGGATCTGAGGTTGCATCGCATCAATTACCTCGAACTCCTGGCTATCTTCTTCGCACTTTGGACTTTCCTACCCATAGTATGGGGATGCTGTGTGGCTATTCTTACAGACAATACTATCACGGTCTGTTACGTGAACCGTCAGGGCGGCACGATTTCCTGCAGCCTCTGCCTTCTGGCAATCCAACTTTGTGACTGGAGCATGTCCAACAACGTCTTCCTGAGAGCCACTCACATCCCTGGCTCTCTAAACAGTCAAGCTGACCTCCTGAGCAGGGGACACACCGCCCACCATGAATGGGAGATGAATCCCACCTATCTCCACCGTGTATTCCTTCTCTGGGGAACCCTAGATGTAGATGTTTTTGCCACCCGTCACAACAAAAAGTGCATGGCATTTTGCACATAAGGCGGGATCGACCCCCTCTCCCTGGGAGACGGCCTACTGTACCCCTCGAGCCACGGCTTCATCTATGCCTTCCCGCCTCTACCACTACTCACACGAGTGGTACACAAGATACTACAGGAGACAGCAGAATGCGTATTGATCACTCCATGGTGGCCCAGGCAAACCTGGTTCCCAGTTCTCCTCTCGCTGGCCAGGGGAAAATTTCATCACTTTCCCTTACAACCAGATCTTCTGATACTCTCCAACTCTCCCGTCCTCCACCACGACATCCCTCGTCTCAAGCTCATGGCATGGAGACTCTCCCCCCCGTATTCTCCGACAGAGTGAATAATGTCCTGCTTAATTCTCGCAAGGCATCCACTCGACAGTCATACTCTTATAAATGGACTCGCTTCTGTATGCACCTAGCTTCATCCGACGTACAACCCTGCTCTGCGGGCCTGTCCCATATTTTTGACTTCCTCCTGTCCTTAGCAGATGCTGGACTTTCGCATTCCTCTTTAAGAGTGTGCCTGTCTGCAATCTCAGCCTTCCACAACAGGATTGACAATTTTTCTGTTTTCGCCCATCCCCTCGCGAAGCGTTTTCTGAAGGGCCTCCTTCATCTCTATCCACCCACCAGAGTTCCACTTCAACCCTGGGATCTGCCGTTAGTCCTCCATGCGCTCACTCAGAAGCCATTTGAACCCTTGGCCTCCTGTGATCTCCGCCTCTTGACTTGGAAAACGGCCTTCTTACTCGCCATCACTTTGGCAAGATGGGTTGGTGAACTTCTGGCTCTCCAGCATGATCCTCCATTCCTCTGCTTCCTACCAAATGCAGTTCACATGGTGCCGGACATTTCGTTCCTCCCTAAAGTCATCTCTGACTTCCACCTGCAGTTCGAAATCATCTTACCGGACTTCTACCCCTCCTATGTTTCTGAGGAGGAACGTCTCTTATATACCCTTGATGTAAAGCGAGCACTTCTCTTCTATCTGGCTCATACTAAGCCTGCCAGGAAGACGCCAAGGCTCTTTGTATCCTATGCATCACACAGAATGGGCAAACCCATCACTGCCCAGAGACTGTCCAGATGGATTGTGGGGCTTATCGAACTTGCTTACGAACTTGCCAAGATCCCACTCCCGGGGCCCATCAGGGCACACTCCATGAGGTCTATAGCAGCCTCTACAGCATTCCTTAAGGGTGCCTCTCTGACTGATATTTGCACAGCTATGACTTGGGCTACTCTTAACACTTTCATCAGGGCACACTATGCTCTGGACACTCGAGTAGCTGCCCGCTCTGCGATGGGTCGCCTGATTTTATCCACTGCTTCTCAGTGACAACCTGCCTGCTCCCTCCTCCAGGTAGGACACTGCTTGCTACTCTCCCATCAGTGTGAAGCACAGAGACCACGTCAAAGATAAATAGGTTGCTTACCTGTAACTGATGATCTTCGAGTGGTCATCTGTGCATTTACACTACCCGCCCATCCTTCCCCTCTGCTGCCAGACTTTCCTACTATTCTCATGCTTGGTTGCACCGGTCAGAAGGAACTGGCAGGATGTCCGCGCCTGCTCCTCTGGGCATGCGCGGTGGGGGCTCCATGCATGCCTGGAGGCACTGGGCACGAAAATCCTTAGAAGAGCTTTCTACTTTACCGAAGGATTCCTGCGCAGGCGCAGAAACCCATCAGTGTGAATGCACAGGGGATCATCAGTTACAGGTAAGCAACCTATTTTTCTGTTTAGAGCCAAGAGGAATTCAGCAAAGTCTGAAGCCTTTCTCCAACTTCAGGAGCCTTCTCCCAATATATAGGTGGGTCCTGAATGCATTCAACCACAGGTTATAAGCCATGGCCAAGACCCCTAGGCTCACACCAAAAGGCACACCGCGGCTCAAATGGCTGCAATTGGAAGGGAGACAGAAGCCCATCCTACATCTTACTGAGCTGGCAGAGATGATCCCAAAAATTCCCTCTCCCTCATATGGCAGACTAAACCTATTTCAGCTGGGCTATAAATGTATGGCCAAGGAATTTACCGGGGGAGGGGATTCAACTTTTTCACTTAAAAAAAATAAAATCTCTCATCCAGTATTTTCTACCTAGCAGATGGTAAAATGTACAGCAGCACATCTACTGTACTGTTTAAAACAAGGTAGTTTTGCCTAAGCAAAACTTCTTTTGTGCTAATCTTTATTTAGAAAGACGAGTTGGGGTGGCAACATTCTCTGCCAAAATCAGTTGGCTGCAAGAACTGCCACTCAAAAGGGGTCCCTGGCCACTCGCTGCATTGCCTCAGTCCCGCCCACAGAGCCACCGTCCAGTGTCTCGGCCTCAGTCTGGAGGAATGGACTGGGAGCTGGGTCCACTCTTCTCCACCCACTGCCAGGTGGGTCTAACTGTCCCCTCAGTGGCCATTGGTAGGCAACCAGGCTTGCTTCTGTCAGTGAAAAAACAATGGACTTTCAGCATAACCCCCTCCCCCGCCCACTGCCAGCTTGCCGACTTTCCTGTCAGAATAAACGGAAAATGGCTCTCTCCTGCTTAGTTCCACCACGGCTGGCTGGCTGGCTAATGAGGTGGGCTAGCAACCATCAAACCATTCTCTTCAACCCTCTGCTGTGTGGCTGACTTCCCCCTTGGGTTGCCAATCTCCAGGTGGGACCTGGAGATCTCCCACTATTACAATTGATCTCCAGATGACAGAGATCAGTTCCCCTGGAGAAAATGCCTCCTTTGGAGGGTAGACCCTATGGCATTATACCCTGCTGAGTCCTTCCACATACACCGCAAATGCTGCCCTCCACAGAATCCACCCCCCAAATTTCCAGGTATTTCCCAAATCAGAGCTGGCAACTGTCCTTTCTCCTCAGTGCCTGTTGCTAGGCAACCAAGCTTGGTCAGTAAAAGGCCCTTTCCACACCTATGTTAGCCTTTGAGAGAAAACTCATTGGGGCCAGTCTTGATAGGGTTGCCAACTCCAGGTGGAAAATTCCTGGAGATTTGAGGGATGGAGCCTGGAGATGGTGCGGTTTGAGGAGGGGTGGGACCTCAGACAGGTACAATGCCATAGACTCCACCCTCCAAGCAAGCCAGTCACTCATGGGGAACCATGGTTGCCAATCTTCAGGTGGGGGCTGGAGATCACTTAGAATTACAACTGCTCTCTAGGAAGGAGGGTGGAGGAGATGGAAAGCTGAAGCCAGGGGGCAGATAATGATGCATTGACGGTTGGCTGGGAGAGAGATAGGGTTGCCAACTCCAAGTTGGGAAATTCCTGGAGGTTTGAGGGGTGGACCCTGGAGAGGGTGAGGTTTCAGCAGAGGTGGGACCTCAGACAGGTTCAATGCCATAGAGTCCGCCCTCCAAACCACCTGTTCCCTCATGGGGAATCATTGTTGCTATTCTCCAGGGGAGGGATGGAGATCACGCTGAATTCCAACTGCTCTTCAGATGGCAGGGATCTTCCCCTGGAGAAAATGGTGGACTCTGTGTCATTATACCCTGTTGAGGTCGCCACAGCAAATTGATGCTGAGTGTCCAAGGCCAGGGCACTCTCCCAGAGCCTCTTTCTACACCCTGTTGTATTTATTTCCACAACAGGCCTTATTCCTAGTGATATATAATCCCCAGAATTTTCCATCATCTTTCAACTGTATTGATATTGCAGTGAAATCCTAAAGAGACCACTTGGATGTCCTGAAGAAAAAAAAAATCCAGCCTTTTAAATTCCTGTTATGGGCTTATTGAACTATTTAATCACTTCCTTAAAATCTAAATGTTTCTGGTGATATGGGAAGAAAAGGAAAGGGAAAGCATTATTAAGGGAGTAGGTTAGTCTAATGTCTTTTATCTGCCAAAGACAAGCCAGTACTGGACATATTTATTGGTTCAGTACTTCAGCAACATGGTATTAATTGCCTCTGAGTGTTTTGATAGGTAGTTAGCACAAGGGTATTAATGAAAATAGCACCACTTCATTTTAAAATTAACTACTTGGCCATTCAGCAACATGAGCTGATAAATTATGGCAATAAATTTGAAATGGAGATTTATGTTATCATAACTCAAATTCCACTCTGTAGGCACACTCAGATGAGGCTGTCTGATAACTATAATGCAACCTTCCTTCTGAGTTAACACAAAAGCTATATTTTACTGCTTCTCTGAGAATTCATTCACACTAGGCTAACCCCTGGTACCATGATTACCTTTTATCCCACCCAGTGCTTGCTTTCTTGCCTCATTATCTTCACAACATTCCTGTGAGGTAGGTCAGGCTGAGAAATAGTGGATTAGATCCAGACTAGATTTTCCACTAGCAGAACAGGTGGGATGGTTTAAACCAGTTCTGCCTTTCTGCTGCAAACCCCCAATTTGCCTCTCATGCTGTTCTTGAGGGCTCCCTGTCTCTCAGAAGCAGCCTTTTAGGGACATGTGAGCTTCAGTAAAGCAGGAACTTTCTTTTCCACTGACAGAAGTGCCTTGCATGAGCAGAAAATTTAGTCTGGATCCAACCTAGTGATTAGACCAAGGTCACCCAAGACCTTTGGAAGGGGGAGGGATTTGAATCCAGTTGGGGGTTTTTTCATGCTCTAATACAAGCATTTTAGCTGCTGTGCTGCACAGATCATCAACCCTTTCCTGCCTCATGCCCTTTGGGTTTGTTTTGTCCATGGCAAATGTAATTGTGCTTCCTCATTCACAAGCACAGGGTTTGTATATGCCACTATTTAACCAAACTGTTTAGCATTTCCGAAGCTATTAAGGTCCATCACAAAGAGCATAAAGGACTGATAAAGAAAAAAATAGCCCTTTTACATAAATAGCCCTTTTACCTCTAAACTATGATACAGGAGCACCCAGAGAACAATCCACAAACACCCAATGTCATTCAGTCATTGAAAATAAATCAAGCTACTGCTTGGACAGAAGGCTGCCTGAGAACTTTGTACAAACTTCTCTTGGCTCCCTTATGAATAGGCAAGATACAAATATAAGACCACAAGAGCTCTATAGAGTGTATATTCTGGTATCTTGGTACTGTACCAGATGTTCCAAGGCTACAAGGTACCAGGTGTTAATTTGGGTTCATAATGATGTGCAAAATGTTAGGGATTAATTTCCCCATTAACAGCTGCATTCCTGCTTCTTTGTCTATGTAGCAAAGTTATGTGTGTGTGAATTATGCATCTAGAAAACCTTAAGCATCACAGATTATACCCAGTTTCTACTCCAGGTGATTGTCTTTTATGAAACATTTGAAGGGTAGGTATGTGTCTGAAATAATGTGTCCAGGAAGCTGCCTCAGTGTGCCACTACAGATTTTAGGAATGGAGAGATTTGTGAGGGAGACAGGGTGAAGAACTTGCAGAGGTTCAAAGGCAATTTGTTGGGATAGGCTGTAGATGAAAGTGCATTTTTTTTAAAAAATAATGTATTGTGATAACTTATATACCCTTCATAGTAAGCTAAAGATACCAGGGGCTCCTGAAGAATAAGCATAAGTCTACCTTGCAACACAGCTGCTTAGTAACTTCTGTAGGTTTAACAAAGACAAGTAGTCATTGGCACACTCTGTACAGGTAAACTACTGCAGTTGGGTCTGGACAACTGTAATTCCCCAGGCTCAGAGCCCTCTTTTATGCAGGTCGGAGATAATCCTCCGACCTCGCCCACATGTCCTGATAGGACATTATGATTATGGTTATCTGGCATAGGTCCCCTAGGGGAACCTAGGTCCGTGATTGGTGGCCAGTTAGGATCCGGCTCTCTATTGTTCTCCCTGGCCGAAGCTCAGCAGCTCCGCAGCTCCGCACCTTGTGAGGACAACCATGTGGCGGTCACCATTACAAGACTGCATGGCGACCATGATTGTGATACATAACAAGGTGCAAAGAGGAAAAGGGGCACCAATGTTGCCGCTGCATGTCTGAACAACAGGAGAGCCAGGAGGGAGAGTGTTGGGGCAGGTGGGGGACAGCAACCTCCCTTCTCCCCCCAAGCTGTTTTCAGCCTGTTCAGGAAAAGGAATCACTGGAGGTTAAAAAGCACCCCCTGAAAGTTTTGGAAACAGCCTTTCCATAAGGCCTTCCCCTCAGCCCAGCTGCTTCTGTGGGAAATGCAGGAGAGATGAGAACTGGGGGTAGGGGGATCTGGGAGAGCCAGGTTCAGAACCCCCCTCCTCCTGAGCCAGGATATCAGGGCTCTTTTTCAGCAGAAACGCAACGGAACGCCGTTATGGCTGGCGTCCAAGCCTGCCCCGACCCCTCCCTGCCGGGCCTAAGCTGTTTACACTTAAAGGAAAAGTTCCTCCAGAGAGCCGGCAGGAAAAAGCACCACCCGGCGCTTTCCCTTTAAGTACAGAGAGACAGCAGAGAAAGCCCCGCCCAGAGATTAAGCACCGGGCTAGGCTCTTTGAACTGAAGGGCGTGGCTCTGCATTTGGCTTGCCGACATCGCATCGCTCTCCCTGCTCCGGTAAGTGCCTCCCCATTTCTTTTCCTTCTCTCTCGCTCTCCCCCCACCTACCTTCCTTCCTTCCTTCCTTCCTTCCTTCCTTCCTTCCTCTATCTATCTATCTATCTATCTATCTATCTATCTATCTATCTATCCATTCTATCTCCTTCCTTCCTTCTTTTTCTCTCTCTCCCCTACATTTCTTTCTTTCTCTCTCTCTCTCTCTTTCTTTCTGTTTCATTTTGTTCTTTGTGTTTTTATTTAAAAAATTATTGAAAAGGGGGGGGGGGATGTAAAAAAGCAGAGAGCCCAGGAATTGCTGCTTTTGACAATATCTTTAATTTTTGAGCATCTCTTTCGTTTTCTCATGGCATCTTCTGCTTAAGAAAAGTACGTTTGAAGCCTGAGTTCATTGTTGTGTCTTGTTGGGAATGGCTTGCAAATATATGTGGGTCTAAAGTCTGTATTAAAGTGGTTTGGTGCTTACTGCCATGCAAGAGAAAACATCTGAAAAGTAGCTTCATTGTTGTGTGTGTTGGCAGAACACTTGACTGTTGCATGGGGGACTTTGGGGGACATCTGCAGAGAAACAAGATGTAACTAAAAATGAGCATGGTCAGCAGCACTTTGGAAATTGCCTGTTTTGTGAAATTTAAAAAGTGGGCAGAGTTTCTGATGAAGATGATTGTCCCTCTTCTCTTGCCACTGCGCTGACATCTGCCTTTAATGGGCCAGCAAAGTTGATGTTCTTAAACCTCCTAATAAGAGAGATTTCTGCTTCTGAGGAGTTGACTTCCAACGATTGGTGATCTTGTGATGGTAGTGATACTTTTATGTTGTAAAGATCACCTGTTCACAGGATAATTTTACCTGTGGGACAGACTCTGCATGGTAACCACTCCACTAGTACATAATTGCTTGTAAAAAGTATTATAGTGTAATAATTCAGGTGGGTAGCCGTGTTGGTCTGAAGCAGCAGAACAAAGTTGGAGTCCAAAGTTTCATCCAAGGTATAAGCTTTTGTGCGCATGCACACTTCTTCCATCTGAAGAAGTGTGGGTGGCACATGAAATCTTATACCTTGAATAAAATTTTGTACCTTGAATAAAATAGTCCACAAACTACTCCCAAACCTAGAAGAAGAAGAGATTGGATTTATACCCCGCCCTTCACTACCCAAGGGAGTCTCAGAATGTCTTACAAACTCCTTTCCCTTCCCCTCCTCACAACAGACACCCTGTGAGGTAGGTGGGGCTGAGAGAGCTCTGAGACAACAGCTGGTATAGAGCTATGGCTTGCCCAAGGTCATCCAGCAGGTGCAAGGGAGGGAGTGAGGAATCAAACCCGGTTCTCCAAGATTAGAGTCAGCGCACTTAACCACTACAGCAAACTGGCTCCTAGAGTTGTTCTGCCAGTGAACTAGGGTTGCCAACTCCAGGTTGAGGAAATCCCTGGAGATTTGGGAGTGGAGGGTGGGGTTTAGGGGAAGGAGGGACCTAAGCAAGGCATAATGCCATGGACTCCACTTTCCAAAGCAGCCATTGACCTGATCTCTGTAGTTTGGAGCTCAGTTGTAATTACAGGAGATCTCCAGACCCCATCTGTAGGTTGGCAACCCTAAAAAATCATATTCAGCGTACTAGTTCTGCAGGAAGGCAAGCTGATTTCCATGGGAACCTAACCTTTAGGAATTGATTCCAATCCAGTGTGGAAATAATTGTTGGACATAAGATATTGGTTCAGGCAAGATCTTCTTCGTGGTCTCTGTGCATCACACCTCTGGGATAAAGTGCGCCTGCGCCGATCCCGATCGGTAATCTTCAAAGCCTAACGGATTTTCGCGCCAGCTCCCCGGTCACGTGAAAGTCCCACTGCGCATGACCCGGGGAGAGGCACGAGGATCCCGCCAGTTCTCTTCTGACCGCCGCGTCGTGAGGACCCCCTCTCCGCTCCGGTCGGTAGTTAACTTCGTTTCTTCTTTTTCCAACTCTGGAAAGGCCTTTCGGACTGATTTTCTTGGCTTTACTTGACCTACGGACTGTTTTCCTGGACTCTCTTTTGGATTCTCCTCCTTCTACTCCCCGCCCGGCCTATGGCCCAGCGGTGGGGTTTCTTTAAACGCTGCCTTAAGTGTGGGAGTAAAATCCCCCCCCCCCAGACAAGCACTCCCTCTGCTTGCTGTGCCTCGGCGAGTCGCATCGTGTCGACTCCTGTTCGAGTTGCGCCGCGTTCTCCAAACAAACTCGTAAGAACCGGGCGGCCCGACTCCGAGTGGCTCTCTTGGAGGCAGCGTTGTCACCGAAGATGTCCGCAGCCGACGCCTTGGCAACGTCCCCATCGGTACCGACGGGCCCGACGTCGCCACCGATGCGAAGCCCTTCCGGCACCGAGAAGTCGGCACCGAAAAGACCCCTCTCACTGCCACAAACTCCCGCTAAGAAGCGTAAGGAGGGCAAAGAGGGTAAGGGCAAGCTGAAGCACAAAACCTCGAGTGCTTCGTCGACGCATCCCGCGTCCGACATGACCCAGCACGGGTCTCCACAGCTTGACCCTCCAGGGCGCGAGCGACCCCGGGGCAGCCCCGTCTCCCCGATGCCGCGACCCATCCAGCTCACAGATTCGGAACCCGACATCGAGCTGACGCAGATCCCTCACAGCAGTCCCGAGACAGGGCCCGACCCGATGCCGGCACCGAGAGGCGAGCGAGACTGGCGCCTCCCCCCATCTTCGGTGCCGTGGGACGTCCGTCAATGGCGATACCTGTATGGTTCCTCCTACCCGCCACCTCCACAATGGTACCCAGCGGAGTGGGATCGCCAATCGACATCGTCAAGAGTCTCCCGATGCCGAGATCCCCCGGCCCCGCCTCCGACTCTGATACCGATACCGAAACCGAAACCGATACCGAAACTAACAATGCCGATACCCACCTCACCCGATATCGACCTCCCTCCTTATCAGCCAGATCCGTCGACCCCTATGTCTCCCTCCGAACATTCCGACCATTCGATGCCCGAATCTCCCGAATCATCCGATGACGAATCTCCCATCCAGCCGTCACCATCCCCTGATGTGGCTGAAAATTTACCAATCTCCCCCTCCGAGGACGTGAAATCCTATGGAGAACTTATCAAACGAATGGCACATTCCTTGGTGCTTGCCACGGTCCAACCAACTCCTACCGCTACCGATGCCATCTTCGATATCGTACAGATGGACACATCCACCGCGGTAGCGTTGCCACTAATTTCGGTGCTCTTGAGCACTGCCAAAGAATCCTGGGGCCACCCCTCCTCAACCCCAATTTCCAACAAGAGGTTAGACCACATGTATAGGCTCCAAGAGCCAGGGGCAGAATTCCTATTCATCCACCCCAAGCCCAACTCAGTCGTCGTGACCCCCTCGGCTAGGGGACGTAGCGGACATTCCTCCCCCTTGGACCAGGAGGGACGGAAACTAGATTCTTTCGGAAGACGATTTTATTCAGCCGGTGCATTGGGCATAAAAACGGCAAACTACACAGCCTGCATGAGCAGGTACCAGTACTCCCTATGGGAACAGATGACACCACTTCTGGCTCAGCTTCCTGAGGATAAGCAACGCCTTGCTAGGAAGATCCAGAGGGAAGGCATGGTGCTAGCAAAGCATCAGCTTAACGCATCCAAGCATGCTGCGGACGTCACGTCCAAGACACTCACTTCAGCAGTCGCCCTTCGTCGCCACGCCTGGCTGAGGTCGACTTCGCTTCCACAAGACACTAAGTCCTTAGTGGAAGATCTCCCTTTCGAGGGTGAAGGACTGTTCAGCTCCACGACGGACACAGTTCTTCATGATTTAGATAAGAGCATCAAAACATCTCGAAACTTGGGTGTCTCACAACCGAGACAACAGAAGCAGAAAACATGGCAGAGATCTTGGTCCAAACAGCAACCGCGAAGATCTCCCACTGAACCCCAATGGCAGAGACCGCCGTCTACTGTTTATCAACAGAAACCTTATGGCCATAAGCCACGATTCCCATCCGTTTCCGCTTCCAAGACTAAACCACCCAAGCCGAACAAGCAGAGTCTTTGACTCTCCCATTCGCTCTGATATTCCCACCCGTCTATCCCCCTTCCTACTAGCATGGCAACGTATCACGACAGACAAATGGGCACTGTCGGTCGTAGCAGAAGGCTACAGAATAGAATTTTTCCAGATTCCACAAGAATCGTACTTCGTAACCACCCCTCCCTCCGACACCCTATCGTCGGAAGTCGAAGCCCTCCTCTCAAAAGATGCCATAGAACAGGTACCAACAAACCACCTTCAGCGGGGGTTCTACTCCCGCTACTTCACGGTCCCAAAAAAGGATGGCGGACTTCGTCCCATATTAGATCTGCGGAACTTCAATGCGTTCATCACCTACAAGAAATTCCGTATGACCACTCTACAGACCATCCTACCGCTACTAGAAGCCAACGCGTGGATGGTGACACTGGACTTAAAGAATGCATACTTTCATGTGACGATCCACCCGTCACACAGACAGTACCTACGCTTTGCGATCGGTCCGCATCACTTCCAGTACAAGGCCCTACCCTTCGGCCTCTCTACAGCTCCTCGTGTCTTCACGAAACTTATGGCAGTAGTAGCGGCACATCTGAGACTCCAAGGTGTCCACCTTTACCCCTACCTGGACGACTGGCTTCTAGTCGCCCCCTCTACGACGGAACTACAGAACCACATCTCTACTACCCTTCGTACCCTAGAA
Organism: Lepidodactylus listeri; assembly: GCA_029233225.1. Taxonomy (NCBI): domain Eukaryota; kingdom Metazoa; phylum Chordata; class Lepidosauria; order Squamata; family Gekkonidae; genus Lepidodactylus; species Lepidodactylus listeri. Next base: position 99,432,665 of record JARCFY010000002.1, read on the forward strand.
TCACTAGGGCTGACTATAAACCTCAAAAAGTCCATGCTTATCCCTTCCAGACGGGTTCAGTTTATCGGAGCTATCCTGGACTCCTTGCAATGCAGGGCATTCCTACCCCCCAACAGAGCAGCGGATATAGTCTCCCTTCTCCAGGCTATCCAAGAGACCAAGCAGGCTACAGCCAAACAAATCCTTCGCCTGCTAGGCCTGATGGCCGCGACAACAGCAGTAATTCCCTTCGCCAAATTGCGAATGAGACCACTGCAGCTTTGGTTCTTGAGGCGTTTCCACCCCAAATTCCACTCTCTCTCCAAACTTTTCCAGATATCTACCCAGGTCCTGGAGACCCTGAATTGGTGGCTTGTGCCCCAGAATTTACACTCAGGTGCACCTTTCCGGCTTCCACCCCCCTCAGCGACCGTCACCACGGACGCATCCCTATGGGGCTGGGGAGCTCACCTGGAAGGTGTAGGTGTGGGAGACAGGTGGCACCCCTCTGTGGCACACAACCATATCAATTTCTTAGAGCTGCTGGCAGTTCTCTACGCAGTGAGATCTTTCCGCCAATCCCTAACGGGGAAAACGGTGACTGTCCTTACAGACAACACCACCACTATGTTTTACATCAACCACCAGGGTGGGACGGTCTCCCGTGGACTTTGCCGGTTAGCAGTAGAGCTGTGGAACGAGTGCCAGGCACTAGATATTCACCTGGTGGCGACTCATCTCCCAGGACTACTCAACGTCCAAGCGGACTTCCTAAGCAGAGGAGGAGCATCCCTACACGAGTGGGAGCTGAACCCCCTCTACCTGACTCCGATCTTCGACCATTGGGGACATCCATCCGTGGATGTATTCGCCTCTCGGGAGAACAAGAAGTGCCATCTCTTCTGTTCCAGAGCAGGAACAGACCCGACCTCTCTCGGGGACGGTCTCCTCTTCCGGTGGACAGGGAAACGGTTGTACCTATTTCCCCCAATCCCTCTCATTCCGAGAGTAGTCCACAAACTATTGACAGAGCGACCGTGGGCAATTCTAGTTACCCCATGGTGGCCGAGACAACCCTGGTTCCCCACGCTCCTCAGCCTCTCACGAGGGACGTATCTCCATCTCCTGATGGACCCGGACCTCCTCGGGATGCGCGGGGGCCGAGTACTGCACCACGATGTGCCCAGGCTGAAATTGACAGCGTGGCTCATCCAAACTTAGGGTTAGAATCACGCATTGCTCAAGTTCTACTGAACTCACGCAAACTCTCCACTCGACGTTCATATGAGTCAAAATGGACTAAATTTTTAACTTTCCTGGCGTCTGTGGGACGACCCTCAGTCCCTGCTGGACTTAAAGATGTTTTTGGTTTCCTCCTGTCATGTAAGGACAGGGGACTGTGTCACTCATCTATCCGAGTCTACTTGTCAGCCATCTCAGTCAATCATCCTAAGATTGATGGCTATTCGGTGTTTTCCCACCCAACAACGAAACAATTCCTCAAGGGAATGAATCGCCTCTATCCCCCAGTGCGGACACCAGTCCCGGCATGGGACTTGCCCCTGGTTCTCACTAAGCTGATGGGAAAACCCTTCGAACCCATGGCCTCATGCAGTCTTCAGCTTTTGTCATGGAAGGTTGCATTTTTAGTGGCCATCACGTCTACTCGACGCGTGAGTGAGCTCTCGGCGTTCCGTTGCGACCCACCATACCTCACGTTTCATCATAATGCCGTCACTTTGGCTCCAGATGTCGCTTTCCTGCCTAAGATAGTTTCGGACTTCCATATAGGGGCGGATATCACCTTGCCGGTATTTTTTCCTGATCCCCAGGACCCAACGCAACGTAGTCTACACACTTTAGATGTCAAGAGAGCCCTGTCTTTCTACTTGCACCGGACAAAATCCTTTCGCAAGTCTCCAGCTCTCTTCATTTCTTATGCCTTGCCCAGGCAGGGACAGAAACTGTCGTCTCAAAGACTCTCGAAGTGGATAGTTGAGACGATAAAACTCGCCTATCTTCTGGCCAAAAGGCCACTGCCGGCGTCCCTCCGGGCACACTCCACTCGAGCCGTGGCTACTTCCACAGCATTCCTCAAGGGCATTCCCCTGGGAGACATCTGCAATGCTGCAACGTGGGCGTCCCCTCACACGTTTGTGAAGCACTACGCCCTAGATGTCCGCGTCCATCAGCGTACTGTGGTGGGCCGTGCAGTCCTGCAAGCAGCTCAGATGTGAGACCTCCAGCACCCACCTCCAGGTATGTGGTGTTTATTGCTCGCTATTCTCCCAGAGGTGTGATGCACAGAGACCACGAAGAAGATATACAGGTTGCTTACCTGTAATTGGAGATCTTCGAGTGGTCATCTGTGCATTCACACCACCCGCCCTCCTTCCCCTCTGCTTTCGGTCTCCCTCACTTTTTCCTTGGGGGCTGTTAGCAGCGGTCAGAAGGAACTGGCGGGATCCTCGTGCCTCTCCCCGGGTCATGCGCAGTGGGACGTGCACGTGACCGGGGAGCTGGCGCGAAAATCCGTTAGGCTTTGAAGATTACCGATCGGGATCGGCGCAGGCGCACTTTATCCCAGAGGTGTGAATGCACAGATGACCACTCGAAGATCTCCAATTACAGGTAAGCAACCTGTATATTTTGTATAGATGGGACAGAAAATAATGTTTTTATTGGTTTTGTCAAAACTGTTTTGAAGAAGAGGAAGAAGAGTTTGGATTTATACCCCGCCCTCCACTCCCCAAGGGAATCTCAGAGTGGCTTACAAACTCCTTTCCCTTCCCCTCCCCACAACAGACACCCTGTGAGGTAGGTGGGGCTGAGAGAGCTCTGAGACAACTGTCCTTGAGAGAACAGCTGGTACAGAGCTATGGCTTGCCCAAGGTCATCCAGCCAGGTGCAAGTGGAGGAGTGGGGAATCAAACCCGGTTCTCCCAGATTAGAGTCCGCGCACTTAACCACTACACCAAACTGGCTCTCTTTGACAACAAGGTAAACAGAATAAGAAGCAAAAGGTGGATGTGGCTGGATGACCACACTTCTGGTAACATCGGATGTGGCCTAATATGTTAATGAGCTGTGCGGTCAGGGGTGTGGCCTAATATGCTAATGAGTTCCTGCTGGGCTTTTTCAACAAAAAGGGCCCTGCAGGATACTGTTGTCTGTGCCACCTGGGGATGGTCACTCAGCCTGGCCCACCTCACAGGGCTGTTGTTGAGAATGGGGCAGTGGAGGTGGGAGTTCAGTGTTCCTCCTTGAGGTCCTCAGAGGTAAGATGTGGGAGGAGAGGAAACAAAAATTGAGAGATGGATTGTAGCAATGCTTGGCAGCTGAGACTGGGCAAATGTGGACATGTGCTGAAAAACTACCTTATTTATTTGCAAGTACTATATCTACAAAAAGTAACTAATTTGTATGGCAATGTAAGGTACCCTCCCTTTTATGGTATCCCTTGGAAAAAAACCTAGTCTTACATATGATTAAATACATTTAATTCGGCCTAGTGGGTTCCCCAGTAAATCAATTGCTTTCACTCGTAGGTATCAATTGCTTTTGTTTGTATTTTGAATAAAAAATAATATTGCTGATAAGGTTTGCCTGTGTCCTTTATAAAGTTTATACCTCCAGTACCTGGCACAATGTTTTATGGCACACATGGCCCAGCCTAACAAAGTCACATTTATGTCAGATCTGGCTCTCCAAACAAATGAGTTTGACACCTTTGGCAACAGCTTGGACCTGGGCCCGATGATTAAATTCCACATTCTGCAATGTACAGTGAGGTGCCTCACCAAAATAATCAGATTCTCATGTTCCATCTTACCCGCACTAAACTACCATGCTGATTTCACTACAACCAGCCTCCCAACTCCAGTACTTTGACACCTCCGCTCACTTCCAAGGCCAGGAGGTCTTTCCCCTCAGAGCACACACAAAGCAGCCCAGTTGCCTCCCAATCCACATGCTGACCCTTTTCCTCCTCTCTTCCCCGCTGTCCCTATCCCTTCATTGGCAAACTGCCATTGTATATGCCAGCTCTCACCAACACCCCCCCCCCCCACGGTCACCATTTGAAAAACACGAAGCTGGTTGGTGCGGTGGTGACAACACCAGCCACTCAGTTCCACTCACCCACCCCCATATAGTGGCTGTGGTCAGAGAAGGTGGGAGGGGGAAAAAAACCTCACCTCCTCTTTCTCTACCTTCACTTTCATTTTCCCCACACTATTTTACCTCAGTCTCTTAGCCCTGTCTCCTAGTCATTTCCTTTCTTTCTCTTGACAGCTTCGACCATACACACACCTCACCATGAGTGCCTGCTCACCAGCTCACCCCATCAGTCAGCCTTCTGCCTTCCCTTACTCAGACTAGTTGCTTGCAGGCTTGGTAAGAGCCCTGGATGGGCCATATGTTTGACAGCAGGTGCTAGACCCAAATGAGAAATTCACCTCTTCCCTTTATTCCACCCCTGCCCGCCATACATCCTTTCCCCTTTTCCCTGGCACCAACAAGGTGTCTGTAGTCTTCTCTACTAACCTATTCCTAGACACAGTTTTGTGATTAAAAATACACTTTTTCAAATTAAGATAATTCCTCCTACTCCAAATCATCATAGAGCTAGGAAAAGCCTTGGAATCTCAATTCAATATTTAATAACAGAACTACTCAAATTCCTTTCCAAACAGACATCTTCTGGCCATCTCTTTGTACTTGAGTAAATATGAGCCAAGTTAGGCATTTATGTGGGTTCAAAACAGACCACTATCATATCTCTTATTCTGGAGATACAGTGGGGAGGAGGAAGAGCAGACGGAATATATTCCTACCTCCTCTGCAAGTCCTTGCAAAGTCTCTGTTGGAGCACCTATTTCAAAGAGAGGGAGAGAACGTTACTTGTCTATGTATTCACTAGTTACAAAAAAGAAAAACCACTAGTTGAGCAAAAGAGCTGCTGAGCAAAGGGAAATAAAGCATGCAAAAAGCATCCTCTTTGCCTCAGTCTAAACTAAGGTGGGAAATGAATGGTGATGGTGAATCAAGATAATGGACAGAATAATTTAGGAGTCCAGAATTCTATTTCAGGCCATATTTGGTCCTCTTCATCCCAGCCAATCCTGGCCTCTTTCACTGAAGTCCTCCACATATCCACATCTAGCTTTCGTCTCTTCTTCCAAAGTAAAAAATCCCATAAACTTCACCCCACCAACCAAAGAATACAGGGTGCTTTTCCCTTTCAGACCCCTCCTATCCTACCAGATGGAAAACTACTTCCTTCTAAAAGATTCCTTTACTTAATTGATTACATGCAGCTCCTGGTGTCACAGGAAAAGTTATCAGCATGTGAACTGGCAAGACTGAATGCTGAATAAAAAACTTGATCTGAAACATTTTGCCTACCAAAATGGTAGTTTTAATGTAACCACTGTGAAGGACTGCCCACGAGACACGGGTTGAAGGAGTAGCACACCGATCTGCCAGAGTTGGCAGGGTTGTTTATTTTATACACAACAGCGTCTTACATAGGGCAACTGCGGTTGCCACATCAGCACATAGCACAACAAGAGAATCAACATGAGGAGACAACTATCTCAGGTGAACATCCTTTTAGCAAATGGTCTTATCAGCAGCTAAGCCTCAAGAGGATGATATGCATTGTGTTGTGAGACGGAGAGAAGAACAGGATGTTCTCAGGCCCAAGCTGGTGTGCCAGCTACCGACCTTTCCTTGATCCCACTCTTCTTTGTTTTCTAAAGCAAGGGGCGCTGCTCAGGCCAGCTGTCCCCATCCGACCCCTCGTCTGATGTGTCATTAGAGGGGTCATCCCAGAACCAGTCGTGGGGCCCTGGGGGGTCATCATGGGGAACACTGAGGGTTTTGGGTTAGCTGAGCGACAAAGCTGACACAAACTAGGAAGACATTGTAAAACACAGCAAATCATAATTCCCAACACAGCAAACATCACACAATATTGAATGAGCATTCCCAACCACCCAGTCGGAAGCCAGCCCCAAAGGGCTGCCCACCACACAGGCAGTATATCCTGCTTGATCGATTCCACCAGGGCATGCAGATTCTGGACCTGACGGTGGATTGATTTGGAATTGTCAGTGAAATTGAAACAACACATGCCATCCAGGTCCTCACAGCCATGATGGTGGAGCAAGAGCAAATAATCAATCGCTGCTCGGTTTTGGAGAGTGGCATGGTGCAGTGCCATTTGCTCCTCATTCAGCAGGGCTAACGCCCTAGAGGTGGCATTAATTGTCTTTGCAAGGTTGCAAGCCACAGCAGCGGTGGCGCGGTGGTTAATTGCAGCTAGAGCAGGCACTCCCACAATGGAAGCCGCCAGGGCCACGTACTCAGCCTGGCTTAACAGTCTGGGGGAAGGATTACAATGTTCGTCAAGGGTGGCAGCCTCCTGTCACCGGCAGCTCTCGGGAAGTGAGGCATAGGTGCCATTCAGCTGATCACGGGAAGGCAAGGCCATCACCAGGTGACTAATGCAACAGGAGGTTCATGGGAGATGTGCAGGGATGTAACTGAAAGTTTTCCATCCGCAGGTTAGGAACCACCCCTCAGGGAGCATGGTGTTATCATATTTGTGAGGCCCAGCACCTTTCCCGAACCCTAATTTGGTCTTGCAGTTAAGGTCCCACACTGAATTTTTTTTTTCAAATCCACACACTCAGGCCTGTTTAGACACATGTCTCCATACGAAACGTGAAGACACATGGTTCCGTTCAGGGAAATTACCTGAGGGGTGGTGAGCTCGTGTCCACCAGCCGGGACCCAAGAAGACTGTGGTCCCCACCAGTGGGAATTGGACCCAAAGGCACAGGCTGAGGTGTCTGCACCTTCGCACCCCATGTAGTTGGCATGGGGCAGGGCTGAGAGATTTTTCAAAGACTCTAAGGGGGTGCAAACCGGAATGGCACAGCTGGTCAGCAAACCCTGGGCTGACCAGCCGCTCTTTAGACAAAAGGAACTCAAATTAGCACTCCTTGCCAGCCCTCCCACAGATTTTCATGCGGCCTAGAAAAGGGGTTCACTGGCAGTGGGCTCGCAGCTCCCCCCAGGGGGAGGGAGAGCAAGCAAAGGCAAAACAGAATGGTGAGAGTAGAATTTGCAGTTATAACTGCACAAATTGCAGCAAAAAGATTTTCGGGGGTTCGCTCTTTCCCCTGGTCCATCAGGATTCGCTGTGCTCGATTGGTGGCCTGCTTGACGGTTCCCCAAGTTATCGGAGGTGCCCTCTGCCAGGGGCCCTGTGGGGGCCGGAATGGGTGCTGTGCTTCTGACAGGCTGACCTTTGTCATCTCGGGCACCGGGATGAAGGCTGTGACATTGTGCCATGCCATGGCTGGGCTGGACACACTTTGCAGGAACCCACAACGGATCTGTTGGAGACAAAACAGAAGCATACCCTCTCCCCCAAGTTATCAGCGGTACCGGACCCAGCCAGGTTCGATCCGGCAGGGCCCGATACATGACCAAAGGACGTGGCAGAGGTGGGGTGGACCAAAAATGTCAATCAAAAGCTGTATTTGGGGCACGGTTTGATCCAAAGGTAACATTAAGTTGATCGACTGTAAACAACACCCGGGCCACCGCTCTCTGAATATTAGCAAGATTAGGAGGGGAAAGTTCGCCTTTCTTTATTTGTTTGGCTAAGAAGGTCTTGAAAGTACGATTGGCTCGCTCCACAATTGCCTGACCGGTGCAGTTATAGGGGATGCCATGTGTGAGGACAATGTCCCAGTGCTTGCAAAATGCAGCAAAGGTAGAAGAGACATAGGCGGGACCATTGTCCGTTTTCAAGTGATGGGGCCAGCCCAGGGCCGTGATGGCACAATAGAGATGGGTGATGACATGATTGGCCGTTTCACCTCGCTGGAGAGTGGCATGAATCGCACCTGAGAAGGTGTCGATGGAAACATGCAAGCAGATCCAAGGTGAAAATTCAGGAACATGCGTGATGTCCTTCTGCCACAGATCACAGGACCCATGGCCTCGGGGATTTACCCCTGCCTCAGGGATGTGGGCCAGACCAGCAAAGCTAGGGCCGGCAGAAACAATTTGCTGTGCCTCAGAAATAGGAAGGTGAAAGTCAGGCGTGAGGGCACGGGCATTCTGATGAACTGGTGACTTTCAATAGGATCATAAAAAAGCGAGTGCACAGCTGCATCCACCCAAGCATTGCCTTTGGCAAGAGGCCCAGGTAGGGAGCTATGACTCCAGATGTGAGCAACAAAAAATAGCTCAGTGCGCACAGTGAGCAAGTTTTGAAGCGTTAAAAACAAGCTAAGTAAGTTTGAGTCAATACGCGGAGCGAGTTATGCCCCAGGAAGAGAAGTTAAAAGCTTAACTACATACAGGGAGTCAGAGATAAGATTGAATTCCTGCGGAAAGAGTTGGAAAGCAAGAAGAGCTGCAGCCAACTCTGCCCTTTGTGGGGAGGCTTGCAGCGCAGTAAAGCGGGTTTCCCAGTGACCACTCACCTCGTAGGTGACAGCTCCCTGGTTCCTCCCTCCATCGGTAAACACGGTAGGGGCTCCTTTAAGAGGAGAAGGGGACTGAACAGAAATAAGACAACAGGGGGCTGATTGCATCAGAGTAAAGTGAGGATCTGGGGGAAGGTAGATGAGCAGTGAGCCCCACAAAGTCTGAAAGGGCCAACTGTAACGAGGTAGACAACAACAAGGCAGTTTGAAGATCCTGCTTAGAAAAAAGGAAAACAATTTTTACCAAGTCTTGTCCAGCATGCTCAAGAGCGCGCTGTCGGCCCTGCAAGCACAGCAGGACCACAGCCTCCTGTAGGCACAACACATTTTGCGGTGGCCCGTGGCTGAGGTAAAGCCACTCAACCAGGTAGACTGAGCCTCCGTGTTCCATGCCCAGTACCCCCATGGGTGTGTGAGGCATGGGCAAGAGGTACAGTTGGAAGCCCATATGGCTAGACGGGAGGCAATCAACCCACCATTTGGACACAGCAGAGTTGACTACAGCTAGCGCTGCATGAACCTGAATTGGCACCGCAATGTGATCACTGGGGTGCCAGCCATAAGTTAACAGAGAGAAAAAGAGGGCTGAGCAGGTGAGTGGGCAGTGCAAAAAATGAGCGAACCTAATTGATGGTCCCCAACAGTTGTTGCAAGCGATTAATGAAATCTGGATAGGGCTCATTAGACTTCTGGCGTATGGAGGAAAAGGATTGTAAGGGAACTCCAGTAGGTGGGACCTTTTGCAGAGCACGGTAGGCGCACTCAGAGGCGACTCGGAGAGTGGCCTCAGGCAGGGCAATCTGCTGATCTACCGGGACAAAAGGACCATGGCCATAGAGTTGTTCCACTGTGTATTGTCCCCCAGAGTGAAGACCCAGGGTATGGCATTGTTGTTGGTATTCACTGTCCCAAACCACATACTGAGCAGGAGTTAGTAGCATCCGTATGGTGGTTTTCCAATCCTCTGGGACCAGGAGATGATTCCTCATGGTGGCCTCAAGGAGACCCTGAACATAAGGACTACTGAGGCCCATGACCCAAATCCCTTTTCGAAATTTCATAAGTAAATTGTAGGGCAGGGGCTTATACTATGTTATGGCCATTTGCGTCCTGTTGACCAGTATAATGGATAGGACAGAGACTTAGCAATTCAGTGAGTTCTTCCAAATCAGTAGTCCCACGCTCCATCTCTGCCTCAAGGACATGGCAGACCATGTTTCCCGGCCGGATGGTAGGTCCCCTGGGTGAATTACAATTGGAGGCTGCCTGGGCCAAAGTTGTCCAGCAGAAGGTGAAGGGGCGGCTACTTGATAGGCAGAGTATGCCAGTGGAAATTCTGTTAGTTTTCCCTTGGGCTGGACGGGGCCATGCATTTCGATCGTGTGTCAAGCCTGATGCCAGACACACAACATATCCACCGGTGCCCTCAGCAGGGCATGTTGGCTCGTTCCAACTTTTCCCCATGACCAGAGAGATAAGGAGCCCTCCTGGGGATACCAGGAACATTCTTTTTCTATAAGTTTCAATAGACTTTGTACCTGAGACAGGGTTGCGGACCCGCAGAACACCTGTATCAGATACCTAAGTTCCTTTGCCTGTTGCTTTTGAGGGAGTATTAAGTCTCCACCCATACTCACCAGTTAATGGGGTCACGGGGTCACGGCAACTAAAAGAGTGCACTCGAGGAGCCTATTCCAGGCGCTGGTGAGCCACAGTGTGACCCTAGCACAAGTCCCTGTTCGGGTGCCACATGAAGGACTGCACATGAGACACGGGTTGAAGGAGTAGCACACCAGTCTGCCGGAGTTGGCAGGGGTTATTTTATACACATCAGCATCTTACATAGGGCAACTGCGGTTGCCATATCAGCACATAGCACAACAAGAGAATCAACACGAGGAGACAACTGTCTCAGGTGAACATCCTTTTAGCAAACGGTCTTATCAGCAGCTAAGCCTCAAGAGGATGAGATGCATTGTGTCGCAAGACGGAGAGAAGAACAGGATGTTCTCAGGCCCGAGCTGGTGTCCCAGCTACCAACCTTTCCCTCACCACTGACCACTCTCAGAGGCAGAGGTTGTAAGTTTTTGCATAGATACCTGGGATGAAGTGTAATTTCACCACAGGCAGCATATCACCCAAATTATATCTCTCATCAGCAAACCCCGAGCAATCAGATCCATGTTATCAGCAATGGCTTAATTTATCTTAACAACCTCTAGACCCTGCTAAGTCCATAGTTTTTAACCACACTTACCATAACAGAACAGTGGCAGAATATATGGTGGTGGGAGGCAAGCCATAAAATTTCCCCACCACATTAAGACAAGGGTAGTCATCTGTGGAAGGCTGAATAATTGCTGTAGATGGCATGTAACATTTTTTTTCTGCTCTTCAGGTGGCCTTTCCTGTAGTTACCAGCCCTTTGTCAAAAACCTAGTATCTACTGACACTGACTGAAAGGACAAAATGTGTTTATCAGGGGTCATTTCGTAGAAAAAGAGGTACAGGAGCTCATTAGCATAACTCATTAGCATAACTTATTTGCATATGCCACACCACCTGACATCACCGGAAGTATGTCAGAAGGCAAGAAAAAGAAGGAAAGAAAGAGAGAGAGAGAGAGAGAGAAAGAAAGAAAGAAAAGAGCGGTGGAGGAAGGAAGGAAGAGCTGGCAGAGAGGGGACAGCTACTAAACCAAGCCTCAGAAATTCCACTATTCTGGGAGGATAGCTTCAGTGGTGGCTGAAGCCTTCAGAATACAGTCAGGGGAACAAGGGAAGGCTAAAGCCTTCAGAATACAGTCAGAGGAACAAGAGCCTTTCCAGGGGATGGGGTCATTTTGCTGCAGCCATGACACAAGCAGGCATTCCCCCGTGGGGGGGGACTGGCATCAACTCCCGGAGCTGCGCTCCCCCAAGCTCCTGCTCGAAATGCCCCCTGGTGTTTATCACCTTAAGCAATGTTTTGGTCAGCTCTGCTGCCTAAAAGCTGCACTTGTACTTGATATACAAAATGAAGAACAAAATGGATGACCACTTGGTGAATGAGGAAGAGAGATGGTGTCAAAGTTCATCCTTCTGGTCTTACTGCTAGAACATTTTCTCTTATTTTCAGTGAGATGAAGCTAGGAGTGAAATTCCATTCACAGAATGGAACTTTCCCAAAGTGTTTTGTACCTCCTTAATAAGATAGTTTTGCATAGGAAAGAGTAACTCTTTTCATAGGACTCTTTACTCTTTTCTACTGCTACAGACAGACTAACATGGCTACCCCTCTTCATGTTCTGCATAAAGACATTAGGAAGTTGAACATAACAATGATTGTTCATGGGACATCATCTGAACTGTACACCCTCTCCATGCAAATACTAGCTAACAATGTGTCCAAAAGTCTGGTGTAGGGTTGCAAGACCTCAAATGCCAAATCAGCAGTTCTCCCTTATAAAAAAATCTGATCCTTAGTTGTTTGTTTGTTTGTTTATTCTTCATATTTATACCCCGCTCTCCCTGCAAACGGGCTCAGATGTTCCGGGCTGCATGGCTGCGGTCTTGGCATTGTAGTACCTAATCCTTCCTTATCACTGACCTTTCACATCTGTAGTTTGATGTGTCAAGTATGCAAGGCTTAAACACGTGTCAGCAGGGCACTTACAGAGATCCCATGTGGAAGTCTGTATACCAGTTGGTGCCCTAGGCAATATGTCTGCAGGCACTGAAATGCATATATGTCCTTCTGGTGCTCCTATGTTCTATATGTTAGAATGCATGTATCCATATAATCAAATACCAATTTATTCCCAACAGAAGCAGATATAACTATCCTGGTAATCAGTTATCTGAATAAACAAGTCCAGTGAGAGTTCAGCACATTTCTCCAAAAACTTCAAAAGGAAAAGACTTGCTCCTCTGCCTCAAGTTCTGAGAAAGTCATGCTAGCAAAGTATTAAAGGTCTTCATGAATAAGTTCCCTTCATCAACCTTTTTCTGAAGACTGATTCATCTCTGGAAAGAAATGAATGGCAGTGAACAGCCTTAGGTGTAAAGGAAAATGGGAAAATTACTCCTATAAATGTGATTCATAATATAGTATCTGCCCACCTATTGATGGTACCCTACAAGAACAAAAAATGCTCTTTCAATGACCCTGTAACATTCCCCCCCCCCCGAATGGAATGTGTTCTCCTTTCTTTCAGAATTGCAATTCAAACTGACAGACTAGGCACAGCTGCACATGTCTTTGTACAGAGATCAGATTCATTCTTAACACACAGTGCCGCAAAGTAGTGTAATGCAACTGGGCAAGTTTGTAGTTCAACCATAAACTCAGTTGCTAGCTCAAAGCAAGCTATTATTTCACAGCCCTAGCCCACTTCCTAAAAAATATAGACAATCACACTGAACTACATTACATAGTTGTTGTAAAGGTTAACGTTGTTAATGTTATCAAAATTATTTTCACAAAAGATCTATGTCAGCTAGTGCTGCCATCTCTCCCGGGTGGGAGTTATCATCTCTTTCCTGCCTACGTAGCCTGGGTGGAATGTTGAGTTTTGTTTCTGCTGCAGCTGCCTTATCGCTTGCCGCCTAGCTCTGACCATGGTGTCTGGTGCAGCTTCTTCCCTTGGGAACCTGTAGCCATTATTTTACGTGTGCTAGTGTAATATGATTGGGCTTATTTGGCGGGGTTTTCCTTTGAATTCTGTACAGCTGTTCATCATTTGGGATCCCTCACCATTACTGACACAGAGTGTGTACAGATGACCTACTACCTTCTCAATAAACTACTTCTAGTTAAGAAACGTAGTTGGGACTGCATTTGTGGGACTCTGGCAGTCTACATGGATCCTAGGGTTGCCAGGTCTGGGTTGGAAAATACCTGGAGACATTGGGGGTGGAGCCAGGAGAGGGTGGGATTTGGGGAGGAGACGGGCCTCAGCATGGTACAATGCCATACAGTCCACCCTCCAAAGCAGCCATTTTCTCCAGGGGAGCTGATCTCTGTTAGCTGGAGATAGGGTTACCAGCCTCCAGGTAGGGCCTGGGGATCTCCTGCTTTTACAACTGATCTCCATCTGACAGAGATCAGTTCCCCTGGAGAAAATGGCTGCTTTGAAGAGTGGACTCTATGGCATTGTACCATGCTGAGGCCCCGCCCCTCCCCAAACTCCACCTTCTCCTGACTCCACCCCCAAAGTCCCCAGGTATTTTCCAACCCAAACTTAGCAACCCTAGCTGGAGATCAATTGTAAAAGCAGGGGATTCACAGACCCCACCTGGAGCTGGGAACCCTAATGAATCCTTTTTGTTTTGTTCCATGGTAGCAGTTGACTGGATAGAATGCTGGAGCTGTGAGAGGAGTTAACTGTGAAGTGACAGCACAGGAAGTTTACACAACTAACCATACTCCCAGTTGCAGCATGACAGAAATATAAAGGTGTAACCACTGAAGGTAAAATCCATTCACTGACTACTAGCCAAACAGAGAAAGGATGAAGATTCTGAAGTATGGCTGGCAGGAGAAAAATAATCTTTAAAAATCACCATCATGTGATGCTATGATGTCACTTTCAGGGGAAACCCAGACATGATGTCAGTCTGCTCTAGGAATTGTAAGAAACTCTATAGTTGAGACAAGTTCAAGAGTGATAGCAGAGCTGAGGCTATTACCAGGCCTAGTCAGCCAACAAGAAACACAGAATTATGAGGAATATGTTTTATGCTCTGACTGTGGGAAATCACAACTGGAGATGTGGTTGAGGACATATCAGGGAATTAGGTGTTACAAGAAGGGGGGGACCGGCGATACTCGCGGGGGGGGGGAGCTGTCAGCCCCTCGGTGCTTCTTCCTCCCTCCTGGCCCCCGGCCCACTCTCACTCGGGCCTGGTGTTGCTTCCCCCTCCCTCCACTTCCCTCCCTCCCACCCCCCTGGCCCATTTTTGTTCGGGCCTGAGTGGCGCTAAGCCACTCGGGCCCAGCGTTTCTTCCCCCCCGCCGCCCTCCACCCCTCCTCCATTCACCGGACAGTGGCCCGGCGAGGCCCAAGGCCCGGCGTGCCCCCTCCCCCGCTCTCAGAGCCGGCGGTGAGGCCCGAGGCCCGCCGCACCACCACGCTGCCTCCCCCTGCCCCCTTCCCCCTGAGACTCCCAGCGGGCCTCGGCAGCTCTTGCCGGGCCCGCCGGTTGCCCCCTTCCCCCTCCTCCCACCAAGAGGGAGGCCCATGATACTCGTAGGGGGGGAGAAGGAGCTGAGGCCAGCAATCTCTCCCCCGGCGCCCGTCTGCCCCCCGCTCCTTCCCTTCCCCCTGTCTCTGGTGGGCCTCGGTGGCGCTCGCTGAGCCCGCTTCTCCCCCTTAGGGCCTTCGGCAGGCCTCAGCGGTGCTCACCAGGCCCGCCTCTTCTTCCCCCCCGGGGCCTTCAGCGGGCCTTGACGGAGCTCGCCGAGCCCGTTGCTTCTTCCCCCCCAGGGCCTTCGGCGGGCCTTGGCAGCACTCACCGGGCCCGCCACTTCTCCCCCCCGGGCCGTACCACCGCCGGGCCGCTGGCTTGGCCACAGCTGCCGCCGCCGCCCGGCCACTCGTCTGCCGCCAGTATCCAGGTAAGTCCATTCCCTGCGCATGCGCAGGGAACGGGTTTTTACTTTTGGGGGGATTTTACTATCCCCTCGGAATTTTTCTTCACTCTTTAGATTTTTCTGCAGGCGGGGGGGTCACCCCCCACCTGCAGAACCCCCCCTCTGCCCTCCAAGTGCCCCCCCACGCGGAATTAGGTATCCGCACGCGGGGGGGCACTTGGCTATTAGATATATAGATATTTACTGTTACTTGTTTCTACACACACACACCCCATTGTTTTGTCAATTGGCTCATGGCCACTATTTTCCGGTTGGAGATACTATACATTTTTTCCAAATTAAAATAAATATTTTAATTCCTCCCATAGATTACATTATCCTTCTGCCAGTGTTTGAAAACCCTATGGATGGTATTAGCACATATCCTTTATTTTAAAATTGCCAACCGCAAAGTGGAGCCTGGAGATCTCCTGGAATTACAACTGATTTCCAGATGACAGAGATCAGTCCCCCTGGAGGGAAAGGCTGCTTTAGACACTAGGGTATTATACCCCACTGGGGTCCTTACCATCACCAAACCTTGCCCTCCACAGGCTCCATCCCAAATATCCAGGAATTCTCCTGTTCATGTAGTTATGTGTCATTTATGTGAGGGTTCAAAGCTGGAACAAAATCTCTGAACTGAACTCTGGACTAAGGTAATTGTATGGGGATTACACAATATTCACCCACTGGTTTTTCTCATTTTGTAATTTAGGAAACATGGGACTTGGTAAGCTAGAGTGATGCCCTATACACAACATTGGGGGCCTTGTCATTTCCCTCTCAGAAAAGTCTTATAGCTCCCCCACAGCAAGGCTGGCAGATGCTAAATCAAATAATTAGAAACCAAGGATAAATCACAATTGTCCATTATCACTTTTTGGTATAGTTAATGAAAATGAAACGCCAAAAAGGAATGTCTGTGAGGGTGAATAATCAGTGGCATCTTTCATGTACTTGTTTTCTTACAAAGGGGAAAGGGGCTTGAATAACGATGAGGTACATGATCTTGCTGAGTAGCACAATGAGCTACAGAACTCCATGTAAATAATTCACAGTTTCATTCAATATTGTGTTCGATTTCATCAGCCTGACTGCCAATCTGGTTTTGATAAACTCTAGGTATCTTTTGCCTTAAGTGTGCTTACTGTACATTAAAGAAGATTGGTTTGGGGGTATATTTGCATGTCAGCTAAATGGGGGGGGGGGCATAGTATGAAGTATTTTAAATAGGCAGCCTTGATTTGTGTGAATTCCCCCCCGCCATAATGCTAAGTATGGCATTTATTTATTTATTTTTAAATCTCCTTCAGAAATGGCTTGTTTTGGTTATTGAATGAAGTATATGAGAGTTTTGTGTTAAAGTCAGCTAAATATTGCATTTATTTATAAACATGACAAATTTAATAGGGCAGGATCAGTATTTGAATTATTGATTGTGAAATATTTAAACACAGAGTAAACATCCATCAGTGTACTCAAAAGGTTTAGGGACAGATTTATGATGTTTGAGTTTTTCTGTTTTAGCTGGCACTTAGCATTTCTATTAATTATAGCCCCATACTTATAGTTTCTGAAGATTCTGTTACGTTTAAATATTGTCTATGCAACTGAAACATCTTTTTCTATTAAGGTTTAATATACCCATTGACTTAGGGAACAAATTTTATTTGGCAGTGTAATTTACAAGGGACAAATCTTTTTGTCCAGGTGTCAGTGTTATTTTTGATTGTAAGATGCCCAGTATCATCTTCTCTATGTCTATGTGCTAAAATTATGCCAAACCATGCTGATTTATCAGTTCTGTGAACGGCAGAAATTATGAAAATGTGCATATGTTTGCTTTCTTTGCATAATCTCTGCCTGTTAACTTTTGCCGATGATCAGAGAAATTCACTGACCAGTGGAAATGCATGCACAGTTTAAACTTCCGCTTCTGGGTTTCATCAGGTCCACATATTTATAATTAAAAATAGCTATTTTCATGATAGCTAGAAACTTGCTTTTTACAAAATGGAAACTGTCATTTTTTGGAGTGCTGAATTTAGTTACCAGTACACAGTTTGACACAAGATTGTGGCATAAATTAAAATACACCATTAGCTGTGCAGCCTGTATGGTAATGGTAGAGCTGAGTGATTCACCAAGTGCCAGTGAAACATTAATGAAATACCTCAATTTCCCTCAAGGAAATGGAAAGTCCTCTTTATAAGACTGCTACAGAAATTAAAATGTTTGGCAATGAACCACTCTATTTGAATTTTTTGTGAAATGAGATATAGGGATGGATGCTTGTTGCACTGTTCAGACAGTGTTATAAAAGTCACATTTCCCTGCAAGATTCAAGCCCAGTAGAATATTAAAGACCAACTAGATTTCCAGGGTATAAGCTTTCAAGAGTCAGACCTCCCTTCCTTACTCAGCACTTAATTCTGTAACACACCATGCACATGACATTCAAATATGAAGCAACCGAAAATGAAGAGCGCTAGACCCTGGCTAGTACTTGGATGGGCAGCCTCCAAGGAAGACTCTGCTGCAGAGGAAGGCAATGGCAAACCGCTTCTGCGTCTCACTTGCCTTGAAAGCCCCTTGCTGGGGTCTCCATAAGTTGGCTGCAACTTGGCGGCACTTTATACATACACACACATAAAATTTCTCAGTGACAAATATTAAGGCTGCTATCCTGGCAACAGAAGTGCTGTGTTGATAGAAGTGGTCTGAATCTTGTGCAACAAATAAATGGGTAACAATTTATTCATTTATTTAATTTCTACCCCACCCTCCCCTCCATGGCAAGCTAAGGGCGGCTTACATGAAATTTTTACACAACTAAAACAAATATAGATAAAATCATAAACAATATAAATATAAAAACATTACAAAGTGCTAGTGCTACATGGTTCATACATGACAGCAGGCATAAGCAGCATCCAAAAAAAAATCAGCTACTATCGTAGTCTGGGTTGTGCAGGCTGTTAAATGATGTTAATATTGATGCTGATGTTAACATTGGGGCCAGGACCTCAGTTTGTATGTGGCTCCCTGGTCGAGTGTACAGTTATAGCACTATGAAGCAATCATCTGGACAAATTCCAACTTGATCACTTCAACATACTACCAAAGATCTGGCTTTACCTGGAGCAGCTTCAGTCCTGCACTAGTTCCTAGAACACCAAGTACATCTGGTAATAAAGCTGTTTTGGTGCTTGGGGGGGGGGGGGCAACAGTGGGAGGGCTTCTAGTGTCCTGGCCCCACTGCTGGACCTCCTGAGGGCACCTGGTATTTTTGGCCACTATGTGACAGCATGTTGGCCTGTATGGGCCACTGGCCTGATCCAACATTGGCTTCTCTTATGTTCTTATGTTCTTGCTTCAGTGAATAGGCCACTTAACTACCCAATTAGTTTTACAGTAAGTAACTCACAACTCCAAAGAGAAGGCAATTTTTATGGACCCAGTCTTACCTAGGTAGGAAATATTATCCAGATAGGAAATTAATGTCCTGATCTGGATGGCCCAGGCTAGCCTGGTCTCATCAAATATCGGAAGCTAAGCAGTGTCAGCCTTAGTTAGTACTTAGATGGAAGACCACCTAGGAACTCCAGGGTTTCTAGACAGAGGCCAGCAATAGCAAACCACCTCTATTTTTCTCTTGCCAGAAGTGACCTTTGACTTTCTTTCCACAACCAGGAAATGCATTAATACTTGTGCAAACCTGGAGTAGGCCAAAGGTGAAAAACCATACACAATGCCCTAAGTATGTTGGGGGGGGGGGGGATTAGGGAAGGTACTTTTCTAATAACATTTGAATTTGTTTGTATCTGGAAATGGAAGCAAAATACTTTATAACTAACGCCTTTGTGCAAACTGCATACAGTTTCCATTAATATCAGCTGGGATAGCAAAAAGGAAGTTTTCTCCTTGAATCCTGCACATTAATTTGAATACTGGCATAAGAACAAGAAAAAAATCTGAAACATCAATGGTTTATCTAGTCCAGCTAGTATTCTGTCTAGTAAACAACTCTTCATTAGTGGAGCCAAAAAGGAAGGATGCATTCCACCAGTCATTACGACCATTATTTATTAGCTAGGTTAGATAGACCACTGGTCTTTTGGATGTTCTTTCTTGTATTATTATATCCACAGATTTCTGTACAGACTCTGAAGAGTGATTATGTGGCAAAAAAACCACCAAGAAACCTTCAAGAATGATCCAACCACAGTTAAGAACTTCTGAGTTCAGCAGATTCCACATTAAACAAGTGTATAACACTCCCCTATATAAATTAATACGACATTAAAAGTGCTTAATTTCTGTTAGATTACACCTCTGGTTTTTGTGTTTTTTTTTTAAAAAATCCATTACAGACACTGTGGTCATGTCACCTTTTGTTCATTGATTTACTGCTAGAGTTTTGGTAAAATATGGGCATACTTTTGATCACAAATATTTCAGCCTGGCATTCTGGTGCATATTTGCAAGTACATGCAAAGCAGGCATATGCCAGAAAGGCAGTAAAGTATAATGAAAAAGTGGAGGCCTGGAAGAATACATAAATAACACACATTCAGCAGTAATAATTGAAATGGGATGGACGAGTTATAGCAGCCCTGGGACATAAGTAAGTTACATGCCCTTGACTTTTTCTGGTTGTAGTTGCAATTGTTATCCCATGATTCATTGATCATGAATAATAGTCAAGCCACATCAACTCTTCTGGCATATTCTTCTCCTAGTTTGATGGACTTTCATGTCTCACAAGGGATCCTACGATCTTTGTTATGAGTTCCTAGTATCACTGCATGTCGCTTAGCAGCCGGGTGTACATTCTGTTTCTTATTCTCTAATATTCTGTGGTGATGATGCTTCTTCCCATTCTAAACAGCTTCCACTTGCAGAACAAGTCTGAAATTATTTATATTTCTACATAAACAAAGAAGCGTTAGGTGCAAAGGGAGACATCCTACTTTCAAGCAAAGAAAGATTTCATCCATAGCTAAGAGTCATTCCTTTGGCAGAACATGATATATTAACCTGCTTCTGTACATGATCTCATCACGTCTGCATAATACATCGCGCAGAATTCTCTGTAAATTAACATCTAGCTTTAATTCCATAGCACAGCTCATGTTTCCTTATGACTTCCGGTATTATCATACACTTCAAATCGATGCCGCTGATCACAGAATAAAAATAAACCTTACAGAAGGCAATTTTGTGAGGTATTCTATTAGTTTCATAGTCCAGTCCTAAACAAATTAACACCCTTCTAAGCCCATTGACTTCAATGGATTTAGAAGTGTGTATCCCTTACAGTGCAATCCTAATGAGGGTTTTAATGAGGTGATTTTAAAATTCTCTCATTTTAAAATTGCTAATATTTAATTTTTAAAGGAATGTTAAAATAAGAGTATAACTTCAAGAAGATCAGTAAGACAGATTTTGTTCTGTGATGATGGAAACAATCCTACCAAAGTTTACACACATTTAAATCCTGCTGATTTCAGTGAAAACATTGAAATCAGTATCTCGATATTTAGATATAACCCTGAAGCAAGGATTTGTTGCAGGAATTGAAACTGTGATACATGAAAGTATCCCATCTGTAAAGAATACCCCAGTCCGGTTCAGTGAAATCCATTTAACTGAATATGACAGCTCACACTAAGGTGCTCCAGGTGTGTACTACAGAATATATGGAGCTCTAAACTGCAATGAAATACACACTCATAAGATCTACTTGTGCATCTGTATGATTTTTCTTCATTTTTCCAGTCAGGGTTTTAACTGACTCTGGGCATAATGTGTAATCTGTATTCAGATGGTACATTAACACTACATTTTCAGATTTTCTTCATTCCTTGCAAAATTGTTGGTTTTGATCTCTGGTGTGGACTTTCAGAAAAGAGCATTGGGAAGTGTACTTTCATATTTATAAAGATGGCTTTCTTTCCATTAACATTGTTAAAAACAACTTGCACCCTACAATCATAGATAGATTCCCGGCTGCCACTGTAAATCCAAGGATTCTTCCACTGTGTAGGAGAATTTGTACATACTTGTATTCATCTGTCGCAAGTTTGATTTATTCCTGAATTGAGCTTAAATCTGATGCTAGCTCTATGCATGAAGGCTGCTTGGGCACATGCTCTTTATACCACTCCATTCCATTTGATGACTTTAGCTGTGCTGGACTGATGGGTGTCATTATAAGAGAGATTTTGGATCACATGTTTTGACCACCGAATGCTTAAAAATGCCTTATTTTCAGACCATTTATTAATTAAATTGTCTTAGATTATATGTTCACCAAAGTTCAGTTTTTTTGCTAGTTATGGAAACACCCCTTTTGGTACTCCTAGGAAAGAGGCAGGATCTCTGTAATGGGAGGACCACTGAAAAGTACTAACTTGTGCATGTACTCCATACAGCAGACTCAGCATTTAAAACTTTCTTATTCGCTTGAGAGCTAGTCCATGCACAGCAGTGCTGCCTAGGTCAAAAGACAGTAGAAACCCAGTGTGTACAGGGTTGAGCTCATGAAACACTGTACGAGGGTGGAGTGCCTTTTTATACTTGCCATGTGAAGTTTCCACATGGGATGTTGCATTGACACTACAGTTGACATTTTCCAACATACTTGGGAGGCACAAGCATTGTTGTTGTATGTATGATACCCTTAGGCTTTTTGTATTGGGTATAATATCCCTTTATTATTCTTACACACTTTTTATTCTGTTCCTAAGTGATAAGGGGATTGGGAGCCATCATAATTCCTGAAAAGTGCTGTTAACTTTCATTGTATGGATGTCATGATTCAACTGATATATAAATTATTTGGCTGTGTGATTGGGTTTAATATGACAAAATCACTAATAGTACACTTAGGTTTAAGATATTAGCAATGCATCTTGTTGAAAGATGAGCCCCTGTAGTATATGAGCAGGCTGAGCTTATGGTATAACATTACTTTAAGTAGTTGACTCTTACATATAATTGGCATCCAGAAATACTTGACAATATGCATGTTTTTTACTGCAGTAGGAAGGGTTCTGTTTCAAAACACCTGGAGTACAAAGTTCAGAAACAGCCACATTCAAAATAAAATGGATGTACCCAAGTAGCCATATATAACTTCCATGAAAAGGAAATGATGGTATATCTCATTCCCATTTATTTTGTCTAGGTTTCAATGAAATCTTTGAGCCTCTGGTTCAACTAGATTCCTACATACTTGCTTAACATTTAAAGGATGTGAATATTCCAATGAAACCACTAGGGCTACTCATGTGCTTAGATTTAATCACTTGCTTAAGTGCTGTGCTGGATCAGAGCCAGAATCAACTCAAAAACTAAAAGAAAGCTCAGTATATCACAGGTGTGTTAATACTTTCAAGGTTCTGAAAATAAGGCATAAGTAAAAAAGTAAAAAGAGATCTGAAGTACTGAGACAATTTTCTCATTTCAAATTCATAACCTGAAACAGCATTCACAGCTTCACCAAAAACCTGAAATAACCTTTATGAACTTTGCTACTTTAGATACTCATTAAAACCCTAGATCCATAAATCTATTCAGCCAATTAACAGTACTTTTCTAGGCCCATTGACTTCAATAAACTTAGAAGCAGTAACTCTGTTTAGGATGGCACTGTTAAATCTCATGAAAATAATTGGGAATCAATTGGTTTCACCCCAGTTGTGTGTTGACTTCATTTTTGCATTATGTTGCAAATTTCCTTCATCAAGCCACATAGCTCAGTCATTCACTGAATAATGAACTTCAGAAAGTGTCCTCATCAGAATTGTTTTAAATTTCATAAATTATAGTATTCATTTGCAGAAATTGCAGAAACATTGTTCATCTCAGCTTTGAAGCTCCTTTCCTCTTAATTTCACCCTTGCCTTTCATATATCTGTCTTCAAACTGTCATGTGTGGCAAAACACCTGTCTTGAGCTGGAGGACTTAATTGCTTTTCTTGGAAAACTCTATGGTCGAATGGACTCTCTGTGTTGTAGAGGTTAGAGTGTCAGACTAAGATCTGGGAGAACCAGGTCTGAATCTCACTCTGCCATGGAAGCTTGATGGGTAGCCTTGGGCTAGTAACATGTTCTCAGCCTCATTTACCTGACAGGGTTGTGAGAATAAAATGGAGGAAAGAATTATGTAAGCCGCCTTGGGTCCCCGTTGGGGAAAAAGGTAGGATATAAATGAAGTAAAATAAAATAAACTCTTGTTTTCTTTAGATGATGTAAAAAATGCAAGGAAGTGAGATGCAGGGAAAGAAGAGAAGAGGCAATGGGTGGATGTGATGTTGTAGGGTTTCACAAGATACTAGTGAGCAATGCCAACTGCATGCTTTGTCAACTTCTTTGGGGGAGGGGGGCATTCTGTTTTAGAGAGTGGAACACTGTCATTCCTAAAGAATGAAAATGAGGAAACACTCCCTCCAGGAACAAGAAGAAGAAGAAGAGATTGGATGTATATCCCGCCCTTCACTCACTTGGAGTCTCAGAGCGGCTTACAAACTCCTTTCCCTTCCCCTCCCCACAACAGACACCCTGTGAGGTAGGTGAGGCTGAGAGAGCTCTGAGACAACTGTCCTTGAGAGAACAGCTGGTACAGAGCTATGGCTTGCCCAAGGTCATCCAGCAGGTGCAAGTGGAGGAGTGGGGAATCAAACCCGGTTCTCCCAGATTAGAGTCCGCGCACTTAACCACTACACCAAACTGGCTCACTGAACAAGGCAATTTGATACTTCTTCTGTCCCCTTATTCAGAACAGCTAAAGCAGGTTCCCCCTACATAGTGTCCATGGGCGCCATGGTGCCCACTAGTTTTTAATCTGGTGCCTGCCAGGCTTGAGACAAGGCTTATTAATGGTTTCCCTCATTCAAATTAAAGTGTGTTCCACAGCTGCAATAGTAGCCTGGAGGATCAGGAGGACTGGTCAGCATCCCCCCTTCAAGGCTTTCCTTGTTTTTATTCTTTTCTTTCTCCTTTCCTCATCCCTGGGTTTCCCAGGGATTCTTTTTATTCATTAATATCTTTCTCCATCCCTCCTCTCTGGTTTTACTAACTTTGTTTTTATTCCTTTTCTGATATTCTTCTGCAAAGCAAGAACGGGGGTATTGTATGTGGCTCTGCCTCTTGTAGCAACCATTTTGGGGTGGTGCTCACCAAACCCTCTCAAAATTCCAAAGGTGCTCACAGGCTCAAAAAAGGTTGGATACGCCTGAACTAAGGGATGAAAGAAGTCATTATGTAACCAACTGATTAACAGGAATAATGTATTATTAGTCCAGATCTCACCAGTCTGTAGATCACCCTACAGCAATCAAAATACAACAAATGTTATCACAGTTGTGATTTGACTATTCATTGCCACCTATTTATAGGTTGACTCTGAAAGATCAGTGGTTTTCATGAGTCCAAAGAGACTTTAGGCCAAGATTTCCACAATTAAACCCAACACACCACATCTACGACATCATATGTATATCCTCATGGGATAGGAAGTGAACCCTCTACTGAAAACAATTGTTATGCCAATCTGCTACATGTACATGACTTGACCAGTCAGCTTCCTTAGACTGAGAGTTATTTTCAAACTTCTGGAGAAGGAGACCTACCAATTTCACTGATGGCCCTAAACAGTTTTAGCTATGATAATACTCAGTGCAATAGTGGCTGTATCAGCACCTTATTAACACCACCATCCAAAGATGTCTTTGCTGAATGAAGTGTGTCAAGTAAATAGATCATCCAAAGGGCATTTGCCCTTGAGGAAAGAAAATGGCTTTATGAGATCTAAGTTATTTCAATCCATCACATCAATGAACCAGGAAACAAGAAGGATCTGCACAATAGGCAGGAACAGCTCTGAAGAAATTGTTAAGCTTCATCAGGCCAATAATGCATATTCCAGAAAAATAACTCCCTAAATGTATATCTATGAGATAGATAGTAATTGCTCCAACAGAGCCATTATAGCCTATTAGGTCAATATTCTGCATTGCTAAAGTGCTTTAATTAATACACATTTACATAAGATATCGGGAGTTTCTCTCTGAGCCATGACGCAGTAGGAAAAATGTGGAGTGCAGACCTCATATGCATTGCAATACACAGCATATTTGACATTCTGTTATTTGTTTTAATTTATTAAAAGTGCCTGTCAGAGACTCAAGGCACCAATTACGTTACTAACAGCATGAGTATCTCCATATTCATCAGCCAGTGTGTTCCATGCTTCAGGAAATGAAGGGAATTATATGTTTATGGACTGTACGAGAGAGGATGATGTTCTTAAAGCTCTGCCAACTTGGCCTCCATTGCCAATTGCTTTCTTACTTTTTGGAGGCATAAAAAAGTGACTGTGAACTACAGATGACTGCTGTTCCATTTATTTATGCAAGTACTCACTCGATCTTTGTACAAATGCATCTTAGGTCCTTGCTTCGGCACCCTCATGAATTTCTGTTTCACAATTTAAGGTCCAATTCAAATATTTGAAATTCCTCTGTGGCTAAGAAATATCCCATCCTGCCTGTATGAACAGAACATGTAACCATGGATGTCCCAGGTCAGAATCACTTCTTTGCCTCAGCTACACCAAAAGCCGCTCTGCATGGATAATTTTCAAGCATCCTGAACCAGGATGCCATGGAGAGTAAATTATAAAATGTTAGCCGACATATAAAGCAATGCAAATATTGTTGCTGGAAAACAAAATAATTGGTTTAAAAGTTATGTTATTTAGATTGTGCATTGACCATGAACATCTTATTACCAGTATCTTTTCTGTGATGACAAAGTGTGATTCCACCAGGGATTCTTTTTTCTAGCACATTTTGGATTCTATGGTTGCACAAGTGAAAGACACTACCGATCGTGGATCTTTCCTAGGGTTGCCAGGTCCCCTTGGCTTGCCAGTGGGGGGCTTTGGGAGGCATTCTGAGAGAGGGCGGGATCATCCCCAATGTGATGATGTCACTTATATGTGATGTCATCACCTGGGGGACACAGCCACAAGTGTTGCCTGCGTACAAGAAGCATTTAAAGGGACTTACCCAAGCTTCCAAGCCCTTCTGCAGACCCCTGACAAACTCCCCGCTCACCCCGTTTGCCACCACTGAGAACACTGCTGAGAATGCCACCAGCCAGCAATGGAGCCCCAGATCCAGCCCTGCTGCTGCAACACCTCATGCCTCTGGAAACTGGCACCCCACCTCCTGGGATCCCTCAGAGCTTTACCAAAAAGGGATAGAGGGCAAGGCTCTTGAGACCCTGAGGCAGAACCCCATCATAAGCATGCCAGGTTGGGCCAGGGAGAGGGGGGGAGAAAAGGGGGGAACTTTGGACCTAGGCAAGGCACTTACCCAGGGCTGGAGCCAGAGCCTCGGGAGAAGGTAGGAATCTTTCCCCCACACACACACACACACATGCTCAACAGGGAAGGATGCCAAACACAGACATGTCCCTTTCCAACAAGGAAAACAGATGCTCACAGAAGGCACAGAGGAGGAGCAAGGAGGGGTGGATTTAAGAGGCAGCAGGGGAAGATTTATGCGAAAGGAAGAGGGCCCTTTAAATCTTTCAGGAGGGGAGGCAGAGGGATTGTTGCTAGTGGTCCCACTTGGGGCAGGGCTTCCCCACCAGCCAGCTGGCCAGTGGCGGGCAGGAGCCCTTGAAATCAGGAGATCCCCCACCCCCACCTGGGGACTGGCATCCCTAATCTTTCCCTGCTTTCCTTGCCACAACAAGGCACAACAAGGGGGGATCACAGGACCCCCCCCCAACAAGAGCAAGAGTCCCATTGGCTGAAAACAAGGTGGGACAATTTTCACCTAATCTCTTGTCCTCACTGCATTTCACTGTGCCAGGTAACATTCTGTCCATAGAGTCCCCCAGACCCCAGGCAATGCTCTTTTGTAAATTGCAGAGGGCTGCTGTAAGAAGAGAAAGGCAAGGAAATACCCAACACTAAGTGCCTTCTGCTTTTGATGCCTGAGGATCCAATCCAAAGTAAGCACTATAGTCCCAAGTAAAGCCAAGCAAACTCATACCAGCCTTTCAAGATATTTTAAGATTATGATTTTAAACTATTATAAATATCTTCATTAAAATATTTTATCATTCAGACAGTTTTTAAATGACATTATCCAAGGCAGAACTGACAACATGGTTGCACTTATCTGTGACTGTTGTTTATCAAGTGGTAATCCACACATAAGACAGCTGCAGAGAGATTTTAGAAACTCTAAGAAAGTAGAGGACATTCCTTTCCCCCCTCCCTTATGCTATTTTCCTCCCTTTTTCAGCATGAAAAGGAGAGAGAAGGAGCACCTTTCCCTCTGCCACTGGAGAGGTGTCATTACCAATAACTGCAGAGAAAAGAGAGCTCACAGCAGGGCAGGAGGGAGGGATGCATGACTGCACAGGTGACTACTTGATGAACAACAGTTACAGGTAAGTGCAACCATCCAACAGCCCAAGTTAAGTGTGGCCCTTCAGGAGTATTGACAGATCCTGTTTCAGTAGATAAAGCTGTTATCAATGATGTATTTTTGCCCCCCCCATTATTTAATTTATATTTAAAGAGAGCCAGTTTGGTGCAGTGGTGTAGTGGTTAAGTGTGCGGACTCTAATCTGGGAGAACCGGGTTTGATTCCCCACTCCTCCACTTGCATCTGGCTGGATGACCTTGGGCAAGCCATAGCTCTGTACCAGCTGTTCTCTCAAGGACAATTGTTTCAGAGCTCTCTCAGCCCCACCTACCTCACAGGGTGTCTGTTGTGGGGAGGGGAAGGGAAAGGAGTTTGTAAGCCGCTCTGAGACTCCCTTGGGGAGTGAAGGGTGGGGTATAAATCCAATCTCTTCTCCTCCTCTTCTTCTTCTTCTTAATTCTTTTTTTGTTGCAAGAAGATTGCCACTCACCTTATGTAGCATCAATGAAATTGCCAGTTCTCCTGTACGCGGATGACACTGTCTTGCTATCTAGATCTATAGTGGGTCTGTGCAAACTTGTCTATTTTCTAAATACTGCTGTAGGGAAGGTTTGGTAATTAATGCAGCAAAGTCTAAGGTTGTAATTTTTAGAGGCAAGCAGAAAGTAAGGGATTATAAATGGACTATGGCTGGTCTGCCTATGCAACAGGTCACTCAGTTTAAATACTTGGGAGTATTGTTCACTGCTGATCTTTTGTGGAGAACTCATGTGACATCGGTAATAAGAGCTGCAAACAGCATTGGGAAAGCACTCACTAGATTATTTTATACTTCAGGGGGACAATATGTACCTTCAGCGCTCAAAGTATTTAACTCTAAGGTAGCTGGCCATTTGTTATATGTTATATGCGGCTGGTGTATGGATAGAAGCTGTTACTGACGATACTGATAGACTGCTAATTAACTTTATTCATAGTACACCGGGGGGGGGGGAGGGATGAGTGGCCGGCATTGTTCTAAGAGCTGAAGTGGGTAAAATCTCTTATGAAGCTAGGGCATGGAGGAGGGCATTTATTCTAAAGCTAAAGATCCTGCAATCAGATCTGGAGCTAAGTTTGCTCAGTCTTATTAAATTAGACAATCATAAGAGCAACTGGGATCAGTCGGTGAATTATAAGCTAATGTGCCTAGGGATTTCAGTAGAATTGATGGGGAGAGTAAATGTCGATGAACTAAGATATCTGATTGAAATTCATTTGAGACATCTGGATTATAAAAGTACATCAGTAAGGTCAAGAAGAGTTTGCTCAACTTTCCCAGTTGGCATTCCCCTACCAGTTTATATCCGAATGTATTTTTTTGGTTTAACATATCCCAAATATAGGTGCATCTTTATGTTGGCACATCTTAATGCTTAAATATCTGCAGTCTTGTCAGGTAGATATGCTGGTATTCCATATTCAGAGAGAACATGCAATTGCGACCTTAACTGCATTGAATCTATTGACCGCACACTTTTAAGCTGCCCTTTTTAAAAACTTAGACAGGAGCTGATTTTCCCCCTGCTTAGTAAGAATTCTGCTTTTCTGCTGAGACTTCTAGGCTACTGATCAATGTAGATGTATGGGTTACATATAGGGTCACTAGATTTTTGCTTGCCATTGTAGAAATACTGAAGCATTCTAAAACAACTGCATAAACCCTATCCTTATGTGGGTGGCTTTCCATTAATTACTTAAACATAAACTCTCAGTGGCTGTTTGAGACCACTGGGTCGAATGAAGAGTAAAAGAAAAGAAAGAAAAAGGACTGGAGTGCTGCTCTTCCATCTTCTGCGTCTTTGGTGTCTTTGTGAATATACAGAGGAAGACTGCATTGCTGAAGAGACCATGGTGAAGAGCGTCAAAGTCACTTGTGATCAAGTCAAATGAGAGCTGAACAGCAAGGGACATTCAAATCATTCAAGCTCTTAGCGGAAATGAATGCAGGATACAATCTACCTGGAGATGGATTGAGCAGAAAGAATCTGGCACAACTTGCAGCCTGTGCACAAGACAAAAAAAGGTTTGGCTCCTTTTGGGGGGACTTAGTCCTGCCTGGGTGAAAGAGTACAGCTCTGCATACACAGAGATGGAGGATAGACTGGCAGAATGAAGCGCAAGGGAAGTGGGGCAAAAAGGCCCGGGGCAAGTTGTTGCGGGGCTTTCCGTTCACACTGCGTGGACTGATGTGGGACCATACCGAGTAGGAGGCAGAATGGAGCATTCACACTGCAGGGTGGCCCCTGGCGGCAGCACCCCAGTTGCCCATGGCTTTGGTCCATTTCGCCGACCTGTGTGTAGGCGCATGGGTGCATAGGCACAGCAGCAATTGGGGCAGGATCCCATGGCTGGGAGCTTTAACTCCACAAGCCAGAAGCATCACAGTGCATATGGGTGTTTATGTGCATCCCTGCCAGATCAGTGCGTTCACATTACCGGCGCCACTTGATTGCAGCCTATTTGCGTCCACACTTTCAGGAAGCAGGATCAATGCACACCCAAACGGCTTGAAACCAGTTTCACCAGGTACCTTTTTAAAGAAGGATGAAAACACTTCAGGACGGGGTGAGTACAGCACGGCAATGCCAGACAGCTGTGGCTGTGTGAACTGGCCTTCTTAATCCACTTGGGAAACATGCCTATATCAGGCCAAACTGCCAGTCTGAACTCGGCCTGAGTGTGTAGAAGGCATGTTCTTTGTCATCCCCAGGGTGAGGAAAGAGCACTGGTAAAGTGATGTCCTGCTATGAAAAGTAGAGACAATCTTAGGCAGAAAATGAAAAGATGGCTGTAGAACTACTCTGGAGTTTTTTAAAAAAATAGGAACCGAGGGTCATGGCAAAGGGCTTGAAGTTCACTGACCTGGCAGACAGATATTATAGCTACAAGGAAGATATGAGCAAGCAGAAAGAACAAGTGGCCAGGGCTCAAAGGTCTTGTTCATCAATTTTGTCAAAATGGGTGAGAGGCTTCATTGTAGGACAGGAGGTTGAACAAAGGGAAATTGATAGCGGATTCCCCTTAGGAAGTGTTTTGACTTTCTTGGAGAGGGGAAGACTTTCTCTTAATATGGATATGTAAGAAGGCTATGGATGCTAAGTGTGCTCTGATGGAAGTGGATGACAGTCCTTCATGAACTAAATGTACAAAGTAATAAAAAATGTCTCCCAGGAGACAGGAAATAGGGGTTTTGCCTTTTTGCTCAGCCAAATAGAAAACTGCTTCTATTTAAAAGTATATGAATGCCACATAGAGGGGTTTGGGCATTCATAATAACTTGTTTCATTGGATCTGAAAAGGGTAGGTTCAAAAATGAATGAGCCTCACAGTCACATAAAGACAGGGAATGTTTGGGTGCCAAAATGGTCCTTGGGAGAAGAGATTGTTCTTCAGGAATAGTGTGGTAGCGGGTCTTGAGACAATGCTAGCAGTATGGGAAACTACACTTGCCTTGGCCAGAAAGGTGCTGACAGTACGATGTGGGTGGATTCTCCTCTCATTTTGCGTAAGACTTGCAGAATGAGAGGGAAGGGGGGAAAGGCATCGTACAGGGTCTCTGTCCAAAGGAGCTAAAAACCATTCCCTAGAGCAGCTGCTTGGGAGCAAAAGTATCTCCACTTCTTGTTGCTGTTGGTGGCAAAGAGATCAATGGATGGGGCATCCCACTCTTGGAAAACTGGGAGTAAGTAATGCCCAAGCAGTTCCCATTCATGTGGTGCTATTGGGCTGTGGCTCAAGAAGTCTGCAAAACAGTTGTGGGATCCCACAATATGGACAGCTTGTATAGAGGACTGTTTAGAAAGAAAACAATCCCATATTCTTGTCAGGATCTGACAATAGTATGCTTGTTTCTCTGGCTCTGTGATCTATATTGTAGCCATGTGTTATTTACTGCTTGCCTTGAAGTCTGTTATCTGCCCTGCTGAATGTAACTGTCTTCTCCCCGGGAGGGTGGCTTGTCGCATTCTTGAACGTCACATAAACAACTGGGACTATCGCATCCATCCACTCCCCCTAGCCTTTGAGGCTCAAAGTATTTTATCTAGCTGTTTTAACCTTGGGGACTCTTGGATTGTTTCTAACCAAATGTTTAGCCTATCGTTCACACATTTGGGTCACACAGGGCAGGAAGAGAATTTTTATAACTTTCCCACCTCTCCTGTGAGAACCAAACAGTTGCCACTTTTCCCCGCTTCTTTGTATTCATTCTGATTGGTCCAGTACCTGTATTCAACTGTGGCTGAAGGTATATTAATTCCTGTTGCTTACTGTCATGTATCTCTAACAAACATTGAGAACCTGAACCATTATTAGAAATAAAGAACTTTGCTTTCAACCAAAGGTCTGGTCTGATAGTGTCAGCTCAGAAGCCTCACAATTCTGAGGGCTACATGGCACAGAGCCACTGAGGTCATTTCCCCTATTTGTTCAAATGATATACCGCTGCCACACTGTTGGTAGCCATCTGAATGGCCTTCCCTGCCAAATGAGAGTGTAGAGCAAGTAGGGCATTTCACACTGTTTTGAGCTGGAGAATTTTTATGTAGAGCAAATTCTGTTTTTTGAGGATCAAAATGCGCCCTGGGTCAAAATGCGCCCCATGGCATATAGTGGGAAATTCAAGCAGGCAATCGGGGCAAACGGAGGAGCCAACGCCGGGGCAGCGCTAGTGGGAAATTGGTCTTGGTGAGGCCATCTTGCTGGTTGAAGTGGGTCTGGCAGGAGAACCCCAACCTAGGAGGGAGTGTCTGTGGTTTGGATAATTTCTGGGAGGGGGATATTGAGGGGATCCTTTGCAGAAAGGTGCTTCAATGAATCCACCAATAGATTCAACCTTTTGGATTGGGAGTGGTGGGAGGAGTCAATGGATTTAGGAGGACATAGCTCTGCTTAGGATGGCACTGCATGGCTTGTAGTGCCTTGCAGAACCTTCTCAGTGCAGGGTCATGGGTTTTTAACAGCCTTCCCAGGGTTAATTTAAAACATTCAGGAAATAACTTTTAAAATACATTCTCAAGTACGTAATATGAACTTGGAATATTTATAGTCAAACATGATCCTTAGTTCTGCTACTCCCATCCATGGGAAGCAAAGCTCCAAATCATTCAGCAAGGAATTCTGGTGAATACAAAGAGTATTTGTCCTTAATACATGGAATAGAAAGCCCTGACCTAGTGGGTCACTGGATTGTTCTGTTCAGTTAGTACAACAGTGAATCTTTTGCCTTAGGCAGCCATCTAGTTGGCCAATGTATATTAGTACAGAATACAGGACATGTGTATGCACACACACACAATTTCCAACCCTGGCCCTGAAATCCATCTCAGGTAAAACAACATTTTTAATACCCATAAAACACAGAAAACATTTTTCCTCAGTCATGGAAGTCTGGTGAACTGTATGGGTTGAAATCTGCTCTCTCTCAACTGGGAAATGCAAGGCCTATCTTTTAAACTTGAGATGAAGAGAGAAAGCCAAGCAAGGAAAGAAAATGCATGGACAGCAATGTGTCAGAGAATATATCCCAATCCCTATGTCTGTTGCAATGTGGAGTTGGAATAGGTGATTGGGTGGGGAGGTAGAGTTCAGGATGATTCAGTAAATCTAAAAATGCATAACTCCACTTGTCCTTTACACTGAATCACTTCAAGTAAAGACTTATTCCAGCTGTTATATTTTAGAGAGAAAGGATTGTTTATCAGAGAATCCTATCTTAAGGCTTTACTCTCTGTGAAAATGGAATGCCTGCTGCCTCATCGGTCAGTGCATGATTATGACAGTTATAAATCATCTGAAGAAACTTTTGCAATACAAATGGAGGTTTAGGATGTATGTGACAAACTTCTTCAGCTAGTGTATTTCATCCACACATGGGAAGTAAACAGCTGCAACAGACTTCAAGTGCAAGAAGAAGCACGTAAGGACTGTAGTCATTGTTCCACTAAAGATGAGGGCAATTTTATTCTAGTAAAGCATTTTACCTCATAAGGCCTTAGAGCAGAATCACCATTATCTGCACCCAAATTAGTTAGAGTCCAGGTAAATTATGTCATATGTATATTCCATAATAAATCTCAGCCCAATATGTTGCAATTAGTTAAACCAGTCCAGCTTCTTGAATTTACCATTAAATTCCATACTGGAATTTCTGGATAAGAATTTCAGAGCACAGCTTAATTTTTTCCCAACCTAAAAATCCTGACCATTTTTTTTTTACAACTTATGTCACACTTTTCATTGGAAAAGGCCATCTGATGTTTTTGCATGCAAACATTCAGACTAAACACACGCAGAACACTTTTACTTTAGCAAAGTGTCCTCCATGTACAAAGGCAAAAGTCTAACCATTGTACAGCACTAGCAGGAACATTTTACATGTGACTTGTTATATATTTCCAAAGCAAGACATGCTGGGATTGCAGTCTATCTGTAAATCACAGATACTCTCACCTCCAATCATCTCCTGTAATCTATGATTGGAACTTATTGTGATTGTCAGTGCCGAGAGAAATGTACTCTGGATATGCTTAAAAAGAATTCATAAGGACCCATTTTGTTCATGAAACCAAGTTCAGGAACTAAATAAGCCCAATGTATCAAGTGCTACTTTAACTAAAAAAGATGAAGCAATATAATAAATAGTTTTCTAATAATGTTTCTAATAAATGTTCTAAATTACTGTTTTTAGAGGTGGCACAGAAATATCCATGTCTACAAATGAGTAGTGGGCAACAGGCATTTCATTCAAATGCCAACTTTCCTCCCTCCATTTCTGCCAACACTTCTTTAAGAAACGTGCTGTTTTCCTAACATATGTACATGCTATAGTTCATCAAACTGAGAAGCTTTTTTGAAAAGCCAGTAAAAATAGTTCTCAACAGCTCTAAATCACAACTTTAATATTCAAGGCACTCCTGTCCTGCAAATGCATTGGGTCATGGTTTGCCACAGTGATTATCTGAACATTCATTTCCATTTCCCTGCCTCATCTTGCTTCTTTTATGAAGTGATTATTTAACTATGTATACAATTAAATATATTGACACTACCCATTTTTACTAATAATTTATGATCCTTCACTGAATGGAACACATTCTTTTCATATAAAAAAACAAGCATTTCACATGTTATTTCTAAAGAGCCTGTGGGTTATATCTTCAGATCATCATACTACATGTCAGATGCGGGGGGGGGGGGGGGGGGATCAATGGACTTAAATTATTAAAATTCTAAGCATCTGTTAAGGGTTCAGTCAGGTGTTGTAAAACTTACAGTACATCAATTTACTTGCCGTATTAATTTTAGACATGCATCCTGACAAGAGGAGGAAAGGTGTTACATCTCTTTCTTTACTCAAACTGAATGGAAGTGACTTGAAAATACAGAACCTCTTCCCCTTTCTAAGATTTATACTGAGTGGGTTGCTATTCACTGGGTATGAATGCAGGTGAATGGCAGGTTTGCATTACAAATGCCTGAGGTAACTATAGAAATATAAATGGTATAAGGTTATTGATTTTTTTCCTTGAGGCAACAAATTAGAAATGGCATGCTAAAAAATATCACTAGTCTATTCACCAAATTTTAATTAAAACATAAATAAATCATTGTGGTCTCAGCACTTGCATATAAACAATGGGAAAGATGGCATACTTTCAACAACGTGTCAGTGTTTTGTGACAAACGAGTCACAGAAAAAATACAGCCCAAAGTGATGGAAATTGAAACCAGATTCTCAAACTAGCTAATATCACATGCACACCATTTGGAGCTATTACAGCTGAGGCCACTAAAACCACACGTTGAGCTTTGGAAAAGGTCAGGAGGAGAGAGAATGATTTCACAAAGTACAGCAGTACTTCAAATATATATTAATAAAGTGAAACCCTGTTTTGATATTACATCTTATAGTTTTTGCCATGCTTTGGAGAAATGGGTTTCCACATCCTTATAGGAAACAATAACCATATGTTGTGTTGGGTACAGAATGTTTATTTCTTCATCAGTACACAACACCAGGTCTGGAAAGGAAGTGATGGTTGCCCTAAGCACACTGTGAAGGCTTTTAATCAAACCTGTAGGGAATGAAATATGTAATATGGAAGATACAGTTGCATTACAGGACCATCAAATGGTTCCCTTGTATTCCAGCAGCAGTAAAGGCCAGAACACATCTTCCACTGGGATCTGAATAAATGTGAAAGAGCAACAATATATATATCCCCAATTTATTCTGGAAGAAGCTAAGTAATATAAAGGAGACATCAACATGGAAAAGGTCAAACACACAAAACGCTCTCAGAGGTAGGTCAATTTTGTAATCTCAGTGTTCATATAGTATGGCTGTTACTCAAGAGTGCTACGTGAATCAGCTGTTGTCCTAAATAAAAATATGAGCAATGTTGTTTATTTTTATTCCCCTTTGCTAGTAGTCTCAAGAAAGTTGGAAGCTTTCTTCCATAGGGGCTTGTTCATACACTGGTATTACACAGGGTAGGGTGCAAAAGTGAGTCTTAGTCTCTCATACAGGCCTCCCATTAAAGAAGCTCATGTGCATACATTCACATCTTGTTAAACATTCTATGAATAATGCAAGCAGAGGAGCATGTGAGAAGATCAAGGCTCAATGAAGCCTTGCCACATGTGGAACATACATACAGAGGCTGGGCATGGGATTTTCCATAGATAGTAAAGTCATTTTCTACAATATTTTTATGCAAAACTAACAAGCAACAATGGTCTGGTACATTAGTGTAAGACATTTCATCATCCTTACTTTTTAAAAACCATTCCAGACAAATACTTATATATCTAACAAAGATGAGTAGTCCTCCTAACATGGATCAAAAAAATTTACAAAGGGAGGGGTGAACCAGGGCTAGGGTATATGTTTCTGCAAATCTGGGGCAATTCCTGAATTTGTATAAAAATATTAAAAGTTACATAAAAATAGAGGGTTAAATCCCCTAACAGGTATCCCATGACCTATATGCATGCACAGACATTGTGTAAAGAAAATCATGTGAAAATGGGTGGTGGGCAGAAGCCAGGAAGGGGTAGGGGGGAACTGGCTCATTGGACAGATTGAAGATAGGGCAAGAAAATGGGTGATTGGATGGGTT
Source organism: Lepidodactylus listeri (assembly GCA_029233225.1). Taxonomy (NCBI): domain Eukaryota; kingdom Metazoa; phylum Chordata; class Lepidosauria; order Squamata; family Gekkonidae; genus Lepidodactylus; species Lepidodactylus listeri. The sequence continues at coordinate 99,469,388 of JARCFY010000002.1, forward strand.
ACAGAGGGAAGACAATGGGCAGTTATTCAGATTGGGGAGGGAGGAGGAAACAAACCAGATGATTGGGGGTGGTGGTGGTGAAGGGATAGAGAAATGGATAATTGTTGGGACTGCTAGCCTTTTTGTGGGGCCTCTGGAATTCTCCTGGAATTACAACTGATCTCTAGACTTCATAGATTAGTTCCCCTGAATAAAAGGTTGGTTTCAGAGCACAGCAAAATGGTAGGAAGTGGTGACCTGCGGGGTGTATGTGTATGAGGGTTCCCCTCCTATAGAAGTCCTTACTAGTTCCCCTCTTATTTAACATAATTGGGACATGAGCATTAAAACTCAGATTTATAAATAATAATAATAATAATAATAAGAGTTGGATTTATACCCTGCCCTGCACTCGGAGTCTCAGAGTGGCTTAAAATCTCCTTCCCTTCCTCTCCCCACAGCAGACACCCTGTGAGATAGGTGGGGCTGAGAGAGCTCTAGGGGAAATGTGACTGACTCAAGGTCACCCAGCTGGCTTCATGTGGAGGAGTGGGGACTCAAACCCAGTTCTCCAGATTAGAGTCCGCAACTCTTAACCACTACATCAAACTGGCTCTCTAGTAGTAGTGACTCTCTAGTAGTAGTCATGCTTCAAAATAAGTGAGGGAGGGGATATAGGGGAAATAAAATGCTCCCCACAAGACTTTGAAGGTCCCCCACTTATGTGTATATAGTTTAGTACTTGCTATTACCACTTCTAGGACAAAACTACCTACACCTACAGCCATCAAGCTCTGACCTTGTCTTCTTGACCCAACAATGTGGTTTCTAATTTTGTGGATAGAATTTTGCAAGTTGAAGGAAAATAGTACAGTCCAGTGCCAGCTGGCAAGAAACATCCTATCTTTTCTCCTCCACCACCACCTTCTTTAGTGCAGAAAAGCACCTGTGTTTATTGTTAAGGCCGTGCATTAAGGTGACACTGGCAGTTTTTTGATTTGTTGTTTATACAAAGCTGTCTCAGCAATCAAGTTTTATCAAATGTGTGAGGGAGAGGGGCAAGATTGGATGCCAAAGATCCATCATCCACTTTTACCAAACTTCATACCCAAGTTCAAATGGTATAAAATTACAAGCATTTCCAAGTTGGAATGTACCTCCAGAGCAGAGCCGTGCAGTGTGCTTGTCTTGGAATGCCATTCTAAACGTTACAATGGAGTATATCTTCTCTCATCCTGAACAGAAATTTCTGGACACCCATGATTGCCCCCTTCCATAAAGGCTTGTTTCCAAATATCAGTTCATAGTACTGTTTCAATGCAGATGGTTCTCTGATTGCCAAAAATGCCTTTCGTATGCTGCATAAGGTGAATTGGCTCTCCTTCTGCCCATATCTTGTTTTCACCACAAACTGTTTTGTTTGACAGCACTTCAACACATAGCATAGAGGCATTTGGTGGCTCTGGACTGCAAAGCAGAGCCAACGCATGCTGCTCTGCAGACATGAAGTAGCACCAAGATCAAAACATTGTGCTTGAGACACCAGCTGCTGTATCCCATCCTAAACATTTATTTACCAGCTCAGCAGCGCATAGGATCAAGCCTTCAATTGTTTAAATTACAAAACTTCAAATAATTAATTGCAGCCTCCCAGTATATGACTTGCAAATGATACAATTCATATTCATTGGTCACAATCCATGATTTACTAAATTATAAATGTGAATTATGAATTAATTAACAAAGGTTTGACAGCCCTTTTGCCAAGTTCTTAAATGTGGTAATAATTTGAATTCAAATGCAACCCAATTGCAAATGCATGAGATTTTCTAAATATCTGCCTTCACAGTAGATGTTGGTTTGAGGTCTTATTATTTTTAACTACCAAACTCATTCTCTTTATGCTCCTACCACAATAGTTGCCACAAAGGACCCTCATTAGAAACTGTATCATACAGTGGCCAAAATGTAGGGCTATGATGACCCTGAGATCAAATTCCAGCCATGTATGGTCTTCACAAAGTCACTTGCTGAACAAATTTAAGTGGGAGCTGAAAAAGTTAACAGTGCACAACACCCAAGGGACATAGAGGATTTAATAAGAATGACGTATTTCTTGGAGGCAAGTTTACTGGCCTGTTTAGCCCAAGATAAAGAAAGCCAGCGTGGTGTAGTGGCTAAAGTGCTGGACTAGGATCTGAGAAATTCAGGTTTGAATCCCCACTCATTCCATGCAATCTTGTTGGGTGACCTTGGGCCAGTCACACTACTCTCAGCCTAACCTACCTCACAGGATTGTTGTGAGGTTAAAACTGAGAAGAGGAGAATGATATAAGCAGCTTTGGGTCCCCATTGAAGTGAAAGATGAGATACAAATAAAGTAAATAAATAAATCAGTTCCAAAGGGGATGGGGAATAGTGAACTATATGGAACACCAGATGTGCTGACCAAAAAAAAAAAAAAAAAAGATTGGAAGGCTAGATACATGATTGAGACCAATCACAATTTCTAATTATAGGGTTTCTTTGAGTCCTACACTTGCATCTTCTAATGTTCTGTTCCATAGAACAGAAACACGGTAAAATTCAGCACTGGGGCTTCTCAATTGCCTGGAATGGTTTGTTCCCTCCCCCATCCCAACCTGAAAGAGAAAACAGCGAAGAACTGTTTAAGGGACAAAACTGAAGTGATCCTACCAACCTTGTTGAATTACTTCCAATCTTTCTTACTTGCCCAATTCATCCAAATGCCTTGGGAATATTCAAAACATTCACACAATCAGAACTGGACTAGAATTGCTTATATAATACAAGATATAATTTGGCTTGCAGAAAGGACACCTAGAAATTGTGTTTGTTTAAAATATGTTTTTTTTTGGTTAAATGTGGATTTGGCACTTATCAATGCCTTTTAACCTAGTAGATTGCAGGCATGTTGGCCATGCTCTGCATCAGTGGGACAAAACAGATAAAGCACTAAGGAGCTTATGACTACAACATATTCATTATTACTTAGTCACCTTATTCCAATCATTAAATATAGGAAGGGGGAATTCCCTCATCTGGCAACATTGCATTGGAATTGATGGCAATGTAAATTATGCTGTACCAATACAGATTTATTGGTTAAATCAGGGCTAAATGCATAATTTGTGATTATCAGGCTTGGTTTAGTTGCTCAGTCCCTTCACACTAAAGCTTATACCCAGAATAAAATTTGGTGGGTCTTAAAAAAATAATAAAAATATGTATAATTATATTTTTGGATTTATTTTATTTATGTATAGTTCATGGCAACAAAACAGGGGACCAACTCTGACCACAACACATATTCTACTTCATAGCAGCAACACCAATAAGACATGGACATTTTCCTGAAATATTTACTGTTCTAAAATCATCTTAAAATCTAATTGTGATGGGATACAAGAATATGTTTCCTCTCCCCCTTTTGATCTGCACAACAACCCTGTGAGGTAGGTTAGCTGAAAGTCTGTGACTGGTCCGAAATCACCCACTCAGCTTCCACAGCAATAACCTGGGTCTGGCAGATCCTGCTCTGAAGCGCTAACTGCTACACCACACTGACTGTCCTAGGGGGGCTGCTGGTGATGAACAGGAGCAAGCAGCCAGGCCTTGTGAGGTCGTGCCAGGCAGGTGTCATCAAGTCACCCAGAGGGCGCTGTCAGGCCTAGGGTAGCCAGCCTCCAGGTGGAGCCTGAAGATCACCTGGCATCACAACTGAACTCCAGACAACAGATTGCTATTCCCCTGGAGAAAATAATTGCTTTGGAGGGTGAACTCTATGGGATTCTATTCACCTGAGGCCTCTCCCTTCCCCAAACTCTGGCTTCAATTGACTCTATCACAAAATCTCCAGGAATTTCCCAACCTGGAACTGTCAACCCTAGTCAGGACTGGCCCCAATGATTTCCCCACAAAGGCCAAAGTAGGCCTGGAAAGTGTCTCCTCCCCCTACCATGTTACTGACAGAACCAAGCTTGATTGCCTGGCAACAGCCACTGAGGGGAAAATTAGTCCAACAGTTAGAGAAGGGAATGATTTGATGGCCGCTGGCTCACCTTAGTAGCCAGCCAGCCTTGGAGGAGTGAAGCAGCAGAAGTGGCAGCAGTAGAAGCCTCTTCCTGAACAGGGAACAGTCGTTTCAGTATCCAGCCAGACGCAGAAGCGTCTTCATCAGGAGCTCGGGGGAGCACAGTTCCGGGAGTTGGTGCCAGCCACCCCCCCCCCTGCTGGGGAATGCCTGCTTGTTTCATGGCTGCAGCAAAATGACCCCGTCCCCTGGAAAGGTCCTTGTTCCTCCGACCAGCCTTCTGAAGGCTTCAGCCACCACTGAAGCTATCCTCCCAGAATAGTGGTATTTCTGAGGCTTAGATCAGTAACTGTCCTCTTTCTTTCTTCCTTCCTTCCTTCCTTCCTTCCTTCCTTCCTTCCTTCCTCCCTCCCTCCCTCCCTCCCTCTCTTGCCTTCTGACATACTTCCGGTGATGTCAAGTGGTTTAGCATATGCAAATAAATTATGCTAATGAGTTATGCTAATGAGCTCCTGCCCCTCTTTTTCTACAAAATGACCCCTGTATATAATATATAGGATATTAAAAGATAATTGAGATATATCAGTTTAATAAGGAGCTTCTTTAAAATGCTCTGCTTTGGGCTCAAATATTTTGTGAGGAAGAATGGACTTCTGAGTGTGTTGGGAGAGCACCTCCAGAGCCTCACTACTTGGCTGCTCTCCTCAACTCCAGCTACTTTGGAACAAGAGCAACAGGGACTCTTTTCTTCTGTCGGCGTTTGCCTTGGCTTCCAAGCAGTGCATTCAGAATGAAATGAGAAGTCTACTTCTAGACTCCTCAACAATTCTTTCAGTTCATTCCAACTCTGTTCCTTAGCCATTTAGGAACTTTTCAATAAGCACTCTGGCATTTGAAGAGTTAATCTGCTGCCATCTAGTGGTCCACTGTAATTTTACAAGCCATCTTTCTAACTTCTCTGTGGACAGGCCCTTTGTACAGAAAACTATAAACTGCAATATTTTGGAACATTGTCCGTGCAGTACTGCAGAGGAGGGAGAAGAGCAGACTGGGGCATGTAGTATGCAGAAAGTTAAATAGAATTGTTTCCTGAATGATGCATCATTTATTGCAGTAAGAACATATTTCCCAGACTTCTTTTTGAGAAAACAAGGCCTTTTGCCTGGAGGGAAAGAAAAGTCACATGATTTTCTTTCTTGTTTTCCTATGCATTGTATATAATGCATAGGGTTGCCAGCCTCCAGGTGGGGCCAGGGGATCTCCCGCTTTTACAACTCATCTCCAGCTAGGCCTGCCAAGTCCCCCGGTGGGGCGGGGGAAACACCGATTTTTAGAGCTTACCTCCCGCTTTTCCAAAGACGGCCACCGGGGGGACAAAATGGCTGCCTTAAAAGGGAAATGTCTGCAGAGAGCCTGCCCTGCAGTAAAAAGCCTCGCCAGACATTTCCCCTTTAAGAAGTCAGCAAGAGAGCTTCTTCCACAGCAAGAGAGCCCCGCCCAGAGATTAAGGAGGGACTGAAGGAGCTGCTTTTGCATGTGGCTGGCAAGGTGAGTGTCTCTTCCAGCTCTTTTCATTCTCTCTCCCTTTCTTTTTTCTGTCTGTCTGTCTGTCTGTCTGTCTCTCTCTCTGTCCCCATCCAGCAGAGGTCTATCAGTGGCTATTATAGCCACAAGGTCTAAATGAAAGTAAGTGCCTCTGCCAGTTTTTTCCACTTCTCTCTCTCTCCCTCTTTCTTTCTTTTTTCTGTCTGTCTGTCTGTCTGTGTGACTGTCTCTCTCTCTCTCTCTGTCCCCATCCAGCAGAGGTCTATCAGTGGCTATTATTAGCCACAAGGTCTAAATGGAACCCTTTGTCTGGGGCAGTGATGCTCTGCATTCTTGGTGCTTGGGGGGCAACAGTGGGAGGGCTTCTGGAGTTCTGGCCCCGCTGCTGGACCTCCTGAGGGCACCTGGTATTTTTGGCCACTGTTGTGACACAGAGTGTTGTACTGGATGGGCTGTTGGCCTGATCCACTGTGGCTTCTCTCCTGTTCTTATGATATGAAAATCATATTCAGCACTTGTGTAGCACTTAGTGCTTCATATTCTGCTGAGATGAGGAAGGATTCAGTAGGGCCGTTGCTCAGTGATAGAGCATCTGCTTGACATGCAGGAGGTATCAGCCTCTTCAGCTAAAAAAGGATCAGGTCATAGGTGACATTAAAGATCTCAGCCTGAGACCCTGGAGAGCCACTACCAGTCTGAGTAGTCAATACTGACCTTGATGGACCAATGGCCTGATTCAGTATTAGGAAACTTCATGAGTTCATGTGTCAGCATGTGAAAGCAACATCACAGGATGTGACATCACAAAATGATGTCACTTCCTTTCTCCTGGCTCCACCCCCAAAGTCTCCTGGCTCCACCCCCAAAGACCCCAGATATTTCCCAAGTTGGACTTGGCAGCCCTATCTCCAGCTGACAGATATCAGCTTCCCTGGAGAAAATGGCTGCTTTGAAGGGGGGACTCTATGGTATTGTACCATGCTGAGGCCTCTCCCCTTCCCAAACCTCACCCTCTCCTGGATCCACCCCCAAAGTCCCCATGTATTTTCCAAACCAGACCTGGCAACCCTCGTAATGCATGGATCCCCCCCCCCCCCCCCGGTATCTTTGCTTCACTATCCTTCAAGGAATTTCATAGAACAGATTTACTGTTTTCCCCTGACTTGAATATACTGGTAAAGAACATGAAAGCTTTTTAAAGGAGTAGAATATGCTTTGTATTTGCCACACATCAAAGTTCACCAACTGAGTCACAAAGGAGATTTGTGTGCACAATTAACACAATAAAGTAAGAAGAGAGGCACAATTTTTTTTGTTTCATTCTAGCTGTAATATTTTTAAAATTCCTTTTCTTTATTGCAACAATTACACTCATGTTTCTTATTGTCTTCTTTGTTTCCTTTCAATGCAAAACACATTTTCAAATCTAACTTTTTTTGTTTTCCATGCAACTGGGATAAAATTCTCAGGGACTGTGCCTGTCATCCAGGGATCCTTTCAGACAAATTAGAGCAGGTAGGAGGAAATATCCTTGTTTTATATGTAATCAAAATTCGTGCTCACATGGTGGAGAGAGGTAGACATTTGGCAATCCAAGAAAGTAGGTTGTTTGAACACAAAGATTGCATAATGTAGGAATCCTCATATATGAGTCGGTTCACATATGAAATCTGTTGGCGGCATAGAGTCTATTTTTTAAAAAATGGAGCATAAAGATGAGAAGGACTGACCCCCTTATGTGACTTGACCTCCAGTGTTTTGAAGCATTTTCTCCTACTTAGATTCAGTACCGTCAGACAGAGCGGCTGGGAGAAAAATACTTCAAGAACAGGAGTGCTGCTTTATGTTCTTATGGAATGGGTATATGATAAATGCATAAGGACTAGGTTTCCTTTTATAACGTTTTGGAATTTTGGTAAAGACAGAGATGTTAGAATGTATTTAATGATATTTATGACTTTTGTCTTTTTTATTTTTTTTCTCCTCTCTTCCTTCTTTCCTCCTTGAATAATATTATATAGCTATATATGTATACCTGTAGAATTTTCTGTAAATTCAATATTTTTGTTTGTGGGTAATGTATATATAATGTAACATTTGTATATAAGAACTTGTTAGTCCTTTTTTTGAAATGGGAAATATTTTCAAAAAGAATTGGAGCGCTGCAAGGGAAGGTTTGAGACGGGGCAGGGTTAAACTCCTTCTCCTTATGTGTGAGCTGGAGACTGCCTGTCTGTTTTCCACTACCAGAGCTAATACCAGCTAAGAAACATGGTTTCTCTTAAGGAAAAGGCATGGCTGCTTTTAAATGAAATTAAAGATGCTGAGAGATGTACAATAAACAATAATATCACAAGGTCATGAAATAAAATAAGCACTCCTTGTGTCCAAATCAAAGGAATAAATGTGTTTCGATAAGGTCTTCATTCATGGTTCTTTATATCAATATACAATACAACATGTTGCCAAGGAATATATTTGTGTGTATACAACACATATACACCTGAGGGGGGGTTAGCCTCAACAAAAGCTTAAAAATTATATCCATGAAACAAAACTTTGGAACTGTTGGTATACTATAGCTGTCCCATTAAATCAGGTACATCCAATATTTAATATTTACAGGATCCTGATGTTTGGCATATGCTTCCACCAAACGCCACCATCACCACCACCAACCCCGTCTGAAGTACTGCCTGCCTGCCTGCCTGCCAGCACCTGCAGCCCAAATGCTTGTCCGTGGGCCTGACTGGTGCAGCATCAGGATCACAAGCATACAGGAGCCACTGTGAACGGAATCAAATTCCACCTCTCAAGCAAGGGGACGGTATTAAAAAAACACTTGGGAAAGAAACTCTTAACCAGACAAAGCATGATACATCTGTGCACAACCTTTATTGTATCTGATGAAGGGAGATTTGAGGCTTGAAAATCTTGTTAGCCTTTAAGGTCCTACTGGACTTGAATCTAGCTCTTCCACTGCAGACCAACACAGCTACCCACCTGAAAGTTTTACATTGTAATTATATATAAACAAGAAGCGGGACCCACGATACTCGCGCGGGGGGGGAGTATTCCTAAGGGCTCGTGGCCTGCAGAAGCAGCTCCACGTTGAGGAGGAAGCGGCTGCAGGTAAGCCTCCCCCTCAGGCACCGGCGGTGAGGCCTGAGTGGCTCCCAGCTGCCAGGCCCACTGATCTTCCCCTGCCCCCGGCACTGGCGGTGAAGCCTGGGCAGCTCCCAGCTGCCGGGCCCACCAATCTTCCCTCCTGGGTACCAGCAGCGAGACCTGAGTGGCTCCCAGCTGCCGGGCCCAACACAGAGTTCCCAGAGCATTCTCTGTGCATGCACAGGGAATGCTTTTACTTTTGGGGGGATTTAAGTATCCCCCATATAGTTTTTAAAACTTTTCAGATTTTTTTGCACACCTGGGGAGTGCCCCAAATGTGCAGGAAAATCTATTTGCTCCCCCAAGTGCCCCCAATATACAGATTTAGATATCCGCACAGAGGAGGCATCGTGGCTATTAGTATATAGACAAGAGGCGGGACTGCGATACTCATGGGGGGGGGGGGAGAAGGAGCTCCACACAGCGGAGGAAGCAGCCACAGGTGAGTCTTCTCCCTCACCTCACCCTGGCACCCATGGCAAGACCTGGGCCCACCAATCCTTCTCCCCCCACACTGACGATGAGGCCTGAGGCTTCTAGGCGCCAGGCCTGATTTCACACGCCCCCCACACGGGCACCGGCGAGGCCTGAGCAGCTCTCAGTCGCCAGGCCCAGCGATTTCCCTCCCACCCCCTGGCACCGGCGGCAAGGCCCAAGCAGCTGTCAGCCACTGGGCCGCTGCAGAGTTCCCAGAGTGTTCCCTGTGCATGTGCAGAAAATGCTCTTTAACTTTTGGGGGGATTTAAATATCCCAAGTTTTTTTAAGTTTTAGGATTTTTCTGCACACCTGGGGACTTCCCCAAGTGTGCAGAAAAATCTCTCTGCCCCCGATGTGCAGATTTAGATATCCGCTTGCACAGGGGGCACTTGAGAATTAGTATATAGACAAGAGGCGAGGACCTGCGATACTTGTGAGGGGGGAGGATTCCTAAAGGCTGTAGCCCCAGGTAAGTCCTCTTCCCCCCCGGCAATCCCCCCCCCCGATTCTTCCTCCAGAAACAGGTCTACCCGCCCCAGTCCACTGTATTGGTAGACCTGGCCTCTGGAGAACAGGTCTACCTAGCCTTTTCCACTATATTGGTAGACCTTGTCTCTGGAGAACAGGCCAACCCAGCCCTTGCCACTGTATCGGTAGACTTGGCCTCCAAAGAACAGGTCTACCCAGCCCTTGCCACTATATTGGTAGACCTGTTCTCTGAAGGCCCTCCAGTGACGGCAAAACCCGCACAGCTTCCAGCTGCGGGGCCCACCAGCTCTTCCCCTGCCAGCTCTTCCCCCCGCCAGCTCTCCCCCTACCCCCCAGTGATGGCGAGGCCTGCACAGCTTCCAGTGGTGGGGCCTGCCAGCTCTTCTCCCCACCAGCTCTTTCCCCCGCCTCCTGCCCCTCCAGTGACGGCGAGGCCAGTGTGGCTTTCAGCTGCGGGGCCTGCCAACTCTTCCCCTCCAGCGATGGCAAGGCCTGGTGAGGCCCAGCAAGGCTTCTCCACCAACCACCACCAGCAGCAGCAGCAACACCAGCAGCCACAGATCCGGAAGGTAAGTGCGTCCCCTGCGCATGCACAAGGAACGCTGTTTTACTTTTGGCTAAATTTAAATATCTCTCCAAAAGTTTTTTTTACTTTTCAGATTTTTCTGCACACAGGGGAAGTCCCCCAAGTGTGCAAGAAAATCTCCCTGCTCTCCAAGTGCCCCCCCCCCAGCACGGATTTAGATATCCGCACGGGGGTGGCCACTTGGAAATTAGATATATAGTCTGATATAGTAGTTTCAAATGGCCAGAGGATTTAAATTGTGTAATTGTTCCAAGGCAAACCTTTTATGTAGTATTATCAAACATTTTCAATTAATAAAGACTTATAAAAGGATCCTTTTTGGTGACAAAATCAGTGTGTAACTCTGCTTATTGATAAATGTCCCAGCCGCTTGCATATCTGTCATAGTCACTCTACCCTCTCTCTCCCCCCTCTTTCTGACATACTTTAACTTTAAATCAGTCTGCCAGGTGCCAGAATAAAGGCCAGATTCCGATATTTCCTCATGTTACTGACACTTGCTTATTTTCTAGTCAGGTTTAGCTATAATAATGATGTTAAAGAATAAGTTGTTATTTTTTCCCCTAGTCAGCTAAGAACTAGCTCCCTGAAGTATCTTACAGCACTTTAAAATATGGATATTAAAAAATAAAATAAGAGGTGCTCAGGGAAGTAGTTCTTCGTGTGATCTCTGAGTCCCAGCACATCCAATGGGTGCCAGACTGCTTCTCCTTCTGCCCTCAGGTGTATTTGCTTCAGGTTTTCATTAGTTACTATATGACTGCAGATACCTTTTTAACTCTTGGCCATATTATATTTTAGAATTTTAGTATATAATTAGACCTAGCCACAATGTTTCATATTACAGTTTTTATTTTCTTTTACAATCAATTCCCCATTATTTCAACCTGCTTGCCCAACTTCATGTAATGCCTTTCAGTTTCGCTCCCTGCTACTTTTAACCTTCTGTAAATAGCTCTTTTTTTTTTGAACTGGTGATTACCCAAACATTTTTGATATCCTTTGGGCCATTTACAAGTGGTGCTATATTTTTGCCTTCTTTTCAATCATCTGACTCTCCCCAAATGTTGCGGCTTTATTTTGCCTGCAATGCAGGAAGAAGCTGTGTGCGGGGAGTGAATTGTGCATTGCGGCAAACAGGCCGCTCTTTTTTTTTTATTTCAATTGATTTTCAGTTAATAACTTTTAACCTCCTGAACCAAAGAGTCCGCTGTGTGGCTATGCATCAAAGACTTTAGCAGCTATACAGTAGGCTGGAAACAGGTTTTGTTACATGTATTCAGATCACACAGAACCACGATGAAGAACTAGCTGAAGTTTTATGACCAGATTTGTAGCTTCTGCTTGGCCCCAAATATACTTTGTAAAATTCTATGCTTAAACCACACCATGTTTCAGTGTATGTAATTCATCCAAAAAAAAAAGTAGAATGCACAATCAGTGTACTAATTCCAGTCCCCTGATCATAGACGACATGTTAAGTGTCAGTTATGGCCTAGGAGTGAACATCAGAGTAGCTATGCTGATATACCCATGTTCCATCTGCTCTAGCATTACTGTTTTCAACAGTGGCCAAACAGATACCACACAAAAGCCCATGAGCAGGGCCTAAGACATCTGCATTCTGCTTGTGAACCTGAAGCATTCTGCTTGTGAACATGAAAGCATTCTGCTTGTGAACATGAAAGCATTCTGCTTGTGAACATGAAAGCATTCTGCTTGTGAACATGAAGGCCCCACTTGGCCACCATGGCCATAAATCTGTCAAACCCTCTTTTAAATTCATCTAAACAGTGTTCATCTCCACCCCTATACTTGGCAGCCATTGCTAGAAGTGTATTTTACCAGCAAAAAACTCTCTCTCCCCCCCCCCCCCCTTCAGATGCATATCTTGTTATCCTCACCTGTGCTTTGGTAACCTCCTGTTTGGACTCTTGTGGTATGCTGTGTGCAAGGCAGCTCTTAAAGACGACAGAATTCTGTAGCCCATCATTTAGTGTGGAAGGAGAGTCATATGTAAACATATTTCTCCTAATCTTGTTCATCTGTGATCAATACCAATTAACTTCTGTTCCCAATGAAATGGCTGGATCCAGCTAGGGTTGCTGATCTACAGGCATTGTTGCCATATGCCCACTGGAGGTGGCAGAACTCCTGCTCCTAGCAGGCCCTACCTGCTGCCATTCAGCTGAGCAGCAGGGAAAAAAAAGGGGGGGGGGGAATGAGGGCTGATATGCTGTCCTGCATGCCAGTTCATCAACAGTGAGCATTGTAAGCAACATGCTGATGTCACTTCTGATTGTGGCCAGATGTCATGTCAGCACATTGCCAGTAATAACATTATATAACTGATGGGGACCCACCATGGACCTTCCTGGCTCCCCCCCACTCCCACTAGTCCTTTCTGACCTTGGGACAGCTTATTCCCATGTCACAGGATCAACAGAAGGGTTCAAGGGATAGGTGGAAGAGGATGAAATCATTCCCTTCTTCCTCTTCTGTCAGCAGAACTCTGCACCTGAAAGAGGCAGAACAGATTGTTTCCCCTCACACACTTGCATTGCTATTATTCTAGACATGTCCCTCAACCCTAGAAGTAAACTTTCCTGGGGTCAGTTGATACTGATTTTATCCTCTGAATCCCTAAGTGGATATAGTGCTGTGTATCTGACTTACAGACTTCTTTCACATATTTCTCCTAGTCCACAAAATTGAGCTGGAGAGCCTCTTCCTTGGATCTTGTCCTTCTAGGAAGTTAGATTAAGGACACATGAACACATGAAGCTGCCTCATACTGAATCAGACCACTGGCCCATAAATGTCAGTATATTCTACTCAGACTGGTAGTGCATCTTCAGGGTCTCAGGTAAAGTTCTTTCATATCACTTACCACCTGATCTTTTTTTTATGTAGAGGTGCTGAGGATTGAGCCTGGGACCTTCTGCATACCATGTGGATGCTAGAACTCAGAGCCATAGCCCCTGTGGGGTTTCTTAATAGTTGAACTGATGTTGTAGCACTTTCTGACCAATAAGAATGTTTGACTAACTCAGTGGATTTTTTTTTTTGCCTGCTTAGAGACTTGGGGATTTTGGTGGCTTTCTGTCCTGAACCGAGATGGAAGTGTCATGTAAACTGTAACTATGAATCATTTGCTCTGTGAATGTTTGTACAAATGCAATAATTTTATGGATTTCATTACTGTTTTTTTATTTATTATTCTCTTTTTACATAGTATTTTTAGTACTATGATAAGAAGCTGTCTTATAAATAAATTTTAATGATAAACTGTTAACAGCAATTTCCTTAAATAATTTATTCCCAAATCATTTGAAAATCAGCATGTTTGCAGAAAAATTAAACTGGGAACAGATCTTGCACCACATTCAATGTATAGCTCACCCAAAGCCTTTCCTTTTCCAACTACTAAGCCTCCAGTCCGACCTTCTGGGGCAACAGAAAACAACCTCTACATGACAGCCCTTCAAGTACTTGAAGATGGTTATCATATCACCACTTAGTCATCTTCTCTCCAGGCTAAACATACCCAGCTCCTTCAGCCTTTCCTCTTAGGACTTGGTCTCCAGACCTTTCACTGTTTTTGTTGCCCTCAACTTCTGTTGATACAAGCCAAAATCGCATTTGCCTTTTTAGCTACTGCATCACACTGCTGACTCATGTTCAGTGTATGGTCTACTAAGACGCCTTGATCCTTTTTGCACATACTACTGCCAAGTCTCCCCCATCCTATAATTATGCATTTGATTTTTCCTACCTAAATGCAGAACTTTACATTTATCTCTGTTAAAATTCATTTTATTTAATTCCTTAATAATAGCCTGCATGTATGTGTTACATAGTAACAGTGGATTGATTTCAATGAGCTTAGAAGGATGTAATTCTGCTTAGTGCTTAGGCTTGCACTATAAACGTGTAAACTATGGTCCTCTCAACTGCTTGAATTATATGCCAGTTTAGTTCTTGTTTCGTGTTTGTTGTAGAATAGGAAACTGCGTTGGCATGCAGTTATGTCTGGGTGTATTGCTTGGTGATGCTTAAGTACATAGAGCATTTTGTATTCTTACCTTAGAGGGATACAGGATTTGCTGTTTGATCTACCCCTTAACTTCACTGGGCTCTGCCCTTTGATCTCTCTGGATCCACTCCTGAGTGGGTGAGCCCTGGAACAGGCACTTTCCAAGACTTGTACTTTCCAAGACTTGGCAAATCTCATACCTGTGGGAGCCCACTGGTTACTTTAATTAATTGTGCAAGCTATCCGTATACTTCTCTCTCTTAACCATTTTCTAATCCATAAGAGAGCCCATCCCATTACATGACCCTTAAGTCTACTCAAGTGTCGTTGGTGAGTGACTTTAACATTTAGAAGCTTTCTGGAGAGATTGCCCTTAACAACATGCTTGTTAGGTTTTCAGAAACTCCAAGGCTGATGAGGTAGGACTTCCTTTATAGAAGCTAAGTGGATTCTTTCTCAGTTGGACCTGTTCCTCTAAATGCTTTGTTCTATTTTAGAAGTCCACAAATTTAATTGACATAGGCATTTGATTAACTTGTCTCTAATTTCCTGTATGTCTTTTAGATCCCTTTCAAACATTGGTTTTATATTTGCTTCTTCCCAATCCTCTAGTATGGAGGCTGGTTTTATCAACAAGTTGCATATGCCACCTCAACCTGTGTCCTGTTCATTCTTAACTTGTTACTTAGCCCTGGGAAGGTATCTCTATTGTCATCTCTATTTGACTTAGTTCTTCAGATACCCTTCCTGAAATCATTGGCCCTGGGATGCGTAACTGCCCCACATTTTATCAATGAAAACCAGTGCCAGAAATTCACTGTTTTTCTGCAGGCTCATCTGTTCATACCCTAAGCCACAATTGCACACGACAGCCCCTGTTAAAACAGCCTCTCTTATACAGGTAGCAGGGGCAGGATGGTAGGATCTAACAGCTCATTTATATTAATGTTCCCCATTATTCAGGGTTTTCACTTGAATATAAAATGTGTTTATTGTCTGCATTCCACAGTATATAATTTGTTTTTAAAATCTAAATGCAGTCTGGGTTAGACATGAGAAGATGTCAGTTTTTGCAGATAGTACTGAGGTAAATGTATGTTAGTGAGGAGCGAAGTCCCCTAAGAACCTGTTTTGGGGCAAGTTCTATTTAACTTTCATAAATTATTTGGACTCATGGTGAATAGCAGTGCCATCAACTTTGTCTATGACACTGAATAATTCAAGATGCTGAAATCCCAAGCAGACTGTGAAGAGCTCCAGAGGGATCCCTACAACCCAGTTGGCTGGGTCACAGAATGCGTGGAAAGTGATGGGTATTTAGACAAGCATCCTGTATAGGTTTGTGGAGTCTGAATTATTCCAGGAAGAGATCTTGTGGAAAACTCATCAGCAACCCTATTTCCGTGTTCTTTGGCGGTGAAAATAAAATTTGCTGTTTAAAAAGGACTGAGAATAAATAGTAGAAAAGAGTAGTGCCTTAAAGACTAACAAAATTTGTGCCAGGTTGAGCTTTCATGAGTCACTGCTCACTTCTTTCTTTCAGTGACTCATGAAAGCTCATACCCTGCCACAAATTTTGTTAGTCTTTAAGGTGCTACTGGACTCTTGCTCTTTTCTGTTGCTACAGACAGACTAACATGGCTACCCATCTGGAAAATAAACATTAAGCATAATAACCATCCCATATAAAATGATCACGAACATATAGCTTTATGAAGAGTGACTGTAAAACCCTGGATATTTTTAGTTTAGGGGGGTAAAAAGGTAATAATTACTTTAAAAATTATAAACAGCAATAGAGTAAGTGGCAGAGAAATTATTGTCCTTCCCCATGCTGCTCCTGCCACTCCCTGTAAGGACTGAAGGTGGCCTAAGGAAGAGACGAATACAGCACCAACACATTCCTGCACATATTGATGCACACTGGGACTAAGGCTGAGGGAATAGCCGACTTCAGGTGCCATGACACCATCCCAATATCTTCCTGTGGGAAGACACAGCATCCATTCTCTCACACAACTGTTCAGAGTAGGTATGAGTGGGTCACTTTAATGAGTCAAGTAGGATTTTTTTTGGTCAAGATTGGCTCTGATCCGTTTTGTTTTTTTAATCTACTGCACTCTGAGGGTCATTCCAAATGATTCATTAGGTTGGTTGCCTTGCTTAGGTCCCAGGGGTCACAGCTGATAACACCAATGTGAGCAGAGTATATAAGCACCCTGGGGCATCAAGTGCATGGTAAAGTGGAAATACGTCTGATCAGTATCTGAGGGCTGTGGTCGTTTTAAGTAACTGGGAGTGTAATTATCCTTGACTCAAGATGTCATGGCTAGACAGAAAGAATATGGCATGCCTCCTTCAAACATTAAATGTTTGGTTGGGAGGTGCCTCAATGGTACACCTACTTGACTATTCATGTCTCACAGCCAGGGCCTCATCACCTGTAGGGACATACAGACAAAGGAGACCTGACTCATCAGCATTCCACTAGTTATGTGAGTTTGAGCTGAATGCCAGTTGAGGAAGTGTTATGCCCACTGTAGCTATTTGTTTTTGAATAAATTAAGTTGGCCCTTTATTCTCCCAGTTAATTCTATCTGTTCTTTTTCTTCCATGACTTCCTGTAAATGCTAGAGTGCTCTGGAAACTGCCCAGGAGACAAAGGGGTTTATTGTAGCTGACAGTTTTAAGGAGTATAATATAAGAAGGGCAGCATTGTTGGTGCAATAGAAACAACAACAGATAAATAGATCCACACAACTATGTTATGGCATGATGGGTCACTTCTGCCCCTGCACGCAGCAAGCTACCCTTACTCTCCACTCAGGCAAACACCCTCATGCAAGTGTAGGGCTGCCAGCCTCCAAGTCGTGGCTGGATATCTCCTGGGATTACAATTGACCTCTAGGCAACAGAGATAAATTCACCTGGAGAAAATGGTTACTTTGGAAGGTGTATGGGATTATACCCCATTGGGATTATATGGGATTATACCCCATTGTATGGGATTATACCCCATTGAAGTCCCTTCCCTCCTCAGGCTCCACTCTCAAAACCTCCAGGTATTTCCCAACCTGGAGCCAGCAACTCTATGCAGGCAAAAGAGGCACAGCCCCGCTCAAAGGTTGTTATTTTGGTGAGGAAAATCCAGTCATCCCAAGTGACTCCCCAGCACCCTGGTAAGTGGGGTGTAGACATTTTCCCTTTAGTAGCCTGGCACCACCTCCTGTTCCCAGCTCCTCACCCTATTTCAGCAGTCAGGAGGAGCTCCCAAAATGTGGCAATGTTTGTAGTGTGAGTCAGAAGCAAGGCAGAGGGGTAGTAACATAGGCAGTGTGTTCTTAACTAACTGGCATTGTGACTACAGATTTTAGATTTTAAGTACAGTTTACAGGACTAGGGTACAGAGTAAGAAAAGAAACATGGAAAGGTTTCTAACCACATGTATAGAAAGGCATTTATCTGGGCCTGGTGTTTTGGAACATAAAGCCCGTCAGAACTGGCTCAGCCAATACAGAGCCATATTTCACTCTTGGCTGAACAACTAAGCCTATCCAGCCCAGAAAATGTTTTTCCCAGCCTTGGTTTCACCTCAAAGCTGGTCAATCGTCATAAATGCCCTACCCCAGCTGCCCTCATCCACTACATATACAATAGTAACAACAGCCAACAAGTTATCCTACTTCACTTCTGCATCCTATTTTTAAAATGTAGGAGAGTCATTTTGGAATTCTGCTTCAGGCACAAAAAAGTCTAAAAATGTCACCCTACTGCATCCTCCTGACAAGCTCTTGTCTTAATCCTTGGCAGGCAAGAACTGTTTGTGGTCACTTCAGAAGGTGTGTTTGTTATTATTTCAAGGCTGGTTATTATTTCTGGTTGCAATTGCTCACTACACTGCACCCAATGGAATGAGCAGCTCATGGATTTGTAACATTTCAGGTAAATAACTCTGAGTCTAGTTGACTTTTGGGGTGTCATAAGAACATAAGATCATAAAAGAAGCCAATGTTGGATCAGGCCAATGGCCCATCCAGTCCAACACTCTGTCAGACAGGGGCCAAAAATACCAAGTGTCTTACATATGGCTTGTAGCATTTGCCTTGGGCAAGGCAGCCATATAAAAATTAATGCTCTGCATGCCTAAAAAGTATCACAACTTTGTGTATTTAGACTTAACAGCCATTATTTCAACAGCACTCATTGTAACTTAAGGCTGACACTCTTTGTCCAGAACTTTCTTTACTGAAGTAATAAGGAATCTCCCTTTTATTCCTTTACTGAAGGAATAAATGCCTCAACCTCATATCTCTTCTAATTGGATGAGTGTTTCCTTTGTCCTTGAAGCAGTAATGTAGTAGTAGTAAAATAGAAAACACCTGCTTTCAGCTTCGGCATGCCTCATTTTAAAAACTGTTTGTATTGTAATTTTTTTTTAAATGGCCAGGCTAATCCCTGCTTTGATTGCAATTTACAAGACTGAAGGTCATTATGAAAGTTTTCTAAAACAAGGAATTGGCACAGTGACCACAGCTCAAACATTCAGCTAACTTCTTATGTGCTTCTGGACCTTGAGCTTGTTTGGAGGTTCTAGCAGGGGAGCACAGCTATTGTATACCCTTGACAGAAGAACGGTACACTCCTTCTATCTGGGATAGCCGTCCTGAGCACAGAGCTTCAGGAGGGACGCACATGGAGCGGTAAGCGAGGTAGGAGACACCTGCCTAGCCAGCCAGATCAGCCAAATCAACCCTGGTGATCAATAGGGTGACAGATGTTGCAGCCAGATTGCCCTCACATCCGTTACGTTTATGTTTGATTGGCCCCTCCCTCCAAACCCCTAAGACTGGGGTGGCCAAACTGTGGCTCAGGAGGCACATCTGGCTCTTTCACACATATTGTGTGGCTCCCGGCACTGTGGCTGGGGAAGCTAAATATCATTAGCAAACAAATATAATTGGACAAATAAATATCATTATAAATATCTGCTTTTACTACTTTTATTTTGGCAGTCTCATTTAATGTTAATAAAAAGCAAATTTGCATATGTAATATTTGTTCATGTCTTGTGGCTCCCAAACACCTGGCGTTTATTCTATGTGGCTCTTACAGTAAGCAAGTTTGGCCACCCCTGCTCTAAGACCACGACCTCTAGAGGCATTCATTTCTTGCTGGCAGACAAACTCCCTGAAATTACCAAGCAGGTGGCAGAGTTCTTGGCAAATGTACAGAAAGGGAGAAAGAGAAAGGAAAAAAGGGGGGAGGGGAAAGGGAGGGAGGGAGAGACTATATAGTGTCTATCCATGTTTTATGTTTCTCTTTCCTTCTCTGTTAAGCTTACTCGCTGTAATTTGTTTTAACTGTAGTGACACTTGAGATTTTTTTTAAAAACTCTTTATTATTATTGTTGTTCAATACTGTAGTTATTTGTAGAATAGAAATGACATTTATTTGTATTTAGCCATAGGCCATTACAAACCAAGGATAACTACAGGTCAGAGGATGCTATAAATTGGAGTACTGATATGAAGTAAAATTTAAAATATAACAAAACCATAAAATCAGAATAAAATAAACTGAGGAAATTGTAGTTATTTGTATTTATATGGTTTTTATTTTGGCTGGCAAACTGTATTGTTAGTTCTCCTTTGATGTTATTGCTATGCCGATAAAGGTCGTGATGATGTGTCTCTGGAAATAATGTAGTACTTTGGAAGGCTAGAAATCCCACATCTACTATGGATATACAGTGAAGCTGCAGAGATGTTACAAAAAGCCAAGTTTGCAGAAATCTTACAGTTAACTGTGTTGGAACAAAAAAGGTTTTAAACAGGAGAGTGAACAAGGACAGCTAGGAACCAAGATGGGCAGGTTTTCTCAAGGCATTATGTGCTGCCATGATTGGGGTGGGTGGGAAACCAAGCTTGGCACTTGTGTCATAAACACATGCTATCTATCAGAGCTGATACTCTGGTCTTGTTGCAGCTGCTGCAGCTTTTCTGTTATTACATTTTACCTGGCTTTTTAGTTTCTTGGTTATTATATAAATTCAGAGCACAAGATTCCATTAGCACAGACCCTTGCTACATGCCTTAACCTGCTGAACCACCCATTTTCAAAATGTGTATCAGCTTGGCAGCTGTGTCTCCTAGATGCAGGCCTCAGCAGAGTTTTTATGACATTGTCACCTCAAAGAACAGATGCACTCAAAGATCAGCTGCTTCAAATAAGATCATCAAATATATTCAAGCTTTCTTGACAATGATTCCATGTCTTCCTTTCTGACTGTCATGTTTTAAACTCCATGGGCTGAGTAATCTTCATGAAATTACTACTCACAGTTGTGGGCTTGTTCGGGGTGGTATTCTTAGGTATATGTATTCCTAATGCATTGTGATCATTCAGCTCTCATGACAGTAAAATGAGCCAGTACCTTGTTTTCCCATCCGTCAAATTTACCAAAAGCAGAATTAAAAATGTATCCTTTGTTATCTCATCACAAAAGACATAACACAGGTGAAGTCCATGTTTGGTGGCAATGTTCTTCATTGTCATGTACAACAACTACCTTAAAAACATACAAGTGGAATTTTTAAAATCACAATTGATATATTTAAAATGTTCATGCCAGTACTCTTGAGGTTCCACTAGGACAATAAACTGAAGATTAGATATAAGTCCATTTGCCCAAGTTATACAAGAACAAGCATCAAAATATTAAAAGAAATATCAATTGTTTCTTATTTAAGGGCAGGGAACACAAAGCTTTGAGTTTGTCAGTTTTTAGACATGGAGGATTAAAACATGCTTCTTCAGCTCTAAATCAGATGATTAATGGTTAATGTTATCTAATTACATGTTTTAAAGTTCTATATTCGTATTGTGTTCAGTGGGCATATTTTCCCATCACTGATAATTCTCCACTGCATTGTTCCACCGTATTTCAGAGGTAACCACACTCCAGTAGCTGCACTTTATTTAAAGAGATTTCTTTATCATTTAACTTTATTACAGCAGGCACAGCCTGGATGCTGTTCGAGTGACAAGGACTATTTCCTTAATTACTGTACATTGATAATAGCATTTACTCTGGCAGTTCCAGTGCTATTCAATCAAGCGAGATTCAATACAAAAAAAAAAAAAGCTGATTTGCCAAAAGGGAGATTAGCATAAGTGCCTGCAGTCACATTCTATTTTTAAAGGTAAAGTTACTTCTTGTGGAACTTTATTAAGAGCCATAAAATGATTACTATCATCTACTAGCTATTGCAAGGAAAATAATAAAATAAACTCACATAGCACAACATTAGGGCTGAGGACATTTTACATATCTTTTACCCATCCCAAAGCATTTGATCACATCTCACTTACAAAAATAGAAGCAGGGTTTATTTCGCATCTTAACCATACTTACATTTATTTTATAAAGTTTTCCTCCCACTAATGTTGTATGGCTACACTTAGTTAATTGCTTGATTAAGTGATAACTAAGGAGACTGCTCTTTAAAATGGAGACCTTTTTGCAGGAGATTTGGTAGAAGCTCTTAGAAGGTCAAACAGGACATTAAATAGAACGACCAAGTTATTTCAGAGCTCAGAAGACAAATGGCAACTGGGTAACAGCACTGGTAATATCAGGTTACACAAGATGGAGAGAAACACTAACCTATTTACATGACTTAGTTCACCACTACTAAAGGACATTTTTCAGGATCCTATTTTCCTTAGTTCACCCTGAACAAAAATAGCAGTTAACGCTAATATTTCACATTCTTTCCCTAAAGGGGACCATGAGAAAGCCATCTGTAGCCAAAGAGTCTTGATGGCCACCCTGTGCATGCAGCCATGAGAAAACAATTGCCTGTACTTGCTGCTATTATTGTGGCACAAGGATAACACAACACAGACATTACTTCAGAATATGAGCCTGCTAAACCTATGGAGTTAGTATTCTCTCCCATGACATCCATGCTTTCAATAACACTCTTAGCAAATGCAGCTCTCGGCTTAAAGCCATAGAATATTCTCTTCTTTCAGCTCTTATGAACTTTAAATAACAATAAAGAATTTCCAAGCAGCAACGTGGCTGAGCAAAGTGAAATTGCCAGCAACAGTAGTTGTGCTGAAATATTAAAATAATCTTTTTTTTTATTGGGAGTCAAAATGCTTTATGACTGGAAGAAGTGACAAAAGGGAAAGGAGGGAAATTAAAGCAATGGCCATTGTTTATTTGTGTCAAGAACAGCAAGATGAAAATTCTACAAATGTTTAAGTTAGAATGGGGAAGAGGGATAGTGATGTAAGTGTTCCAAGGGAACAATATTCTTATTCTGTTGAAGGAGGTAAGCCAAGATACTTAAGCTCTAGAGAACCTTTAACACAGGAAGCTATTTATCATAACAAGGTTGGTTGAGACTGCTCCGCATACTGAACCAATTAGAGTAGCTTATTTCGTCATACTTCATAACTTGCAATGATAGGTTTCCAGGCCTGGCACAGTATAGTAATTGAATTTTGATCAAACACACATGGCCCATAACCCACTATGTGAAATCTTCAGAGCAGTTTGCAGCTTTTAAATATCCAGTCAACTTGTTGCCAAAAGTACAGGATGTACTTGATGCAAGGGCAGGAGAGAGTGAATGAGCTGGAACTTGGTACAACTGTAAAACAACCTTTTTTGTTTATAGTCTCTTCTTGCTTTTAAAGAGTAGTATGGAACACAATGATGACTGTCAAGTCATTGCTTTTTGCCTCCTCTATTATGTTTGTTGACAAACGCTTTTAGTCTTTAGACTAGTATGACGTCCAGTGCACAGTACTTAACGGTACATTGAGCATAAATAATGTCCATAGTTCATTCTTATTTAACACAATAAACACAAGTCATTGTTGTCTTCTTGACAGCAACATGAAGTGATTGTCAAAATCATGGCAGAAAAACCCTAACTCTGCTCATGTGAATAATAGCATATATGACGAAGTGGTCTGCTGCTTTTGGCTTATGTGGAAAAATGGTGACATAGACGCTTCCATCAAATTACATTCTTTCAAGGCAGCCCCATGCCATCGTTTATTATTCGGGCATCATCCCCACAGTGGAGTAGAGGACATGATGTTTAACTCTGAAAGAAAGCAAAATATTGTTTCATTCCTAATAAGAAAAACATAGTTTAATTCATAATACACTAAAAAAGTGCATAGTTTTCACTACACAGTATAAATGTATGTTGTTTGAGCAGTGATGATTTCCCTGTCCCCTAGATACCCAGCAGGACAGTAGCCCTTTCTTGTCTCTTGCAATGGTACAATCAGACAGGTCCCCCTCCAACAACACCTGTGCAGCAGCTGCTGTCCATTAAGAGAACAGAGGAAGCCTGAGTTGTCCTTAGCCTTGCTCACTCCTTCATCTTCCCACCACCACTTACATTCACTGCTGTATCTCTTCCTGTACCTGTCAACATAAAGGTGGTTTTCCAGGGCCATGTTTCTTACTTATTTATAACATTTCTATGCCACCTCTTCACCCAATTCAATGTCGCCAATGTGGTGAACATTAAAACAAAACATTTCATACATTAGAAATAATTTAAAATACAAATAAAAATATTTAAAGCAATTAGAAACACCAACACATAAAAACACAGAGGCAGGGAAGAAGGTTAATAAGAGTTATGAGGAATGCCAAAAACAAAGAAGTCTTAAACTGCTGACAAAATACAACGATAGAAGGAGACAGCTAAATCTCCCTGGGGAGGGAGTTCCAAAGTTTTGGTACCATGACTAAGAAGACCCTTTTTCAGGTTGCCACCCATCTAGCTTCAGATGGCAGGAGCACCCAAAGTACAACCCCTCAGGATGACCACGGTGGACAGTAGGGTCATATGGGAGAAGGTATCTTTAATGCATGCTGTCCCCAAGCCACATAGGGCTTTAAAGGTCAGTACCAACCTCTTAAAATAGGAGCCCGTACAGATGGAACAAGACTGGAGTGATATGGTCCCTACAACCCAATCCAGTCAACATTCTGGCTGCTACAATCTGTACCAAATATCACTTCCAGACAGCCTTCAAGGGCAGCCCCACATATAACCCACTGCGATATTCTAATGTAGATGTAACCAGCATATGGCATATACCATGTCTCACCTGCTGAAGTTGGTAGAAGGCACTCCTGATGCCACCTGTTTACTCAACAGAAGGCCCAGGTCAAACATCACTCCCAAGCTTCCCAAGCTGGGTAGAGTTCAACATCCAAAACAGGAGATATCGCCATTCCCATGTCAGACCTTCCCCCCCACTAGTAACACCTCTGTTTTGTTGGAACTAAGTTTCAGCTTGTTAGCCCTCTTCCATTCCCAAAACTGTCTCCATGCACCTGTTCAGTTTCTACAGCCAACCCGGGATCTGTTGGAAGTGTGAGACAGAGTTGATTGTCATCTGCATACTGGTGGCAACTCAGCCCAAATTTGTGGGTGGCTTCTCCCAGTGGCTCCATATAAATGTTAAAAAGCTCAAGGGACCAGATGGAACCTTGAGGGACCCTGTAGGGCAAAGTGGTCCTCCAGCACAACACTCTAACCTACCTTCATGGTAGGATTGAAACCACTACAAAACAGTGTCTTGCAGTCTCGACCTTGAAAGGTGGTCCCGAAGGATATCATGATCAATGGTACCAAGAGCCATAGAGAGGTCCGAAAGAATTAACAGTGTTGTGCTCCTCTTGTCCATCTCCTGGCACAGGTCATCCATCGGGACAAACAAGGTCATTTCAGTCCCTAACCATGCCGGAAACCAGACTGGAATGGATCCAAACAATCTAATTCATTCACGAATTCCTGAAGTTGCCCACCCACCATGTATTCAATCATCTTGCTCAAGAATGGAACATGAGACTGGGCAGTAGTTGCTGAACTCTCCAAGTTCCAGAGCAGGTTTCTTTAGCAGTGGATGAACCCATGCCAGCTTCAAGGCAGTGGTGGGCTCACTCCTTCTCTCCAGGAGGCATTTGCTGTCTCCTGATCCCAGACTGCCATTCCCCCTCCACAGCAGATTTAAGCAGCCAGTACAAGTTGGTAGTATGTCTTAGAACTCCCAAGAGTCCTATCCTCATTCTCAAACCAGAAAAAACCGAAAGGAATCCCACACAGCCGGACAACCTGGCACCATCACATCCTGTCACTACTACTATAGAGTCCATGTTGGAACAGATGGCGATTTTACTCTTCAAACTGCTTAGCAAAATGATCGCAGCAGGCTGCAGAACAGTCCACCTCCTCCAGTAGCCCAGAACCCACTAGGCCTCAAACCATCTGGAAGCATTCCACAGGTCTACAACTGTGTGGAAGCAACAGTGGCTGAAAAATACTATTTCTTTGCTGCCATCACCAAAGTTTGGGAACTGTGTTGGGAAAACTCAGTTCCCTTCCACCACCACCCCTTAGTTTGCTCCATAGTTTAAAAGCTGAAGAAGTATAGCCAGAAGCATTAAACTGTTGAATAGTCTCATTAAGAGTGGAGGTAAACAGCAATGGTAGCAAAATACACATATGTAAGGGACCTGGTGGTACCTACTTTTGAACAAGCAAGGAAATGTAGTAGTTCCAGAATTGCTGTTTGTACACTGGAAAACAGTAAAAAGGCCTGTCAGTTGTACAACTTGTAGCTCACAAACAATAGCCTGCTTCATTCTAAATGACTACCAGAGCAAGGAATGCTTGAAGTTACAACTTGCTACATGGAACAGCCACGTTCAGTGGATTCAATCCTAGCAAAATATTCTAGTTAGTAGTTTGCAACTATATGGTAGGGTGACCATATTTTGTGTGGATAAAAAAGAACACTGTTCACCAATAAGATTTTTTCCCTCAGATTCCCAAATAAGTAAGAATTTCTTGATTACAAATAAAACAGGGCTGCAGAAATCACCCAGCCATTGTGGACGTAATGGACTTACACACACACTCTCTCTCACACACGTGCACATGTATACGGAAATTGTATATACATAACTGCTTATTTTAACTGAAATAGCAAATTTGCACTAAAGTAGGAAAGAAATAACACAGCAAGCAAATGACAACACAAATTGCCTCCCACAAATACTAATTTACCTAATACTAAGCACTTCTATGCTTACAACATCAGTATCTGTAGACCTATGATGAAGTGGCACCTGACTGCTTGTTGGAAGAGTTTATCTCCCTAAGCATAGTTGATTGTTCAAGCAGGTATTTGTAGAACTGAAGGCATGAATAGTCACATAGGTTATATTGCAATAACATAACAAACTTTATAGCTCCAATGGAAAATCTGTTAATTTCATCTGTCCACTGGGCCTTCATTAAAGAAAATTTGTGTTATGTCCTGGAATGCGGAAGAAAAATTGTGCTATTTTTAAGTAATACAGAATGGCAGGCTGCACTGCAGCACTTTTAAAAGTATTTTACCCACTTGTCACTAACTGGCACATTTTTGAAGTCTTCATCTATTCAAGCACTTTAACAAAAGTCTTCAGTTACTGAACTGGTCAAAACATTTTACATCATCTACTATCATGTCTCGATCTCAAGTATTTTATGATATGCTGTACATAATCAAATGAAAGGGTATCAGTTAAAGTCATCTAATGAAAACAGTCAAACTCATTAAAAGAAACTGCCCATTTCTGCAGATATTCCAAACACACTTTGTACAAGAAGCTTCTTCCATAAACAGACCAACTTCTTTCTCCAGTGCATCTTTCTTTCCTTTGCTTAGGATCTCTTTAGTTTTGTGTGAAACAAATGATGCTTCAATTCTGTATTGCAACATTTGACAAACTGACTGCAATACAATGAAAACCTCCAAAATTGATTTTTTTCTCCTCTTCTGTATTTGTATGGAACCTTGATATAAAAGAACGCAAGTGCCACATATACCCTTTTGCTAAGTCATTTTCAAAGAATTTCTTCAATATGGATGGTGAACTGGATTGAGATTTCACACCAGGAAACATCTGCAGTAACCATTCTACGGCAGGAAAGAGTGATAGCCATATTGTTCTGCTGTGTGACAATAACTGTAATAATTTAGATAAATGAATTTACAGTAACTTGAGATTTTCTGTTCTTACCATATACATGGATAAATAATTGTAAATCTTCATTATGATGCATTCTATTTCTACAGATGATGTGTCTGCCCCATGCTGTATACAGTTCTGAAGGATGTGTGCTGGACAACCAACACCAACTAATTCTCTCTTTAATTCATGCTTCAAGGCGAGGAAGATGTATTTGCTTACAGGGCAATTAACTCCTCCAACATCAGTGTTCATGTTGGCACCAGAGAATGCAACGCACTTCATAAGAAGACCATGGTCTTTTAATGCTTGTGTAACACAGTCCACTATTGTTTCCAATTTCTCATTTATTGTGCTATTCAGCTGTATCAACTTTGATGTAATACCATGAACTTTTTGAAAATATTATATCACATCAGGGAATAGTTTTTGTGGTTGCTGCCATCAGTAGAAACACCTAAGCAGAATATTGCATTTTAATCCTAAATTGCCACAGCAACAGAATGTGGAACAAGCACTCTATTGACAATGTCCTCAGCTTTTGATCTTGCACAGGAAACCTTTTTTGCTATGTCTGAATCAGAATATGTCACTTGATTTAATTTTGAAGTGCAATCGATAGACCCATATGGTAGGTGAGGTTTTATAGCATGAAACAACAATGCTCCTTCAGTTGCTATAACTAGGTCTTGTGTTTTTTTTAATTTTGATTGATAAGGAATTCACTGACCTTTGGGGTACTAAGACAGCTCCAGACTTTTTTCTTGTGCTTGTCACTGCTGACATGTGCTTCCAAATCATGACGTCCTTTGTTTGCCACAGATACAAAAATCTTGCATGTAGTGCATTCTGCTTCATTTTCATTTCTGCCAGCACTGAAGCAAGGAAATTTTATCCCAAGTTCATGGCTAAATTTACATTTTCTCTTTGGCATATTCCTGGTGATGAAGAAAAAATACAAGCTGCTTCACCTTCTGCCTTGCTGGACTGGATATTCCAAAGGTCTTCTCTCCAGCACATGAGGTTGTTCACCAGCAGTCAAAGGCAGAAAATACAATGAAAAGCCTCCTGTACAAACCCACTCACACTCCAAGTGGGAAAGCTGTTAGCCATAGCCCAGAGCTCACTAGAGTGACCAAGTCCACAATGTCTCGGAATAATAAACAAGATACGTTACTTGGATTTGAGTTTCAAGATGTTTAAATCTTAACAAGCTTATGAACACAAAGCATTCAGAACAGAAAGCAATGTCTTTGGTTCTCTCTCAGGCACAGGTAGGAGCTTCTAGTAGAGAAACCAAACACTGAATCAAACTAATCCATTTTCTGCTAGGCCTCTGAAAACATGTTAACTAATTCCAGTCATGATTCACTGCTATTGTACAGCTAACAAGATCAACACCAGGAATATCCAGGACCCCTGCACTTCCTTGCAGTGGGTAGGGACTACATGCCATTGCTATGGGGAGGGAAGGAGTCAAGGACATGGAGCAAAGCAGTCTAAGAATATTCTAGTACACAACAATGAAATAGGAGGTCCTATTCAAAATGCATACTAGGAAGTAGTGCTGGTGGCAAAACTGAAGCTTCTCTCCACTGGGGGACCGCAGGGCAAAATAGGCTCAGCCTCCCAACAGAAAAGAGGAAATTTTCGTCATTTTTAAAAAGAGCCCAAAAGAGGATGGACATCAAAAAAAAGAGGACATTTGATCACCCTACTATATGGAGAAACAGCACACCACAAGCCAGTATAAACAATTTATGCATGATGCAATGGCCACTTAAATGCAATTTCAACCTTTCTCCATGCATCACATGAAATGTGCCTTATGATGAAATGGTCCACATGAAATATGTCTTAATCTGATTCCAACTGGAAGGCCTGTTGGAATTAAAAACACAAGTTTTACTCAGATTCTTAGAATTCCTGTGGAGATTTGCAGGCTGTTTCATACACAGATTTGAGTGCAAACATGAATGTGGACAAGGGTCCATACTCAGTGACAGAGAATATGTGTTGCATCTCTAGCATCCCTAGCAATTCAAACGATGGAGTCTGGAAAAACTTCTGCATGAGCCCTTCAACTGGCACAAGCCACGTTTGAGAGGCACTGCCAAGCAGTGAAGACAAATCTATGATCTGAGGTGCATAAAAGTTCCACATTTATGTTTAGCTCTATATATGTATGTAGAAATATGCAGATAGGCAGTCTTTATCAGTTTCAGCAATAAGATACCATCGTTGGACAGGCTTTGAAAGCCAGAATTAAAACGAAAGAAATTTCACACTAAAACTCATTCATAGCCTTTAAAGCAATAGCCTTTAAAGCAATATGGGTATTTTTTTAGATGTAATATCTTATCAGTGGAAAATGCTAAAAATGGACATAATTCTAGCTTGATACTGTGGCACATAAAATTCAGCTCTAAAGCAGATTAAACTATCTGTTACAAACTTCTTCAAAAGAGAATTTATATAGTAATTACACTAATGGAAGCTGATCTTTAAAATTGCTCATACAGAGTATGAAAATGATGTATCATACACATCTTTAGAGGCTACTAAATGTTTCCCTCATAATCCAAAATGTTCTGCATACTCTCACGTATCAGTGGCGTAGCTGCATTGAACATCTTAAACAGTTGTTTTAATACATAGCACGGGGCAGAGAATGTCTTATCTACCTTAAGAATCAACAAGCAAAAATTCTCTAAGTATGCAAGAGATTCTAAGGATGTTGATGCAGACTATAATGTGTTAACACTGATAATAAAAGAAACAAAACTAGCCTGCAGGAGTGAATTCAAAAGGCAATAATGCATGTTCCATTTGCTTCCATAAAAACTGAGACTGACAAAAATCACTTGAATACTGAAGTTATACCTGAGCCTTGCCATATAGCACCTTCAATTGGTACAAGGTATTCAGCTATGGGTTTGGCTCCACCTACAGGAAACAGGAGGCAGAAGGGGAAAAACAGTGTCTTTGCCAGTAGCTGTACTTGACAGGTTTTCCACTTCAGGATCAATAGCATTGGAAGAAGTGGCACCTTGTTAGTTCTTATTTTCTTCTAAATACAGCACAAATGAGAGCTCCAGGTCTTTGCATCAGAATGCAAAGTACTGCAAATGAGCTGTTGCCCTGTAACCAGATCTGTAGGATGCCCATTGCTGACACTCACACAAGGCTCTTGCCTTATTAAGCCCTCAATAGGAATTTTAGGGTTTAATTAATTCTGTTTGAGAACGTATTACAGAAGTGATAAATGGATAGAATTTCATTATTCAGGCCAGTCAGTTTCTGTTATTTGGTGGTGAACTTTTTTTTTTAATGTGAATTGTTTTCACTGTTTCCAATGCTGCTGTACCTCTTACAAGCAAACCTGGGCCAATGGCATGATTAAAATGTTTTAAATGAAGGATGATCAGAAATGTGGAATGGCTACATATATCACCTTGGAAAGGCTGCACTTAGAATTGTTTATTTGGTTTATATTTTACGTGTCAGTAGATTGGTTTTACCAAAATCCACATTGAATGTTAACACCCTATCACATTTTGAAATCATTCCCAGATTAGCTGTGATAAATATATAACCAAGAAGAAGAGCTCAATTTGGTTAGAAAAAGACAGAAACTCTATCAGAGTTAGCCTTTGGGAAGTAAAATCCAATAAACCACACCAAGTCAGCCTGAGGTAATAAAAAGGCAAAGAACATGCTTAATAAATTAAAATACTTTTTTTTGCTGGATTAAGTCATTTGAGATCATTCACATATCTCATAAGGGAGACTGGAAATGCTGATTACCCCCTCCCTTCAATATGTTTGTCACCTGCCATTACATATAGCAAAAAATCTATTTCAGAAGTTTAATATGCAAAGTAAAACTTATGCAGACAATGATGAGCATTTATTGCAGTTGCCTAATGAAGGCAGGATAATAAGGATGTTTACCCTTTGGCTTAAGTTCCTGACTTTAACAAGGGAGAACAAAATGGAAGATTTATTAATACACAAAGGGCTGAACACCTAACGAAGCAAACCAATAAGTGGACTACCAGTAGGAAGAGACCAAAGCTCCCAGCCAACACAAATGCAACTACAGTTAGAGATTTACTCATTGTCACATACAGAACAGGTTGTATGCATTGCCCTTGATGCCTACAGCTAAGAATAGGTGCAAGATACACATGAAGCTCTCTGTATCACAAGCATATTGAAATGATATTTTTGAGGAACAAAAACAGTAGCTAGAGGGGAGATTTATAAACAACAACAACTGTGAAGCAGAATGTGAAAGATCATCCTACAGAATAGAAGATCCTATCAGACAGAACACTACAAGCAGCTGGACCCACGATACTCGCGGGGGAGTATTCCCCACAGCTCAGGGCCTGCTGAAGCCGGAGGAGCTCGGGAGGAGGAGGAGGAAGCGGCAACAGGTGAGCCCTTATCCCTCCCCCCCAGCAGCGGAGGCGAGGCCAGCCCACCAAGCCTTCTCTCCCCACCCCAGCGGTGGCGGCGGTGACGCCAGCCCACCAAGCCTTCTCCCTCCCCCCACGGCAATGGTGAGGCTAACCCACCAAGCGTTCTCTCCCTCCCACAGCGGTGGCCGTGGCAAGGCCTAAGTGGCTCACAGCTGCTGGCCCACCAAGCCTTCGCTCCTCCTCCAGCGGCAGTGGCAATGGACAGTTCCCAGAGTGTTCTCTGTGCATGCGCAGGGCAAACTCTTTTACTTTGGGGGGGATTTAAGCACCCCCTGAGTAATTTTTTTAACTTTTCAGATTTTTCTGCACACCTGGGGAGTCCCCCAAATGTGCAGGAAAATCTCTTTGCCCACTAGGTGCCCCTGATGTGCGGATTTAGATATCCACACGCAGGGGGCACCTAGGCTATTAGACAAAGAACAGTATATTTGGAAGTTCAAGTAAAATTTTAAAAATAGTTTTCCCAAGGATGCTAAATGTGAGGAGAGGAAGAAACCAGAACAAATTGGGGTTGTTGGCTTATCAGATTCTATATAACGAAGAACAGTATTTACATAGAATAATTTCTTCAAACAACTTTGAGTGTTTCCTAGTAGACTACTGATTCTGCATTTTAGTTAAGTATATGAAGAAATCTTTATTTAGAAGATTTATGTCCCATCATTCTAAGTATAAAGCATTTAGGGTGACACAGAGACTAAACAATAAAAACAAAACAAATACAACAACTAAACCAAAATAATTTTTTTAAAAAACCAAATGAGGGAAACATCAGCAGATAACATTCCCTCCCTAGCCCACCCAAATTAATTTAAAAACTCTGGACCCATTAAAAAGAGCCACAGTAAAAAATAGTTTATAAAATCACCAGAATCCCCCAAAGAATCTTCAGTTTAATTACTGGAAATGTGATTCTGCAAGGAAGCACATGTATGGATACAAAAGGGCTTTCCTGAATACTTTATTAAAGAACTACATTTACACCTTTCACAAACTGGGAGGGGAGCAGGCTTTTCTACTCTAGCAAAAAATCCAAAGCCCTACCACATGCAAGCAGCCCTATATACAGAATTAACAGTTCACAGTCAATTTGTTCAACTAAGACTCTTTCAGATTCTTTGAGGAACTCCTCTACTTATTTATTTAGTGTGTTTATTCATTTACTGCATGAAAAGAAGAAAGCATTGCTTGGGGGACTTCATGTTAAACACATACTTTCATACTGAGTTATTAATCAACACTTGTATCACCATATTCCAAATCAAGGCACTTACTGGCAAGTTTACGGATATATCTGTGGTTTTCTGAATGTCTCATTAGTAATACTCAGTCTGGTAAGCCTTGCCCCGTAATAATCTATAATGTAACTAGAGCCATCTGAGGGTCCCACGATCTGGAACAGAAAGCATTTCAGTAAACAGCATCCATTTTGAACAGAGCAGGCCACAAAAAGTTCTTGCCTCCCTTCCATCTGCAGTGAGACATTTACAACAAATTTAGAGTCCAATGGCACTTTTAAGACCAACATAGGTAACTTCAAGTTAAGAAGTTTGTGTGCACGCACACTTTATCAAATACATTAGAATGGCACGCAAGGTTCAAACTTATAGCCAGAGAATGAACAGCAAATTAACATGCAACATGATGATGAAGGTTTAAAAATACTTATAAAGCCTCCTGAATCTCAGGATCTAAGGCAGATAACAACATTATAAAAACAATTTGATAAAAACATTAAACAACAGATACAAAAAATATATTAAAAACCAATCTGAAAACACCTTAAACCTCCACCAACAGTAGGGTTGCCAGCCTCCAGGTGGGGCCTGGGGATCTCCTGCTTTTACAACAGATCTCCAGCTGACAGAGATCAGCTCCCCTGGAGAAAATAGCTGCTTTGAAGGGTGGACTTGTAGGGAAGATCTGAGACTGGGATGCTAGCCGGGTCAAAGTCCATGCTTCTCCCCTCTCTTTGCTACACAATGAACAATGGCAAATCCCTTTGGCAAATAACAGACTATCTCCTCATGTTAAAATCCTTATAATGATTCTCTTACTGTACTGTGTATTGAATGCTGACATTCTTGCAACATAGTTACAGACAGCTACGTCAGCATTCAATACACAGTACAGTAAGAGAATCATTATAAGGATTTTAACATGAGGAGATAGTCTGTTATTTGCCAAAGGGATTTGCCAGTAGCCAAAGGGATTTGCCATTGTTCATTGTGTAGCAAAGAGGGGGGAGAAGCATGGACTTTGACCCGGCTAGCATCCCAGTCTCAGATCTTCCCTACATGGACTCTATGGAACTGTATCATGCTGAGGCCCCTCCCCTCCCCAAACCCTGCCTTCTCCTAGCTACACCCCCAAAGTCCCCAGGTATTTTCCAACCTGGACTTGGCAACCCTATCCAACAGGGACCCCCTTTGGCCAGGCTCAGGCTGCCCCAAAAGCTCTCCTGAATAGCTCTTGTCCTTCAGCCTTGCTGAAAAGCAAGGCAATGTGACATCTTTTACTGGAACAAACTGTTTGAAATTATAATTTGGTGTGGAAATGCTCTTAAGAATTTGTGGAGTGACTCATAAGTAGATAAGTATGTTATACTTGATTGTCTTGATTCACACATATTGAGTCTGTTCACACATAACATCCAAATCATTGTTTGCCTAATTGTGCCCGAACTGCAGTTCTGCACATTCCAATCTCTGGACCTTGAATTTTGCTCTCCATTTCCCATTTCTTGACAAATCATTTACCTTTACATGTGAATCAGAAAAAGAACAGTTTAGCTTGGAACTCTAACTGCCATTCCAATTTGACTCTGACTGATGGTTCTGGTTTCCAGGAAAACTATAGGTTGCAAGATGTAAGAGTTAGGAACATTATGTCTAAACTGGTTTGATGATGCCACCAATCTTCTACAAGTTGGGCTTCCAAGGCAGTATGTCAAGCAAAGTACATATGTATCCACTTTCCTGAGTCAGCTCCAACAGCCTCCTCTGAAGCTGCCATAATGCGATAATAATAGTGGAAATCAAGGCCATTGTCTACTGTCAGTTATCAATGCACTTCCAACTCTACATTCAGCTTCTTCTGTATATACATGGGGGGAATTCCAAGGATATTGTGTAAGGAAATTCACTGAAGCTTAATGTACAAAGCAGCTCTTAAGACAAATACAAAACATTTGTGCTAAGTAAATAACTGAAAGCCAATACAAGTAAAAACAAAATGCCAAGAACTAGAGTACCCTATTGTTCAGGAACACTCTTTTCTTCAGCATAGTTTCATTTGATATAAAGCTGCCCTAACTAAAAAGCTGATCTCTGCAGTACAACTTACACATTAAAAAAGGTTAATTAGCATTCAACATTTGTATAATCTACTCCTTGGCAGGTGTTTAAAGTTCATCTCTAAAACCTCAGAAACTCATTTATACATGAGACAGCCACATGAAATTTCAAACACATTGCTATATCTTTGGCACTACAGCCTGTGGTCTGTCTGCAACCTAAAAACCCTAACAGAGATGCTTCCTGTAATTTTATTGTTTGTATTTTCTATCCGGCTCTCGTACCAAAATTGCACAAGGTTGTTTATATATAATTCTTAAAAAGCAAATCACATATTAAAAAATAATGAATTGATAGCCTGAGTAAATAAGTATGTCTTTAGCTGGGCCAGAAAACTTGATAGACCAGGTCTCAGCCAAATGTGTAGGGACGATATATTCCATTAAACAAGGCACCAACACAGAAAAAATCCTGTTGAGGGGCCACCTGTGTTATTTCAGCTAACAATGACAGCATGGAGTAAAATTTCAGAGGTACCAAGACTTTCAGCAACATCTCCATATTTACAGAACTGTGGCTCAAGGATAGCAGATCTAGGGAAAACAAGGCTATTGTTGTTAGAGAACACATCTTTCATGTAAATAACATAAATCCTCTCTAAAATCTTAACAGCATGGCTGGACCTCAGAGCCAGTGTGATTTAGTGGTTGAGAGTATTGGAATAGTATCTGGGAGACCCGGGTTCAAATTCCCACTCATGCCATGGAAGTTCGTTGGGTGGCCTTGTGCCACTCACACTCTCTCATCCCAACCTACAGGATTGTTTTGAGGATAAAATGGAGGAGAGGAGAATGATGTAAGCCACTTTAGGTTACCATCAGGGAGAAAGGTGGGGTAAAAATGAATTAAATAAAGACATATGCCTTATTTAAAAGATCATATTAGGACCTATTAGACACCAGTGGGATTAGTTAAATTAAATCAACCATCAGTTCTCTTCTGGAAGTTCAGTTTATCTACTGACTTTGGCAGTGATGGAGAGAGTGACATGTGCTAAGAGTCTGGGACTTGTGTCCTAGGTTAAGTACCAGCAGGAATGGACCTATATGGCTTCATTGGTGTCAAAGTGCCTAATATTATAGACCTAGTATTACAGTATGGCAGATTAGATTGAAAGAATGGATGTTAGAATAGAAAAACAGGTTGCTTGCCTGTAACTGATGATCTTCGAGTGGTCATCTGTGCATTCACACCATGGGTTTCTGCGCCTGTGCAGGAATTCATCGGTATCTGAAAGCTTTAACGGATTTTCGCGCCCAGAGCCTCCGGGCACGCGCGGAGCCCCGCGCGCATGCCCAGAGGAGCCGGGCGCGGACATCCCGCCAGTTCCTTCTGACCGCCACTACCATGTGAAGTGAGAGCCTAGCAGTAGCGGGGAAGGATGGGCGGGTTGTGTGAATGCACAGATGACCACTCGAAGATCATCAGTTACAGGCAAGCAACCTGTTTATCTTCGACGTGGTCTCTGTGCTTCACACCATGGGAGACTAACGAGCAGTGACCTACCTGGTGGTGGGTGTGTGCAGGCTATCACTTCTCAGTGGATGAAAGGATGAGTCTCCCCATAGCCGTTCTGTCTGACGCCCTGGTGTCTAGGGCGTAGTGTTTGATGAACGTATTCGGGGTGATCCAGGTAGCTGCTCTGCAAATGTCACTCAGGGCCACGCCTTTGAGGAACGCTGTGGAGGTCGAAATGGCCCTGGTGGAATGCGCACGTATTGGGCCTGGGAGCTCAGTACGTGCCAGCTGGTAACATAGTGTTATTAATTGCACTATCCATCGAGATAACCTCCTGGATGTGATCTGTGTGCCCAATCTATTAGGTGCATACGCAACAGACAGCCGTGGTGATTTCCTAGTGGCTTTAGTGCGTTGTAAATAAAAGAGAATTGCCCTTTTAACGTCTAGTGTATGCATCAGACGTTCTTGGTCCGAGGAGTAGCTGGGAAAGAAGTCGGGGAGGAATACTTCAGAGTGTAAGTGAAATTCCGAGAGTACTTTAGGGAGAAAAGATATGTCTGGCACGAGTCGGACTCCATTGGGTAGAAAGGTATGGAGTGTCATGCCTAAAGGCTAGAATCTCTCCCACCCGTCTTGCAGATGTAATCGCTACCAAGAACGCTGTCTTCCAAGATAGAAGATGGAGGTCACAAGTAGACAGTGGTTCAAACGGTCGCCTGGTTAGCTGGCGGAGAACTAAAGGCAAATCCCATAGCGGTGTAGGAGGCTTGACTGGGGGATATAACTGTAAGAGTCCTTTTATAAACTTTTTGGACAGTGGGTGGGTAAAAACAGAAAAGCTATCCACTCTGTTGTGGAATGCTGAGATAGCAGCAAGATAGACACGGACGGAAGAGTGTGATAGTCCTGATTCCCTGAGGGAAAGGAGGAAATCAAAGATAAGTGGTAAACCAGCCGATGTCGGTGACTCTGTTTGGTCTCTTACAGAGGTAGAGAAGTGGGCCCACTTATAAGCATATGATTGTCTGGTAGACGGCCTTCTTGAATTCAAGAGGACATTGGACACTCTGTTAGAGAATCCCGTGGGAAGATTCTCCATGCTGTTAGCTTCAGGTGTGGCACGTCGTAGTAGAGGATCGTGGAGTTGGAGATTGACAGGAGGTCTACTCCCGGGGGAAGATGAAGGAAGTGGCCTCGAGAGAGAGATAAGAGTATTGGGAACCATGGTTGCCTTGGCCACCATGGAGCTAGTAGTATGCAGTTCGCCTCCTCTTGCAGTATCTTTCTGACTACCTTGGCGAGGAGCGGGATCGGGGGGAAGAGGTACAGGAAGTCTCTGTTCCAGGAGACTAGGAGGCCGTCTCCTAGTGAGGCTGGGTCGGCTCCTCCTTGTGAACAGAATAGGGGGCATTTCGTATTGTGTCTTGTCGCAAAGACATCTACTCTCGGGTGTCCCCACAATCGAAATATGTGGGTGAGGTATGGTTGGGATAGTTCCCATTCGTGGTGGTATGCATTCCCTCTGCTTAAGAGGTCTGCGGTGGTGTTGTGAGTCCCTGGGATGTGCGTAGCTCTGAGGAAGATCCCTTCCTGTAGACACCAGTCCCACAGGGCCATAGCGAGATTGCATACTGATCTGGAAACAGTCCCTCCTTGACGATTTATGTATGCTACAACTGTCATGTTGTCCGATAGGATAGCTACACAGCTTCGTGCTATCGTGGGCAAGAATGACTGAAGGGCATAGATGACTGCCTGCATCTCTAGTTGGTTGATGTGTCTGTGGCGGAACATGAGGCTCCATGGACCTCCTGTCGACTGACCTTGTAGGTGCGCGCCCCAACCCCAAAGGGACGCATCTGTAGTCAGTGTCCATTTGGGTGTTGGCAGATGGAATGGGGCTCCTTGGCAAAGGTTGGTTGTATTCATCCACCAAGTGAGTGAGTCTTTGACGTGTTCCGGTGGAAATAGTAGGACGGATTGAAGGTCCCGTTGAGGACGGAATACTCGTATAAACCACATTTGTAGTGGTCGCATTCGGAGTCGTGAGAATGTCAGAACAGATGTGGTGGCCGCCATAAGTCCCAACAGTTGTTGTATTGTGAGGGCCGTTGAGGAAGGTTTGAGTTTGACCTTTTCTGATAGGGTAGCAATGGTGGTAGCCCTGTCTTCTGGAAGGTAAGCCAGGAGGGTTGTGGAATCCAATATTGCTCCAATGAAGGTTACCCTCTGGGATGGTGTCAGATGGGATTTCTCCTTGTTGATTAGCAGGCCCAATCGTGCGAGAAGGATCAGAGTTTGTCGGACGTGGTCCTCTAGGAGGTGTTTGGAGTTCGCTACTATTAACCAGTCGTCCAGATAAGGGAAAACTTGTATGCCTTGCAGTCTCAGGTGGGCTACCACTACGACCATCACTTTTGTAAATACCCTTGGGGCTGTGGAGAGTCCGAATGGAAGGACCTTGTATTGGTATTTTTGGTTTCCTACAGAGAACCTGAGGAATCTCCTGTGCGGCTGTGTGATTGTGACGTGAAAGTACGTGTCCTGCAAGTCCAATGTGACCATCCAGGCATTTCGTTTGAGTAACGGGAGGATTGATCGAAGCGTGACCATACGAAACTTTCTGCATTTTACATAGGTGTTGAGATTCCTGAGATCTAAGATCGGCCTGGTGCCTCCGCCTTTTTTGGGGATTGTGAAATATCGGGAGAAGAATCCCTTCAGCCGTTGGTGCGCAGGCACTGGTTCTATTGCCTCTTTGCGGAGTAAGGTGGCTATTTCCTCCAGGAGTATTGGGGAAGGTGGTGTGGCTACTAAGGATCCTGAGGGAGGTTTTTGGGAGAATTCTATGAAGTAACCTTGTGCAATTATGGACAGCACCCACGCATCCGAAGTGATCTCCTGCCATGCATGGAGAAATTGGGCTAGGTGGGTGGTGGGGCCTGGAGTTATCGGGAAGTCAAAGGCCCTGTTTGGAGGGGCGCGTAAACTTTTGGCGTCCCGTGGGAGGACCTGATGTCTTCTGCTTGCCAAAATACTGTGGGCGGTGTGTATTCAGCGATGTTCTAGGACGCGGTCCGTTCGGGGGATGATCTCGACGATTGGCGTCTAGACCATGGTCTTGTCCAAGAGCGTGGTTTAAACTGTCTGGATAGTGGGGCAGAAACTCCCAAGGTTCTTGACGCTTTTATGCTTTTGTCCATATCTTGAAGGACCGTGTCCGTCGTCGTATGGAACAGGCCCTGGCCATCAAATGGTAGGTCCTCAACCAGTGACCTTGTGTCGTATTGCAAATTGGTAGTGCGCAGCCAGGAGTGTCTGCGCAGAGCTATGGCTGACGACATGGTCTTAGAGGCAGCATCTAATGAGTGTTTCGCAGAGTTGATCTGTTGCTTGGCTAGAAGGAGGCCCTCCTTCTGAACCTGTCTTGCCGGTAGTCTTCTTTCGTCTGGGAGAGACGCGATGTGTTTGGACATCCTTTCCCATAGAGCGTATTGGTAACGTCCCATACACGCTAAATAATTGGCCGTCTTCAGGCCCAAAATCCCTGTAGAATAAAAACGGCGCCCGAAGGAGTCTAGTTTCCTGCTCTCTCTGTCTGATGGTGTAGAGTGCGATTTTTTGGTTCGGGTGGATGAAGTGACCACCATGGAATTGGGCTTCGGGTGAGTATGTAAGAATTCCAGATCCACTTCTTGCAGGCAATACATGTGGTCAAGCCTGCGGGTCGATACCGATGCTGATGCCGGTTTGTCCCATTGTGACTTTACTGTTTGCAGTACGGTCGATATCGGTGGTGTTCAGCTTCCCAATGCGGAGATGGGTATCGAGGATGGTGCGATGGAGATCTCGCCTGCCGATCATGGCGTCTATCCATTTCACATGGTGGTCGATACGGAGACCGAGGCGCCGGGGATCGACGTTGGGTTTCCGTGGCCGGTCGAGTGGATCTCCTGTCTTCCGAGGAGATCGAGTGTCGTGAAGATATCGAAGAGCCCTCTCCCGATCTGTCTTGGTGCTGTGATCCCGAGACGTAAGGTGGGCCTGAAAAAATCTCGGTATCGATGATGTCTTGTGGTAAATGCACATCAGGCTCCCTGATGGGGGAGTCTAAGAGATGAACTATTCCCGTCGACATCGGTGTCGACGACGGACGGACTGCCGGTGTTGACTGCGGCTGTTCTACCACATCGATCGGAGGGGGATCGACGTCCCGGCCCTTAGAGCGGGGCTTACTGGGACCCGATTTTTTAAGACGTTTCTCTGTCTTATCTTTTTTCTTCTTTTTAACGGGCGTGGACGCCGAAGATTGCGGCGGAGCCAGCCGTTTAGCTGTTGTCGTCCCTGTGTCCGACATCGGTATCGGAATAGGCGGTCTCGCTGTAGGCGGTCTCGCTGTCGATGTCGATGCCGACACGTCCATATCGGGGGACTTCTGTGTGGACGGGCGGAGCGCCGCTTCCAGGAGTGCTACCCTAAGCCGGGCTGCTCTGTTTTTCCTGGTCTGATTCGAAAACTTAGCACAATGTTGGCACGAATCCGGGCGGTGCGATTCCCCCAGGCAGAGTATACACAATGAGTGACCGTCTGGTGCTGCGAGTTTGCCGCCACAGGAGGCACAACGTTTGAAGCACCCCCACAGACTCATAGATGAGCGCTGAGGTGAGGGGGTGGGGGGGGGTGAGGTTTTGGAAGTAAACTTCCCTGAAATTCCGGTCGCCAAGTCCAGGTAAAGATCCGAAAGAGTTGTCAAAAACAGTCCGATGTCAAAAACGAAGAGAATGAA
Organism: Lepidodactylus listeri; assembly: GCA_029233225.1. Lineage (NCBI taxonomy): Eukaryota > Metazoa > Chordata > Lepidosauria > Squamata > Gekkonidae > Lepidodactylus > Lepidodactylus listeri. The sequence continues at coordinate 99,510,876 of JARCFY010000002.1, forward strand.
GAGCTTTCAAAGAACTAATCTGAACCGACGAAAAAAGCGACTAGCTGCGCGGCGGTCAGAAGAGAACTGGCGGGATGTCCGCGCCCGGCTCCTCTGGGCATGCGCGTGGGGCTCCGCGCATGCCCGGAGGCTCTGGGCGCGAAAATCCGTTAAAGCTTTCAGATACCGATGAATTCCTGCGCAGGCGCAGAAATCCATGGTGTGAAGCACAGACCACGTCGAAGATTATGTGCATTTGTAACCTACAAACCACTCAGCTGAAAGCAGCCCACTCCTCTGACACAAGGCTCCTTGATTCAGAGGAATGCACAACCAAATAACTGAGTACAGTACTAGGATACAACCAATAATATTCAAATAAATCTGAAACAATGAATATTTGACAATACTTGCATGCAATTCTGGAAAGCTTTAACTTTTAATTTCACCATCATCTTTTATTTCTTCTTTCCCACCCCCTTCAACTTTATTTCTTCACTGTAACATGTGTTTGGGAAAATGGGAAGGATAAGGGATACATTTAGTAATAAATATTATTTTTTTTATTTAACCAAGTTCAAAAACAAATAAAATGATGATAAAAACCAGCCAGTATCCAAAGAACAGTAAACCATTATATTTTTTTGGAAACCAAGCAACAAATTCAAAACAAGCAATAATCTCCCATACATTAGAGCAAACTACTTTTGAAAATGAAGGGGGTTTCAAAAGCAATTTTTAGAATGAGAGCTTGCTTTTCCAACATCCAAAATTGTATTGGCTTAGCTCAAGTCTTGCATGTGTGTCTAGGCAGCTGTTTTTAAATTCTCATACAGTGAACTTACCTGCATTGAAATCAGAATGAAATCAATCAAGCTACCAATTCCACAAAACCCCACTGTGCAGAACTTTAACAAACCTGAGAAAAAAATTATAATTATACTATTGAACAGTTGCATGTAAAGCTTCAGAATGTTAGTTTCAGCACATATAGACATCGTTCTTTCTAATATTATAGGCTAGATCCTGCCTAGATTTACACAAGTGCAAGGGGATGGGTGGATATTTTCACCAATTCCTCCCTCCCTTAGCAGCCCAAAAGCATCCCCCAAAATGATGCTCCTGGGAGATGTAGGGGCTCCCAGAAATAGCTTGGGTGGGAAACAGAGGTTTCCTGCAGGATGAAGACCTGCAAAAGTTGGCCTTTCCTTTGTACCGATAGAAATTTAGGTGGTATCCAAACCTATACTTCATGCAAAGTATGTTTAAAAATTCTGGATAAGCACAGTATACATAATTGTGCCTCTCGATCACACCCCATCTAAAAATTTAGGCACCTACTTGTGAAGGACTGTACAAAAGAAGAAAAAGGAATGTAAATATTTTTGTATACTTCCACAACAGAACTGAAATACTCCTTTACTCCTGTCCTTCAAAGTGACTGATTGCCTTAAGTAAGAAATTCCCAAAGAGCAAAACAAGCGACCTTGAGGTGCAGGTGCATTCTCATGCAACAACCCCGCCAGGCTACACCATCAAGCCATCTATGTTCTTCATCAAAATACTAACTTTTCTCCCAAAAGTTACTGTTCCCTAACTTTCTAAGTACATGCTTCTCAAAACGTGCATGAAGTTTCAACATGGAAATGCCAGAATACTTCTAAGGCTAGCAGATGCTCCGGCAAACCCTCTCAGTTTTTACTGTGCATGTTGATGGGGTTCTGAAAGCCATCTTGATGAAGCGACATTACAGAAGGCCAATGGAACATATCAGTGATTTTTAATGAGTTCTTCTATGTCCTGAAATGGCCTATAACGTACTACCAATACACAAAGCTATCCATTCCTTTATCTTCTTGACCTGTTCACTTTACAAGGTATAAATCAAGCAGTTGTCATTCTTGAAGCCCAATCACACGCACGTTTACTCAGAAGTAAATCCTTTCATGTTCATTGGCTTTTGGGGGATGGGGACTTAGGGTGACCCTGTAGGATTTTCAAGGCAAGGGACGTCCAGAGGTTGTTTGCCATTACCTACCTCTGCATAGTGACCTGGTATCCCGTGGTGGTTTTCCATTCAAAACACTAACCAGGGCTGACCCTGCTTAGCTTCCAAGATCTGATGAGACTGGGCTAGCCTGGGCTATCTAGGTCATGGGGCTTATATCCTGCACATTATCACAACCATTAACTATACTGAAAAAGAAAGGGATACTCACCTAAGGCAGGATATCCTAGATAAAACCTATCTGCTCCCAACCAACCAAGAAATAAAGACAGAGCTACTGCTACTTTATAGGAATAACCATTTCTAGGAACAAAAACAAGAGAAAAAAGAGCTGAAATTATTAAATCATCCTCATTAAATTAATTTGCAACAGTTTTCAGTTGCTTATTTAACAAGGAATTTCACTTCAGAACCTAACTGCTTCACAGCTTGATCAAATGGAAATTCAGCCATGCTTATACACCAACAACATATGACCAGAAATACATACAGGAGCAAATGTTTTCAGAATCAATATTTGCAGTACTACCATATTTGTAATTAATTAATGCAATATGGACATGGAAACATTTCTAGGCTTGAGCAGTTTTAGGCTTAATTATTCTTCTAGTTCAAATATAAAGTGAGACTTGCTTCACATGGCTATTTTACAGGATGAAATCAACAGGATTTGCCATTTTCAGCTGGTTATTACAAACCACACCAGCAATGAGAATAATGCAGTGATTCTATACTTAAGCACATATACTATTTACAGACTTTTCAAAATGCAAAGTGCCACAGATTATACATACTGAACCATTCCACAGGTACAACAGATTTTAAAGAAGGCAATGAGTCACACTTTACAGGTTGTCCATGAGTTGGAAATTTAAAAATCCCCATTAGAGATCTAGGCCTATTTTTCATTCAGTATTCCTTTTCTCCCTACAGCACACCAGATTCATCATGCAGCAATAAAGTAGTTGAACAATACAGGTTCTGCCATTCCCAGATATCACACTCCCTCATAATGACACCAGTCAATATCAACAGGTGGACAACAAGGTGGTGGAACTTGGCACAATGACATCCACTCCCAGATGGCAGGAAAGCTCTTGTTCCATTTCCAGCACTTCAAAAAATTTTTTCCAAATACCAAACATTCAAAGCCAGTCACGCCAATCCAAGCAGTTCATACAAGCAAATACAAATCTCTCAAAGTGGAAATTTATTAACTTCAATCTTGAAAAAAATGATGGCATGAATTAGACAGTTTGCAAGTAAAGTGCCATATCTGCACAGGAATTTCTGGTATGCTGTATTCAGTGCAATAGTTCAAAGCTGATGTGCAGGAGGCAGCATTCAGGAACGTAACCACAGTGGGCCATTTGGGGGCAGTGCCCCACCACCGACAAGCCCTGCCCCACCTTGATAGGATGCCAGGGAGGCTGGGGAAGGAAAGCACCCCTGGTGTGCCTCGCCCTGCAGCGGCGGGGAGGCTGGGGAAGGAAAGAGATGGGAGGGGAGTGGAACTGACCAGGGCAACTTCCCTTCCCTTCCCCAGCCTCCCGACACTAATCTAAGTTCCCTGCTACCGCTCCCCTGCTCCGGCACCCTTGCCTCTGCCCCACCACCCAAAAGTTTCTGGCTACAGGGCTGGCAGCATCCACAGGCAACATCAGCTTTGCATTCTGGGTTTGTATACTGAGTATCTTTCTCTTAAGTGTTCTGCACAACCTGCTGGATCCCAAGACTGCTATACAGTCTTTTAGCTGTTCAATGCTGTCTATGCATAGGTCTGATTCACATGAACACACATGAAGCTGCCTTATATTAACTAAAACTACTGGTCCATCAAGGTCAGCACTGTATACTCTGACAGGTAGCAGTTCTCTAGTACTCTTTCCCATAACCTACTATCTGATCATTGGGGGGGGGGGGGGAATCGATATACCTGGAGCTTTGGATGATAAGGAGATATTCTGCTATTGAGCCACAGATGAGTCTGAAGTGGGTTCCCAGTTCCTTATTCATGAATCCTTCCACAAATATTGATACTTAAAAACCTCTAAATTCCTCAATAAGGTCTAGATCATCACAAACACCTGTGCTAGTTCAAAAACTGTTTTTGCTCTAACTGTTCCAAAGTGGGGTGCCTCAATTAAAATGCAGAAGAAACTTGAGGTATCTGGATCTCAAATATAAGGTTTGGGCTACCCTGAATCATATACACACATACTTGGGAAACTGTGTCCTGCAAGGTAGAATGCAGGTGGTCAGCCCAAATACTAGTTCTGGCACCAAGAACTTCTACTTGGGGCCTCCCAGGAGGTGTTTATGCTGTACAGTCCCAAGTTTGTGGGTGTATGATTCGGAGTAGCCCAAAACCTTCTGGGGAATATAGGAGCCTCCAGTTTCTTTTTCTGCTTTTTTGCTGGGGGGCACCACGATTTAGAGCAGTTAGCTCAAAAGCTTGGCTTTGAACCAGGGAACAGCCAACAGTTCCCTTGAAGAGCAGAGTCCCCAGAATGTGAGGACATATGATTTGTTATGGTCTTGTTGTGCCAGGTAGAGTTTTTTTTAAGTATCATCAATATTTGTGGTTGGATTCAAAATTTGTGGTTGGATTTGTGACTAAGGGACTGGGAACCATCTTCAGCCTTCTTCTGTATGGAGTCTGGGTCTAGATCAGTACACTGGGAAGACATCACCAACAAATCACGTAAATTCCTAAAACACTACTAACATGAACACATAAATACATAAGGCATCCCTGTCTCTTCAATCTGTATGCAGAACATATCGTAAGGAAAGCTGGATTAAATTTAGATGAAGGTGGACTAAAAATTGGTGGAAGGAACATTAGTAATTTGAGATACGTAGATGACACCACATTACTGGTAGAACACAGTGAAGACTTGAAACAGCTACTACTGAAGGTTGAAGCAGAAAGTGCCAAAGCAGGATCACAGCTGAAAATCAAGATGACAAAAGTGATGACTTCAGGGTTAACAATGAAGAAACTGAAATTGTTTAAGATTTTCTATTCCTTGGCACAATCGTCATCCAAAAGGGAGACTGCAACCAAGACATTAGAAGAAGATTGGGACTGGGAAGGACAGCCATGAAGGAGCTAGAAAAGATTCTCAGGTGAAAGAATGCACTGCTGGCACATTCATACAATGGTATTCCCCATTACTAAGTATGGTTATGAAAGGTGGAAAATGAAGAAAGCTGGCAGGGCTAAAGTAGGTTCCTTTGAAATGTGGTGTTGGAGAAGAATTTTACAAATACCATGAACTGCCCCAAAAGACAAATCAGTGGATTTTAGATCAAAACAAGCCTAAACTTTCCCTAGAAGCTAAAATGACCAAACTGAGGCCGTTGTACTTTGGTTGCATTTACGAGAAGACAAGAGCCACTGGAAATGACAATAATGCTAGGAAAAGTTGAAGGCAGTAGGAAAAGAGGAGACCCCAACATCAGGTGGATTGACTCAACCAAGGAAGCCACAGCCTTCACTTTGCAAGATCTGAGGAAGGCTGTTAACGACAGGCCATTCTGGAGGTAATTGATTCACAGGGTTGCCATAAATCAGAAATTACTTCACGGCACTTCACACACACACATAAGCAACATGTACATAGCCAGGTTTTCCTTAGTGTTCAGATCCACACATTCTGTACCAGGGGTCCTTTCTGAGCCTCCAGGAACCTTGTGAATTTTGAAAGGGGGGGTGGGGGTCATCCCATAATGGCTGCCACAGGAGGCCAAGCCAAATGCAATATCTCCTTCCCTGTTTGCAAAAGAATTGTAAAAGGGGAATAAAGGGGAGGAAGGGAGATAGACGCAGGAATAAAAAGAAACAAAAGAAAGATTGCAGGGGGATAGGAAAGAAGGAGGGAGGGGGAAAAAAGAAATGGAGGAAAGCATGAGGGAAAGGGAGAAAGAGATTGGGCAATAAAAAAAAGGAAAGCCTAACAGGGGAAATGGAACCACGGACAGACAAAGGAAAACCCAAGTGTTTACTCATCCTCCTGATCCTCCAGTGGCTATAGCTGTATTACAGCCACAAAAAACTCTTTTGTTGGAATGAAGGCAACCAACAACAAGCCCTGTGTCACAATGGGCTACCCACTTTCTTTCTGAAAAGTTTGACAGGTGCTAGGAAGAGTATTGGCAGATGCCATGGCACCCATGAGTGCCATACTGGAGAATGATGTTCTAGTCAATACTTTAGGCTCCAGCTGCAAATGTACTTGGCACATAATTTTGTGGAAAGATGAAGTAAGATAACAAATAAAGAACTAGAAGACCATTAAGACCAATTCTCTGTCCCAGGTCAAACTGCCCAGACTCACATAATCCAGATCACAGCAGCAAATGATGTGTATCATACCAAATGCTGACTGAGGAACTAGCATCAGATAATGTGCCTTTTATTACTACAAGTGAAGGCTGAAGGCACTGGTGGTAAACAACATGAAAGAGCTCTTCTTTACCTCAAACCTTGCAATTGGTTTATCAGTGGGTCAATACAGACACTTAGCTTGCAATATGGGAAAATTACATGCTTCTTAAATATGTACTGAAGTGCTGTAACACGAGGAACAGTAAACTGGCTTTGCAGTATTCCCTGGTTACTGATGACCCACTCTAATGACAGCACATTCTTTTACTACGAATGAATATATTAGCTCTTCCTGTACCTCCATGCAATGCTGCAGCATTTTGTCACCATTTCATATTCATTTATATATAGAAATGAGTGGAGAGGATGTTACAACAAGCCCCTACTGGGTATAATTTAAAGAACTAAACACATTTTTATACCCATTTTTTATGCAATGGGTTTTGCTTTCTATTTTAAATGGTGTCTCATCACACAACAAAACAGATAAGATATAAAATATCTGGCTATGGTTTCTTTGTAAAAAAAAATCGTTGCACCCCCAATACTTATGTAAAAATTTAAACAAAAACACCTAGTGAAACCTACTAATTAGTCTTTTACTTGATATTGTAAAAACTAAGAATCACATAGAAAAAGCAGGAAAAGCACAGAAAAGTCTCGCAATCAGAAAATTGGAAAACATGTTCTTACTCAACATCACCTACTATGCATTACTAATATAGAAGACCATCCAGTGTAAGAAATATGTGGAACTCTTTCCATTTGGTGAAGGCCCCAATCTTTACCACACATGGGAATGCACAGCAAAATATAACAACATGGTTTTTCATAATACATTGAACGGGCCATGTTATCAGTTAGCTGTCTATGTGACAGAGCTCAGAAAGAAGTCTGAAGAACATTTCAAAATAAGGGACGCTAAAGCATATAAAATATTTTATAATTAAACACTGTTAGCCAATGTGGAGGCATTTTCTACGGATAACTGAAGACACTGTATACTGATTACATATTGAGCACAATTATTCACTTACACATTTCGGCATTCTATAGGTCTGTAAAATCCAATTCCTTTTCCAGTAAACTGGGTTTCATTTCCACTGAAATCCTTGCATGTAATATTTGGTGCTGGATGACAGGCAACTGAGGGAAAAACAAGAATTATGACTGATACAGTTCAACATTCTGGGTTGATCTCCACAGAAAGACCCCACAGTAAAAAACGGAAGAAACAAAGAATGTGCATATTTTAAAAACACTCCGCACAAATGACTGAGTATTGTTGGATCTAGCACAGTTAAATTAAGACTGCTGAAAAAAACTTTTTTACAGATCACCATAAAAATTAACAATTGTTAAATATCTGCCAAGATAATGACTAGTTTCTCCTAATCTAACCTTCCAGGTAAGCAGGATATTATGCTCCACAAAAATCAGCTTCATATCTTGGACATTGGAATGTGACACGGGGCAAATCCTCAATAAATTGCTGATCACAGAAGCAGCTGTAGCTATCAAGATGCACTGGAAAAAGGCCTGTAACATAAGGTAGATCCAGGTGGGCAGCCATGCTTGTCTGAAACAGTAGAACAAATTTTGAATCAAATGGCACCTTTAAGACCAACAAAGGTTTATTCAAGGTATGAGCTTTCATGTGCATGCACATTTCTAAAAAAATATATGAGAATGGAAGGTAGGACTGGGGGGCTGCCTGTGCGCAAGAAAACAACTGTTGAACTTATAACCTTAGCTTGTTATTTAGTTTTGTCTTTGCATATCTTAAAACATCTTCATCATGTTACATGCTAATTTGGTGTTTAGCCTGTCTATAAGTTTGAACTGTTACCTTCCATTCCAATGTATTTGAAAAAGCATGCATGTACAATAATGCCCCTGTATAAATCAATGGAAGTGACTTCATTTGAAAAACGGTGTGCAATTCTGGTCACCACACCTCAGAAAGGATATTATAGCATTGGAAAAAGTGCAGAAAAGGGCAACTAGAATGATAAAAGGGTTGGAGCACTTTCCCTATGAAGAAAGGCTGAAGCACTTGGGGCTCTTTAGCTTGGAGAAACAACAACTGAGGGGTGACATGATTGAGGTTATGCATGGGATAAAGCAGGGTGGACAAACTGCGGCTCTGGAGCCACATGCGGCTCTTTCACACATAATAGGCGGCTCCCGGCAGGGTGGCATTCCTCCCTGATTGGTCTTCCCTTCCCCAGCCCGTGTCCCCCTCCCTGAGTAGACTTGAGGTGGGGAGGAGCAGAGAAAGAAAGCAACTCTTTTAGATGAGTTCTCACAGCCACCCAGCTGGCTTGGAGAAGGCATTTCTCTCTTTAAATCCTGTTTCCAAGCCAAGCCAGCAGGCATGAGGAGGGGGCCTAGGAGGATGAATCTAAAGTTAAAGTTGCTTTCTTTCCACCTTTCCCCCCTCCCCCCATCTATTTGCTTCCTTTCCACTTTCTTTCTTTCCACCTTTCTCTCTCTCTCTCAGACAAATAAATATCATTAACGAACAAATATCATTAGACAAATAAATATCATCAATACTTGTTTTTACCCTTTTGTTTTTATTGTTGGCAATCTCATTTAATGTTATAAAAAGCAAATTTGCATATTTTCAATAAAAATGTGTGTGTAATATTGGTTCACATCTTGCAGCTCTCAAACATCTGACATTTATTCTATGTGGCTCTTACGTTAAGCAAGTTTGGCCACCCCTGGGATAGAGCAAGTAGAGAAAGAAGTACTTGTCATCTCACAGTACAAGAACTCATGGGCACTCAATGAAATTGCTGCATAGTCGGATTAGAACGGATCCAACGTTGGCTTCTCTTACGTTCTTATAAAAGCTCATACCTTGAATAAACCTTTGTTGGTCTTAAAGGTGCCACTTGACTCAAAATTTGTTCTATAACAAAAGGTATGCACATCCTATCATGGAAAGTGAATAATAGCATACACACACTGGCCACCCCCGGTATTAATTCCTGAAGTGCCTCATAATCCAGCATTTCATAGAAGAATATAATCAATTTATCAGGTGTGTATACTCTTACCATAGTTTCATCAGACAACATGGAGTTCAAAAAGCATCTGATCCCCATAATTCTTACCGTATGCAGTATGATTTGTACAGTTCTCAGGTTCCTGAGTGTCATTGTCTATTTTAGGATCGTCACAAATATATGTTTGAATAATTAAGGGAAACAAATGTAAACAAATTCCTGTACAAGGGCCCAGCACTAGCATCACAGTAAGTTTTTCAGCAACCAGAAATTTACCTTGACCAATACCATTTTTCCTTCTCAACACACAAAACATGCAGCTGCCCATACCACTGGAACAAACATTACATCTAAGGGCTTGGCTAGATGACAAAAGAAACTGAACTGCTGCTGCTATTTTTGTCCCCTTTCCCTCACTATAGCTTAATAAACAGAACACATGACATAATATCAGTACACTATTGTGGTAGCCAACGATGTCAAGTGGAAAAGAGACAGCAGAAAGAGCACATCAGTAAGAAATAAATATGTATATTGTTCAGGGATTTCAAAACTTTATTCTAATACCTCTGACAGACTTTTCTCTCACAATCTGTGTTTAAAGGATATTCGTGCTAATGTTGGGCACACATTTTCAACAGCATCAAACCATCTTCTCAAGAAATAGTCTGTAACCTTCACTAATGACATACTGACAACATATTTCTATAAGATTTCCTCATTTTAGAAGGAGTAACAGCAATAGCCAAGAGACCAAAGTGGTCAGGGATAAGTGGTTCACTCCAGAAAACTCAATCAACCATCATTTAATTACTCTACAACAATTCCTTTTCAATACAATAAAACCAGACATTCAAGAGTGGTTGATCTGCTGCACAACACTCCATATTCCACAACACTCCTTATCACACTTTCACAGAACAGGCAAGACAAATACTCACAACCTATACTTCAAGTTTTCTTTCAATTTTAAATAGTTCCCAGATGTTTGGGGTTTGTTTTTTTCAAAAACCAAGACAATGCAAACTAGTAGCCACCAGAGCGGGGGGGGGGGGGGGGGTCACTAACTTCACTCCTAAGCAGAGTCACTCCTCAGTCCACTAAAGTCAGTTCAGTCTTCCATTAAATTTAGAGATCTTTCCTACTCACCTATGTCTTTTTTTTCTTACATGATCTTGCTATGAGGTTTAAACTAACCCTATGAATCAAATCAGGTTTTTACCATACTCTTTATTATAAGCGCCACTTTTTTCAAGCAACACCGCTGGGCCTTTTACAGCTGCACCACCGACAGAAATTCAACAGGTGTCACTTCCCCCATTACAGATATCATGGTTACTGGCCTTTACCTCCTGAATTTTTGCTTGCTATGTGTCTTTTAAAATCACAGGATAACTAGCCGGGGGGGGGGGGGGAGTAGCATGCCGAAATCTCTCCGTTGCAAAGCCTGTCACTATAGTAACCAGGTACTTTGCAGTCTCACAGCTTCAGGATATTGGCCGACTCGAAGATCTTCGCACTTCAACGGCACGTCACCTCCCTCCACGCTCCGTGCCATGAGAACCGCCACCCAGACGGTTCCTAAGGCCCAGAGAACTATCGTAGTCCCTTTCCTTCTCTTGGTGCCTGATAACGGCTTCCCCTGCCGGGCAGCCATATTAGAAAACAGACACATTTGTCAGCTGACACCCTCGACCTATCTAAGAGCGTTGACGCCTCGCGAAACTAGAACAGGAAGTGCTGATCTCGCGCGGAAACAGTCGTTTGCCCGTAACAAAGATGGCTCCAATATCGTATGATTTTGAGGGTGACTGAAGGCAGAATGCGCCTCTCGGTGAAGAGATAGGAAGCCAAGCTCCCTTAGTGAAGAGGGATAGCGTTCTGGACCCGCAAATTTGGCTTTTGTAGTTCACTTTTTTTTTTTAATTCCCCAAAAGGGAGGAGCGAGTGAGAGACTGACGTGCATTCAAATACTCTGATGAATAGGCTGGGTTATGTTGGCAGCGGGATGGCAATTATGGGTGCGTGTTGTAGAAAATTTCTCGTTAATTAATGCAGTTCAGTCACCAACACCAGGCCCATCCATCCTCATTATTCTTTAGTAAAGACAGACTGGAATTTGGATTGCCATTTCCTCCCTAATAAGGCTACTATGCGTTTAAGTAAGTTCAGTAAGCAACGATTCAGCCTTCCCTATAAACTGCAATTACAAATAGAAGAAAAGCTGGTGCTAGTGAATTTCTGCTTTTCAGATAGATATTAAAAAGACAGTCTGCTTTTTAAAATTGTAGACTACAACCCCTAACTGGAATTCAGGCTTGAATGTGTGTGAAGTCATGTGAATGTTCTATGAATAGTCTCTTTCATTACAGTTCTTCATTACATTTGAATATTACATCTCACCTTGTACTTCCTGAGTTTCATGGCCCTGCTGTTAACAAAACACAACTTCATGTATAAGTGTCGGCCCACTGAGGACCAACTACATGCAACCATCAAAGTGCACAAAAGTTTATACTAGAATAAAAACTTGTTGGGTATTTAAAGGCGCTGCAAAGCTCTTGTTTGTTTTCAGTAGATTAGGAATATCAGTAACAATGCCTTAGAAAACAGGTCTGTCAATGTACTGGAAGTATCAGATGACCTCTGTTGTAAATGGTAAACTCATACTGAACATAATGGAATGTTTTATTCTGAAACACCAGTATTTCAAAATGCTTCTTAGAACACAAACACATGCCATACAGCTCCTGTTTTGAAATCTGCATTCTGCAACATTGCTTATGAGTTAAAATATGTTTGTTTCTGTCTTAGAATATATTTGCTGGAGTAAAAACGTTATCAACCCCTAAATGGGTTTCATTTTAACATACAGATGCCATTATTATTTTTGTGTTTGTTTAACAAGGTATCTCTTTCAGAGAAGAATCTCTGGTGGGAAGCAGTTTCCTTTACTGAGACTGAATATTACCTGTATAACATCACCAAATATTGTCAAAAGGCAGTAACCTGCAGAAATCAGCTGGTGAATCTTTTCATGGAATAAGAGATAATAATATTCATCTCTAATGTTTGCACATCAAGCTACCGTTAGAAGCACAGAAGCAGAGCTGGCAAAAAAGTTGTCAACTGAGTCAAATGGACTTTGAAATCCTTCACTTGCATCCATGGTTTACTTGTTTTGTACAGTATTATGTTGCTGAAATTCATCTGTATTAAAATGCATTAAAATGTTCAAAAGTTCCAAAGTCTTTAAATTATACTTTATTAAGAAGTTGGCATAGAGTGTCCCAGTTTCAGTTTTGCATTTTCATAACTTTCTGAATTGTTCCATAGTTGCATATATGGAAAATTTGCATGACAGGTGATTATCCACATGACTTTTCTAGGAATAATCAAGCATTCATTTTTTACAGGATGGTCTCCAAAAACCAGTTTGGGTGAGTATGAAACGTTTCACCTGATCCATTTGTCAGTGATCAGAAGCTAAATTGCTTATTTGCCCCGTCTATAAGAAAAGCGCTGGAATCCTATGTACATCTCTTTAAGAGTGAACCACAGTTAAAACAGTGGAACTTGCTTCCATATAAATATATCAAGTTGTAAATCTACCAATTTCTGAAGAATTGCGACTCAAGTAAAGTTAAGCTTGGCAAAGATTCTGATGACTTCAACAAACCAATAGCACTAAATTTGACCATCTAAACTAACATTGGTAGAAAAGGGCAAGAGTCCCGGAGCTTCTTAAAGACCTAACAAAACATGTGGCAGGGTATGAGCTTTCCTGAGTCACTGTTCCCTTCTTCAGAAATCTGAAGGCTCACACCTTGCCACCTACTTTTTTAGTCTTTAAGGTGCTGCTGGCCTCTTGCTCTTTTCTACTGCTACAGACAGACTAACATGGCTACCCATCTTGAACTAACTTTTCTTCTTTTTCTTACTTATTGAGGATTTTTAAAATCTTGCTGTAATATTATGTGTTAAACAATAAATTTTTTTTCTTTGCTTTCTCAGAAGCACACAGATATATATTTTTAAACGTGAATAATTATATTTGTATTTTTGAGGTTTGGCATACTGCTGGTTTCATAAACAAACTACACCAACCAAATCCCCCACCCTTCTGGAGAATGTATTTACTCTTATCTCTCCGGCTCAGTCCTTTTCTTTCCTCCTTTTTACTTGATGATTCTGTTTTCTCACGGGGGGGGGGGGGGTGCTGGCCGGACGACGGGTTTGCAGTGCCTTGATTCTCTCCAAACTCATCTACATTTGGCTACAATCCTATAGTAGCTCCTTCACAAGTATGCTGCTGCCGCCCGCCCCGCCCCGCCCCCTGGGCACCTAAATGAAAGGTAAGTAAAGGCCAAAGGCGAATGCTTGTAAAATTGGGGCCCTGGACCATGAGGATAGGCGGTGAAATCGAAACACCTCTAGCACGCGGAAGTCAAGGAAAGATTGCATTTTGCCCGCTGATCCCTCATCCCGTCTCGGTCTGGATCTGCTTCCTTCCTTCAATGCACAGCAGCTCCCCTCCTGTCGGCTTCCTGAGTTGCAGGTGAGGTGCGGTCAAAATCTAAGCTCCCGCTTCCGCCCAGGTGAGAGCAAGTGAGGCTCCGAGAGCGTTAGCTGGAGCAGCAGATCCCTCTCATGAACAGGTAAGAGCGTACCTTTAAAAACAGAAAAGAAGAAGATGGCCCCCTTGCCTCTCCTCATGTGATTTATAGCCCTTCCGCAGAAGGAAAGAATTAGTGTGCCGCCAAGTACAAAAGCAGCAGGCTGGGCGTTTGCTTGGAGCTCTCCGTTTACTTCCTGTTAAGTTTCATCGAAAACACTTCAGAGAACTTGTACTTCGGACGGAACTCCTGTCCACAGCCGGCGTTTTAAGTTTGCGAAGTGTGCGGTTCTGCACTTCCCTCCACTATTTTTGGTAATTCGAACCAAAATCGTTTCGATTCCAGTCTTCATTTCCAGATTTCCTTACCGCCTGGGCTTCCTCTTCTGGCCCGCTTCTGATCAAGACAGGCGGCAGTCGTAAAGTAGCTTGTCTGGAAAGTTGGCCTGTGTCGAGTCCAGCGCAATAGTTGCAAATAAATCTCCAAGGCCCTGTGAGATAGAAATCATGACGGAAATATTTTCGCTTCGATGTTGAACCGTAGTTCAGCTGGACTCCCTTCCGTTTAAAAATGACCCTAGCCTTGTGTAGGTCCAGCTGGCAATGCACCCTGGTGGAATAGTTGGCTCTTATTTTTCATGAGATATGGTTAGGCTTGAGGTAGCAATGGGGGAGGGCACCTGTCCAGGGAAAGCACCTGAGCCTAGTAAACCAGCTGAATGATTCCAAATGGGAATACTACTGAATATTTCTTAAGTGTGGATAGAATAATTCTGAGTTCTGTTTCCTGTTCTCATTCGTTCTAAGCACCGTGGATACAGTGAGTGCCCATACAAAGTTTGTGTTTTTTTTGTTTGCACACATGTAAAGTAGTTCTTACATTCATTGTAGTCCGTGTGTACTGGTGAACATACAATTTAAAACCCCATGTTTTTCTAAGTACCAGGACACATCTGTACTTTTACAGTGAATATACATTTGCTGTTTCTTATGAAGAGGAATATGCATGTTCACTGTAAACCTAACCTCCCTCACAGGGTTGTTATGAGGATGAAACAGGAGAACATCACTTTGGGTCCCCACTGGGGAGAAAGGCAGGATATAACTAAAGTAAATACTATAAACAAACATGTGTATGGGGGTACAGTCTAATGGGAATGGGACAAAGATGTGCTTTGACTTTGCAGTGGGATTGTGTATCTCCTTTATACATATTGAGGAACTACATATCTTCCCTTTGGTATAAGACCTAGAAGACAAAGAAGAAGAGAAAGTGCAACATGCTTTTTTGCTGGGCTCTGAGTATAAACTGGAGCCCCATGTAAACAGGATGTTAATATAGTATATATATTTTGTAAACATTCTGTTTCATATCTGTTGCTTCTAATTTAAACATTAAATAGTTTTTAGGACTGGGTGGTCTATGAGAAGTATAGTAAAGTAAGGTTTGTTTGAAAAACTGAAAGTATAAAACAACATGATTCCATTGTCCAAGAGAAAAAGCAAATTTCTTGCTTTTTGGTTTTCCATCTCTGCACTGTGGATTGTTGGAATCTAGCATTCCTTTGTTATTTTGGATAAATCTATGGGCGTCATTGAGTTGGAAGTATCCCAAAGGCCTCTTACAGTCTAAGGAGTTATACAAATCATATCAAATGTCAGATCTGGTACTGGAGCATACAGGATGGGCTGGATAAAATGTATTCAGTCTAGTTAGTGCTTTGGATAAGAAGTCTTCTTGGATAAAAGTTAGGTTTCCACTGAATGGGTAATCTTTCAAAGTTCTGAGTTAACAAATGCCATATTCTTTTTGCATGCATTTCTCATGGAAGTATGTTTTCTCTGTTGAAAGATAATTAATAGTGTTAAAATATGCTCTGTAGAAGTTTCAGCCCAGAAGATTTTGTAATATGTTTTTATTGTCTGCTCTAGGATTGATTGAGGGCATCACCTTCAGACAGGGTCACCAACTCCGAGCTGGGAAATCCTGAAGATTTGGAGGTGGAGCCTGAGAAAGGCAGTGCTTGGGGAGAGGAGAGATCTCAGCAGGCTATGATGCCATAGAGTTCATCCTCCCAAGCAGCCTTTTCCCCAAGGGAACAGATCTTTTTGGTTTGGAGACCAGTTTTAATTTGGGTTGATCTCCAGGCCTTACCTGGAAGTTGGTGACCCTACCTCCAGAACCTGTTTTGTTATATCAGCACTATTGTGGCAGATGCTAGCTTTTTAAAATACCATTCCTTTTTAATAATTCAAGGTAATAAAAAGCAATCGATATTACTTAATAGGGCTACAAAACTGATAGAACAATAACAAAACTGTAGGAATAAAAGATAGAATTCATTTTAGAACATACAGAATGTTTTTCCCTTGCCTTGAGAAAATACTAGTCATCAAATTAGCCAGACAGGTATGAGTTCCAGGCATACCAGGACTTCTCAATTTAGAAACTTAAATATTTATTCCCTCCCTAGTCACCTTGTGGGGCAACTTTCCTTCAAGAGAGCTTTTGGGGAGGAACCTTTTCAGCATCACCCTACTTAACTTTTCTGTTAATTGAACCTATTTTAAATTCTGACATCTCTCTGAATCTGAAACCAGTTAAGTGATGCTCCATCCATTAGAGCTTTTAAAGGAGTGCAATAAATTAACATTGCTTTCAAAATCTTGTAAAGCCTGGATCCAAAAGAGTTTATCTATGATACTAGATGCAGCTTTACATAGCAATAGTGTTTCATGGTAGAGTCTAAATACTGAGAAGGTTCCATTACAGCTTAACAATTTAACTGATACAGTTCTCTGTGAAGTGCCATGTGGGTGAGCAGAGATTTGCCTGAGGCATGAAGCAGTGACTAGAGATGAGTCTCCTTTGTAATAGCAGCATTGCCATGGTATCTAAGGAATTCCAATGAGATAACATTGTGTTGTCCTTCTTTTCAAACACTAAGGAATATACAGTCCAGTTTTGGAAAGTGGGGGAGGCCACCAAAGTGGGAAGAAAATAATTGAGGTCAGTTGGCAGAGATCATAAACCACTGGTGGGGCTTTGAAAAGTTATGACAACAGGGAAACATAGAGTTGGAAGGGACCTCCAGGATCATCTAGAGTAGACCAGACACCCGCACAATGCAGGAAATTCACAAATATCCCCCACACACACACCAGAGGCGTCGACTTTTAAAATCCCCAGGGGGGGCGGGGGCTCTTGTGCGCACGCGCGCGCTGGGACCATGTCCCCGTCCCCGCCCCCCGGACTGGCCTAGCCTGGCCACTCCTGCCTCCGTGGGGCCAGCTGGGCAACTGCCCAGCGTGCCAGGCCAGTCCTGGGGGGGGAGGCGGTGGCGGCAGCAGCCGGCGGGTGGGCAAATGAGGCGGCCTCCCCCCACCTGCTCCCTCCACCTATCCCCACCGCCTCCCCCCCGCCTGCTCCTGCCTCCGTTCCTCTGTCCAGCACACTGGGCATTTGCCCAGCTGGTTCCTGGACAGAGGGAGGGAGGAATGGAGCAGGGGGAGAGGTGGTGGCGGCGGCAGCCGGCCAGCCAGTCGGCCTGGGCGCTCCATTTTCCCGGGGGTGGCTGAGCCCCCCCCCCCGGGAAATTTCGAGGGTGGCTCGAGCCCTCGAGCCCCCCCGTAGTTTACGCCTATGCCCTACACCTCTGGTGACCCCTGTTCCATGCCCAGAAGATGACAAAAACCCTCCAGGATCTCCAGCCAAACTGGCCTGGAAAAAAACTGCTTTCTGATCCCAAAGTGGCAATCAGCATTTCCCTGGGCGTGTAAGAAAGGGCCACAAGAACTAAGCACTGATGCAACCCTCTCCTGCCCTCCCTCTCATGATTTGCCTAAGTTCACAGAATCAGCATTGCTGACAGATGGCCACGTAGCCTCTAAAAACCTCCAAAGGAGAGACCACCACCTCCTGAGGACACCTGTTCCACTGAGGAACCGCTCTGTCAAGAAGTTCTTCCTAATGTTTAGCTGAAAACTCTTCTGACTTAATTTCAACCTGTTGGTTCTGGTCTGACCTTCTGGGGCAACAAAACAACTGCATACCATCCTCTACATGACAGCCCTTCAAGTACTTGAAGATGATGATCATATCACCTCTCAATCGTCTCCTCTCCAGGCAAAACCTTTCCTCATTGGACTTGGTCTCCAGACCCCTCACCATCTTCGTTGCCCTCCTCTGGACATGTTCCAGCTTGTCTATATCCTTCTTAAATTATGGTGCCCAAAACTTAACACAGTACTCTAGGTGAGGTCTAACCAGAGCAGAGTAAATCTATTGACATCAGTACAGTCCAGCTAAACATGATTTATATCTTGTTTGTTTATATAGGCAGGTAATGGCAAAACCACCTCTGAATTATCCGTGCCTTGAAAACCCCATTGGGTTGCCATAAATCAGCTGTAACTTGGTGCCAAAAAAGTTTACTAAATTGTGAGTCCTATTGAACTCAGTGGGACATACCTCTTAATAAACATGCTTAGGAACATGCAGTTAATTCCTTAATATCAAGTAGAGTTGCACTAATCATGAGTCATGATTGAGTTGCTCTGTCCTAAATATAGTGCAATCCTAAACTATAGTGCTACACTCTTCTAAGCCTGTTGATGTCATTGGACCTAGAAGAGTGCACTGTCAGTTACTCTAGGGTTTTATGCAGCCACTTTGGTTTTAGGGGAAAGGTACAGAATGGGCGGAGTATGTTTGAGTAATTCTGTACACTGAAGTAAAGCTAACTTAGACTTATTTTCATGCAGATTTTTTGGGCTGATTGAAACACTGACAAGCCATTATGCCAGAAAATCCTGCAGCAGGTAAATGCTTTGGAAAAAAATTCCTTTGGTCAATGAATCAAATACTTTTTGGCAGATTTTTAATTAGTGTGTGCGGTTTTTTGGGGGGGGGGGCTATAACAGACAAGCTGCAGGTGCTGCAGATCCTGGAGCGTCTGCAAAGAAAGCTACATGAGAATGGAGACACTTCACAGACTGAGAAACTGACTATTTTGTACAGTACACTCAGAAGCCCCTTATTCAATCAGATTCTGACTCTTCAGCAGTCAATCAAGCAACTGAAGGAACAAGTAAGTTATACATTTTGCTATTTTGCCAGTGTTAGTAGCTTTGTTTGAAGGAAGTCACTAGTATCCCTGAAGTATTTGTTCTTAGCAATGTAATTGCCTTGCAAAGTTTAAGTAAGGGCCTCTTCACATCATTTGTAATTCCTTTCGTACTGTCATTTGGTAACTTATGTGTGCAAAATTACTATTACTGTCACATCTTAGATTGTCACACTGTGCAGTTATCTAAAGTTAGAAAGCAAACTGCAAGTTTTCTTCCATTTAAACTTAATTTTTTGAGTCTCTGTAAACTGAGGTTAATTATAAGTTTTAATTTTTATTAAATGCAGTTTGGTTTTTTTATAGTTCACCTTGCATCAAGGCTTGTGTCTGCTTTTGACATGGTAAGCCATGACAGAGTGACTTTTCCAATTAATTTAACATGAAAATGTCACCTGTGGGAAGAATGCCATGGGAATTGGTCCTGAGTTTCAGTGATTGTCACATCCTTGTCCACAGTAAAGTCTAACGTTTTGATCAGAGTGGTTGCTAAATAAGTTCTTTAGCTCCCCTTTTTTTCTCCCAACAAAAAAGCCTGAAACTTATTTATTTTATATATGCCACCTGTTCAGCTGCTCTGGGACCTGATAGCGTGCTATTGAAATATACTCAACTAAAGGTTGACCCATGTATAATATCAAATATTATTAATGCTCATGATACACAATATCTCTTCCAAAAAACATTTTCATCTTTTCACTAATGCAAATTCAGACTAAACTGTACACAATTTGATTTGGTGGAACAACCTTTAAGCAAAAAGGGCTAAAGGGTTTTGACACACTGAATATTATGAAATGTCCTCTTTGCCTGTATGTAAAACACAGCTAATGTAGGAAAACAAGAAAAAAAATAAAATTAGGGAGAACTAATATGATGGAAGGAAATGTGAAGGGGAAAGCATGCAAGTTTTTAGAGATGTGTCCTGCCTTATGCCTCAGGAATGTGACTCCTTTTCCACCCTTCTTGCACTTGTCTAGGATCTTTCTTTGGGATTCTCTTATATGGTTGCTCTTGAGATAATACCCCAGTGTGTAATTAAAGGTGCTAACTAATTTTTAAGTGTACTTGAAAAAGAAAAATAGTGTTTAAAATACAGCAAGGACACCCATTTTTTCACTGCTTTCTGAAATATCCAGACAATTCAATATATTGTGCTCCTTATGTAGTAGATTAATTATATGTGAACATTTTTGCCTTAATATCCACAGCTCAGTTATATGCCTCCAGATCGTACAGTGGATTTTGACTTTACTAGGAGAGGTTTGTTGGTGTTTGATGCTGACCACCGTTCTCTTGATGATAATAACCTTTATGTGACTTACAACAATAATAATTTACCAGTATCCAGGATGTCTCCTCTGATGCCCAAATTTGAAGTGGATGAGTTTAATTTAGCAATCCAAAGGATGGCCAAGGTAAGGGTATAGTACCATCAGTACACCAAAGACATAATTCTGGATCCCTTAATGCCAAATTTCTTTGGCTGCTAATTCGACATATATAACGTAGTGTGGGGAAATGCTAAATAATGGAATATAGTCTAAATATAAGATTCTCACCAAACCGCGAGTTCATGATATCCTATGGAACTCCTGAATGTCATCCAGATACTTTTAGCAAACTCCCCAGAAAGCATGTTGCCATTTTTATAACAGATTGTTCAGTTATATGCAATTATTTTATGTGAGAAGAGTCTTGCAGTCAAAATGACTAGTCAGTCAGCCTCTATCCAGTCAGAAACTGATTTATCAGACCATGATTTTTTTGTCCAATCTACTAGCCATGAAGTCTCAAGACCTTTACTGTGTTAAACATATGAATTTGTTCATGCATAGCTTCATCAAAGGAAAAACAGTGTTTTGCAGCTGTATGTAAAGATTATTTAAACAGCTTATTTGTAGCATTCATGTTTTTTCTCTCCTTCTTAGGGACGGCAAATAGAATATATAGATATTGAAAAGCCATTTAGTGGAGGTCTTGGATTTAGTGTTGTTACCTTTAAAAACCAAAGCACTGGAGAAGCTGGTATCTTTGTCAAGGAAGTTCAACCAGGAAGCATAGCAGCCAGGTGAGGGTTTTTTGTATGCCTTCCAGCCCAATTAGGGTTCTCAATGTGGCAAACAATTAAAAGAGAATAAAAATCAGTATTGCCAAGACATTTCACAATATATCAACCGAGTGAAGGGTATGGGAATTGGGTGGTGTTTTTAACTCCATTAATTTTCCTCTACACAATGAATCACAGAACCTTAAAGCTGAAGGACACCAAAAACCTGACTTGTCCAACTTCCTTCTGGCAAGGAAGGAAGTTGGACAAGTCAGCTCACCCACAGAGCAGCTTAGGCAAACTGGACATCACAGAAGCAGCAAGCAGATCTGTTACAACAGCAGCCTGCTGTACACATGCGAGCAAAAACATAAAAATACTGTCTAGTGTTTACGTAGCACTTCAGCACTTGGAGAGTGTCACAATGCATTGCATCACAACACTATGATGTGGCTCAGTATTATCACCCTCCATATTTTCTATGATGAGTTGGGGCACGGAGAAAGTGTAGCTTCTTTGAGGGCTCACTTGAGTTGTTGACCATGATGAGAGACAGCAACTTCACCTCACTGTTGCACACTTTTATCCACTGTGCTGCACTAGCCAAGCTGTAGGAGAAGGCAGCTTACAGTTGTAAGGGTTACGGTGTCTGAGCAGGTCCAGGAAGACTTGGGTTCAGAACTGCCATGAAGTTCACCAGGTCACCCTAGGTTGATAAAGCATGACTGGTCTATTTATATCTTGCAGTTACTGTACAGGGTTACTGTGAGGATAAAATGAACAGAAAGCACCCTATATATGTTGTCCTGAGCTCCTTGGAGGAAGAATAAGATAAAAATATGATAGGTAGAATCTCTTCCCTGTTTGCACCATTTAATCTTTTCAAATTTGTTATCAGGTTGCTACAGTGCTTCTTAAATGTCTTCTATGCTTTATTAATGAAGGGACCAAAGGTTAAAGGAAAATGACCAGATACTAGCCATTAATCATACTCCACTGGACCAGAATGTATCCCATCAACAAGCAATTGTGTTGCTCCAACAGTTCATGGGTTCATTACATTTGGTTGTGGCTAGAGAGCCAACCCAAAGAAACAGTAGGACCTCATCTGCCTTCAGTGACAATAATTTGCCTGAAATGGTAAGTTCTAGTTCTATTTGACTAAGTTATTTTCATTATAAGAGGTAAGCCCAATGAAGAATATTTACATGCTTGACAATTTTCACCATCTGAATTAACTTGTCTTTTCCACCCAGATGATACTCATATCAAACTGAATATACAGTAAAGCACATTCCCATTTGCATTATTTTTTTTGGCAACAGTTTTGAAATCCCCCCCCCCTGAGATAGTTAAGATAATGGAGCAACTGACTATATTTAAAGCTAGTTTCAGGTGGTCAGCTGTGCTGGTCTGAAGCAGTAGAACAAATTTAGAGTCCAGTGGCACCTTTAAGACCAACAAAGGTATATTCAAGGTACCAGCTTTCGTGTGCATACACACTTTTTAACATACATTGGAATGGAAGGTAAGAATTCAAACTTATAGACAGAGGCTCAACAGCAAATTAACATGTAACCAATGCTCCCTCTAAGCTGTGGAGTCTTATGAGCAAAAATTCTACTTTGTGAGCTACTGGCATTAAAGTTGTGAGCGAGCGATTAGGCTGCTGCATACATAAGTTTGCTCTGAAGCCATCCTTCCTGAGCTAAGACAAAAATGTGTGAGCTGGAGACTAAAAAACTGAGCTAGCTCACACTAACTCAGCTTAGAGGGAACACTGCAAACATGATGAAGATGTTTTAAGAAATGCAAAGATAAAACTAAATAACAAGCTAAGGTTATAAGGTCAACAGTTGGTTTGATTTAATTAAGGGGGGAACAGTAAAGCAATAAATTGTCAAAATAGGAGATAAATATATCTTTTCTACTTGTGGAAAGTAAACTGAGACTTTCCATTCGTCTCCTCTCAGGCGTGGAGGTAACTTAACAGCATTTTTTTCTTCTTTGAGGTGAGTGCAATGTTCTGTCAGCAAAACATTCAATATTCCTTGCATTACATTCAGTATTATACTATTCTGAAAAAGAAATACACTAAAATACAGAGGATGTAAAGTCCTTGTTGAGAATACATATGTGTAATGAGATATCACTATCCCTGTTGAGTCCTGGGGAGGTTTTTGTTGTGTCTGTTGTGGGGAGGGGAAGGGAAAGGAGTTTGTAAGCCGCTCGGAGACTCCAAGTGAGTGAAGGGCGGGGTATAAATCCAATCTCTTCTTCTTCTTCTTCTTGTTCCAAGTGTTGTAAGAACTTGTAATTCAGGAGTTTCCCTTTCCATCCTGTTCCTGAAGTTCCGTTATCATAAAACAGCTACTTTGAGGTCATTCATTGAATGTCCTGGAAAGTTGAAGTGTTCTCCTACAGGTTTCTCAGTCTTGTGATTCCTAATGTCAGATTTGTGTCAATTTATCGGCATAGGGTTTGTCCTGTTTGTCCTATGTAGAGAACTGAAGGGTATTTTTGGTATTTAATGGCATAGACAATCTTAGAAGATGAGCAAGTGAATGAGCCTCTGATGGTGGAGTTGATGTCGTTAGGCCCAGTGATTGTGTTGTCTGGGTGTATGTGGCAGCAAAGTTGGCATCTGGGTTTATTGCAAGCTCTGGTCGCAGTGTCCATGTTCAAATTAGATGTTGCATTATTGTGTGTGAGGAGTGGCTGTCTGTGTGCAAGAAAAGGTTTTCCCCCAGTACTTGTGAAAGAGAATCGTCATTATCCAGTAGAGCTCTATGTGACCACTAGTGGTATTTTATTATTGTCTCTTTTGGACCTGTCTTGTAACAGGTTTTCTCTGGGTACCATTCTGGCTTTGTAAATCTGTTTCCTGACTTCATCAGGTGGATACCTTAGTTCCAAAAAGGTGTTGTAGATCCCTCAGGTGAGAACTTCTGTCTGTACAATTGGAGCAGATATGGCTGTAGTGTAGAGCCTGGCCATTTACAATGGATTGTTTGGTATGTTTTGGATGGTTGCTGGAGGCATGTAGGTATGTTTGTCGGTCAGTAGGTTTCCGATATAAGGTGGTGTCTATGTGTCAATTTTGTACTTTTACAGCAGTGTCCAGAAAATGTATTTCTTGCATAGACTGGTTCATTGTCAGGTTGATGGTGGGGTGAAAATCGTTGAATGCCTGGTGGAATGTGTCCAGACAATAAAAATGCCATCAATGTAACGCTGGTATAAGAGAGGTATGAGTGGGTGGGAGTTTAGGAAATGTTGCTCCAAGTCAGCCATAAAGATGTTAGCATACTGTGGGGCCATGCAGGTGCCCATGGCTGTACTATTGATCTGGAGGAACAGGTTGTCACCAGATCTGAAATGGTTATGAGTGAGAACAAAATGGCACAGTTTGGTGGCAAAGTCAGCTGTGATGTTGTCAGAAATCATATTCCTTATGGTTTATAATCCGTCTTTGTGTGGGATATTGGTAGACAGAGATTCCACATCCATGGTGGCTAAAATAGTATTCTCTGGAAGGTTGTCCAAAAATTTTGTTTTCCTCAGAAAGTCTGTAGTTTCACAAACATAACTAGGAGCATTGATGGCATAGGGTCTTAGAACAGAGTCCATGTGTCCAGATAACTCCATGGAGACAGTGCCTATGCCTGAGACAATGGGACATCCTGGATTGCCTGGTTTGTGTATTTTGGGCAGAAGATAAAAGGTACCTGGTTGAGATTCCGGTGGTGTGTCTGAAAGGATTAGTTCCCCAGTGGTAATTCCTTTATAATCTTGCATAGTTCTTTTTTGTATTCCTGCATGGGATCTGAATCCAGTTGTTGGTAAAAAGCAGTATTTGAGAGTTGTCTTTGAGCCTCCAGGATGTAGTCTGATCTATGATGACAATGGCTTGACCTTTGTCTGCTTCCTTAATAATAATATCTGGATTGTTCCTGAGATTGTCTATGGCCTTCCTTTCAGCATGGTTGAGATTCTGCTGTACGCTATGATTGTATTCTGTTTAAAGCATTCTATTTAAAGATCCTGTGTGGTAGTGTGACCATTTTGAGGGGTCCAGGTGGAGTCTTAGTTCATACCTTGAATAAACCTTTGTTGGTTTTAAAGGTGCCACTGGACTCCATATTTAAAGCTGTAATATTCCTAAACAGCAGGCATGTAGCTCTGAAGTAATCTGCAGTAAGGCATAATAGACTTGTAAACATTCTGTAAACCACTAATCACTGAGTTCAAATACAGTTCCTAGTCTTTATTCTGTAATTCTCTGTATGCTCTGACAATTGTAGCAAGCAAGCCCATTTCTGATGGTTATCCTGTGTGGCTGGCTGTGGGACTGGATCGAAGGGACGTGCATATAGGAATCAAAACAGGCCAAAAAACAAACAAACAAACCCTCCCAGAATCAAATGAGGGGAGATTGATGTTACATATCGTGGCACAATCAAGATGTGTTTGTGGAGAGGCATGTTCTAAACCAGAGATATTGAACTCATTTGTTATGAGGGCTGGATCAGACATAAATGTTAATTTGTTGGGCCAGGCCATGTGTGCCATAAAATGTAACACGAGGTACCAGAAATTTAAACTTTATAAAGATGATTCCATATGCTGAATGGCAATAGCAGGTGTGATTGGATTAGGTGTAATATGCAGTAGGTGTGGGAATATCAGCACTGGTAATGAGACAGGAAACCTAGGTCTTGATTTGGTACAGGAAGATTCAATCCAGGAGGATGCAAAGAATAAATGGAAATAAGTCTGAAGAAGTGAGCAGTGACTCACAAAAGCACATACTCTACCACAAATTTTGTTAGTCTTTAAAGGTGCTTTTGGACTCTTACTCTTTCTACTGCTATTAGAAGCCACGACATTCAAAAACCAGTGGGGGAACATCTTGAACTTCCAGGACATTCAGCTGCTGACCTAAGAGTAGCAGTTCTCTTACGAAGCAATTTAAAGGGAAATTAGAAAGAGAGACTATTAAATTGCAACTGATAAGCTCAAGACAATGCAAACGCCTGGACTGAATTGAGACCTAAGTTTCTTCTCTCATTACCAGTGCCTGTTGTTGTCATTTGGCATCTGAAATCACTTCACTATCCAAGATATAAGGACAGATGTACTCACATTCTATCTGTATCTGAAGAAGTGAGCAGTGACTTAACGAAAGCTCCTATCCTGCCACATATGTTGTTGGTCATTAAGGTGCTGCTTGACTCTTGTTCCCTTTCATTAATAAGGAATGCAAGATGTGCTGGGTTCCCCCCCCCCCCCCCATCTGTTAGAAATGGAAAGGGGGATTCATCTCTCTCTCTGGCATGCTTTCTCTAGCCCCCCCCCTCCCCCCGAAATGTGCTGGCAAACAAAAGCTTATAGCGGGAATAAAACGTTGTTGGTCTTAAACATGGGACACTCTCTGTCTATCTGTCTGTCGCTCTCTGGCTCTTTCCCTACCCCTCCCTTCCCACCTTTCTCTGAAGAAGTATGCTTGCACACAAAAGCGTATACCTGGAATAAAACGTTGCTGGTCTTCTTAAAAGTGCTATCGGACTCCATTTCTCTCTTTCTCTCTTTCTCTCTTTCTGGCTCTTTCCCTCCCCAGAGGAGGAGGGGGAGGAGCCCTCATCCAATCAAAGAAAGGCTTTCTCTCTCTCCTCTACCAAGCAGGAAATAGGAGAGCCTGCGGAAAAGGAGCTGCAATGCGAGAAACAGGAAGGAGGAAGCAGCAGACAGCCAATTGCTCATGGGCTGGAGAGAAGCCCCGCAGGAGCCAGATCCGGCTTGTGGGCCATATGTTTGACACCTCTATTCTAAACAGACATACTGTGATAACTGTGTATGTCCTCGTTTTGAAGTATGCTTCTCAGTTTGAGGGCTGCTGGTTTCTGCTGGTTGGTCCAGATCTTTCAGTAACAAAATTTTCCTATAAGAGAAGCTACAGATTCTGTACTGGAGTTTACAAATCTTGATGTGAGAAGGAGGGATTCTGTGCATCTTGGTGCCCATCTTAGACTTACAGCCTTTAGCTTTCAGGAAGTATTTTCCTTTTCTGTTTACTATGACTGGGTGGATCACATTATCAACCTTTTATTCGTTCTCCACTTCCCTCCCTTATTTTTTTTTGCCATGCCCGTGATGGCTTGGTATGACGAACAAGGCTGTTAACCAGTAATTGGACAACAGTTACTAGGAGCAGTAGCCTTATTTTCACATCTGTCCTATCTTTGTGGTACTTACAGCTTTGTTGCCGTATTAAACTCATTATAACTAACAAAATAGGGTTTCATGAAACAAATGTTGGTTGAACTTCATAATTTGATAACCAGTTTTATAGCTTATTGTTATATGTTGATTGTCTTCTTTGTTTATCAAGTCATATCTTGGAGTTGAGATGGGGGCAAGATTTATTTCATACATGGAGTTGCTTCATCAGTCCATTGCTAGCTATGCAATCATTGGCTTAATAATTGATCATATGTTGAAAAAATCTTCTTGGAAGAGGCCTTACATTAGATACTTTATTCCTTTTTATTATTATACTTAAGCTCGTCAAATTTGAAGTTTTTAGATGATAATCAATATTGGTTATTGGTCTGTGAATTTAAAGAATTAAATTTTTAACTGCTTTTTCATTACATAATATGTCTTGAACAGCCTGACAAAATAAAACACACAAATTCTGTACAGATGGTTTTAAAACTTCTTTTATGATTAATATCATGAAGAGATCTTTCAGTGCACATATTTTTTTAGTCACAGAAAACTTGTCTCAGAAAGTTCGTGTACATTCTTGCTGATTTTTTGCTGGATATCAAGTCAGCCAAGTTAAGTAGCTGAGAGAGATATTTCTCATTTAGTCTGGTAAAACTTACGTTATACTGTTAATACAGTATATTGGAAGAAAGAACAGTAGCAGAACCATTAGCAAAACTGTTATGCTGTTAAACTTCTCATCTGTAGGGGTGAGCTGGGAAAAGATCCTATTTGTCACCTGTGCCATTAAGTAGTCAGTGTTAGAGCTTCACACCCTAGCCACGTTCTTAAAGGTTAAACAGAGAGAGAGAGAGAGAGAGAGAGAGACCAGTGCATTGACTTTTACTGCTGTAATGGTGGTTGCTTTAAAAATGGCAGCTCAGTGCTGAAAGATCAAAGGGTAAATGGAATGGAACGTTGGCTGTCCAAATGCATTGTGTTTTTCTGAGTAGGGCTTCCTGTGTTGGTCTAATTTTTATTGATCTGAAACTCAGATTATTTTAAACTCTGCACATCTTGTAGTCATAGCTACTCATTATTTTATATTTCATATGGTTTTCCTGCTGTTCTCAGTATAGTCTTTAGGAGAAGATTTTATGCCCATGTTTCATGGCTTAAAGCTTCCAGGCTATTGAGTCTGTCAGAAGAGGTGCAAGCCACAAATGTAATAAATAAAATGTTAAATTGTGGCATTTTCAGCAATATTTTATTCAGTTTTTCCAGTAAGCTTGCCTCTGGTAATGCAGGGTTCCCCAACATGAGGCCTGTGAGCACAATGGTGCCCCACCAGCACCCTTCCTGGAACCCACAAAGTTTTTTTAGAAAGCGGGTGGGGCTTTTTGAGTTTTTGATGTTTATGACATAATGCACACCATGGCTTTATGTAAAGTACACTACCTGTGCAAAAAGCAGAATGGCATTGTAAAGACACAACAGGGCTTGATCTGACTAAATACAATTGAGCTGCAGGTCTTAAATGCTTAATATACCTGGGTATATTCTGATGAAGTAGTAATAATATCACTATATAATATTTTGTTCACTTTTCAAAAATCATTTGTGTTTCTATCAAAATCTGGCCAGAATTACTCTTTACTGTGCATGTCTAGGAGCTCTCACCAGTTCTTCAGCACCAGCTGTCATTGTTACAAGAAACAGTGCAGGTTAAAAATGGCTGGGCTCACAAGAGAAGGGATTGTGTAAATGGATAGCCAGGAGAAGAAACATTTTTTCCCCTTTTTCCTTTTGTGTGTGTGTTAGAGGTCTGCAAAATGAAGACAGATACTGCCATATTTTAAAAACAATGTGTTAATTTTGAAGTCATCCTGTGAAACAGAGCTTCTACCTGAAATGTTTAAGATATGCTATTGGAGATGTGCATAACCTCACTCCCTGACTTTTTGTAGTTGGCTCCATCTCCTCTGGCAATCATTTTGTGGTTGGCTCTGCCTCCTGTGGCCGCCATTCTGTGGTTATGCCAACCACCCTTTGTCAGAATTCCAAAGGTGCTTGTAGACTGAAAAAGATTGGGGACCCCTGTTGTATCCCATAATCTCCCACATATGTGACAGATGGGGAAACTGCTGGACACCTGTTGTGTATTGAGAGGGAAGTGACCCTTGTTTAGGTGGCAAGCAAATTTATGCTTACCCGTGGAGCATAATGGACCCTGGTTGGTTCCAGGTAGCTCTGCGGGATCCAATTCCCCCTGATGGCCCATCAGATGAGCTAGTGGAAGGCTGGCAGAGCTGCCTTTCCAAAGCCATTGATGAGGTCACTCCCCTTCACCCTCACACCAAATTGGCTGCATGGTTCTCCCCGGAGCTAAGGCGGATGAAATGGGAGTTAAGATGGCTAGAGAGAGGGTGGTGACGAGCCTGCGATGAAGCAACAAGAACATCCTATAGGTTCTTTATGAAAATCTATGAGATGGCAGTGAAGTCTGCAAAGAAGGATTTCTGTGTTGCCTCCATTGCATCTGCAGGCTCTCATCTGGTCCATTTATTTAGAATAATTCGGTCTCTTACTAATTTGCCTCAGGGAATACCAAATGTTAGGAAATTGGACATAGACTGTGAGACATTTGCAAGCCATTTTGCAAATAAAGTCTTGCTGCTCTGTCGTGACCTTCTAGCCATACTTGATACAATAAGAGAACTGGAAGCCCCTTGTCTGTTTTCAGTGCCAGTTTTGGACCACTTGAGTCTGCTCTCCCAGGATGAAGTTGACAAGATCCTTGCAGCTGTAAAACCCACCACATGCCCCCTTGATCCCTGCCCATGATGGCTGGTTAAAGCCTGTGGCAATGAGGTGCAGATCCCTCTGAGAGAGATTATCAACTTATCCCTATTAACAGGAACATTTCCAGAGGGTTTGAAGGAGGCGGTGGTCCTTCCTCTTCTTTAAAAAAGTCTTTGAACCCTATGGTCCTCAACTACTACAGCCCAGTGTCCAACTTGCCGTTTCTGGGTAAGGTGGTTGAGAGGGCGGTGGCGACACAGCTCCAGGCTTTCTTTGAGGATGCTAACATCCTGGATCCCTTCCCACGGGACGGAGGTGGTGTTGGTTGCCTTGGAGGTTGACGTCCAGAGACATCTGGATTGAGGCGGATCAGCACTGCTGATACTCCTCAGTCTTTCTGTGGCATTTGATACAGTTGACCATGACATGTTGACCTACCACCTTGCTGACGTGGGGATACGGGGGCTTGTGATGGCTGGCCTCCTTTCTTTGAGGTCGAGGACAGAGGGTGGCACTTGGGGGGAGAATGATCTCAGCAACACCCACTTGAATGTGGTGTGCCGCAGGGAGTAATTCTTTCCCAAATGTTATTTAATATCTATATGCACCCCCTCGCCCAGATTATCCAGAGGTATGTCACCAATATGTGGATGAATCCCAGCTCTATGTACTGATGGACAGCCACCCAAACTCTGCCCCAGAAAACCTGGACAGGGCATTACAAGCTGTGGCTGGATGGTTGCAACAGAGCAGACTGAAACTGAATCCACTGAAGATGGAGGTCCTGCACCTGGGTCGTGGGGGACTGGGATTGGGAATCAGGCTTCCATCCTTTGATGGGGAGCCATTGGAGCCGACGTCAAGGATGAAGAGCCTGGGTGTGGTCCTGGATATCTCACTGACTATGGTGGCCCAGGTCACCACCACTGCTAGGTGGTGCCTTTTTCCACTCGAGGCAGATCAGGCAGCTGGTTCCATATCTCAGCCCCTGTGACCTAGCTATAGTGACCTATGCAATAGTCACTTCCAGGCTGGATTATTGTAACTCTCTACATGGGGCTGCCCTTGACCCTGCTCTGGAAACTGCAGCTGGTGCAGAACACTGAAGCACAGGTATTGACTGTGTCGTCTGTGCAGACAAGTATCCACCCGGTGCTGCAGGAACTGCACTGGCTGCCTATTGTGCCTTGGATCCAGTTCAAGGTGGTGGTACTTACCTTTAAAGCCCTATATGGCCAGGGGCCAGCATGCCTTCGAGATTGCCTGTCCCCATATGAGCTCCGCAGGAACTTATGATCTATTATCTCCTGGTGGTTCCTGGCCCTAGGGACATCTGACTTGCCTCAATGAGGTCCAGGGCTTTTTTGGCCCTGTCCTCCATCTGGTGGAATGAGCTCCCATTGGAAACCAGGGCCCTGTGTGACCTATTACAGTTCCACAGGGCCTGCAAGACAGAGCTCTTCTGCCAGGCTTTCAGTTGAGGCAGCAGGCGCCCACCTGCTGTTGGCCTCCCCTCAGATCTGAGAACAAACTGCTTCTTATTGAAATCTCTGGAGGCACCAGTCTTTTATTGAATATTGTTTTTAGATATATTTTGGCTGTCAATTTGTTGTATTGTGAATTTTATGATGGAACCCGCCCTGAGCCCGCTGGCGAGAGCGGGATACAAATCGGATTTTAAAAAAAAAATTGTTAGTTCTTGGTATGCATAAAAGTATTGTGAAGAAAAATCATTGTGGAAAAGCATTTCATGTTGTATTATTTTTCAGATCAAATGGGGCCACATTGAAGATGTAGAACTTGTTAATGACGGCTCGGGATTAGGTTTCGGAATTGTAGGTGGGAAATCAATTGGTGTAGTGGTACGGACTATTGTTCCTGGTGGACTGGCAGATAAGGTAAAAATGTTGCGCTATGCCAATTCTTATTCTCTTTTCTCAGTGATTGGTGGATATGCTATTCCAACTATTAAATTACAGCATTGTCTTTAAAGAATGATGAGGGAGGAAATGATTTGGGGAGCATCACCATATCTGAATAGCCAATGTATTACTTAGGGCTCTAGCTTTTGGCTCTTAAGTGCTCAGCAGATCTGCATGTGGAAATAGTTGCGAAAATAATGTGTATGCAAAAATAGGTGCATAAGGAAATAGTTCTGAAAAGAGTGTATGTTAAATTTGTTGATGAAAGTAGTATATATGGAAATATACACACATTTTGTTAAACACACACACACACACATATATAAACTTGTAACTGCATATCATGACATTTGCACTCACATTTTGATGATATAAACATATATATATATATATGTTTAATATTGTTTGCAGTGAGGGGCATATTAGTGTTTTGCTAGTTTGGAACCATTACCAAAGAACCAATTAGAGGCATGAATCTTCAGACCTGGTCTTGCCTCTCTCATCAGATCATGGCAGCAAAGAAGAAAGATTTTGTGGGAGGAAGGTAGGAGATAAATTATACCCACATCTTTCCACTTTGTATCTGTGCTGATGTTAGGAAGTAAATAGCTCTCACTCCATCATGCCAATTGCAGGCAGTGGTTGGGATTTGAAGAGCTTTCTGTCCTGCCATCTTCATCATCATCAAAATGTGAGAAATAATTATGGCTATACCAAGCTATCCAGTTCTGACCTTGTCCCATACTCAACTGCAGTGGTAGAGGCGTCAGCTGAGATGAAGCACTGTATGTATGTATGTATGTATGTATGTATAAATTCGACTTACAGACCACCCTCCCCTGTATACAGGGCTCAGGGCAGTGAACAACAATTCCAAATAAACATATTAACAAATCAAGTTAAAACATTTAAAAACAATGCACAGCAGTTTCAGATGATGCTTAGAATCAACAATACACAGTAGTAGGTCAGGGAGCTAACTTCAGGAGTCTTTCTCTTAATTCTCCCCTTCCATTCTTCTGTTCCCCTCTTCCAAATAATCTCTACTACATGGTCTCCTCTGGAGTGGGAGTCTCAGAAGATATTCATACACATAGACAGTGTACAGTGACTAAAGGACAAACTGTCCAGAGTACATAAGAGTCAAGAAGGCTGATATAATTAAGCAGTGAATGCCAGTATGTATTAAAGTAAACTAAAGATAGGGCAAAAATGGCTAATTAAATGTCAACAATGAACCTGTCAAATATTAGATGAATGACTTCTCAAGTGTGCCTTGGCACTCAGTAGAAAGGGAAATATTTAAAACATCCACTATTTGGAACTAAAGTTTAGCAGTGGTTTGTTCATTATATTTCTGTGTAGTGGATATGCAAGTGAAAGACACTTGGTTAGTACCATGGACACAAATCATGCCACTCACCCTACCATAATATATATTTATTCAAGGTGTTGTACTTGGAACTTTTCTGTGGTTAAATGGGTTCTGACATTAAAACTTCCATCCTCCTGTGAAAGAACAACTTGGGTTCAGTTTTTCATTTTTTAAATTAGAAGTACTGTGGTTTTTAAGTCTATTAGCAAGCAAACTAAGAAATTAAAGGGAGTGTGGAAGAACTTTAAGTCTGTTTGATCAGGCAGTTTGGTTTTCATTCTGCCTTGCTCTCATTTGGTAGTACACAGGTCTTTTAATCCTTAAATCTCTAGTTCCCAAGCATTCAGCCAACTGGGACTGAGTCCATTTTAGATGGAGGTTCTGTCGCTGGGGGGGGATTTAGGATTGTAGTGCCATTTCCTGGCTCTTGACGGCATGCCCTTAACACCAGTGCTGACTGTCAAGAGCCTGCGTGTGTTTCTGGATGCCTCCTTAATGATGGAGGCCCAGATCACAAATGTTGCTAGACTGGCATTTTTTTCAGCTATACCAGGTCAGGTAACATGCCCCCTTCCTGTCTTGCCCTGACCTAGCCACAGTAATCCATGCAGTGGTCACCTCGCTCTATGCAGGGCTATCCTTGAGACTGATGCAAAAACTACAACTGGTCAAGAATACAGCGGCACAGGTCCTTACTAGAACCCCATGGTCAGCACACATCCAACCAGTGCTCCACCAGCTGCACTGGCTTCAGGTTGAATACTAAATCAGGTTCAAGGTTCTGGTACTAACCTTCAGGGCCCTAAATGGTCTGGGACCAATGTATCTGTGGGACCGCCTCTGACTCTGGAGAGAAGAACCTACTGGTGATCCCTTGCCCAGAAAATACATGACTGTCCTCAACCAGAGCCAGGGTTTTCTTGGTGGATCTCTCTGCCAAACGATATTCATGCTCTGCAGGACCTTAATGCAGTTTGGCAGGGCTTGTAAGGCAGAGATGTTCTGCCAGGCTTACAGTTGGGAACAACAGTGGCCTCCATCTTGCCTGGCACTTCCCCTTTCTCTCTTCCTCCCACAGCAGGGTAAGAATATAATTCTGGTTTATTAAGCATCATCTGATATTGTTTTTGTATTCCCATTGTTTTATTGTATTAATTAATTAACTTTATTTGTGAATATGTTTACTGAAATTGTTGTTCACTGCCCTGAGCCCACTACACAGGGGAGGGTGGTCTGTAAGCCGAATTTATAAATTAATAAATGAATGCATGATATTAAACACAACCCATTTGTCCTTTAGGAAGTCCAGAACATCAAATGTGAGTCTCCTGTATATGCATGCGTATATTCTACAGCTTAATCATGCCTGGAAGATTGTTTGTGTTATGACCACAGTATTAGGGTTTTTCATAGAATCATAGAGTTGGAAGGGACCTCCAGGGTCATCAACTCCCTGCACAATGCAGGAAATTCACAAATACCTCTCCTCCACACCCCCAGTGACCACTGTTTCACACCCAGAAGATGACAAAAAACCTCCTGGATCACCAGCTAGACTGACCTGGAGAAAAACTGCTTCCTGATCCCAAAGTGGCAATCAGCATTTCCCTGGGCATGTAAGAAAGGGCCATGAGAACTAAGCACTAATGCAATCCATCCTGCCCTCCCTCTCATGATCTGCCTAAGTTCACAGAATCAGCATTGCTGTCAGTTGGCCATCTAGCCTCTGTTTGAAAACCTCCAAAGAAGGAGAGACCACCACCTTCCAAGGAAGCCTGTTTCACTGAGGAGCCACTCTAACTGTCAGGAAGTTTTTCCTAATGTTTTGCCAAAAACTCTTCTGATTTAATTTCAACCTGTTGGTTCTGGTCCAACCTTCTGGGGCAACAGAAAACAACTCTGTACCATCCTTTATATGACAGCCCTTCAAGTACTTGAAGATGGTGATCATATCACCTCTCAGTCATCTCCTCTCCAGGCTAAACATACACAGCTCCTTCAACCTTTCCTCCTAGGACTTGGTCTCCAGACCAATGATCCCTCTAAGCTGTGGAGTCTTGTGAGCAAAAATTCTACCTTGTGAGCTACTGGCATTAAAGTTGTGAGTGAGTGATTTGGCTACTGCATAAATTAGTTTGCTTTGGAGCCCTCCTTCCTGAGCTAAGACAAAAATGTGTGAGCCAGAGCCTAAAAACCTGTGAGCTATCTCATACTAACTCAGCTTAGAGGGAACACTGCTCCAGACCCCTCATCATCTTCGTTGCCCTCTTCTGGACATGTTCCAGCTTGTCTATATCCTTTTTAAATTGTGGTGCCCCAAACTGAACACAATACTCTAGGTGAGGTCTAACCAGAGCAGAGTAAAGCAATCCCATCACTTTGTGTGATCTGGACACTATACTTCTGTTAATACAGCTCAAAATCGCATTTGCCTTTTTAGCTACAGCATCACACTGCTAACTCATGTTTAGTGTATTGTCTACTAAGACCCCCTAGATACTTTCTGTACATATTACTGCCAAGGCAAGTCTCCTCCATCCTATAATTATGCATTTGACTTTTCCTACCTAAATGCAGAACTTTGCATTTATCCTCATTGAAATTCATTTTATTGGTTTTAGCCCAGTTTTGCAGCCTGTCAAGATCATCCTTATCCTGACTGTCTTCTACTGTATTTGCTACAGAAAATATCTGTATTTAGTATCATCTTCTAATTTAATAAGCATTCCCTCTGTTCCTTTATCCAAATCATTTATAAAGATGTTGAACAAAACAGGTCCCAGGACAGATCCTTGAGGCACTCCACTTGTCACTCCTCTCCAAGAGGATGAGGAACCATTCACAAGCACTCTTTAGGTGTGATCTGTCAACCAGTTACAGATCCACCTAACAGTCATAGGATCCAAACCACATTTTACCTATTTGTCAACAAGAATATTATGTGGAAACTTATCAAAAGCCTTACTGAATTCAAGATAAACTATGTCTACAGCAGTCCCCTGATCCAGCAAGGTAGTAACTTTCTCATATATTGATCAATTTATTTATTATTTTATTTACAAAATTTGTGTTCCGCCTTTCTGCTCTTACAAGGGCCACTGAGATGGCAAACAATTTAAAACATACATGAAAAAAATCACATTAATTAAAACAATATAAAAAGAGCTAAAATATATACAAAACTTGAAAACAGCAATTAAAATATTGGTTAGGAAGGAGGGGTTGTTAAGGGAATGCAAAACAAACAAAACAAAACAAAACCTTCACCTGCTGGAAAGAGATGGCAACAGAAGGAGACAGATGAATCTCCTTGGGAAGACAGTTCCAAAGCTTTGCTATCATGACTGAGAAAACCCTCTCCTGGGTTGCCTAGTCTCAGAAGGTTGGAACACCTGAAGCATCGCCTCTGAAGATGTCTGTGTTGATTGGGTAGGTTCATAGGGGAGTACTAGCCAGCATCTACTCCAAAATTACTTCTAGGCACTGGTCCAGGGTTTCTACAAGGAATGAGCATGAACTGGCTCACAAACTAAAGTTTGTGATGAATTTTGGCCGGTTTGTGCTTTGTGAAGTCAAGTTCGTGGCAGGTCACCCGGCACAAACTTTCCATGAACTTTCGAGTTGTTTGTGGAGGTTTGTGCTGGGTGCTGGTTCCTGAGCAGAGACAATTTCAAACAGACTGTCTCCACTCAGTCAAAATGTTTACATAACTTCAAAGCAACAACTTAGAGGGTATGTAGAGGAGCATCTGGGGCAGGTCCCCTGCAACTTTGATGTCCCTAGCTTGCACAGGATCTGTTCTATACGCTCCTTAACCTCGGTGCCCTTGGGAAAGTGTTTTCTAGGGAAATGACTGCCTGCAGTCATTTTGACAAGCACAGATGCAGGAGGTTTAGGAGTGTATAGAATGGATCCTGTGCAAGCCACAGACACCGAACTTGCAGTGGACCTCCCCGAGATGCTTTTCTAAATGCCTTCCAGGTTTGATGTCTCTAGCTTACACAGGATCCCCATTCTATACACGCCTGAACCTGCGCCTGTCAAAATGAGTGCAGGCAGTCATTTCCTCAGAAAGTACTTTCCTGGGGGCACCTTCTTTGGAAGGCTGTAACTTCGACCCCGTAAATCCAATCCTCACCAAACTTGGAGGGCAGGCAGATGAGAGTCATCTGGAGATACTCTGTGAGTTTAGTGTCTCTAACGCACCGGGGGGGCCATTCTACCACCTCATGAACTGAACCAGTTTGTGAGGCAGCTAAACATTTGTGATTGTCCATGGTTCACGAATGGGACACACCCCGAATTGAACCAAATTGCATTTTTCTGGTTCATGCCCATCCCTAGTTTCTACAGTCTCTCAGGATTAGCTGAAAGTGTAAGACAGAGCTGAGTAAGACAGAGCTGAGCCCAAATCTCTAAATTACCTTATCTAGCAATATCATGTATTTGTTAAAGAGTATAGGGGACAAGAAGGAACCTTGTGGCATCTCAAGGGCCAAGGGGCTGAATAACAGTCCTTCAATACCCTCCAGGTAGGACCAGAACCACCACAGAATGGTGCCTCCCAATCCCATCCCAGATAGGTGGTCCAGTAGGATACCACAATTGATGGTATCAAAAGTCACTGAGAGGTCTAGGAGAGTGCGGAGTCCATCTACTGCCATCACTGAATGTGTGCTTCTGATGAAAATTGGGATTTTACCCAAGGACGTGGGGAGTTGTTTGTCAGAACTGATGGCTGTGGTCTTCAGAACATTTTCCTGGGAATAAGCCTCATTGAATAAAATGGGATGTATTTTTGAATAGTGCTGTTTAGGAGTGCTGCATTAGTTGCTCTTTGCTTCCAAGTATATCAGCAGGCATGAAAGGATGGTATACCTTTTGTGATTGGCAATTCAATGCAGATTTGACAAAGACTTCTTAAATACAACTGCTGTCCTAACCTTATATGAAGAGGACTCTATTTCATATTAGAATAGTAAAGTACAGCAAAGAGACAGCTTGTATTCCCGTTCAGAATATAAATGAAAATTGGAGACTGAAAGAGAGTTGAAATTTTAAATGTTGGCTATTCTACCTCCTCTACAAAACTGTCTGACATAATGAATGCTTTTTCTCTTACTATGTCTTTGGAACACCTGTTTTGCTATAAGGAACAAAATGTTTTGGCTTCCAATAGCATATGTTACATTATCTTAATTTACAACAGTCTTGAGTGACTAAGAGTGGAGGTACAGTATAAAAAGGAGAGTAACAAACACTGAGATGTTACATTTGGAAAGCATGATGGCAGAGTGAGTGCATGAGCCAGTGTGGACCTGGGTGGGGGGGCTTCCCTGTGCAAAAACCTGCTCACGTGAATTGTTTACATGCATGGGCAGTAGAGTGTCAGAGGTGCTGTGTGCAGAAAATCCCAGCAGTTATTTCGGTGCCTGTTGTGCATGCTAGTGGAAGAAAGCACTGCAATGTTGTGTGGGGCAACTTTTCACATGTTACACAGCTTTTGTGAGTAGACCATTCCTTGTGAGCAGTTTTTTATTTATTTATCTAATTCAATTTCTAGGCTGCTCTCCCCGCACAGCAGGCTCAGAGCGGCTTACACATTTTAGTGGGCCAAGTCCACAATAAAACCATAAACATTAAAACTTTCATCATTAAAACAGTACAATACAATACAGTTATTAAAGTGCTCACACTATCGATGGTGTACAGTCTAACGTTGGGCGTACGCCGGGGTTATTAGCAGAGGTGAGGCATATTGCATCTGTATTGGTTCTGCTTTATAATTCTGGGAGAATCCAGAATATTGACCTTTAATAGAACACTGATATTGAATTGAATCTCAACGTGTATGTTCCAGACAGCATATTTATGGCTTTTGTTTCCATGCACGTCCAGAATTTTATACTACTGCTACAGCAGTGGATTAAAACTCACTCTTTTAACTCTGTTGCCAAGTGAGATCCTGTTTCTAACCATATTTTGGTGAAAGTCTGTAGAGCTACTTAAAAGCAAATGACTTTACAGTGCAGTATGTGAGCAGCATGAGACTTTTTCAGTAGCACCACACTAAAATTTGCCCAGTTGCTGTTCTGTTCAATAGCACCATTTTTATAAGAAGTCTCAAGGCTAAAGGTGTATATTGCAATAGTTTCCTGCTATTTTTCTTATGAAGTAATTGAGACCTCCTAAGTAGAAGAAGTGCCTGATGGCTTGTGCGGTTAAATTTTGATCACTTTAAAGAAACATGGTACTTAATATTTGGTCTTTTTCAAAATAACTTACGTTGCTACACTGATTAATTTGATGGCATTTTGCATGGAGTGGGTGCCTTGTGAAAGCAGGAAAAATATATCGTTATAGTCTGGCAATATATTATTCTGTTTCAGTTACTAATTTTAACTTGGGAAAACTATATTTTTTCTTACTTGAAGGATGGGAGGCTCAGAACTGGTGATCACATCTTGGAAATTGGAGGCACTAATGTACAAGGAATGAGCAGTGAGCAGGTTGCTCAAGTGTTGAGGAACTGTGGGAACTATGTTAGGATGGTTGTTGCAAGAGATCCAGTGTGTGAAATAACAGTGACGCCACCAACCCCTTTGGCTCAGCCTGTTGGAATGTTGACCCCTTTTCAGGACACAGTGAGTATTGTTATGCAAGCACACAACAACTGTAGATTCCATGTAGTTTGCATGATTGTACAATTTTTGGTCCCTCAAATCTCAATAAAATGTCCAATCTAAAAGATATCTTACCCTTCCTGTAATCACTGAAGTCCACTACAAAGAGTCATATTCTTTTTTAGTCTCCTCTATTCCAAGGCAAAAGATTCTTCATTTCTTACATCTGATCTCTTCATTTTCCATTGCTGTTCCAAGCCTGGCTACTTCATCTTTGTTACTGCAGGTGGGTGGAGTGGGTGGAGTCACTTAATTGATCCCCACAGTTTCCCCAGTCTCTGTGGGGAAAAGGTCTCATCTGATTATTGTACTTATGTTTAGGTATTGTTAAAATAAAACAAATCTTTACTATTACTGCTGCACCACCAGAACTGTTTTAATTTCAACCTCCAAAGGTAACCCAAATGAAAATATTTTACACTTTAAAAAAATGTTAGAAATTAAGCCTTCAGCAGGTTAAGAAACTGATACTGGCTTGTTTTTCCTGCCTAAATACTTGAAGTAGATGATAAAGTTCTGATGTCTTTGTAGTCTACATTAATATTTGCTGGTAAAATCTTGCTTTAACAAATTTAATTGTGGCCATATTCAAATGTCTGTGTAAAAAAAGCTTTTCTCAGTTTTGAGTAATTAAAACCAACAAATGCTACCCAAAGTATGCAGGAGGTCTTGAGATGTAAGCAAAGCTGTGCTTGTGCTCCATCTGTTGCTACTGTGCTTTTTCAATGTAGGTACGGAATATTTTCAGTGGCCTCTTCTTTTCTTTTTTGCTCTTCAATTACAGCTAAAATTTTGTGGTAGAAGCAATATATATTTGTGTATATAAATTCCACGTATGTATAAGGCAGGTAGTGCCCATAGTGTATTGTCCCTCCTGACTTACCACACTACCTCAGCCTTTTAGCCAGAGCAGTTTCTACTTCCACTTAAGTTTGACTCTTGCAGTTTTCCAAACTTGGAGGAGATGCAACATGATCTTTTACCCGAAGCCTTCACAATGAAGAACTACAGAGGTACTTCACATTTCAAAGTGTGCAAAAAGGAAACACTGGGTGCTAAGAGAAGCAGCATGCAACCATGACGTGTGTTTGGAAAGGAGTGCACCTTGCTCTGAGGTTCAGTTGACCAGAAATTTTAGTCTGCTTTCAGCAGAAAGGAAGTCAGTTGGGGGGTGGGGGCACAAAGGAGCTATAGTGTATACTCTGTTTGTGCCTCTCATGTTATGACACAATAATATTGTTCAGCACATTCAACCAGATGTGTGGTATTCCACTAGCCTGAAGAAATTAACAATGATACTTACTATCTACAGCAGGGGTGGCCAACCTGTGGCTCGGGAGCCACATGCGGCTCTTTCACACATATTGTGCGGCTCCTGGCAGGGCGGCTGGGGAAGCAAAGGGGAGGCATGCTTTTTCTCTCTTTCTCCCTTCCTTCCTTCCCTCCTCCCTCCCATCTATTTGCTTTCCTAGTTTCTCTCTCTCTCTTTCTTATAACTGGTTTTCCTCATTTGTTTTTATTTTTGGCAGTCCCATTTAACGTTAATAAAAAGCAAATCTGCATATTTTTAAAAATAAAAACGTGTGTGTGATATTTGTTCCTGTCTTGCGGCTCTCAGACATCTCTATGTGGCTCTTACGTTTATTCTATGTGGCTCTTACGTTAAGCAAGGTTGGCCACCCCTGATCTACAGTGTTCCTGTAAGAGGAATCTCGAGCAGAGTTCTCCAACATCTCATCAGAGACTTACCAGCAGATTTTTTCATATAAGAGAAAGGAGACTACCTCTTTCACTGCAAGCTTACTGATTACCAGTGCAATCAGATGCAATTACAAGTTATTTGTGGAGCTGAAGTACCAGTGTCAAGCATTTTATGGGACCTTTGTGGCTGTTGGTTGTTCAAGGCCATTGCGCTAGTCTTTTTGGCCTGGACTGGTTTGAGTGTATCATATTCTCAGGCATCTACCATGTTGATGACTAACATTCAACAATGAGTGATAGACCTGATCTCCAAAGGCTTTGTCACCACTGTGGCCAGGTTGTGTAGTGCACTCCCTTCTCTTCCTCCTCCCAGTCATCATTCTGTTATTTCTTGGGAGTAATTGGCAATATCCAGTACTGCCTTTCATGCGATTGGATATTGCCAATCTAATACTATAAATACTGGGTGTTATATCGGGTTGGCAATATCTGATTGTACTCCCCTACTGACAACTCTGCTTGATTATACGCACCCTGAGTACAGTGAAGACTGACCAAACAATTCTGATGGTGACACTGCCACAAGTGGAGTTCAAAGCCCATTCCTGTAAATGTCAAGAACTGTGGATCTGGCTGAGCATAGATACCTGCTACTGTGACTCAAGCTTGATTACCTGTGGACCATATGAGGAGCTATTTACCTGTAAGAATACCTTCCCTCTGCAAGCACCTATGATGCTCTGCAGCAGCTGAGCCAGCTGCTGACCAGGAACCCAGCCAATAACATGTTAGCAGATCAAAAAGCCTGACCCTTCCAAAGCATCAAGTGCCACCCCATTAACCCCAGAGTATGATTGTAGTTGGCTACCTGTTCCCAGTATCTTCAAGACAGTGTGAGCTAGCAGGGAGGAAGTGGGGGTCACTTTCCATACTAAGAAGTGCTGGGATTCAGCCTCTCCCCAAGAGCATTCTCACTTTCTACTTCCATGTAATTCTGGCTTTTGCTTGCAGCCAGTGCATTCCAAGGTTTTCTCCTAATGTACGTTTTGTGTCACCAATGAAGTTACCTGTTGGTTTTATCTCTTCTGTGTGGCTTCATGATAAGTCCCCTAAGCCTTTTGGAGTCTAAGGTTAATCAGTACCCTAGCTAGCTGTGTGGTGAAACAGCCATCATGATTACTTTTTCTAGTGGCAGATTAGCCACTTCCAGTTTTATTAGCTCAGGGATAATTAACTGCATCATTGTTTTATGCTAAACTCTCAAGGAGCGTGGCCTTCTTTCTTTTTCCTTCTGATGTATACCATATTGTGCCCTGTAGCTCAGGGTTTGTTTACACTGAGACTCATGAACATTATGTAACAGCACTAGTCTCTGCTATGTATCTCTTATTTGTATAATACGACAGGTTAATTTATGTGTGCCTTCCTGCAAGGCTTAAAGAATTTGCATGTTGCACTTAAACTTTGCGTGGGAAACCGTGGATATGAAATTCCCTTCCTGTGAAGAAAAATGACTGAATTTACCATGTTAAAAATGTAGGCTATATTGTTCAAGCTCACTGTAATACTTGAACAGATTGAACAGATTCAGTTCTTTACCTTCCATGTTAACATGATGTACTTACCAATAATTGATGTTAGTGTAAAAGGCACTAAAAATACAGAAATGGCAAACTTCCAGTGGGCTGAAATTAAAAGAAAAACACTTATTCTTGGATATTTAGTCTGAAGAAGTATCCAGTTAGCTGGGAATGAATTATGGGAGTTCTTTCCAGAAACTTATTACTAATGCTTATGTTATTGAGCATAAAGATATAAATTATATGGTTTATTTTGCAGGACAACGAAATTCAGGAGGTTCAGCTGGTGAAAAAGGATGGACAAAGCTTGGGTATAACAATTGTTGGCTATACAGGAGTTTCTGACAAAGGTGAGCTTTAAGTTGACTGTAAT
The DNA here is from genome assembly GCA_029233225.1 of Lepidodactylus listeri. NCBI lineage: Eukaryota > Metazoa > Chordata > Lepidosauria > Squamata > Gekkonidae > Lepidodactylus > Lepidodactylus listeri. The sequence goes on from JARCFY010000002.1 coordinate 99,554,710, forward strand.
TTTAAGTAGTAAAAGAGGCTATGAAGCTAATATGTCACATTTAATGTAGAGATAGAGAACTAAATTGAAACAAAACTCCTTTCTTTCAGCAAAAATTAATGGCTGGTTCACCTAGTTTTCTTCAAAACAAGATAAACATTCTCTTCTGGTTTTTATACATGCGTGATCTGAGCTGAAAGCATTGTGATAGAAGCAGAAATGTAAAATTTCCAGAAATTTTGAAACCATGGAGGGGTACAGGTCCCCCCCCCCCCCAAGAACAAAGAAATTTGGAGGGGAAGTTAAATTATGTGAAATACTTTATCAAGCTACACTTATTTTACTGTATTAATAACATAGAATACATTATTTATAACCAGGGGTCATTTCGTAGAAAAAGAGGTGCAGGAGCTCATTACCACAACTCATTTGCATAACTCATTTGCATATGCCACACCCCCTAACATACCAGAAGTGTGTCAGAAGGCAACACCCACCCCTCAGGCTCCACTCCACGGGTGAGTGAAACTGACCTGCTCTTCCTCCATTCCCTTCCCCATCCAATACTTTGTGCAATAAAAATAAGCATAAAGAACACACCCTCATTCTCTTCCTGCTCCCTTGAAACCACCAGGTTTCAAGTAGACTTGAGATACCCAGGACATGTGCACCACCCATCCCTTCCCCTTCCCCTCCCCACAGCAAGACACCCTGTGAGGTATGTGGGGCTGAGAGAGGTCTTTTGAGAACTGCTCATGAGAGAACAGCTCTGAGAGAACTTGTGACTGGCCCAAGGTCACACCAGCAGCTGCATGTGGAGAGGAGTGGGGAATCAAACCGGGTTCTCCCAGATTAGAGTCCAACTCCTGACCACTATACCAAACTGATGGGGTGGAAGCTGCTGAAGGGTTGGTGAAATTTTTCCAGTACTTATGTGCCATGTGCCCAGATAAAAAATGGTATACTTAGAAAATTTATATGCCACTTTGAGCAAGTCTCTGGAAAAGCAGCACACAGTAATAAAAGGAACAATGATAAAATTATCAATATTAAAACAAAACATTAAAAACAATAAAGACCCTAGCAGGGCTTTCCTTGGGGCACTGCGCCTCTGCACTGCTCGGGGAAGCCGAGGAGGGGGCGGGGCTTGGTCATGTGCCTGCCCCCTGGGCTCCTCACTCCTGGAGCTGTGCTCCTGTGCGCTCCCGCTCCAACGGACCCCTGTTTATAACTTAGCTTGAATATACATTTGTACGATTTGGCATATTTATGTAATTTAAAAGTATAAATGCCTTCATGTTCTACAAACAAAATTGCAAATGTACCCAGTGCTACAGAGACAGAGAGAAAAATCAATAATATTGATTGGAAGGGACTTTGAACTACAGATAACAAGAAAGTTCCTTACTGGTTAATAATGGCTAGATAGAGGCCAGCTAATGGGGCAGGGGTGGGACCTGGGAAAAATGTTCAGAGAGGTTCATGAAAATAGAAAAAAGACCAATGTCTATTAGAACTTCCAGTATTCTTTAGAAACTCACCATTGTCAGTGGATGCATAGTGGCCTCTCTGTTTCTGTACTGAAACTCTTTGCACTGGAAATGAGAGAGAAAATAAATTCAGTTTTAAATCTGAAGTAATTATGATGACCTTTTTGGGATGTATTAGGACCTTTTTGGTGACTCTCAGCCTTTAAGTGTTCCTAAAATCACAGCTAATCCCAGTTCCTAATAGATCCTAGCAACCAATCAGTGTATTTTCTGGCTCTGAGATAATCTGGAATGTAGAGGACTGTGGATTCTGGTCACTCCATCAGCTGCTCACCCTTTGAAAGAGGGGGAAAACCAGGTCAGTCCCCTTTGCCTCAGGTGGAGAGTCCCTGCCCATTCTTTTAGAAAACAAAGAACATTTTCATGGTTGGATTAATGCACAAGGCTAGTCCTCTGCCCTTACATAGGATTTGTGGATCCACTTGCAGGCTTCTCAGGGGTTCCTGGACTCCAGTTTAAGAAACTAGTGTAGACTGTCTTATGTAAAAATCTTCATACTAAAGATTTTGAATGAATAAATCCTTGTCTTAAAGCAAGACTCATTCAATAGAGAAAATATTTCTTTGTTTACATTTCAGTGTTCCCAAAAATTTCTAGTTTCACAGTAGGAAAAATTGAAAATATGTCTTCAAAAGGAGGGGGGGACAAATTTTCTCCATCCCCCCCCCCCCCCCATTTTTCCAGGTCTTTGCATCCCTAGATAAAAGATTACATAGTTTTTCTTGTAAATGGCCATTCAAGACAGAACAAAATGAACCATTTTTTAGTATCAACCCATTTAAAATATTTATGCTAAATGCTTTTAATATTGAATTCTTACGGTTTAAATTGGTTTTATAATGTATTGAACTATTTTGTTGTAAACTGCCCTGAGCCCTGCGTAAGCGGGGAAGGGCAGTCAAGAAATATAAATAAATAAATTACAGAGAGTCCTGTTGCAGTTTAAAGCCTGAGGCCTTGATCCTAAGAAATCACAGTCGACAGATTCAAAGTACATGTCCATTTAGTAGGGTTGCCAGCTCTGGGTTGGGAAATCCATCTAGATTTGGGGAGTGGAGCCTGGGGAGCGCGGAGTTTGGGGAGAGGAGGGACCTCAGCGGGGTACAATGCCATAGAGTCTACCCTCAAAAGCAACTATTTTCTCCCTAGGAATCTTGTCAGGAAATCAGGTCTAACAGGGAGATCTCCAGGCCCCAACTGCAGGGGAATACCTGGCTGAATGGTCAAACTGCTTTGTTTGTTTAGCCTGCTGACAGTTGCGCTTAATTAATCAAATGTAGTTTGTTTTAAAAAGACAATGAGATATGCTGTGCAATTCAATTTAATGTAAGAATAGATGAAATTGTATATAGCACAGAGCTGCAGCTGTGCAATGCAGGAATCTCTGGCTACAAGACCCTTCATACTTCACTAATGTCCTTTTCTTGCCATGTAAAACCTCTTATAGATTTGAATCAAAATGTAGTGCATAGTAAATAACTCAGCTACTGCAATAAGAGAATAGCTAGCTATTCCCTTGTTAAATTAGGCTTTTTACCTTTTTAGAGAGTCACTGAAATTCCCACAATACCCTGGATTCAGAGTATTTAATGTTCTGTTATTCTAAGTAGGGTCTAAATTACCCAAATGTAATTTTAGTTAAATTCTCTAGTTAAATGAGAAGCAATGGGTGTAATTGTGCAGTGACATAGATAGTAGGGGAGAGTTTTTTAAAAGTAAAAACTGGTACTTACAACCCCCTGGTCTAGAAACTTAAAACTAGTTTTCTCTCTGAGCCTGGTGATTGCTTGTAGTAAAAAGTTCAGAAGATTCTTCATCTAAGCATCTCCCTCTAACCTGAAGTGTAGTACAGAATGGTCTTCCAATATTGTATTGCGACATACGCCTTCCTGGGCCAGAGTATTCTTTATGAGATTAAACAAAGGATTCTTTGTTTTTCCTACAAACCGTTTTTCAAAAGGCTACCCCTCTGGAATCTCTGCAAAATGAATATCTCTTAAACGTGTTCTGACAATTAATAGTCTCTCTCTCTCTCTCTCTCTCTCTCTCTCTTTCTTTCTTTCTTTCTTTCTTTCTTTCTTTCTTTTCCCTTAAAGTGGAATCTTCTGGGATTTTTGTTAAAAATATAATACCTGGCAGTGCTGCAGAACACAGTGGTCAAATAAAAGTCCATGACAAAATTATCGCTGTAAGTACATCTTCCTTGGAACCTATTACATTGTGCATTGCAAAATGTTACTGGTAATGGAGATTATTTTAAATTGCCCTTCACACAGAGCTGCATGGCAGCTATCATACCATGATTAGATCCCTCCTGTCCATCAGGTTTCCAGTGTAGTAGGAAGGCCACACACAATGTGTTCAATCCATGCTTTGTTCACATGCAGCTTCCTCTTGAATAAGATGGCAGTCGTAGAAATGCTGTTACCTTATGTCTGTATAGAAAGGACACTTGTGAAAACTGACTATAAATTCACGTTTATGAAAAGTCTCTGAACTTTGATTAGAATTCCTGAACTCTTTTTTTAAAGTATCCCATGTATCAGCGCATGAGAACCCCCCCCCCCCCCCCCAAGCTGAATCTAGATTTATGGCTGGCTAGTTTCAATTGAGTTTTCATACTGAGCCCTTCTTTTGCTTAAGTGGTGATGTTTAGTACTGACTGGTCATACAGATTCAATCCCACTTAATTTGGACAGCAAAGATTTGTTGATGTGTCTTTGTGTATATAATTACATCTTAATAAACAATACAATTCAGTTCCGTTTATTGTTACGGTCCTTAGACCAGTCATACACAACAGAAGTACACCTTTACAATATTCCAAATTTTTAAAATACATCAATAACCGATTAAAAGCAGATTAAAATTTAATCTAATATTTGACTGCTGTAACAACCATGTTATTTTCATAATCTGAGTATTGCCATACAAAAACTGGCTACTTGGTAGGTGATCTTGGGAATAAACAATACATATTGGCATTCACATCCATTTAATCAAGATTGTGTTATGGATTACAATGTAAAAAACTGACTAGTTATCTATTTATGTTAGGTTGATGGGATTAACATTCAGAATTATACAAACCAAGAAGTTGTGGAGGCATTGCGTAATACAGGACCAAGTGTACACCTTACATTACTTCGAAAGAAACACTGTTTTACTGATTTCCTTTCAGAAAGAGGTTTAAACAGAGGTAAATCTTTTCTTCCTCTCTTTTTATTAACCATGGCATATATTCAGAACTGATTTTACTGAACACCTGATTTCTTTTGTTTTGTTTTCTTTGCTAACTATTCCATGGCAGCAGACTCACAAGAACACTTTTATATTCCAGTAGAGCAGGGGTCCCCTGTCTTTTTGAGCCCATAATCCTGTAGAGCAGGGGTCCCCAGTCTTTTTGAGCCCATGAGCACCTTTGGAAATCTGGCACAGGGTGGTCAGTGCAACTACAAAATGGCTATTGCAGAAGGCAGAGCCAGCCACACAGAGGAAGCCCAAATGCAGGGGAGAAGAAGGGTAATTTAAAAAATACACTATGGGAAAAGGAATGGAAGAGAATAAAATCAGTACTGTGGTGGCAATTGTGTCTGAAACGATGTTTTACTCTGCATAGTTAATCAATTCACCAGTGGCCAATCAGAAGCCCTATGTGGCCCCATCCACATTGGGGACACCTGTTGTACAGCCAGTTAATTCAGGATGTTTATTTACTTGCAGTATTTATGCAAATATTTACAGTATTTATGTACTGCTTTATGACCTGAAGTGGTTGAAACTTACAAAATACCTTCCTTATTCATAGAAACATAATCTATTTGGAACATCATAAACTTGAATTAGAGTTCAGGGTGGTGAGAACCAGGGAGGATTGTGAGGCTCTCCAAAGGGATCTGTCGAGGATAGGCGAGTGGGCGTCAACGTGGCAAATGGGGTCCAGTGTGGCCAAGTGCAAAGTGATGCACATCGGAGCCAGAAATCCTAACTATAAATACACATTGATGGGGTCTGAACTGGCAGAGACTGACCAAGAGAGAGATCTTGGAGTCATAGTAGATAACTCAATGAAAATATCAAGACAGTGTGCGACTGCAATGAAAAAGCCCAACGCTATGCTGGGGGTTATTAGGAAGGGAATTGAAAACAAATCAGCCAGTATCATAATGCCCCTGTGTAAATCGATGGTGTGACCTCATTTGGAGTACTGTCTACAGTTCTGGTTGCCACACCTCAAAAAAGATATTATAGCATTGAAAAAAGTACAGAAAAGGGCAACTAGAATGATAAAAGGGTTGGAACACTTTCCCTATAAAGAAAGTTTAAAGTGCTTGGGGCTCTTTAGATTGGAGAAATGATAGCTGAGGGGTGACATGATCGAGGTTTATAAGAATATGCATGGGATTGAGCAGGTAGAGAAAGAAATACTTTTCTCCCTTTCTCACAATACAAGAACTCCATGAAATTGCTGAGCAGTCAGGTTAGAATAGATAAAAGGAAGTACTTCTTCACCCAATGAGTGATTAACACATGGAATTCACTGCCACAGGAGGTGGTGGTAGCTACAAGCATGGACAGCTTCAAGAGGGAATTAGATAAACATATGGAGCCGAGGTCCATCAGTGGCTATTAGGCACAAGGCATAGATAGGAACTCTGGGGCAAGTGATGCACTGTATTTTTGGTGCTGGGGGGGCAACAGTGGGAGGGCTTCTAGTGTCCTGGCCCCACTGCTGGACCTTCTGAGGGCACCTGGTGTTTTTGGCCACTGTGTGACAGAGTGTTGGACTGGATGGGCCACTGGCCTGATCCAGCATTGGTTTTTCTTGTGTTCTTATGTTCCTAGTTAACCATATGCTTCTGAGGGCTCACGGGTGTGTTACCATCCATTATCTGGCAATTTACTGCATATTTTTATCAGTTCAGATCCGACCACTGATTACCCATTAGTTTTTGAGGGCCCTGAGGGTCTCTACTGTAATACGGTTTCATGTAATATGGCTATATACAAAATAATAGTTTGTCTTTAGATCTCTAAAGGTCTCTTTAGAGTCCCATTAAGATCTTTAGATGTGCCCCTGTTCTGTGTATTTTCTGTTCTGTTCTGGTTGATTGTTACCAGAGTATGGCCTTCCCTGCAGTAACATATCTCCACTTCAGTACTCTCATCCAGGTCCTTCCTTTTTTCAAAACAAGATAAAGGTTTTTTAAAATTATAATTCTGCCATGCTTTGGTGTTATAAAAGGTCTAGGGAATTTATGATTTGCTATCATGCTGCTTTCACTTATAGCTGCTTTTTAAAATGATAATATTGTATTTAGTGATGTGTTATCTTTGGATTACCTTTGGTTCATTAAGGGGGGAGGTGAGTCTAAAAACAAAGCATTAAAATATTTTATGAAATAGTTCTTACAATCCTAATTTCAGTAATTACTAACACTTCAGAATGGTCATCCTTTCCTTTAAGGAATTTGTCGAGGAGTGAAGAAACCAATCTCTGTAATAATGGTCACTCAACAAAGTGTTGTTAAAGGTGTGTCTGTGGAGGGGGAGTAATTTATATGAAGACACAATTTATAAAGTTGTATGTCATTCCACAAAAGTCAGATTCACTCTAGTGTCTAAAATGAAAGCAAGGTTATCTGAAGGGACTGTGTTGTGTGTTGTCAACATCCTTTAAATGCATAACTGACCAGAAGCTTTTGGAAAACTTACAGTGCAGTCAAATGCGCCAGCCATATTCCTGTCGGGAGTTGTGGAAACTGAAACTAACTTAGATAGTGAAAGTGAGGAAGTACAAGAGCAAAAGGATAACTCCGAAAATGAAAATCAGCAGAAACTACATACAGTGGGTAAGTCAGACCCCGTTTGAAAGGATAAATGTTAATTATAATTTTGTAACACAGTGCTACAGAAAAAAATAGTGTTTTATGGTTAGAGATCAGAAAATTTCCAATGCATCAGGTGAGTATATTTCTAATAGTCTGCCTTTGATAACAGTAGGAAAAAATAGAAAAAGTCACTTCAGGCAGTGGCCTGTTTGGATCAGATTGAGCAAGGCAATTCTGAGCACGTTTCTTCTGAGGAAGACATTTTTTAAAAATGTAAAAGAAAAAAAATAACTTGCACGAGACTGATTGGCTGATGGTTCCTATGAAAGCATAATTTATTAGCCTTAGTCATTTAGAATATTTACTAAATCTACCCTACAGAGCCAATTATTTTAATTAACAAGTAATTCATTGCAGAATTTGTACCCTTCCTTTCTGAGTCACCAGGGCCACCAAGGAAACTAGCAAGTAATATAATGTATCCTGGTCTTGCCTGCTTCTTACTGATGCCATGCTATATCTTTGAATTGCAGATATGCTGTATTCTTTTAACACAGGGTAAATTTTTAGGGCTTTGCTGATGTGACGTACAATTAGATGACCTTCCAGAACATTCAGACTTGCATTTCTAGGACATGTTTTTGCTATGACTTCAATTTTCTTTAAATATATAAAGAGATGCCTTGTACTGTGTCAGACTATTGTCCAATCTGGCTCAGCACTCAGTGTAGATGTCAAAATCTGTTTCTCAGCCATGCCACTTCCAATTATTTATTTAACCTGAAGATGCCAGAAGTTAAACTTGGGATATTTTTTGTGTGAAAATAATGTACATTACCATGGAGTAGAAGACTTGATTTTAATTAATATTAAAGGCAAAGTTTTAGTTCTTTGAGTAAGACTACAAGCAGCCTGAACGTGTCTCTAAAGATTTTGGAAGAGGTGTGCATTCAGTGCACTAATTCTCCTCATCTTTTCCATACTGGAGTTTTGCCTGACTCTGCCAGCTGATACAAGAAGTCAATGTGACGACAAGATTAGTGGGCACTCTTGTACAGATGCACTTCTGAAGCTGTACAATTAGATCTTAGGACAGAAGTCACAAGCCTGCTCAGAGAAGCAGCTTGTGGATCCTTGGGAATTTGAAAATTGAGGTATCCCTTGACTGTGTCCCTATCATTCTGAGTCTCCACATAGCCACAACTTAAAGTGCCTCTGAGAGGCAGAAGTAGTCAGAAATGTTGGGGCTTAACTGGCTATACTATTCCTCACCTACTGAACATTTGTTTCTGAGAACCAATAATGAAATATCCAAAGTTAAGTTCTCTGCAGCTAGGGTTTTTTCTGTTAAGTATAGGGTTGCCAAGTCTTCGGAACTCACCGGTGGGGGGGAGTCCTCCTCCGTCCGGGAGTTCCTCCTGGCACGCGTGCGCCCAGCGACGTCACCAGAAGTGACGTCAGCACGTTGGGGGCATTGCCAGGGCGACGCTCTGGCAATTGCCCTGGCAACGCCCCCAACGTGCTGACGTCACTTCCGGTGACGTCATCACGTCGTCCTCGCTGGACGACATCTGGGGTGGGGTTCCCCCCGCCGGCCAAATGCTGGCCGGCAGATTGGGAACCCCTTTAGCGGGGGATCCCCCACCCCCCGGGCTGACTTGGCAGCCCTAGTTAAGTAATAAAACTTCTGTATGGGTAGTCAATTGAGTATTAGTGTTTTGCAAGGTATACTTTTCACTTGGACACCAAGCTGCATCTGTAGCCTTTTGCTTTGTTAGATATATAACACTGCAATTTTAGTAACATTTGGCATTGTTGTTTCATGCTACATGCTGCAGTTGACAAATTGTGACTAATATCAGTACTCACCATGCCAGGGCATTCGTAGGCTAATGAAAATTATTCTAAAACTGAGTAAGTAATCTCTAGCATAAAATTCTACATTCAAATAGTTGCCGCTTAGTAAGATTCAATTTTGTTACAGAAATGGTGAAAACCATTTAGGATGCAAAGATTTAAGAGTGTTTCACACTGGTAAATATACTCATTTACTTTTTCTTGCTTGAGAGCTAAAAGCAGTCATTTCATTTCAAACATGGTTTGATACTAAAATGCTGTCTATAAAAATTCACCCTGGAACAGAATTTAATGGCCAAATTAAATTCCAAAAATAGTTCTTATATTGGAAATGCTGACAGGCACTTAATTATAATAGCACTAAAGTAAAACACCACTAATTTAATGCCCTGTCTAAACTCTGGAAACACCTTTCAAAGTTAATGTAAAAAGTGTGTTTTATAAGATGTGTTGTTTCTCTTTTAGGTCAAACTGTGCTAAACTGTCATTAAAACTCTTGTTTCCTTCAGAGGTTTTAAGCAGTGAAACAGGCTAGCAAGCATGTTTTGGTGCAATCAATGAAAAAAAATATGAGGAATATAGTGTATGCACGGGGCCCTTAACTATGTCCTAGAAATGTGGAGAAGCCCAAGCATCAGTGTTAACCTGTGGCTAAAGTGATGGTTTTAGTTACAAGAAAACTGGTCCAGTGCACTCTTCAGAGCCAGTTATGGCACAAGCATGATTACAGGGTGCATACCAATGTTCATAAAGAGAATGCATGAAATATAAAGATGAGAGATGTATGCTGGGGACCAGGTTCATGTCTGAATTTTTGATGCGTTGCTTTTCCCTGAAGCTTCATGTTCCCATAAAGCACTGGTGGAAACTTACAGGCCTCTATCAAATAAGATGGCCCCTCAGTTATGAAGCATACTAGGTCACCTTAGACATATTACTTTCTAACCATAGGATAATAGTTTTTGGGGAACTTGAAAGCACAGTTCTCTCAGAGAAGGAATGAGACACATATTAACAGAGAGGTGGTTATGGCGCAAGAACAGTTGTAGAGAGACCATCAAATGTTATTTGGTATCCAAAGGGAATCAGTCTCCTCATCTAAAGAATTACTGCATGTAAATATGTCTGCCAAAATTTCACATATGAAAATTAGGGCAATCCTGGGCAGAAGTGACTGGGTCTAGAGGCAGTCTGGTGGCATGGCTTTGCAGACACTGGTAGGGACATCATAATGTATTTTGAAATGTACCACAAACAGAAAGCCAGAAATCAAAGAGTATGCAAGGAAGTAGCTCCAAATGACAAATAAGTGAAGAGAGTTAAATATGTGCAATATATGTATGCATGCTATATTGCTTCTGTTTAACAGCTGGAGAATTCAGATACTGATGCATAGCAATAAGTGATCACACCAACATCAGTCAGTATGCCTATGAGTTCTTAAGCCAGTGATAGTCACTCAGTTACTCAGTGCCACCTATGGTTCTTCTGAACGCTTTTCCCCCAGTGTGGCACCCACCTGATTTTTAGGGTTACTATAGGGCTGCCAAGTCCAATTTGGGAAATATCTGGGGACTTTGGGGGTGGAGCCAGGAGAAAGGAAGTGACATCATTTTGTGATGTCACATCCTGTGATGTTGCTTCCACATGCTGACACATGAACTCATGAAGTTTCCTAATACTGAATCAGGCCATTGGTCCATCAAGGTCAGTATTGACTACTCAGACTGGTAGTGGCTCTCCAGGGTCTCAGGCTGAGATCTTTAATGTCACCTATTACCTGATCCTTTTTTAGCTGAAGAAGCTGATACCTCCTGCATGTCAAGCAGATGCTCTATCACTGAGCAACGGCCCTACTGAATCCTTCCTCATCTCGGCAGAATATGAAGCACTAAGTGCTACACAAGTGCTAAATATGATTTTCATATCATAAGAACAGGAGAGAAGCCACAGTGGATCGGCCCATCCAGTACAGCCCATCCAGTACAACACTCTGTGTCACAACAGTGGCCAAAAATACCAGGTGCCCTCAGGAGGTCCAGCAGCGGGGCCAGAACTCCAGAAGCCCTCCCACTGTTGCCCCCAAGCACCAAGAATTCAGAGCCTCACTGCCCCAGACAAAGGGTTCCATTTAGACCTTGTGGTTAATAATAGCCACTGATAGACCTCTGCTGGATGGGGACAGAGAGAGAGAGAGAGAGAGACAGACAGACAGACAGACAGACAGAAGAAAGAAAGAAAGGGGGAGAGAGAAGGAAAAAAACTGGCAGAGGCACTTACTTCCATTTAGACCTTGTGGCTAATAATAGCCACTGATAGACCTCTGCTGGATGGGGACAGAGAGAGAGACAGACAGACAGAAAAAAGAAAGAAAGAGGGAGAGAGAGAGAAGGAAAAGAGCTGGAAGAGAAACTTACCACAGCAACGTTGCAAGCCACATGCAAAAGCAGCCCCTTCAGTCCCTCCTTAATCTCTGGGCGGACCTCTCTTGCTGTGGAAGCTCTCTTGCTGACTTCTTAAAGGGGAAATGTCTGGTGAGGCTTATTACTGCAGGGCAGGCTCTCTGCAGACATTTCCCTTTTAAGGCAGCCATTTTGTCCCCCGGTGGCCAATTTTGAAAAAGCGGGGGTAAGCACTAAATATCGGTGTTTCCCCCGCCCTACCAGGGGACTTGGCAGCCCTAGGTTACTAACAGGCCTGGGGGGAAATCGCCTGTCCCTTTAATAGAAGCTTAATGTGTAGACACGGACAGTTGAAGCTTTTCATAGCATGGAGGTTAATTAAATCTCATTGTAAATAACATCCTATTGTGACATTTTTCTCCAAACCATTTGGCAACCTTGCCCATGTTTTAGGAAAGTGGGAAAGGCCATTGTTTGGTATAACCTGTGGCTGGCAGGTTGTTTATGCCTTGGAACAGCCATTGCTGTAGGCCAGCAGCCCTTGTGTCAGGTATGGAAATAAACTCTTAAGTCCTCTCTTTCAACACCCCCATCCTTCTTTTCAGCTTCTGTACTCTCATCCCAGCACCTGGGTAGCTGCTGGGAACTGGCAGTAGGAAAGAGAGGGTAAAATCACCACAGAAGCTGCCCTGAAGAAGAGCAAACTGACCACAATGGTGTGGCAGTGATTTTACTCCCCTTTCTCCATAGCCAGTTTCTCTGTTCTGGACACCCTGGCAATTTCATTGTCTCACCTGAGTAGCTGTTCCTCATGCTGAGGAGAGAGCGGGAAGGCAGAGAGAGAAGTCCTTTCCCTTGCTCCAGATACACAATGAGCTGGTTAAGGTTCAACAGTGGTGGGAAAAGATAACCCTCCTGTGAGGCACCTTTTTCATTCACATAGAGTTGCCTACCACCCTCCATAACATCTCTCCCACAGGTTCAGGATTACAAGTAGGGTAGGCAGCAGGGCAGTGAGGCATTGGAGGCAACGCCTCCCAGATGATTCCCTCCCCTGGATTATCCTCACCAGACCCCCTCCCTCCCCCCACCTGACTCCCGGTTCCTGCGAAGAGATGTGCCTAAACCTGCCTGCTCAGCTCTCCTCAGCAGCAGCGTGGAGGCTCAGCTGGCTGGCACAGGTGCAGTGAGGCACCGGGATGGGTCATTAGAGAATGGACCACCCCAGTGCCTCACTGCTCCTGTGTTAGCCAACCCAGCTGCCCCACTGCTGCTGAGGGGAGCCAAGGTGGCAGGGCAGCGGGTGGCAAGCAGAAAGAGACGTCATGACACAACTTTCTGCTCACTGCCTGCTGCCCTTCCTGCCTGCCTCCATGGCTCTCTCCCTCTTGTTCTTTGGCTCCGCAGAGGAGGTAGAGGTGGCGCCTGGGCCAGAAGTGAGGCGGGCAGCTGGCCATAGTGGGGAGCAGTGCTTCTCCTTCTCTTCCTCCTTGGCTACCCCTGCTGGGCCCAGCCACCTCAGCCCGCTCAGCCCTGCTCTTTCATGTCACGCTGCCCTGGCTGCCACTGCTTCTTCCTCCTCCTTGGGCTGCACCCTCTTCCTGGTGCTGTGGCCCTTCCTGGTGCTGTGCTGGATTAATTTTATTTATTTATCTTAATTAGTGTCCTCCAGTGCCCCCACAAAAAAAAAATCCTGGCTACGAGTTTGTCAGACAGTCACACATCCCTACCCTTCTTGCCTATTTTAAGATATAGAGAGAGCCAGGACCATTTCACCTCTCAGTTCCTCCCTCTCACTCACAGAGACATCAGCAGACAGGGTAGTCATGCCCCTTTAATAATTGCCTCTCACTCAAAAACTGCGCAGAAGTATTGGGGTTGGGAACTCAAACATTGTTTCCTTCACACACTGCCACCATTTATTCATATCCAAAAATATGTATGGACTGAGAACTTAGCTGTGTGTGTTTTCCTGAAACAATCAGCCCAAAGGGTTTAATAAACAAGGAATTAACTTTTATTTATAGTTTGAACTTAACACTGAAGAAAGCCAGGTACAAGTTACTAAGTTTCTTTTCAGTTGAACTTTTGAACTGTTTCCCTCTTTGAGCCTTTGGGATCCTCCCCCTCCTTCCCCTCTCCCCCTTGCTTCTCCCTCCTTCTCCCCTAATTTTTGATGTCTGTATATTGCCCCTCTGTATGAGTTTTATGTCAGCTGAAAGTGTATAGAAGCTGTCTTATTGATTTTATTGTAGTCATTGACTTTTATTAATTGTACCTTGCATTTTAGAAAGTTTTAAATTGTATATCCATAAGTTGTCACCTGCTCTGAGCCGGTTTCAGGGAGAGTGGGTTATTAAATAAATAAATAAACAAATAAATAAAATATTGCTATATGTTAAAAAAACCACTTTTATTTCTTGTATTCTTATCGTGGTAAGCTTCTGTTGGGGACATGAGCAGAGAACTTGGGGGACTCAATAAGTTCTGAGATGTAAACCATATTATCAAAAGTCCATCTGTAATTATATGACTCTTTTTTTATGTTGTGATTGTTAGTTGATTTATTTATCCATAAATAATTATATAAACTTTCATCTAGTTCTGCTGATGCAAATTTTACTAGTCTGACTTGGATCTTTAATCCAATCCACAATCCAGACCAGACCTGCTGCTTGATAATATAATTTTACATTTGGAACTGCTATCCTTCCTCTTTTTCTCATCTTGAAGTATTTTAAAACTTATTCTTGGTTTCTTGCCATTCCAAATAAATTTATTTATCTGTCTTTGCCAGTCTGTCAATATTCTTTCTTCTACATGTATAGGTAGCATTTGTAATAGAAAATTTAGTTTTGGCAATACATTTATTTTGATGGCTGAGATTCTATCCAGCCACGAGATTTTTAATTTTTTCATCTGAATAAATCTGCTTGTATCAATCAGTTTCCAGGTCTTCTGATAATTATTTTTGAAAAGATTACAATTTTGTCCGCTCACATTTATCCCCGGACATTTAATAGAATTGGTGGCTACTGTGCATTCTATACTTTTTATAATACCTTCTTGTTGTTGCATTAAGAATTTCATTATTGTTTTTTTCTTCTTCCTGTTGATTTTATATCCTGAAAAGGATCCAGATTCTTCAATATGTTCCATTACATAGTGTAACAATTTATGTGGCTCCAGTATGGTTAAAATAAGACCATGTCGTCTGCATAACTTTTCATTTTAAATGCTATGTCATCCACTTTTATTCCTTTGATCCTTGTATCTTGTCTAATCTTTGTAGCTAAAGTCTCTAACTCTAGAATAAATAATAGAGGTGACGGGGTAGTGATGCTGGTAAGGTTGATGTCAGTCTTTTCCCCAGATCTACTCTTTACTTAAGATTACTCTCTCATACTTGCTTATTCCCATGTCATCATCGTGTTGGCTTTTAAACAAGCCTCATATGAAATTTGTTGTTGCAGTATGAAGATTAAAGGTGTTTATCTAGGAAGATTTGCAGTTTTCCCCCTCTGGTGGTAACTGTCTGTACATATAGGACTTCAGTTAGGTGCACCCATAAACTGGACCAACACAGATTATTTTTATTATTTTATTAAACAGATTCATTTAACAAAACTTAGTATGTTCTCTCAAAGTTTCCTGGAAAGGAAAGATAGTTGTCTTCAAAGAACTGGCTTTAATAAAAATGAATCCAGTTAAAGATTTGTGATATAGCTGAGCAAAAGAAATAATTATCTTAGTTTTACCATTATCTTCTAGAGGCCTTTTGTGTATTTATCTTGGACATCCAAGGTCATACAAAAGGCATAATGGAGTCCTGGAATATCAGATAATCTGCTCTGAAGGGAATAGTTCTAGTCAGCTATGGGGTAAGGCAGAAACTGCATGAGATCATTTAAAATGATGCAAGGTTTAAATGTTTGAAAGGAAAAAAGTAGATGTGTGCATGCTTACTGAGAAGTAAGTATGCTTCAGTGGGCAAACTCCCAAATGAAGTGTATGAACAGGGGCGGAGGTCACAAAAAATCATGTAAGTGGCAGTTCAGCTTGAATTCTCCTTTCCAAAATTCCCCCTCCAGGATTGTTTAGACATCTTATGTCCCTGTTTGGGGGTGGGGGTTTGGGAGTGGATTATCCTCTGTTGGCCAGCTGGCCGGCAGCAGATTAAAGCCCCCCAAAATTGGGGGAACTCCTGCTGGGACCTGGGTGCTGGCAACCCTACTTCTGTAGTCCATTTTTTTCTGAGCCATGACTTGGATCCAGAATAAAAGTTTCTGCATGCACACAGAGCGTGATTTTCCCACCTCCTCTTTCCTGTGGCAGCCCAAAATGCTCCCTGACATGCTGTTCTTGGGGGGAGGGCTGCAACAGTAGGAGGGAGGCCAGAAATATGTGCCCCATGGGTAGAAATCTTTGGTCCTGTGGCAACATTACTCTGGCTCCAAGACCATGTTTAGTCCTCATCATGCTGTTTGGAGGTGGGGGGCTGCTAATTTTTCTTTTTGGTTCATTCACTCTTTTTTCTTCATGGGAGTCTTCTGAGTATGCAGAAGCCCTTACCTTGCCTAAGGATGGCCTGTTTTCTTGGCTTTTGTTGATCAGTGGAGGGGCCAGCTGATTTAATGTTAGATATAGCAGTAGGACTGCAGCCTCAGCCTTTTAGGAAGTTATGTTGGGATTCACTAAATTTGATTTCTTACTTGGTAGTGTAAAAATTGTGTATACCTAAGATGCACTGAATCCCATATTTAAAACCTCAAGATGGGATTTATAGCTTTTCTGTTCAACTTGCTTGCAAGGATACTTTTTTGTCCTTTGAAAGGCTTTGGGCAATGCTATTTCTTATATTTTTTTTGTATGATATGTAACAAAAGAAAGCAATTGCACTGAAAATTTTCTGGTAACCTCCATGTGCATTTGGATTTTGACAGCATTCACTGCTGCTAATGAAATGTTCTGTAAGTTGTCCAGAGTTGTAACAAAATCGGCTATAAAACCAAATAGCTTGCGGTAAACTTATCCTCCAGTTGCTGCCACTGTTAGTTGATTGGTTTTTTGTCTGCATGTTGGGGCCTTGGACTTTTCTACAAGTTAAATATTACTTATGTGAGGATCTTTTTATAAGTGTGTTGAGCTTCTGGCTGAGGTCAAATGCCGGGCACCCGGTCATTTTATGCTGTCTAGCCTTGTCAAATTGTCTTGCATGACTGTAATACTGCTCTGGTTGCATAAGTAAGAAAGTTGAAGAGATGTAAATGTCAAGATAGCCATGTTCCCACAGAAGACTGGTTTAGAACTGGGGCTTATATTAAAATTCATATTACTCACTGGCCTAATTAAACCAGACAAGACCTTCATACTTGCCAAATGTATAAACAGAGTCTGTGGCTGAATTGTAGCGATGTAGCCTTGATAACAGCTATGTTGTGTTGGGTGTTTTCATCTAGAATCTGCTGGCGCGAGTGGGAAATCTTTTATAAATGATCATTAATATATTTACATTATTAAACAATGCAGTGTCCGTGTCTCATCAGCATAACCATCAGCTTTCGCACACCTTCTTGAACTGAGTAAATCTCACATGAGCATTAATTGATATTTGTGTTATTGTTCTGCAAACATTCTGTTTTTCTTTTTCTTTTTTGGTTAATTTTTTTATTTTCAAACAAAGTGGGATACAAAACAGAAAAGGGGCAAGGGAAAATGTAAATTCATTAAAAGTTATCAAATATCATGAATAGTTGCGTACAACGAGGAGAATCAACTGTATTAATAAAATACGTTGTTCAAATATAGAAGCAGCAAATAAAACATCAGTATTGCATTCTGTTTTTATTTGTGGTGTTCTGGTGCTTTATTGATGTAAATTGAACTAATTTTTGAAATATTCCCTGTTATGTTTAATTTAGGTGAAAGCCCAGAATCACCAGAAGATAAATTGAAATCTAAGTGGCAAAAAGTGCTGGGACCTGACTTTGGAGTTATGGTACGTTGGCCACATATATATAGTGCATACTGTTCTTTCAAATCATGAGTGTTACATTGTACATAATTTAGAGAATACCTTATTGTTCTTTAAAACAATGAATTAATATATAAGGAATACACTTGCTCTATCCACATTTTGATCAATGAATACAATGGGGAGGGAAGGATCTTGCATTGAATATCTATGAGTCTGAACCTATGAATTTCCTCCAGTGCAAACATTATTCTTCTGATGGACAAAGCACATTCTTTTGCAGGAACTCAAACTGATAGATGTTCTAGGAGTAACATTATTCCAGCAATATCAAAACGGGGGATAGCAAGATTCATGCCATTAACCCCCCACCAAAAAGGATACTATTAAAGTTTATCAGTGTTAAATCTGTTGAACAGATAGCGCTTACTTTAGTTTATTGTACTAAATATGTCTCTTTAATGAGTACCCATGAGAGTCTTCCTGTTTGATGTTCAGGTTTCTACTGTGGACGTGCCAATTGCAGATGATACTGAGCTACAGAAATATTCAAAGGTATCAAATCTTATTTCTTTCTCCTTTTTTGTCACATATTATCAATGTTACTGGATATGGGTGTGAACTAACCAACTATAATGTGAATATTTCTGTAATTTTGATGTAGTGCCAGATTTTTTGTTATTCTTGATCCTTCAAAGATTTTTTTTGTCAAATAAGAAGTAATTACAAACTAGGAATGAACTCTTCCAACAACTGTCTCTGTTGTCCTCAGTTTCCCCAAATATAATTGACGCTGAACTTAAAAAAATACCAATTATGCTGCTGCTTCCCTTCTTAAAAAGCTTTGTGATGATGATTTGGCATATTAATTCTTTTGGCAGGAGCAATGCAGATAATACACGTAAGTTAGAACAACCTGAGGTGCTTTTATTTTGAACAATCCTTCAGCTTTATTACACACTGGAAGCCTGCACAGACTCTGATCTATGTTATAATTCAATAGTTGCATGTATTAAGTGTAAATTTTGAAAGTCCAACGTACACTCTTTTTGCTACATGTACTTCCACTTGCCGTGGGAACCTACCTGTCCACAATGGTCATCTTTAGAGGGCCTTCAATGATCCCCCCTAATCTGAGTCTAGACTGTGGCAACCCAAGAAAGAGCCTTCTCAGTTATAGTGCCCAAACTTTGGGACTCTCTTCCCAGGGAGATTTGTTTCTCTCCTCTATTGTCATCTTTTGCCAGTGGGTGAAAACTCTTTTTTTTGTTCCGTGTACCCCATTAACTATTATTGGCCCTCTTCCCTGGTTGTGGTGTTATGCATGTTTGTTTATATGCTTTATTAAATTGTTTAGATATTTTATATACACTTTATTTTAAATGCTATTTTAATGTCGTAATGTTTTAATGCTTTGTTGCAGCCTTTGAAACCCTAGTTGGGTGGAAAGGCAATATAAAAATGTTTTAAATAAATAAATATACATCTTTGTAGTCCAATGAATGATCCTTGAACACTAAACCAGCTGACCATAACAAAGCTATAGACACCTGTAGAGATCTTCTCATGTGTATATAGCTAAGTTCTGTGGCCTTCATTTTGAGATGTAAGTAAACTTGAAATCCTCTGGCTTTCCTGCCATTATGAAACTAAGAGTTAGTTTTCCTTTGATTGAATGCCGTATCCCTTTAACTCTTGGACTATGATTCTGGAAATGTTGCAGAGGTAACTTAATCCTGAGCGTTGACTTCATACACCACCACCATCAAGTCCTTTCTGATTTTTTAGACATTTACCAGCAAAACATCTCGAGATTTTTTCTGGTTATTTTGTGCTGTATCATATTTAAATTAATCTCAAATTTAAGCTTCTATCATAGGTATAAAGAGTAATATGATCAAGTTTAAATTACTGTAATATATTCCCCAGGAAGCTGCCTCTGAAAACCTCTTAGAGACTTTGTGTTCCAAAATCCTGCAACAAGGCTGTTGAAAAGGAAGTACAGTAGCAAACATGTTAATTCCTGTACTTCAGGAATTTGTTCGGGGGATAAAGTCAAAGTATTAGTTTTCATCTATAAGGCCCAAATTGTCATGCTGCAGGATATCTGAAAGACTGCCTTTTGCAATATTAACTTATGTGTGCATTAAAGATTTCTCTCCTGGACCCCTTTCTGATGTCAATTAGATACTGAGCAGGTATGGGGCCTCTTTGGTTGTGGTGTAGTACCTATAGAAAATTCTTCCTTTAATTTTCAGCATATGTAATAATTGCTGCTCTTAGGTATCAAGCAGAGAATTTTGGTAGTTTTGGTCTGGCCTGCTTTTTAGGTGTCTTTTACCCCTCAGTTTTGATCCATTGGAGTTTTGGCTATAGGATGACTTGATGTATTTTTAAGTTTTGGTTTTTTTTACTGTTCAGTTGATACATATTGAATTTTGATCCAGTCCAGCCCAGTTTCCGCCCTGGCCATAGTGTTAGCCGAATTGCTTTAATTTACGCTTCGCAATTGGAAAAATACCGGGTTCTTGCCAGCTATATCAAGGTCCCACCCCTTCCGGGAGTTCCCAGTAAATAGGCAGTGAGGCTGTAATTCAGTTTGAATGGTATTTACTGAAAATATGTATTTCAAGCACACAAAAACGGAATCTCACACACACACACACACACAGGCCTAAGGAAATAAAGACAGAAAGTAGCACTGTTGCATTAGCAGGGTTTTCGATGAGGGGTGATACTTTAACTGTCCTGTAGAGGAGTTGTTCGCTCGAAGGAAGAATTGGATGGGGAGAGAAAAATAGAAAAATGGGACACGCAGCTCGAACCGGCAAGACCACGTGGTTCTCTCTGTTTCGGAATACAGAGATTTAAAGATGGAGGCAAGGGTTTTGGTATAGGAAGCTGGGCATAAGGGGTAGCAAAGCAGATAGGGGACAATGGCTCAAGAGACCGATTGCCTCTGTGCAGGGTCTTTTATTGGGGAGGTCTTGGGGGGCGGTCTGCGTAAACCATAGCCCCTTGACACACCTCTCAGGTAGTCTCTCAGGTATCTCTCAGGTATCATTGGTTAAGGTAAAAGTGGGATGGTGGCAGAGGGGTGGCCAATATTGCAAAACTATGACCTCAACAGGAACAGACACCTGGGCAAAGTCCGATGACTCACCGGGGCCACTGCATTGTCTTTTAATGGCCCTAGCCGACTGGATGATGGCCCGGCCATTAGTTGCCAGGTAACCATGTTAGCATAATCCGTTCAGGTATGTTGGAGGGGGCAGGGGTTGACCAGCGTAGTGTTACAGAAAGAAACCTCATGGCAGAAGGAGTCTTTGTCTCTGTCTTGGTGAACTATCGTGGGTGCCAGCCTCCTGGAGTGGACTGGAGCTTCCCCCAGCAATGGAGAATGCACATAGCCCTTCCAACACTAGCAACCCAAGTTCAAGCTTATGAATCTTAAAATCCATAAGAGCACTAGCAGTGCCTTGCTGGCCAACAATGGGACCTCCAGAGACACCTGGATTGGGGTGGGTTGCTGCAGCTTTTGCTTCTAGATCTGACGGCAGTGTTCGATATGGTGGAGTATGATCTTATTACCACCACCTTGCTGTCATAGGGGTTTGGGGGATTTCTTTATAATGTTTTTCCTCCTTCCTCTGCAGCCCAGGACAGCGGGTGGCCCTTGGTAAGAGAGTCTCCTGTGATACCCACTTGAATGTGGAGTACCGCAGGGGGCAGTCCTCTCACCAGTGTTGTTTAATGTCTATATGTACCTCCTTGCCCAGCTGGTCCAGATGCTTGGGTTGGGATGCCATCAGTATGCTGATGACACCCAGCTCTATCAGTTGTTGGATGGCTGCTTGGGCTCTTCCCCAGAGACCCTGAACAAGGCATTGGGAGCCATGACTGGGTGGCTGCAGTAGAGTCAGTTGAAATTAAATCCAGTGAAGACGGAAGTCCTGTACCTGAGTGGTGTGTGTGTGTCAGGAATCATGCTTCCTGCCTTGGATGGTGCACCACTTGTGCTAGTCCAAAAGGTGTAGAGTTTAGGGTTGATCCTGGATGCCTCACTTTATATGGGGGCCCAGGTCACCACTGTTGCCAAGTCTGCCTTTTATCATCTTTGGCAGATAAGGCAACTGGTTCCCTGCCTCTCCCCCCAGGACTTGGCTATGGTGCAGTGGTCACTTCCAGGCTTACTGTAACTTGTTTTACGTGGGCTTGCCCTTGAGGTTAATCTGGAAACTCCAGCTAGTGAAAAATGTGGTGGCGCACCTGCTGACTGCATCACCTTTTCAGACATGCACACAGCCGGTGCAAGTCAAGGTTTTGGTACTGACCTTTAAAGCCCTGTGTGGCCAGGGACCAAGATATCTGAGGGACTGCCTTCCCCCATATTTGCCTTGGAGAGCTTTGTGCTCGGCAGACCAGCATCTGTTTGTTTTCCCTGGCCCAAAGGATGTCCACTTAACCTTGACTAGGGCCGGGGCCTTTTGGGCCCTGGCCTGACCTGGTAGAACATGCTCTTGCCTGAGATCAGGGCCCCACAGGACCTATTACAGTTCCACAGGGCCTGTAAAACAGTGCTGTTCTTCCAGGCTTTTGGATGAGGTGGCATGTGTCCATTTATTCCATCTATTAGTCTCCCTTACTGAAGCTTTTCATCTGATACAACTCACCTGAAAATATCTTATAGTCTGGTTTATGGCCCAGCTGCTCCAGTTCTTAGAACACTGTATTTATAAATTACAGTGCTATCTGTTCTCAACTCATATTCTTTGTTTTAACTGTTTTAATTATTTATTTCTTATATTGTTATTTTGAATTGCTATTGTAATCTGTCCTGAGTCTACTTGCAGGGAGTGTGGAATATAAATTTGAAGAAATAAACAAACATACAAACATTAGCCTCGTCATACAAATAGTTATTTAGTAAGGCAAGCATATTCCTAGGGCAGGGGTGGCCAAACTTGCTTAATATAACAGCCACACAGAATAAACATCAGATGTTTGAGAGCTGCAAGACATGAACAAATATTACAGATATGTTTTTATTGGGAAATATGCAAATTTGCCTTTTATTAACATTAAATTAGATTGTGTGAAAGAGCTGCATGAGGCTCCCGAACTGCAGTTTGGCCACCCCTGTGGGCTTTGCAGTAAGTGTAGCTTTTTCATTTTTTAAATATCTGAACAGCAGTTAACCCTGTCATATTGCAGACCACTTCTGTGACATATTAGTGTTTTGCCAACTTTTACAAATGAAAATGTTTGACCATTGCAGCACTATTAAAAAAAACTAGAGATTGTAGTCTTGTTGACTCAGTTTGAATAAGTAGTTTCAAGGTAAGCATTAGTTAAGGCTTAAAACTTAGCATTTGAATATTTAATATTTATTATTTTTATTAAAACATAGCTGCTGCCTATTCACACATTGAGGCTAGGGGTTGAACTCGATACATATGAAGGACATCATTACATATCATCAATTGCTGCCGATGGCCCAATTGCTAAGCTTGGTGTACTGCAGCTGGAGGATGAACTTTTAGAGGTATGGTATCCAGATAATATGTTGGGCTTTCTTTTGTAGCATTCCAATGTTTTATTACTGTCTGTATTTTGAGGTGCAATAGAATACCTTTAGTCTTAGTTAATACAATGGTGGTTGGGGATAGCTGAAAAAGTAGGATTGGTGAAAACAGAGTGGTGCTCCACATTGACAGCATGTAACTGGAGCTACTATAGTGGATTTAATCAGCTTAGTGTTATTCTGTAATTTATCATTATTTCATCACTGCATGCTGCTCACAACAAAATCATTTTTCTTTTGAGCTGTTAAGTATACAAAAAGTTGGGTGTAAAGGATTAAAAGAATATCAAAAGACAAATGTAGTACTGAAGTAATAAATCTTTAAGTTAAAGGTAAAGGTTTCCCTTGCTCAAAAGCCAGTTGAATACGACTCTAGGGATGCGGTGCTCATCTCCATTTCCAAGCCAAAGAGCCAGCACTGTCCAAGGATGTTTCTGTGGTCATGTGGCCGGTATGACTGTTAGCCAAATTGCTTTAATTTAAGCTTAGCAATTGGCGAAATACCGGGTTCTTACCAACTATACCAAGGTCCCACCCCTTTCGGGAGTTTCCAGTAAATAGGCAGTGAGGCTGTAGTTCAGTTTGAATGGGATTTACTGAAAATATGTATTTCAAGCACACGAAATCGTAATCACACACACACTCACACAGGCCTAGGAAATAAAGACAGAAAATAGCACGTTTGCATGAGCAGGAGTTCGATGATAGGTGATACATTACCTTCCTGAAGAGGAGTTGTCCGCTCGAAGGAAGAATTGGATGGGGAGAAAAATATAGAAAAATGGGGACACGAAGCTTGAACCTGCAAGACCACATGGTTCTCTCTGTTCTGGAATACAGAGATTTAAAGATGGAGGCAAGGGTTTTGGTATAGGAAGCTGGGCATAAGGGGTAGCAAAGCAGATAGGGGACGATGGCTCAAGAGCCCGATTGCTTCTGTGCAGGGTCTTTTATGGGGTGGTCTTTGGGGGCGGTCTGCGCAAACCACATCCCCTTGACACACCTCTCAGGTAGTCTGTCCCTTCAAACCCTATCATTGGTGAAGGTAAAAAGTGGGCTGGTGGCAGAGGGTTGGTCAATGTTGCAAAACTATGACCTCAACGGAAGCAGACACCTGGGCAAAGTCCGATGACTCACCGGGGCCACTTCATTGTCTTTTAATGGCCCTGGCCGACTGGGTGATGGCCCAACCATCAGGTAACCACGTTAGCATAATCCGTTCAGGTATGTTGGAGGGGGCAGGGGTTTACCAGCGTGGTGTGACAGAAAGAAACCTCATGGCAGAAGGAGTCTTTGTCTCTGTCTTAGTGAACTATCTAGGGTGCCAGCCTCCTGGCATGGACTGGAGCTTTCCCCAGCAATGGCGAATGCACGTGGCCCTTCCAATGCTAGCAACCCAAGTTCAAGCTTATGAATCTCAAAATCCATAAGAGCACTTAAAGTGTCTTGCTGGCCAACATGACTAGATGCTGAGGTGCATGGAACGCTGTTACCTGCCCACTGAAGTGGTACTTATTTATCTATTTGCAATTTCTTGCTTTCGAACTGCTAAGTTGGCAGAAACTGGGACCAGAGATGGTAGCTCACTCCGTTATGCAGCACTTGGGTCTCGAACTGCTGAACTGCTGATCCTCTGGTCTGCAGTTCAGCGTCTTAACCACTTGTAATTGTTAGCCTGTTGTTATTTAAACCTGAACTCTTTGTTGTTCATTATTTATCCCAGTTTACAGCTATTTCCAGAACTAGTAAGCTGTTGCTTTTATTCAATCCACCTCACCGTGCCTTTTTATTTTTTTAAAAAGAGCATTTTTGTATAATACCAGGTTATATGTCCTGCTTTGTGATGAAAAAGTGTAATAAATGCACAAAGAAAACAGCACCAGCAAACCATAGCTATAACTATGTGAGAGAGCTGGGGATAACAGAGAATGGATCTTATGACAGTGTTTGCCTCATGTTTCTTCCCAGATGCTGCAGAGGCTTTCCTCCACTGCAGTGCTTGCTTTCTCTGCTGCTAACTCTTCCGCGTGCGTAAAGGCTCCTTGAAAAGCATTGATCTTGCGCATGCAGCATTGCTCTGAGCAAACAAAACAAGCACCACAGTGGAGGAAAAAGTCCGCAGCAGCCGGAGAGAAGCACAAGAGGGACAATGTAATAGGGTCCAAGCCCATGTTTTGAAGTAAATAGCAAGATAAAATGTTAAATAATGTTTTAAAATGGTCATTATTGTGTAAACATAATAGCCAGTTTTCTTGTGCTGGTTCCTTGCGTTACACTCTGTCTCTTGAGCATCATATTACTTGCAAACTGGTAACTCATATTAAGCAAGGAAATATATGTGCATTAACTATGGAAAATGAAAATGATACACAATAATAGACATATTAGAAAAAAGGCATGTAATTAGTGCCACCATACTGAGGAAAGATATAATTATGAAGTGCAGTGTAGGGTTTGACCTGGTCCAAAAAGATGTGGTGTCAAATTCCTTTAAAAAAAAAATTAAAAAAAATATTTTATAATTTGACATCAAATTCCTTTTCATCCATAACT
This sequence comes from Lepidodactylus listeri, assembly GCA_029233225.1. NCBI lineage: Eukaryota > Metazoa > Chordata > Lepidosauria > Squamata > Gekkonidae > Lepidodactylus > Lepidodactylus listeri. The sequence continues at coordinate 99,580,440 of JARCFY010000002.1, forward strand.
TTGGTAAAGCCACTGTCACAAAATACTAGCGGACAAGATGGTTAAGTTAGGCTGTTTTGAGATGGTGGCTTCCTTGAAGTCATGGCTGGGTTAGGGGTTTGGCCTCAGGTCATTGATCCACAAGGCAGATATAAGAATAAAAGGGATTAACCTCCTATACCTTGCATTTTTAGGAAGGATTGAATATAAATGTGATAATAAATTAGTGTTTCAGTCTGTATTTTGACTTTCAGTGAGATCAGAAATGCCAAAAAATAAAAGTAAAAATTGACAGCAGCATGTATAGGAGCTGAGCAATGAGTACAGGTTGCTGTGCTACTTTTAACAAAGTAACCAGAATTCTGAAATCAGGGTTCCAGATATCGTTTAAGATTAATATTGAACTAAAGCCACACTTTCACAGAAATTGGAGGATAAAGTACATTTTTTTAAAAGTTTGATATATAGTCTGTTTTACCATTGTAGTAACCCAAGCAAGCAGGAAGATGTTTTCATGGCAGATCCATATATCTTTTAAGTATTTCACTGCCCATATATGCTGCCCTTTCTCTGCACAGGTAAATGGTGTTCAGCTATATGGAAAATCCCGCCGTGAAGCAGTTTCTTTTCTTAGGGAAGTGCCACCTCCATTTACTTTGGTTTCTTGTCGACGCCTGTTTGATGATGGCACAGAGTCCTTTGTGGATGAGCCTGCAGCCGTAGCTACTTGCTCACCAGAATCTAAGGTAAAGTCACCAAAAATACTAAAAACTTGATCTTTCTGGAACAGGAAAGTAATCTGACAACTCTCACAAAATTATAACACGGATCCAAAGTACACCCTTTGCAAGGATTTTTCAAACCTTTGGGCAGCTGACCCCCCTCCAGAGTCAGGGAACTCTCCATAGAAGCATGTTTTATGTGAAGGGGTTAGTACTGAAAAAGAAGACCAGAAATCTCTGCTTGTGCAGAATCATTTTTCACATGTGCAGAATTTTTAAATTGGCTTCTGTGACAGGACAAAATTGACAACCTTTGTTTTGAAAGTGAGGAATGTTCACTTCAAAGCTGGGCAAACATTGAAATTTTGGCTCCTTTATGTTGGATTTTATGAAGCACTCTGTATTTTGGACTTTAGTACAAACAGTACTTTAGAAAATGTATCTTCTCTGAGAGATATTTTATGTTTGTGACTTCACTACTTTTACTGTAATTGGAAACTCCTAGTAGCTTATCTAGGCAGGTAGTTAGGAACATCATTGTACTAATGATACAAGGTATGTAAATCAATGGGCCGACATGCTGACGGTGTACATCCCATTCATCATTCTTCAGTTTAATAAGGGAGCAAGCGCTTTGAATTATACCCAGTCTCAGCCTCCCCATTAGCTGATTGCTTCCATCTTGTGAACAAAGGATTTGATGTAAACTGGAAGATTATAGGTTTAGCTATTAAAATTTCTAAAGGTCTCAGATCTTGGCCTTTAGTGTTTCCATAATAAAGTAAATATTTGCTCCTGGGATTCCTTGTTTCATAATGAGGTATCCTCTTGATAGATTGCCTTTCTGTTTAGGGTACTGTAACACAAGCAAAATTCACACTAATTGAAGCTGGGATGCAAATGTGAATGGTCACACAGATTTTTTTTTTAAAATGAAGCTTTATACTGATAATGGAATGTACACATTTCTTTGTCTCATAATATAGAATGTTATCTCTGAATGCATAGTTTAAGAAATGTTGCCAGTTGCTCCCCTCCTTTCTCTCAAAACTTATTGAGAATGTAGATCTTGCCCCAAAACTATGTCCCCATGTTCTTATATTATGTCCAGAAGGAAAATGAAGGAATTGAGTCCTCACAATAAATCACAAAACAAGTAACAGAATGCAAATGTGTTTATATTATGGAAAAATGATAATGCAAAGGGCAACATCAGGCCGTTACATGGGGGATCAATGATCCTAATCTGATGCAGTTTCATTGTGTGAAAGCGTGGTACAATTTGGGGACTGTTTGGTTATGGGTCCCCAACCTTTTCCAGTCTGCAAGCATCTTTGGAATTCGGACACAGGGTGGTTGTTGGCATAACCACAAAATGGCTGCCATAGGAGGCAGAGCAAACCACAAAATGGCTGCCAGAGGAGATGGAGCAATGTTTCCTCTAAGCTGTGGAGTCTTGTGAGCAAAAATTCTACTTTGTGAACTATTGGCATTAAAGTTGTGAGCAAGTGAATTGGCTACTGCATAAATTAGTTTGCTCTGGAGCCATCCTTCCTGAGCTAAGGCAAAAATGTGTGAGCTGGAGGCTAAAAAACTGTGAGCTAGCTCATACTAACTCAGCTTAGATGGAACATTGGAGCCAACCACAAAAAGTCAGGGAGTGAGGTTATGCAACTCCAATACCAGATCTGCAGCATTTCAGGCAGAAGCTCTAACGGGACACCTTTTAAAATCAACGTACTGTTTTAAAATGGTATGTTTCTTGCATACACACAAAAGAAGTATACATATTGAGCTACCTAAGAAACCCTCATCTGGCTGTATCTGTCTTTGTTTTGCAAGCCTCCAACACACTCATGTAAAAGGAAAAGGCGGGGAAATGCTTCTCCTGGCTGTCTCTTTGCATGATCCCTTCTTTCATGAGCCTGTCCCTTTACATGATCCCTTCTCTCATGAGTCTAGCCATTTTTAACCTGCACTGTTTCTTGTAATCCTCACCAAATTTGGAGGGCAGGTAGAGGAGAGTCAGCTGGAGACTCACTGGGAGTTTGGCATCTCTAACCCACAGAGTCATGAAGCTTTGTGGGACCCCATGAACCGTGAACCAGGATGAATGTCCATTTCCCCGGGTTATGTCCATCCCTAGTGACTTATGCAGCAACTTGATACAGACCTTACAGCACAGGTCCGCTGTGGTTATGGCAGCGAGTTGACTGAATCATTCAACTTTGATAATGGGGTCAGACAGGGATGCCTCGTGGCCCTATTTTTATTTAACCTATATACGAATTATCTTTTTACTCATTTTAAAGAGTCTTATCACCCACCTTGTTTGGCCTATTGTAATATTCCAGTTTTGCTTATGCTGATTTTACTGTCTTACCTTGGGTGATCTTACTGTCTTACCTTGGTCTTCAGAGATCTTTAAAAAAAATTTCTCCAGAATATTGTATTAGGGAAGGCCTGAGAATAAACTACCAGTCTTCTCTAGAAAAGGAAATCCTACACTGGAGATTGAATGGTTGTTTGGTATAGTGGTTAAGTGCACGGACTCTAATCTGGAAGAACTGGGTCTGATTCTCCACTCCTCCACTTGCAGCTGCTGGATGACCTTGGGCAAGCCATAGTTCTGTCAGATCTGTCCTTGAAAGAGTAGTTTCTGTCAGAGCTCTCTCAGCCCCACCTACCTCACAGGGTGTCTGTTGTGGGGAGGGGAAGGGAAAGGAGTGTAAGCTGCTCTGAGAATTCGAGTGAAGGGTGAAGTATAAATCCAATCTCCTCTTCTTCTTCTTCTAAAGAAATCCAATGAGTAAATGAGTTTTTATATTTAGATATTCTTTATTCATCTAATTTAAAATGGGGACCACATCAGTTGCTGATAAGAAATAAAGCAAAAATTTCTGCTAGCATTGTATTTTTCCCTCATGAAATGGAGGTAGGAATTATGTTCCTGGTGCTGTCCAAGTTTTCAATCTAAAAGTTGCCCCTGTCATTCTTTACAGAGTAGCCATAAGGATTGCTTTGATTAACAAAAGCATGGACCATCTACTCTCATTCTTTCTGCAGAAATTGTTAACTATCCCTTGCTGTGTGGATGGCGTGGCTTTATTATGAACTAGGTCAACTTTCCCTTGAGGCAAGGACTTGGTTGCAAGCATTCAGACTATTTATTAGATTATACTCAAGTAGCAAGGGCTATTTGGTGGGTTTAAAAGAGGATTCTTTTAGGTCTACCTGGTTTAAGACTGTTCAAGAGAAACTTCTGGCTGCCGATGTTACTCACAACACTACTCAGGAATTAGGTTCTCATACAACATTTGCTTTGGTGAGAAGTCATATAAAATTAACTGATTAGAATGTGCCCCAATTGTTCATCTCAGTTTCCTCACATTCCTCCTCCAGAATCTGTTCCTTCTTATACTTATCTGTTGACGTCTCCAAGTCTTTTAAGAGCTTTTATACTGACCAGAGTAAGTGCCCATTGTTTGGTAGTTATGAATGTTCCCTCTATTTTTTTCCTATTGAGTGGAGCAGTTCACTTCCTGAGCAGAATATAACATTGCCTTAAAATGGGCAATGGGCAGTGTAAAGACCTGCGTGGCTCCAGATTGCTGCTGAGTGGGGTTTCCTGTGTTAATGAGCAGCCACTCACATGCACAGCTTAGAGGGAACACGGAGTTGATGGCAGTTATGAGGGGCAGGTGTTTGCACTTACTTTACTCAGGATGAATTTGCTCCTGTTCTTTAGGCAAGATTGATACCATTGCACACATGCTCCTAGAGTATCCATTGTATATTAACCTTAGGGGATAATATAGTTCAACATCTTTGTCAGCCTGCTCTGATTTATATCCCTATGAGATAGTTACATCTTGATTTGCCAATAAGGACAAAAAAACCCCTAGCAATTGCAAAAAATGTTTACTTCTTTTGCATATTGGGAAATAAATGATTACCAATACTTAACTGTTCAAGATCTATGCATTGTAGAACTTTATGCAAGTTTTTATTCCAGGAGATCTCCAGGCCCAACCTGGAGGCTGGCAATCCTGCAGCAGAGACAATATGCTGTCTATACTTATATCTGTGGCCTCTAGGTGTTACTCAACAAATTGATTTAGGGCTGTCATCCCCCCGATGGGGGCTGCAGTACTCCTGCTTTCGGGGGCCCCAATCCACTGATGGCCAGCTGGCCAGTGGGGAACCCCACCCCTGAAGAGCCCCATCGCAGCTGACATGCCTAGTGTGATGACCACCCAGAGATCAGGTCATCACACTGGGCATGTCCCATGGGGGACACTCTAGCATTTGGCTTAAACTGTATGGTGACCATAGAGTTTTTTGCCCAGATGCTAGTGTGTCCCCTGCACAACATGCCTGGCATGATGCTATCACTTCAGGGTGATGTCATCATGGCACATGCATGAAGTACATGTGCCAGAGGATTCCAGAACAGGCCAGGAGCACCCCGTCAGCAGCCAGGTTAGACCTGGCAACCCTAAACTGTTTTGTAAATTCAGATATCACAACAAACTGCAATTATTACATACTATGCTTAACAATTAAAATACAAATCTTCGTTTGAAATCCCAGTTTAGTGGCAACCAAAAAACCCTGACGTTTGTCAGAATGCATTTGGATGTCACAGCTAACAGGGATTTGACTGAGCCACCATTTATTTTTCTGTCTGAATGTAGCCACAATTGAAATAGTTTTAGTTATCCCTATATTGAAGATGGTATGGTGATACTGAGAGTGTGGACTACCTGTTGATTTTCTGTCTAATACTAGAATTAAACCAAGGGTTTCCAGCTTTTTGAAATTTTGTACTGTTAGTCAACATGAGACTTACCTATGTACTTTTGTGCCACAAATGAAGCCCTTTGAAGACTAAGAGGTTAGTAACATTGTTTTAGGCTCTAACTCAGGGGTGGCCAACCTGTGGCTCGGGAGCCACATGCGGCTCTTTCACACATATTGTGCGGCTCCTGGCAGGGCGGCTGGGGAAGCAAAGGGGAGGCATGCTTTTTCTCTCTTTCTCCCTTCCTTCCCTCCTCCCTCCCATCTATTTGCTTTCCTAGTTTCTCTCTCTCTCTTTCTTATAACTGGTTTTCCTCGTTTGTTTTTATTTTTGGCAGTCCCATTTAACGTTAATAAAAAGCAAATTTGCATATTTTTAAAAATAAAAACGTGTGTGTGATATTTGTTCCTGTCTTGCGGCTCTCAGACATCTCTATGTGGCTCTTACGTTAAGCAAGGTTGGCCACCCCTGCTCTAACTGAAGAGAACAAATACTTACTTGTCTGCAATCATTCTTTAAACTCCAGCTTTGATGACCCCCTGCACCTTGCATATTTTTGATGACTGTATCAGTAAAATATGATCTCTTATTTCTCAGATGAAGTCTAAAGATTCTGGCCCAGAGGAAGAAGAGGAGGAGGATGCAGAGCTTGCACTATGGTCTTCTGAAATCAAAGTTATTGATCTTGTGAAAGACACTAAAATGGGCTTAGGCTTCAGCATATTGGACTATCAGGTATGCTGTGTACATCCATTATAATCAAGTATCATTGATCCAAATTTTATTTGCATTATGCCCCTTAAAACTTCATAAATATTTTGATTAATATTTATATATTAGCAAGGAGTATAATAGATCAAGTTCTCATGATCTTTTAGCTGCATTAGGACCACCATGGAAAAAGAAAGGTGTGTCCATGATGGGCACAATACAGCTTTTTGTCATGTGCCCATACTCAGCTCATCTCTCCTGCCCAATTTGAAAACTTCCGGGTTTTAAAAGCCTTGAATTAACCCCAGTTTGCCATGATGTCCAAATGTAGGATCCTTGACATTTGTATTCCCTCAAGCACACACATTAAAGACAATAGTTGAAGTGCACTTGTGTGACTCTATATGCCTCAGCATAGAGCCTTAGATGGCAAATTCTAAGCTGGTCTAGTCAGTGGGACAACTCTTAAAGAAGTATTTTTAGGATTGCATCCGTAGCAAGTAAATACCCTTTCCAGAAACCAGTAATATGCAGATCTGCTTTTATATTTTTATATGATTAGAATTAATGGAGGCCTTAATAACACGGTTTTTATTTACTTACAAATGCAAATGCATTACCATAGTTGGGATGCAGCTAAATTTAAATTATTTGAAATGGGCTATAAGCCATTTAATTTTAGATCTTCCATCACTTTAAGATATTGGTTTGTAAAGTGCTGCGTGTCCTTGCTGATCTACTGAGCTTTTTATGGTGCATAGATATATTAATTCACAGTAACTGTTTTGACAGGCCATTTGGAAAAAAAGTCTCAAATTAATATACGTGACCAGAATAGCAACTTCTGTGTCAGACCCAGATGACCAGGGGAAAACGACGTTACTGTCCTATCCCCTACACTATAATTGTCCTACACGTCTTCTATTTCTGATGACTGGGGCAATTGGTAATTGCTTCTCCATTCCACCTGTCCAAACATTCCCGGTCCTGTCTGCCCATTTCTTTGGTGTGCCAGGTGGCTTGTTTTACTGATTTACCTTGTAGCATGCCCATTCTTTTTGCATTTGGTCATATGTTATGCAAATATATCTTCATCCCATCATATCGGTCTTCTCCATTTCTGTGGCTGCATTTGATCCACATTCCTTCCTTCCTGTGCTTATCATTCTGTCTGTCTCTCTTGTGATCACCTTTATCTATTTTAGATTGAAAGCTACTTAGGGGCAAGGACATTTTTTTTGGATATAAGATTCTGCAAAATATCACATTTGCTGATAGCAGGTTCCTATGTTGAACTCCCAACAAGGTCTGAAGGGCATCTTGTTTCGCTAATTAGTTCAGAGAGTCTGGGTTGACCCATCTTTATCAACTGTTATGTTAATTAAGATTAGCACACCCTTTGCTTGGGGAACGGTTTGCATTTTCTTCATTATGTCAGTGGTCTGTTGCTCAGAGTGAGAATTCAGATTATGTGTCATCTAAAGCAGCACATTTGGGCCTCTGTTTCTGACTGAATCCATATATTTGCCTCAATAACTTCCAAATTAGTAACATTCTTTGTGCAGCCTGTACTCGAAAACAGTTTGAAAACTTCAAGCAGTACAAAGTATGCTCTATGGCTGTAGACAGATGCTGGCTGCTGGGAAATATAATACTAACAAGTGGGGTACCCACAAGGATTTGTGGAGGCATCTCATTTTCCTCTCCCCATTATTTTTTCTTTCCTTTTCCTGAGAGCCCCCATAGCCTCTCTCCCCTTTTTCTGCTTCCTTCTTTACTTCCCACCCCCCCAGCCAATGTACTTTATCTCTCTCCATCTTCAGCTTTCCTTCCTCCCTCCCCTGTGGCAGCCTCTCCCCAGGAAAAGTCTGGCCTCAGTTGCCCAGAGCAAGCCAGGCTGGACCCAGTTTCATGGTAGGGAACCTGCAAAAACCATGTAGCCCCTTTCCCACACTACTGACAGAGTCCTGCAACAATCAGCTTCAACAACGTTCCTTAAAAAGGTTTGTGTTTATTGAAAGCAGGATATAGCAAGTCATCTGGTTACATGTTAGTGTCAGAACTGGGGTGTGAGTGGGAAAAGGGGAAGATATACAGAATTCAAGGGGAGCCCCTGATACCTATGAACCAATAAGCAAAGCAATAAATCACACCTAAAATAATGTACTCAGGTTCTTAACCAAGGCAGCTGGGCCAAGCTTCAAGGACACTTGCAGTAACTCTAAGATAAGATAGTGTGTGAGAATCAGAAGCAACATTCCAAAGGGATAAAGAAAGCAATGGTTCAGCAGCCTGCTCACCCCCCCCCCCCACCTTCCATGGCAGCATAGCTGACAACTACCTTCTGGAAAGCCCCCATATTCTCAATTTCCCCTGTTTTCTTCTCTCCTCCCCACCCTCCAGCTTACCTTTATATGCTCCCCATCTTCAGCTTTCCCTCCCTTGGCAGCCTTTCCCTGGGAAACTCAGTGTAGTTAGTGTTGGCCACTGGATGAGGCCCAGTTGAGTGGCGGGGAACCACGAGAACTTGTGGGGGGCACCTCACTTTCCTTTGTATTCCTTTCCCCATACTGTTTCCTCTGTTTCTCCTCCTGGCAGCCCCATATCCTTACCTTTCCCTGCTTCCTTTTCTCCTTCCCATCTACCAACCAACCAACCAACCTTTTATCTGCTCCCATTTTCAGCTATATTTGTTGTTTATTTACTTCATTTACACTCTAACTTTCTCTGCAATGGGGACCCAAGTGGCTTACATTATGGTCCTCTCCTCCATTTCATCCTCATAACAACCTTGTGAGGTAAGTGAGGCTGAGAGTATGTAACTGGTCATCCTGTGAGCTTCCATAGCAGAATGGGGATTTGAACCTCAGTCTCTCAGACCCTAGTCTGCTAGATTTGAGTCCAGTAGCACCTTAGAGACCAACGAGATTTTTAGGATATGAGCATTTGAGAGCCAAAGTTCCCTTCACTAGATACTACTCGGAAACTCTGGCCACAGTGGCTTTCAAGGGGTGTCTGCTGTTGAACAGTAGCAAGCAGCCAGTCCCGAGTAAGTCATGCAAGTTGTGTGATAACAAGTTGTCCAGTGGTTGCTGCCAGGCCTGGCCACACTGCATCCTCTCTCAAAGGCCAAAACAGCCCTGGAGAGGGCTCTTTCCCCTGTCCTTGCCACTTACAGAAATCAAGGCTTGAAAGCTAACAATACTGTTATGGTTGCCTAGCCATTGCCTGAGGACATTTGTTTCTTAAAGCTACAGGTGCTGCTTCTATTATTTGATATGTATATAAATATATGTAAACATTATATATAAACAAACCTGGGGTGTTTTTCAGGTTTGTAAAAAGATCTTGACTTGGCTCCAGTCTCTGGATTTAAGTATGCACACCCTGGGCTATGTTGACAAATCTATTGATGCTAAAAGAACTCCTGTACTTGCCACTCATTTTCCAGGCTCAGGTTAAGATTCTGTCTCAGAACTTTCTCAGCCCCACCTACCTCCCAGTGTGTCTGTTGTGGGGACAGTAAGGGAAGGCAATTATAAGCCATTCCAAAACTCCCTTCTTTACTATTTGAAGTTCTGAATGGCCTGGATATCTGTGACAGGAAGTCACATGATTTCACATTACCAGAAGGGGGCAGAGTTATGACATCACCAATGTCAAGGCCCGGACTGTGGACAATTGACAGGATCCAGGGACAGGAAATGCAGGCAAGCACCAGGAGGAAAAAGCCAAGGGTCAGAGTCATGGGGGAAACATCTCCACTGCTGAATGTCCTCACCTTAGCAATTTGCTGTTCCTCTTGGGCACAGCTGCAAGGGAGTCAGGAAGTGTGACCCCTGTGTTCTGTCTATGTATGCTCATTAACAGCAGGTTTTTCTGAAAGGCAGCAAGTAACAGCCCAGTAGTTGAGGTCTGTGAACCATCTGAGGGTTCCAACATGTTGGTTGTTAAAACTGTATAAGTGTTTCTTCTAGTATACAGTTCCATGAGCTACTTTCCACTTTGTCCTTTGACAAAGTGGGCTATATGTAATCTATGAAAGTTTATGCCAGAATAAAATATTAACAGTCTTTTTCATTCCACGAGACTCCTGTTCAGTTTTGGAACTGTTTCCCCTGTGAGCTTAACCAAGCTAGTTCTATTGGACAGTTATTTGCTTTTGCAGTGTCTCAGTAATATATAAAATAGGGTTACCTGGAGTTCTCCCAGAACTCCTGGAGTTCTCCCAGAATTACAACTAATCTCCAGGCTACAGACCTCAGTTCCCCTGGAGGAAATGGAAACTTCAGAAGGTAGACTCTGTGCAATCATATCCCCACTGAACTCATTCTCCTCCCTGAATTCTGCCTTCCCTATGCTTTGCCCCCTAATCTCCAGGAATTTTCTAAGCTGGAGCTGGCAACCACAGTGTAAAGTAAGATACAAAAGTAGCCAGGTACAGATTAGCTTTCTTCTCGCAAAATTGTAGTAGGTATGAAGTCAAGGGCAGCTGTGGACTTGCGTGTATGTTGGGAATAAATACGGGGTGAACTGGTCCTTGCTACACTGGATAGAGTGAGGAGGACTACAGCGAAATTGCCAAAATGCACAATCCAGGCCACATGTTTTGCTTCAAAAGCTTACTGGAAAAAATATATGTTCTTTCCAGCAGCATTTGCAATATATCATTATATATTAAAGTGAGTAAATGGCATCCTTTGTGACATTTGTATGGCCGATAACTTAATTTAAAAGTTTTATACTGTGTGAGATAATTAATGAGCTCTAATATCTCTTTGCTGTAATTACATAATAAATCACACACACTAAAACTCAGTTTTGGAAAGCAGGACAGAGGTTTATTACTATCAGTACAAAGGCCATATCTGAGGTTTTCTGTATTTCTGGAATTCTCACCCATTCCTCACTTGTCTATCTAGTCAAGTATTTTGTTTCTAATAATGAGCAATACCAGATGCTTTTAGAAAGTGAAGGAAATCCCAGAATGGGTGATTAGGGAATAATTTGCCTTGAGGCTATGTTTTATAGGGATGACAAAAATGTACAAATATGTGCATCTGGTACAAATTTTTGAAATTTGTTTTGTTTTAGAATGTCATTTTAGCTTTTGCTGTAATTTCCAAGGGTTTGTAGAGACCTGTGTTCTCTCTCTGCATTTAACCATTGGTCAGAGGTTTCTTTCTACAGATGTATAGGACATGGGATGACTTGAGATGCTGCGTTACCCAGGATACAACACAAGCTTGTGCCTACTCCTTTGCCCATGTCTGGTAGTTAAATGCAAGATGGCATTAAATTTAATATGCTGGCCAAATCCAAGTCAGAATAATATATTCAATTTCCCTTATTTTTTCCTACCATTCTGTTTGAATGAGTTGCCCACCTCCTAACTAACTTTTATGTAGTGTTGCTGGCACATTCATGGATGACTTCATTGCACTTGCTCATGAGACTTAAAATTGTTTCTCGTATGAACTCCATAAAGGGCTTGGTCAGAAGGTCCTGTAGAAAACAGTGTTATCTGCCAACAGTCTGCAAATATTCTGCATATTAGAGATTTGGGGGGGGGCAGGGGGGGAAGAATCTAGCATGCTTACATAAATTTTCAAAATGGTTTATCTATTAAATTTTTTCAAACAATAACATCAAAGAAGAGATTTTGGAAAGAAAATGTGATCTAGACTAGAATTCCAAACTTCTGTCAAGAATAAAGTTATAGAACTGCAAAGATAAATGAGCTTGAGGTGCTTTTATATGAAAGACAATCTGAATGGAGTATACAGTATAAAGTGGCAGATGCTTATTATGTTTGCAGTGCCAAGTGTTTATTCAGTTTCCTGTTTGAAATTCTAATAATTTATTTTCTTTAGTTTACAATTTTATCAGCTTTGCTGTTGTCTTTATTCAGTTGGTATTCATTTAGATATAAGCGAGAGAGGGAGAGCACATTGTCCGTAATGTATAGAAACTTTAGCATTATGGAAAATTCACTTAGCTGTACCCTTAATGGCATGGCTATATATCTGATTGTGCAGTACTTCGGACAGCGCTGGCTCCTCGGCTAGAGTCAGATCCGACTGGCATTTGAGCAAGGGAAACCTTTACCTTTACTAAGAAAGGGCCATGAGAACTAAGCGCTGATGCAACCCTTCCTGCCTTCCCTCTCATGATCTGCCTTAGTTCATCGAATCAGCATTGCTGTCCATACATATTTTGGTGGGTTTTTTGCTGAGTTTAATTTTCTGTCTCATCCAACCAGTCTTTTGAATTTATCAGCTTATGCGAGGACAGCTGGCCTGAGTTGAGTGGAGAATTTCCACTTTGCTGACCCAGCGAAGGACACGGAATATCACCAAAGTAAGAAGTGGTCTGGGGGAGCACACAGCTTGGAAAGAGGAAAAGAGTAGGTGGTTAGAAAAGCCTTTTTGAAGGGATGGCTGGAAGTGATTCAGGAACACTAAACAGGATCTAAACAGAGGAGATGAATGGGATGTTCTTGGGAAGAGGGACTGATATATAAAAATAGTTTTACATGGTTTGAGGAACTGGCTTCTGATCATGGTGTCCAGTGCATATTGATCAAATATGCTTCATGAGGTCCTAGGCTTCATCTTCGTTCACTTACCTCCTCTAACAGGTTTTCAAGGAACAGTCCTTTTGCTTACTTTTCAGCAGTAATTTGAATGGTTCCAGTAAATCTGCAATAACTTATAACTAATTTAACTCAAATGACAGAACTGATTGCTGCTTTGAACATTACTTTCCTCCTTGGTCCAAACCGATCCTATGAAGCTGCCATATTAAGTGAGCCCATTGATCCATCTGGACAGTTTCAGAGAGTAGCCATGTTGGTCTACAGTAAAACAGTTAGATTTGAGTCCAGGAACACCTTAGAGACCAACAAGATTTTTGAAGCATAAGCTTTCAAGAGCCAAAGCTCCCTTCATCAGTGACCACTGATCCTTCTAGAACAATACTGTCCATTCTGACTGGCAATGGTTCTCCAGAATCTCAACCAAAACAGAGATTTAAAACCCTCCACAAAACAGGAAATGGCATGGATTGAGTTTAGATCCTTCTGCATGCAAACCATGTGCCCTAAAACTGAGGCATGGCTGGTCCCTGTACAGAGGGTCCATGAAGCAAGTGCTTTGATGTTGGCAAGCACCACAGAGTAAACCGTGGCCACTACATACAATGTTATTCTGAATTTTTCCCAACTTCATCCTTCTTCATTGTGTTAGAACAGTGTAGCAGACTGTTGGATCTGTGTAGTAGACAGGGCTATATATACTGGTTCTCCCAGTACATGATTTTTATGTCACTTGTAGGTCCTTCTGATGAACTAAATGTTGGGATTTCATTTAGAGATGGTTGGAATTCGCTCTTCATTGGCAAGCTGGCACAACCTATTACAAGATTAAATAGCATTTGAACGTCTGCCACAGATAAAAAAGGATAATGTCCCAGGAACACCTATAGTTCAAGTGCTGCTGTTTTGTCACAATTTAAATATGATTTCCGGGAGCACCTGTAGTTGAGCCAAGTAGGATTGCCAAGGTTGACAAAGACGCCGTACGTTTTTGGTCACTTGCTTTAAAAGTACAGCATGTCTCCTTGAATATTCTTATTTATTTAGTACATCAGCCTTTTCTCGTTAGACACTTTCTTGGTTGAGAGTGAGTGAATAGTAAAGATGGGTAAAATTATTTCCCTTGGGCAAGGGATATGCAGAAAATCCAGTAATACAACCCCCCCCCCCCCCCCCCCAAAATGGCTGGTCACCCATTTTGCCTGTTCTTTCCCCGGTTATTTTTTCTTCTTTGTGCAATTTATTTCTCTGGATCTATGCTGATATTTTCTACAACAGAAAGCTTGATTAATGCCAGATGTATAGCAGAGTTTATGAAATTCATTGCCTTAGTTCCCACTGCAGATCAATAAATACCTATGTTTTATTTTCCTAAGTCTGCCTTCTTCAGCTACTAAAACACCCTTCAATGTAACAACTTGAATATATTTATGCATTTTGGGGTTGTATTAAAGTCACAGTGGTAAATCAGAAGTTTTATATTATCTAGAGCACTGGGTTCTGCTCACCTTAAAAGAGGGGTTCATTCTAAGTACCTGTAGCCTGTTCTTCCAAAGTTGCTGAAAGCAAGGCGAGGAGGCTTGGCGGTACCCAATTTTGGTTTCAGTGCAGGTGCCTTCAATATATTGAGTTTTCCTGTGATTGACCATGGTGAGAAACGTTACAGAAACAGCTTTAACCTGATATAGCTCTACAAAATTGATTTTAGCAAAGTCATCTTCCATAAAATGATCTCAGTGTGGCCAAAAAGTCACGCTGCTGTTTCAGGATGATTGTAATGTATCCTACTTTATTTGTAGCAGTTGTTCTATGGTACCTTTGCAACGACAGAGAGAAGGCAATGAAACCTACATTTGTCAAGACAAACTGAGGTTTCAGTGATGTCTGTGGGCATAACTAGATGTTATGATGTCCCTGGAGATGCTGCCGCCATTTTAGAGCCAATTGCAGGCCATTTAAAAATGCTATTAGTGCCCAATCCTTGCTAACTTAGTTTAATAAAAAACACATGGTTTCATATGATGTCTGAACTGAGCCAAGACTCAGCAGAGACATGCTACTTTCATCTGTAGTCAGTTTGTTACGTGCATGTGATGGGTGGTAAGAAAGGCCCTGAAAATAAATGGAAAGATATATATTTGTTGTTTAAATAAGTGTTCGTTAACTCTCTGCACACTTTTAGCTTTTAGCCAATGCTAGATGAAACCTTGGGGTGGCCTGCACATTTGGAGATAGGAATGTTTCTGGATTGGGGTTGTTCTCACATTGTGATAGATTTCCTTCTTTCTGTTTGTTCTTCTGTGATGAAAGGAGAGCAGAGTCAGAATACACCTGGGTGCAGCTTTCTTGGACCAGGCCTTCCCAAATGTGTACCATTTTAGGATTGTGCCTCAGTATTGCTAGGGACCCTGGAGCATATTTCTAGATCATCCAATGAAGCTACTTGAGACTGCTAAAGCTTTTAGGCCTGTGTTCAGATGTATATGTGCAAATGCAACTATTTCAGATATCCCAGTGCTGTACTGTGTTTGAAATCCACAGGAAGTGTAGGAGCTGGAAAAGGAACCTTTATGTTTTCATCCTTTGACAGTTGCTCTTTGGTGAATTTTCTAAACAGAACAAAATGAAAGATTACCCACATGATTTATTCAAATATGTCTTAAACTTGTCACAGTTAGTATTTGTACATTCTGGTAGTTCAATCCAGTTTCATTAATTTATCTGTTTGTTTTCTTTAACCTGAAGATGCTATCAAATTTTGTATAACTAGTTGATGACTGATTCCAGGACAGGCATAGTTTTGGGGTTAGAATAAAAATTACTATTAGCTTGGCCAAGTTCATCCATGATTTGTTTTTCTCTCATTCCCCCTCCACCCATCATGCCTAATAATTGATCATATGCCAGTTCTCTCACCCCACATGTGCTAAGAGTGAGTGCAGTATGCACTGATTGCCAGCCATCTGTATTACATTTGGCAGTAGTCAGGTGAAGGTAGATGGACCACACAGAACTCTGTGCACAGTGATTGTAAGGAGCCTTTATAGCAGTTAGGGTGGCTTCATGCTGCCTTCTCCACACTTAATACCAGCAGCTGGAAGTTGTTGTACAAAGCAGCTGCTATGGCAGTGGTGAATTGGGAAAAATTAATTCTTACTTGGGCATATTCCAAAGGGATTAGGTGCAGGGCTATTTTTGGGTAGGAACGCACAGGAACTGAGTTCTGGCTGGCTTCTTAGTTGGCCACACCAACAGCCCCCCCCCCCCCCGGGTTCCCCAGGTGCCTCGCAAGCCATGGGGTGCCTGGGGAAGCCAAGCCGATCCAGGGAGGGAAGGCAGTTTAAACTGCCTCCCCTCCTTGGGTTCCCCAGGTGCCCCGCAGCTGTGGGGCACCTGGGGAAGCCAATCCAGAAACTGCCTTCCTACATTGAGGTTCCCTAGGTGCTCTGCATGCCATGGGGCACCTGGGGAAGCAGATCCTCTACAAAAAAAAGCCCCGATTAGGTGTGTTAGTGTGCTGCACCCAAATTAATCTTGTGGCACCTTAAAGACCAATAAATTTATTGTGCTATTCATCAGATACATGCCACTTCTTGGAATGCATAGAAAATTTATATTCTGCTTCTTCAGAGACCGGCTTGAGGTGGTTTATAAAATTAAACATTATAATCCAATCTTAGAAAGCAGTAAAATATGGAAATAATCCACAGGCACTAAAACAGCATGAAACTACATTCAGCAATCTGAGAAGAAATTCATAAAACAGTTCAGAAGGTAGAAGCAGGTCATAAAAGTAGCTAAAAAGATGGAACTCCTCAGTAAAAATGAATGTTTTGGCTTGCCATCTAAAGGCCATACGAGTAGGCATCAAGTGAGCCACAAGAGGATTCCAAAGGTGAAATGAAAGACCCTCTTGAGTCACCACCCACCTCGTCGCTGCTGACATGGGCACAGATTGCAGGGCTCAAGAAGAGTATCTTAACTGGTGAGCTGGGCTGTATGGGAGGATGTAGTCCTTCAGGTACTCCAGCCCCAAGTCAATTAATGCTTTGAAATTTAAATTTAAATTGTATCAAGAATCAAATGGATCATCCTGTATCCAGCCCCTTACAGTAGCCTGGCCATCACATTTTGTTCCAGTTGAAGTTTCCAGTCAGTTTTCAAAGGCAGTCCCATGTTATAGTAATCTAATGTGGATGAGATCAGAGCATGGCCAAATCATGTTCCTTGAGGAACAGCCATAGCTGGCATACCAGCTAAAGCTGATAAAACACAATACATTGCCACGGAGGAGACCTGAGGCTCCATCAATAGGCTCCACGATCCACCACTATCCCTAGGCTATGTACCCACTTCTTCAGGTGAAGTGGAGCCCCCTTCAGGTTAACTCCTTACTTCTTGGGGTAGCTTTGTCAGCAGCACCTCACGCTACCAAAAACAGTAACTGCAGTGCATGCTGCCCAGCAGTGTGTGTGTGTTCTTGGATCCTCCATGCACATCCCACTTGTGTGTGGGCCTTCTCTCTGTCACTTCCCAGAATGCTGGCCGTTTCCTTTTACTTGCTGCTTCTGCAGACCTCTTAAAGATCAGCAATTATCACCCTTCCTAAAAATCTCCCCCCTTTCCTCCCTGCTGTACGCATCTTTGTTTTATTCTGTTTTCCTTTTGTTTTTCAATAAAAACCCTACCAATTGAACAACTGCATGGTTATTTTCAGGAATTCTCAGAGGGACCACTCCCATAGACATAGGGGCTTCTATCCCAGTTGCTCCTCCTCTTGCACAGTCTCCTGAGTTCATTCCCCCAACTTAAGTGGAGACTGACTATTTTGGGTAACAACGCCTTTTCAAAATGTATGACATTAATTTCAACTTCTGAACTCTGATGTATTTCTCTTGGCTCTCTTACACAAAATATGGCATATTCACGCTAGCAAAATATTCCGATGGTAATTTAAAAGAGTACAGACAACTGACTCTAAAATGTATTTGTTTTGGAATCAGTTAGCTGTTCTGTGGTGTGTCATTTTTTGATGTATTTACATGCAGTCATTTTTGTGGCAGTGGATATTTTGTGATGAATGTGTCAGCTTTCTTCTGGAAGCTGATTTGTCTGAATGAAGAACTCAAAGAATACTAAAGTTAACCTGAGAAGCAAATGGCAAAAGGATTGTGTTATCTGCTGCATTTTCATATGTGGGCTTCTAAAAACAAAATGCAGTGCCTGTTCTCCGTAAAGCCATAGCTGCAGAACAGTTAAATGCAGACAACTGTTCTGTGTCCTTGTTGGGGGGGGGGGGGGGGGGGGGAGTTCCTAATCTGATGATTGGACAAAATATCAGAGGCTACCAATGTTTAATACGTTTAGAGAAAGATGCTGCTATTGGTCTCTTAGTGCCCTCTATTGGCTAATTACTGAAATCTCACACCCTTTGAATCTGATACATCCATCCTTCATCATTGTGGTTCTCTTGCACTTGATTGGTGTTGGTATACCATGTAAAAATTTTCATCAGCTAACAAAATCTTGATTAATAAGCTGAAATATACAGGTAAACATGGTTTGTGCCTCTCCACATATCTAGAAATAATGTGTGAGAGAACATACGTGAAGAAATAGATAAAAATAACACCTTAAAGGAAAGATCTTGATTATAACCTGAATGTGAATTCATCATTTTAAATGCCAGAGTTAGGAGCCTGTCTGACATGACTCTTGGAATGCACATATGATTTTAACGGAATCTGAGAACTGAGGAAGCTTCATGCCTCTAGAAATTCAGAGCTTCCAACGGGAACAGCAGGGGATCTTTTCTGTAGGGCTTTGCTAAGTTAAAAGTGTATGTTTGACTCTATAGACTAACAAATGCCTTAAATACTTAATTTAGAAAACTCTTTAAACTCTAATTTAGAAAACTCTTGTAGTTATTGGTATATTGGTGTATTATAAACTTGCAGGCAGCATTCAGATTTGGCCCCATTCATACCTATTCCAAGCCACAGAAACAGAGGCCATCAAAATCTTAACATGAATTTGCCAACAAATATGGAAAACAAAACGATGGCCCACAGACTGGAAACACTCAATTTACATTACAGTTCCAAAAAAAGGGAGATGCCGAATACTGCTGCAATTATTGGACCATCACATTAATTTCTCTCACAAGTAAAGTAATGCTCTGGATCTTACAACAAAGACTGTTATCATGTATAGAATGAGAAATGCTAGCTGTCGTCAAGCTGGAGTCATAAAAAGAAGAGGCACTAGAGATCATGTTGCAAATTTACATTGGTTACTGGAGCACAAGAGAGAATTTCAGAAGAAAATAAGTGTTTCATAGATCACAGCAAAGCTTTTGACTGTGTGGGTCATGAAAAGTTATGGTTGGTTTGAAAAGCAATGGGTATGCCCCAACAGTTGATTGTTTTGATGTACAACCTGTAATATGAAAAAGAGGCTACTGTTGGAACAGAATATGGAGAAACAGAATGCTTCGTGATTGGCAAAGGTGTCAGACAAGGAAGTATTGTTATCTATTAAATCTATATGCAAAACATATCATAAAAAAGCTGGATTAGATTTATATGAAAGAGTAAAAATTGGTGGAAGAAGCATTAACAGTTTGAGGTATGCAGATGACACCACATTGTGTGTGTGTGTGTGTGTGTTAAGTTGCAGTCAACTTGCAGTCAACTTATGGAAACCCCAGAAAGGGGCTTTCAAGACAAGTGAGATACAGAGGTGGTTTGCCATTGCCTTCCTTTGCAGAGTCTTCCTTGGTAGTTTCCCTTCCAAGTACCAACCCTGCTTAGCTTCTGAGATCTGATGAGATTAGGCTGTACCATACTTCCTTTCCTCCCAGACACCACATTACTGGCAGAGAATCATGAAGACTTGGAATGATTACTGATGAAGGTTAAATCAGAAGGTGCCAAAGCAGGATTACAGTTGAACATCATGAAGATAAAAGTAATGTCAACTGGGGAATTACACAACTTTAAGGCTAGTAAGAAACTGAAATTGTTCTAGATTTTCTATTCCTTGGCTCAGTCATCAACCGAAAGAGAAACTGCAACCAATATATCAGAAGGAGATTGAGACTAGGAAGGACAGCCATGAAGAAGCAAGAAAAGATACTTAAGTGTAAGGATTTGTCACTGGTGACCAAGATCAGGATAATTCAAGCCATAGCATTCCCCATTACTATGTATAGGCGTGAAAATGGGTGTGAAAATGAAGAAAGCTGACAGGAAGAAAGTTGATTCCTTTGAAATGTGGTGTTGGGAGTAGAGTTTTATGGATACTGTGGACTGCCTAAAAAAGACAACTGAATTCTAGATCAAATCAAGACTTAACTCTCCCTAGAGCTAAAATGACTAAACTGAAGCTATCATACTTTGGCCACATTATAAGACGACAAGAGTCACTGGAAAATACAATAGTGCTAGGAAAAGTTGAAGGAAGCAGGAAAAGAGAAAGACCTAATATGAGATGGATTGACTCATTAAAAGAAGCCCTGGCCCACAGTTTGCAAGACCGGAGCAAGATTATGCCTCCTCACCATCTGAAGTGTGATAAGTGGGTGTACAGTAAGGATGGGCATGAACCAAACCATGGAGGAAAATTTGTCATGAATTTTGTCCTGTTCATGGTTTGTGAACCGAAGTTCGTAACGGGTATACTATCACAAACTTCTAAAGCGGTTTGTGGTGGTTTGTGAATAGAGCAGAAAGCAAAGGTTTAAAGGGACTCCAACTCCCTTTAAATCCCTGCTTTCTGTTCTCCGTAAAAACAGCTGAGTGGTGGAGAGCACTTGTTCAGCTGTTTTTTGGGCTTTAAAGAAACTGCACAAGAAAGTGAAACAGTTGAGCAGGCTGCTCACCACTGCTCAGCTGTTTTTTTGGCTTCCTGCAAACCCCATTTAAAGGGACTTCAGTCCCTTTTAATGGAGTTTGTGGGGGGCATGAACAGGTTCAGTTCGTGAACAAACCTTTTGGTTCTGTTTGTGGTTGGGCCACGAACTGACACGAACCACATTTTTCTGAATTGTACCCATCCCTAATATACAATAGGTTGCCAACTCCAGGTTGGGATATTCCTGGAGATTTTGGGGGTAGCACCTGGGGAGGGCAGAGTTTAGGGAGGGGAAGGACCTCTGTGGGGTATAATGCCGTAGAGTCCATTCTCCAAAGCAACCATTTTCTCCAGGGAATCTGAATATCTCATGTAATTCTAGGGGATCTTCAGGCCTTACCTGGAGGCTGGCAACCCTGTATGCAGAACCGGCCTTTCTTTGCTGTGGTAGACAGGCCCTGAAAACTGAATTTTTATCTTGATGCATTTTATTACTTGATGTTAGTCATCGTGGGCATTCTATATGGAAAGGCAGGATACACATAATTAAAATAAAGTCCATTGTCACAATTGTTGGTCTTGGTGCAGAGAGAAAATCAGTTCTCTCCAAAAAACAAAAACAAAAACTGAACTTAATGCGATGGTCAGGAACTGGCACAGTTTATTCTTCTGAGGTGCCAACCTCCAGGTAGGGCTTGGTGATTTCCTGGAATCACAACTGCTTTCCAGAGATTAGTTCCCTTGGAGAATTAATTAATTAATTATCGTATAACATTGTGTGTAGAATAGCCAGGAGATCTTAAAATTGTCTAGCAGCCAGAAGTTTTAGTTCTTTAGCGTTATTCACCATTAGGTAGTGAGCTAGACTTGTTTTTTTTTAAGGCGAGGGATGTTTTAGAGGTGGTTTGCCACTGCCTGCCTCTGCGTCATGACCCTGGTATTCCTTGGAGGTCACCCTTCCAAATAATAGCAAAGACTGACCCTGCTTAGCTTCCAAGATATGATGGGATAGGGCTAGCCTGGGCTACCCAGTTTAGGGCCTTCTCCCTTGGAGAAAACGGCTGCTTTGGAAGGTGAACACAATGGCATTATACCCTGCTGAAGTCCTTTCTGCCCCAAGCCCTGCCCTCCCCAAACTCCACCCCAAAATCTCAAGGAATTTCCCAACTCAGATTTGGTAACCCTGGTCTTGTGATTCCTCAGAGCACAGGGATTCCAAAATCTCTGAACTTCAAATTGGTCAACCTGAAAATGAATTAATTTTTAGTATTTTTTCTTGCAAGTTATGTTGCTATTCATATTGCAGTTTCTCTGTACAGAAATGAGAACTGATTGATCTTCGCATGATGTAGTTTCTCTTCTCTTCCTGTACAAGAGCTCCCTCTGGTTGAAAATGGCAGAGTAATTATAACCTATAGCAAATAAAGCCTTTGTTTTGCTTGCTGGTTATTTGTATGCTACTTTTTTTGCTTAATTTGGCTTTGCCTGTTTAATTTTTTTATATTATAGCAGCTGATCAACCTCAGAGCTAATAGGATATTGTAAAGTTCTTGGCTCGCTTTTTAACCTGCAATAATAGTTTTAAAGAGCAGCGTTTTTTCCAGTGAAGCTCTGGGAAAACCATTCTAAGAGATAATGTATCGTTACTTATTATGCCTTAAGCCTTCCACTTATAAAAAAACACCCCATTTTAAACAATCAGTAGTATGATCAGGTCATGTAAGGGTAGGGACAGTGAATCCCTGTGTCACTCATTTGTTTGGAAGCAGATCCTCAACTTCTGCCTCTGGTGATGCAGCCTAGTGCTTCAGTCTGTAGCCAGTGGTGGTCTTGCATGTGCCAGGCTTTTCTAATCACAGGCCACTGCCTACAAATGGCTTCTGTAAATGAACTGTGAGAAGCTCTGACAAACAAACTTTTAACCATCGGCAGTTATAGAGGTCTGTTTCTGAGACAAAACAGTCACTCGTCTTCTGCCTTGAATGAGCCTGAGAGACATTTGGTATCATTTTGCTCCCTGTTTCTCTCCTACCTTCTTTTTCGTGCAGTGGGATAATTGTTTTCTCTTCATGGTAGACTGTGCTTCGCTGATACGTCTGCAGTGGTGAACTGTGGTTTCTGCTTTCCTTACAAACTAGAATTAAACTGTAAACTGCCGGTTTCAATGTAGTGGTGAGCTATGCCTTGCCACAAATAACTAATTCCCTTGCTGAATCTGATCGGAGAAGGAAGCGTGCAAGCCTCCAGGCTTGTTCATGTAGCAGCAAATCATGGTTTGCCATTATATCTGAACTAAGAATATTTGTTGTAAAGGTTTTTAGTTCTTTTTTTTTTTTGAAAGGCTAATGCTTATTTTCTTTGTGCCATTTACAGGATCCCTTAGATCCAACGCAGACAGCAATTGTGATCAGCTCCCTGGTGCCAAATGGAGTGGCTGAGCGTGGGGGTGAACTTTTCCCTGGTGATCGTCTGGTCTTTGTAAATGAAAAAAGTTTGCAATCTTCCACTCTTCCGGAGGCTGTAGAAGTGCTGAAATCTGCACCTCCAGGAAATGTTCATCTTGGAATCTGTAAACCTTTGCTGGTAAGGGCTGTCATTTTGTGTTATACCTTACATGTTTCAGTAAAGCCAGTGCTTAATTTGAACGGAATTTGCTATGGGTGCCAAGTGAAGTTGGCTGCGGACATAGTCCCTATGTTCTTTGGTAATTATTTCCCCTCTTCTCAGATATCCAAAGTTGCTATAACTGGAGATGGAAAATAGCATGTGAACATGAGAATCTTTTTTGGAAGACTCTTGGTGGTGGCTTTTCGTGCCCTCATGCAAAGGGTCTGATTCCATTTTTGCATGAAATCAATTCCAAGTTTCTATCCCATTCAGTACTTCTGCATGTCTTTCAGAGTAGCTTCCTGTACAAATTTTATATAGTATTTAAAAACCAAATTGAAACAACATAAACAAGACAACACAGCAGAAACCAATCAAACAGTGGCTGCAGATAGCAGCAAAAATCACTCAAAGATTTCATGAAGCGGAAAAAGCAGTCTTCAGGTGACATATATGACCAAGCTTGTTGGGCCTGTTCATGTAATGAGAGGCAAAAAGGTGCTACTACTGAGAAGACTCTGTTGCTAATAGTGTCCTCCCCTATCCTTGTATTCATAACTAAGAACATTTTTTTTCTCCAGGGAAGATTCACTGACAAGCCTGGGTTGATTATTTAAAAGAGCCTGTACCCATAACATACAGCTACTTTTTTAATTCACTTGAATTGATATATTGAATTATGTATGTTGCAAACTCTTCTGGTGTAGGGGATCTTGTTGGTGCTTATTCTTCTCTTGTGGTACATGGTAACTTTGGCTAATCTGTTCAAGACTTGAATGAATGAAAAGAAATATATATCGCCACATAGAAGATGTCAGTTGTTTGACAAGACGTTTTTCAGACACCTTTCAACTGTGGTTTGAATGCTAGGGTGCTGTTCTGTTGATACAACAGCATTTCCTCTGAAAGAGCAGTATTTCTGTTTGCCGTGGAGGGGATGCTAATTTTTGCCAAGAAGCTGCAGGCTTCTGCTTTGCCCCCATGCTCTCCCTGGAGTGTCCCCTGACCTGCAGGAATGCCATTGGGGAGGAGGCCACAGAAGACTGCAGTGGGAGGGGGGCAGACAGGGAAGTTGCCTTCCTGAAGCTCAGCTCCACTGCTACTACTTAGGAGCATGTCTTGTATGTTCTTCAACATATCATTGTTTATAGAAGATGTGAAAACACTTAACATGCTAAAATGTATCATCTTCTCAGATTGGATTTATTGTATTGTGGGTACAGAAGAAGAATGCACACCTCTAAGCTTGAACTATAAAACTATTTATTGACGATAATGCTGTCTACAAGGCACAAGCACAAAGACTTTATAAAGAGAACCAGGTGCTTTTTTTCTGGGGCAACATGCCGGAATGGAGTTCTGGAACCTCTTTAACAAAATTATTGTTAAAATGTTTAAAAGTTCATGAGTTTTTAGTATACTGAGTGAAAACTTCATTTCCCTCTTAAGAGTTCTGGTACCTCTTTTTTTAAAAAAAAAGCTGTAAAGAAAATGAATATTTATTGCCAAGTATGAGTCACAGTTTCTTCAGATTATTGTCACAGTTTCTTCAGATTATTTCTGCAATCTGTATCTGCTTGTTGTGAAGCAATAGTTGAAATTTCTACAAGATGCAACATGGGATGGGAATTAACCATATTTTTGAATAAAAGTATGAATATTATTGGGGTGTTGCTGATGTAAAACTTTTTAAAATTATTCTGCTTTGCCATGAAAAAAACATAATAAATATTTTATTCTGACTCTAGCCACTTCCAATCTAGCTTTAGCAATACTCCCTCTAAGCTGTGGAGTCTTGTGCGCAAAAATTCTACATTGTGAGCTACTGGCATTAAAGTTGTAAGTGAACGATTTGCATAAATTAGTTTGCTTTAGAGCCATACTTCCTGAGCTAAGACAAAAATGTTTGAGCCTGAGCCTAAAAAACTGTGAGCTAGCTCACATTAACTCAGCTGAGAGGGAACACTGGCAATGATGAAGAATTGGGTGCGGCTAGATCACATGCTGAACCCCCAAGTGTTTAAAGCATAGCATTAAAGAGCAATTAAGAATATGTTTCTAAGTTCTCAGGCTAGTGGATCATGATGAGACTAAAATGCATCCAGCTTTTGGCTGATTTTATTTATATCATAACTTAAAATAAGCCAAAGCAGAGGAAATAAAATCAGTAAGAACATAATTTTTATCCAGCCCATATGTTTAGCTTATTGTTTCTTTACCATTCTGTCAACATTTCATCATATTTCTGTGTTCTGTACTATTCTAGTTATGACGCTTATCTCTCTAGTTTACCTTTTTTAATCCCTTTATTGGGGGTTTGTGGTTTTTTGCAGCTGTGTCCTTTATGAACCAGTTTCTCACCCATTCTCTTCTGTTTCAAAATTTGGTATTGTATTGATTAGTGTGTGTGTGTGTGTGCCCTTTTAAGGGAGAAAATAGACAGCGTGCAGCTTCTTGTATTATGGATCCAAACAATATTTCCAGGAATTCTGCATCTCCAGCACCAATCAATAATACTGAATCATCAATACTTCTTGAAGCTCCAAAGGTATCTATTGATTTTTTATTTTCATTCAGTTTAAACTGGGGTGCGTAGAGGTGGGGAGTTGGTGCTTTAGGATGGAAAAGCAAAAGGGTTTCTATTTCAAATGTTCTTATCCATAAATAATTCTACTTAAATCAGTGCAGTGCATGTATTTTCAGGGGTGAAAGCTTTGTGTGTACAATGCTTTTTATAAACTGCCTGATACAGACTTGGGGAACATTAGACATATGAGTTAAATAGAGTCCTTTGTTTTGTATTTGGGATATCCCAAGTAGTATACTTTAAATGAAATTCATCCAGCCCTTGGGTCTGAGCTTAGCCCAGTCTATATAGACTGATCTAAAGCATTGCCCAGGGCTTTCCTGTAACATCTATATATCTAATGCTCAACAGTCCCCTCTGCATGTGGATACTTATTTCCATAGATAGGGGGCACATTCTCTCCTAGAAGAATCCAAAAGTAAAAAAAAAACAAATTAGGGAGGGTTGAATTGCCCCCCCCCCCAGTACCTTTTGAAATGACCACTGCAAGGTTCTCCTCTAAGCCCCAGGGCATTGACAGTGAGAGACAGACCGACAGACAGACAGAAAGGGGAGGAAACAAAAAGCAGGACTGGATCTGGGATTGGGAAGGATTCCTCCTGCAGTATGAATGCCTAAATAACAGGGGTTTGGAGTCAGGCCTGGGACTAGGATTGCCCGCTCCAGGTTGGGGAATTTCTGGAGACTCTGTGTTGAAGTCTGAGGAGTGCAGAGTTTGGGGAGGGGAGAGGCCTCAGCTGGATGTAATGCCACAGAGTCCACCCATTTTCTCCAGGGGGGCAGATCTCTGTTATCTGGAATTCAGTTGTAGTTCTGGCAAACCTAGGCCTAACAGCACCCTCTGGGTGACTT
This sequence comes from Lepidodactylus listeri, assembly GCA_029233225.1. NCBI lineage: Eukaryota > Metazoa > Chordata > Lepidosauria > Squamata > Gekkonidae > Lepidodactylus > Lepidodactylus listeri. Next base: position 99,607,148 of record JARCFY010000002.1, read on the forward strand.
GATACCGCCTGACTTACATGATTCAACCAGGCCTGGCTGCTTGCTACTGTTCAACAGCAGCCACCCTATATAAGTCAGTGTAGTATAATGGTCAGAGCTTCGGAGTAGGGTTTGAGAGACCCAGGTTTAGATCCACCTCTTCTTGTGTAAGCTCATTGGGTGATTTTGGACCAGTCACATACTTTCAGCCTAACCTACCTCATAGGGTTGTTGTGTGGATAAAAAGAAAAGTAATGTCAACTGCTTTAGTCCCCACTATGGAGAAAGACCAGAGGAGACAGAGAGCTGAAGATGGGGGCAGGGGGAGAGATAAAGGTAGGTTTGCTGCTGAGTGGGAAGGAGATAGATATACCAACTCTATATTGGGAAATTCCTGGATATTTGAGGGGTGGAGCCTGGGGATGATGGGGATTGGGGTGGGAAGGGACTTCAGACAGATACAATGCCATAGACTCCATCCTCCAAAGCAGTCATTTCTTCCAGGGGAACTAATATTGCCAACCTCCAGGTGAGGGCTGGAGATCTCATGGAATTATAACTGCTCTCCAGATGACATAGATCAGTTCCCTGGAGAAAATGGCTGCTATGAAGGGTGGAGTTTATGGTATTATACCCTGCTGAGGTGACTTCCAAGCTCAAACCTCATCCTCCCAAGGCTCCACCCCCAAATCTCCAGGAATTTCCCAACATGGAGCTGGCAACCCTAAGAGGAACTGATCACAATACAAGAACTCATGGGCACTCCATGAAATTGCTGAGTAGTCGGGTTAGAACAGGTAAAAAGAAGTACTTTTTCACCCAAAGAATAATTAACACATGGAATGCACTGCCACAGGAGGTGGTGGCGGCTACAAGCATGGACGGCTTCAAGAGGGAATTAAACAAATATATGGAGCAGAGGTCCATCAGTGGCTATTATCCACAAGGTATAGATAGGAACTCTCAGTATGGGGCAAGTGGTGCTCTGTATTCTTGGTGTTTGGGGGGGGGGGGGGCAACAGTGGGAGGGCTTCTAGTATCCTGGCCCCACTGCTGGACCTCCTGATGGCACCTGGTATTTTTGACCACTGTGTGACAGAGTGTTGGACTGGATGGTCCACTGGCCTGATCCAGCATTGGCTTCTCTTATGTTCTTATGTTCTCTGTATTTGGGTAATCATTTGTGATTCCTGGAGAGCAGCTGCTGCCACTGCTGCTATGGGGGGAGGAAGTAGGTGGGTGGCTGGGAGAGTGACAGGCAGAAAGAGTGATGGGGTGGGGGCAGAAAGGAAGTGACAGGCATGGAGGGGAGAGAGAGTAAGAAAAGTGGGGGAGAGAAAGAGGGGGAGAGGGGAAGAAGCAGAGGTGGGCGGAATGGGATAACTGCTCCCACAAGTTTCTTGTGGGTCCCCACTTGTGAAGACATAGTACAATCAGATGTGATTGTCCTTACTGTTCTTGAAGTTACTTGCAACATTCTAGAGAAAGAATGTCTGTGCTTGGAATTAAAGGTACTGGGATGGATCAACAGAAAAGTTCATAGAAAAAATGGCAAAGTAAATTGTTCCCTGTCTTCTTCTCCAGATACTCTACAACTTGCCCTAAAAATCCTCTGGGAGAGTTGAGTGATCTCCACAGATGAAATGCACAGTAGCAGTGGGTGCCACAGAAATGGGGAAGAATCAGGTAAAATGTTCTCATTCTCCTTCCTCTGCTTGCAACTTGCATCAGCAGAGGAGAGAGGAAGAAGTCATTTTACCTGTCCTTGCTGCAGCACCCTGTACCATTGTGTGTTTTGTTCACAAGGCTTTCCTGACCCTCCAAGAGGATTTTCAGAGCAAAAAACCAGCTGCTTGGGGAAGGGGGGAGTAGATCAGCTCCTCCTCCCTTCATGAACATTTCCACTGAATCTAGCCCAATGTATGCACATATAAATGTGTGTTCTTGGGTGTAGCCAGTTTTTAAAGTTAAAATACAATTGTTGGACATGAAAAGGTCCTATTACCTTCCCCATAACCATAACAGCATTTGGTGACACTTATCTTTTTATTACTCTGAATCCTTTCTTGGTTAAAACTTTTGGAATACCCAGCAAAAGATTCCAGTGTAGCTTACTCCCCAGTGTTTCACAAGTGAAACTAGAGAGGGTCTTATGTACATGTATTCTGTTTTCACACCAAGGATCATTTACTCTACCATTTTAATTTGCTCTGCAATAGCTCAGACTGCCCTGGCTTCTGAAGCATGGCCTTGATTCATACTTAATGGTCAAGTGCTGTTTGCCACTATATGAATGAGTCTTGTGAATCCTTGGGTTCACATGTTGCTTGTTCTCTCACCCTCCCACCTTCCTATAAGCATAGGCGGCATTTGTGACAAAGTGTTGGAACCACAAAGTGTGCCCTTGCTCTGGAAAATTAAGGTTCCAAATTATACTTCTGTTTTTCAAGCTGGAATCCTGGATTGCAGGAGCCATAGAAACTATAACTTTCTGGGTCAGCAGTGAATACAAATTGTAGTTTGCTGCTAGGGTTGCCAGGTTGACATACCTGGCCAGCGGGGGTCTCCTGTCATAGTTCCTGGAGACTGGAAGTGATGTTGGGCATTTTCAGGCCTACTTCCAGTTTCAGGCCTACTTCTGGTCAGGGGTGACATTGGTTTTGGGGCAAAACTCTATGGTACGTTCAGCTTCAAGCCATAGAATTTTGCCCAAAAATCAGAGCATCACCCCCAACCAGAAGTAGGCCCAAAACTGGAAGTAGGCCCCAAAAGGTCAGTTGAGGGTGGGATTCCCCCTTGCCAGCCAGCTCGCCACCAGTGGGAAAGAGCCTGCAAAAGCAGGGATTCCCCCATTCCCACTGGGGGGCCGACAATCCTATTTGCTGCAGAGACAGAAATCTCTAATTGGTTGGCCATGTGTGAGGGGTGTAGGGAGCATGCAAGTCTGATGGTCCCCCTATATTCATTGCCCATAGTGGCAAACCATGGTTTTCACTTACATCTTGGACCAGTGCTCTTGTACCCTTTATTTATTGTGATGGGAGGGTGCACTTACAAGTGAACTAAGTCACTATGTGCTTTAAAACAGACTAAATGTCTTGTTTTGTTTAAGTAAACTTATGCCTTTATGTGGGAAAGGCAGCCAGTCACTGTTTTTGCGTCCATGTACAAGCAACTTCATTCAAGTGTACTAGGGTAAAGAAGCTTCTATCTGCCACCTCTCTGCCTTTCTCACTTAGAGAAGGTGGATTACATAATGTAAATCATTGCAATTAGTAGGATTAGGAAACATCAAATAAACAATGTAATAAGACAAGGACTGCAGAAATCTAAAACAAGACATAAGTATTAAACATGAGTTGTTAAACAATGTCAGAAATGGTACCACTTAAGCAGAAATACGAGGTGAGAGCAAGATAAAAAAACCCAGAAACAGGTAATACACATAAATAGTATATTCCACAGTCTTTATCTCTCTAGTGAAACATCTTCCTGAATCATTCTATTATAATGCAGCCCTATTTCCTTTATAAAAATGCCTCCCTGAACAGTTCTGTTTTGTATCTACTGCTGAAAGATTTAATTTCTAAGGACCTGAAGGAGGAACTAAAATCTGAAGAATTCTAAGTACATGCTTCACACAGTAATATTTTATGATATAGCTATGCAATCCCCAATATCTTCCCAGAAGACATTATTTTAAGGAGAATTTTGTGCACATATCAGTTCCCTTTACATATTTTATAAGATACAGGATCAAATTAGACCAACGTGTTTGACAATCATTTCCTCAAAGATTGTGGGGAATGAAGATATGTGATTGATTCCGAGTGTGTTTGTTTGCTTGTTTAAGGAAATTAACCACAAATCTGTATGTGTGCATGCTTAATCTGAACCCTGATCCTCCCCCCGTGTGGACATTCAGAGGCAGGGCAGCTGGTAAGAGGAGCACACCATGCTCTACACCAGGCATTGGGGAGCAGTCATATCATCTTATCAGGACTTCAAGGAATTCCCAAAAGGTGTCATCTAACATGCCTCAAAGAATGCCCCAAAATAGGTGTTAAAAGAGCTCCCGCTCCCATATATAGCCTGCTGCTTTTTAGTGGGCATCTGCCTTGTAACTGTATTTAAGGAAAACTATCTGATTTACAGTACAATTATGCTTCTAAGCTATTGACTTTAATGTATTTAGAAGGATTTAGCTCTGTTTAGGATGATATTGTTAAGTAAAGGTCAAGGTGCAACGGTGGCTCAGAGGTTAAGACGCTGAGCTGCAGACAAGAAGGTCGGTGGCTTGGCAGTATGAGACCCAAGTGCTGCATGACGGAGTGAGCTCCTGTCTCTGGCCCCAGCTCCTGCTAGCCTAGCAGTTCAAAAGCAAGAAATCATAAGTAGATAAATAGGTACCGCTTTGGTGGAAGGGTAACAGCGTTCCGTGCGCCTTGGCGTTTAGTCATGCCGGCCACATGACTACAGAAGAAATCTTCAGACAGCGCTGGATCTTTGGCTTGGAAACAGAGATAAGCACCACCCCCTAGAGTCAGATTCAGCTGGCTTTCGAGCAAGGGAAACCTTTAGATTCTGTTATTTCACCTACTATCTTGCTTAGCAATTTTTGTATCCCAAGCAGTAGCTGAAATTTGCTTTCTAAAGTCTATCAAGAGCATTGCTTCTTTGAACCGAGATATCTTCCTTTTTGGTTGACATGAGAAGTGAGATGATAAATTGTCCTAATTGTACATTATCATTTCACCAAAATTGTGAAATGGTTTAAGAAGAAAAGAACTTGTTAAAAACATATCCCAGACTGTGAGACAAAAGTTGTAAAGTTTAAGATGTTCCCAGGACAAAATATTCAATTTTGAATATTGATTATTAAAAATCAACATTTTTAGAGCTGCTATAATGATCTTCTTTGATGTTTTATGCAGGACTTCAGAGATGTATCTTTCTCTAAAGAAGAACTCGTTGATGAACCAATCCTGGATTTGGGGAGACAATTTCAGCTTTCTCAAAATGAGACAGATGTTGACAAGGAGGCATGGGAAATGTATGAGTTTTTGAAGCCTCCAGTGAAGGATCTTGGTGAAGACCGAGAGATGCTAGTGGATGAAGAGTATTATGTAGACCTTGGTTATTATGATTGTGCGCCATCAGATATAAAAGAGCTTGCTCCATCTACTGAGGTGGACCTTGATACTGCAGGGCAATGGGCAAAGGAGCTAGAATGTATTAAAATACCCGAACTGAGTCACGTGATGGATATTAGAGCTGAAAAGACACACCATTGCATATCTAGAAAAGAGAACAGGGTAAGAACTGTTAATGTGAGATATTGGGGTGGAACAAGATACTTCCTCCTATTATGTCCATCTGGAAAAAGTCAATAATAGATACTGCTATTATTTTAATAATCATAAAGTATACTCAAATATCCATTAACATAGGTCCATCAGTGGCTATTAGCCACAATGTATAAATGCAACACTATGTCTGGGGCAGTGATGCTCTGTAATCTTGGTGCTTGACAGGGGGGCAACAGTGGGAGAGCTTCTGGAGTTCTGGCCCTGCTGGTGGACCTCCTGATGGCATGTGGGTTTTGGCCACTGTGTGCCACTGAGTATTGGACTGGATGGGCCATTGGCTTGATCCAACATGGCTTCTCTTATATTGTTATGCAAACAGCCTGAAGAGTGCCAAAACGATAAAAAGGGTCTGTACAAGATTTTGTTGCTATTGTGGTATAGAGCATAAACAAAGCCAGTTGCAATAGCTACTATCTGGAAAGAAGAATTCTTTTTGCAATCATAGATTTGGTTATAAGAGCTTTATATTGAATTAGTTTTAAATTCATTTTTACAGTAATCTTGGCCTGTTTTTGCAGCATGGGTCAATGCTAGTGGATTTCAATTTTAAATTGTCTTCATATTTTTTTCCTCTGAAGCCTGAAGAAAACACTAATAGCAGTTCACTACTCCCTGGAGTCTCAGCAAAATACAACCAACCAAACAATATGCTGGATAGTCAGGAAATGAGTAAGTAATCAGCAGAAAGAATCAGCTGGAATTTAAGTTTGTGTACCTCAATTTATTGTATTTAATTAATACATGGCTTCTGCTTCTAGTGGACAATAGGTTGATAACTTGGCTGTGATCATTAGGAAAGCCAGAGCCAGTGATGAGAATAAATTTTAGAAATCTGGCTTGCACACTTAATTCTGCTTACAATATTCAAATTCTTTTCAAAGATTTTGAAAAAAAATTTGTCAGGTACTCCATTAGTGATATGCAAGATGAACTGGAATGTGGGGAAATGTAGGCAAGATTGGAGCTAGGTGGTGAAATATGAGTTGTGGGGCTTTCCAAAGGCAAGGGGCCTTATTTGAAGCCCTGACCCTGAACCTAGGGAAGCTAGCCTTCTGTAGTCATTTCTGAGCTTATCAGTTACACTTATCCTTCTTCAGACTTTTCTCATCAGCCAGGACAGCTACAATTAAAAAACAAGAACCTGAGTTTCTCAAGATGCAGAACTCAAACTGATTAGTGGGTAGTGAGAAAAATTAAAATTGTAACACTGTCCTCAGCCACCTGAGGGTTTTGAATTGAATAGTGATTTGCTAATAATAATCAATAATACAGTTTCAGTTATCTGAAATGGCACCCCTTTTGAAATAACAGAAGCAAACATTAAACTGGGAATGTTGCCAAAAACAGCACCCTTGAGTTGAGTTCTTTTCATACAGGCACAATCTGATAATATTGCAAGATTTGTTGCAACATTTAGCTTCTCTTGTTCAACAGTTGGCTGCAGCCAGCTAGGCCAGAGAAACAACATGCATTACTGGTCAATAATGTAAGGCACCTAAATGCTGTGGAGAAGGTGAGGTGATTCAACATGAAGTTGCTGTTTTTGGTAGCAGCTCTATGTCCAGGATAATGTCTACTTCCAGCCTCACTGAGGCTGATTAAATAGGCACAAATGTTATGCTTTCAGAAGTAATTGTCTGAGTCTCTGTGTCTATTTCATGCAAGTATGTCTAATGTGTTTTTTGTTTTCCCTCTTGAGTTCACATTTGCTGCTCGCAAAGCTATCTATATTCCCTGTCTGTTTGTATCTCAATCTCACTATAATGGAATGATAACTTATCTCTTATTGCAAGATACCAAGACACAGAGTGACCATAAAGATTCTCTATGCATCAACACTGATCTTAAAGTTGCTGAAAAAAGCGAAACGAGGTCTGAAGACTGTGACTTTTTCAGCAGCCAGAATTCTGCTCTGTCTCGAGGGCTGTCTAGGTATGGAAGAGTTGCTTAGATGCATATTTCTAGTTGATTTTCTTGTACTAAACTATAATATTTTTTCTTGCATACCCATAAATAAACATAAAAATCAAGAAATATTAAGGCCTCTGCAGCAATTGTACAATATTTAGCATTTATGTAGCACTTGGAAGTATTCTGGTCAGTTCACATATATTGACTAGTCCTTTCTAGAAGGTGGTTCTGGGAGACTGCTGCTTGACCCAAGCTTTTTTAACATCTATTTGAAACCACTGACAGAGATTGTATTGGGATTTGGGAGTAAAATGCCATCAAAATCCTGATGATACCCAGCTCTGTGTCTCCTAAACATCATATTCCAGTGGGTCTGTGGGGCTGTCTTTGAAGACTGATAAGAAGTTTCATTAATGCTGCAACCAGGTTGTTGTGTAGAGCTGCATATAGGAAGCCTATCACGCCTGTACTGAAAAATCTGCAGTGGCTGCTTATTCATTTCTGTCAAAGTTTTAACCTTTAAAGTCCTAAAAAGTTTAGGACTATCTCCTTCCATATAGTCCAGGCTGCCAGCTAGGATCTTAATTTTGCTAAATTTTACAATACTTAATCTTGCAATCTTAAAATTTAATTTATAATACTAACCTTCACTCCATATGCACCTGTCCATGGAAGTGAAGGCCTTTTCAGTGGTGGCATAGAAAACTGTCCTCATGGAGGTTTGCCACTAGGCATGTGCACTTTTGGCTTTTAGGTGCCAGATTAAGACATTTTATTTGTGTATACTTTTAGCTGAGTTGCTAATTATTCCTGACCATGTTTAGTTCTTTTAATATTTTAGCATCATGGCCTTTAAATTATTTTGAGTATATTATTTGACCATTTTATTGTTTCATAGTCTTAGGCTGACCTATGTTTATGTTTTTATTGATACTGTGCAGTTTGTCTGTGTTGTTTGTTTGTTTTTGGTTTGTTGTTCTAATTTTTCTTTTGCTGAACTGTTGGGGTTTTTTTGCCATATTTTATGTAGCAATGGCATAGGAATGTGCAAATAAATACTCCTAAGAAAAAAACTGTGGTGTAGGTTGATGTTTCTTGAATAGCAAAATGTTTTTTAAAATACAAAAAAATGTATTAAATAGCTGACTTGCGCAAAGAGGCTCTCTCTTTCACCACAATGAAATTATTATTGATTGATAAACATGACTTGTCCTGTTGAGCAAATATTGGTAGAGGCAAAGGAGGGCAGAAAATCAATGTCCATGTGTTAAGAGTATAAATCTGGTTGTTAGCTATAGGCCAAAACAAATATCTGGTTTAAATTTTGCCTCAGCCAGAGACTCACTAGCTGGTCTTAAGTGACATGCTGTCTCCTGGTCTCACCTCCTATTTGTAGTATAAGGATAATACTGACCTACCTCACAGTGTTCATTAAATAATTGAGAGACTGAATGTGAAATTATATGAATATTTTAAAATGCTAAATGTTCTGCAAGATGGCTGCAGGAGCCTTCCACAGTCTGTAACTGTAATCTGGGTGGTCTCTAGTGCTCTTGTTCATTTACTATCAGAATTTTTTTTAACACACCTTCGGTAAGGAGCTCATACTGAGGACTATTTTATCCTGATGTCTGTTTTACCATACAGTCTGTCACATGTCTACATATGTGGCATAAAACTTCCTTACTTCTTCATACCGGTAGCTGAGCTACTTGTGATGGCAGAGCTTAAATGTGGATGATTGCAGAACAAGAAGGCTTGCCGCAAGGGTATTTGGTCATTGGTACCATTTGCCAAGAGAATTCTCCTGCCTTCTTGGCAGGGTGATACCTGGGAAGCTACTTGGTATAAGCCCTTTCTTATCCTGCAGCCATCATGAGTTAAACCTTCTCACCTCAAGGTCAGCTGTATTAAGAGGCAAGGTTGTTTTACCTTGGGTCAGGTGCAGATGCCATGTTTCCTCATGGTATAAGGATGGAGTAGTTCTGTCATCCACATGAGCTCCAAACTCTACTCGTAGTACTATACAGTAATAAGCTTTGTTATACAGGCAACAGACCTCTTTGGTAATACTGCCATTAAAACAAATCACAGTATTTGTACATGTTTGGCTCTGAATTCTGTCCTTGTGCTTAGGCAGTAGCCAAGAAGGATGAAAGCATAGTGTGTCCTTCTCCTCTCCCCTGTCCATATCGTGCTACACTCAATAATATTAGCTTGACTTTGCAAAATCAGTGTTTGCATTTTTGTACATAGAGGGACAGAAAATCTTTATTTCTTATTTAACAGATGCTCTAGTGGTTGCACTTTATTTTGCAAGTGTTTTTATTTTAGTGACAGATTTTTTACCAATAGACACAGGCATATTAGACAGTAGGTGTAACCAGCCTCCTAGGCCTTGAACACGGGGTGGTCTTAACCGAGAGAAAGACACCCCAAAATAACCTCTGAACCTCCACAAGCAGTGCCCTCATAAAACCAGGTTTGGCTTAAACAGTGGCTTTTGCTGGTGTGGCTAGGAGAACCACATCTTGGCTGGGAAAACTCAGGTGAAGTGAAGACTCTCCAGGCTGGCTGCACTGTCTAACATCCTCCATGCAAGCAACCCCCCCCCCCCCACACACACTTCTCTCCTGTCAGCTCAGTCCAAAAAGGACTAGAATGGGCAAGTCTCTGCCCTTTCCTCAAGGCATCTTCTACTGACCAAATGGCTAGTCTTTTGTCTGTCAAATGTACAGACAGGTAGAGACAAAGAGCCTCTGATCTGTGCTATTGTCATGAATGAAGTATGTTGCATGTTTCCATCCCCATCTCCTGTTTCACCTATGTGTCAGGAAATACCTTTGGAATAATCCTCATTCCTGTCTCTATATATTTGTCTAAAATATCTGCATTCTTACAACTGTGCCAGACCTATCAAGGGAAACATTAACTTTCCATGTCTAATGAATGGTCTCCCATCCTGCCGCACATGAAGAAACATTTCCTCTTTTGTCTGGCACCAGGGAAATGCCAGGCCACTCTATTGTTCCACAATGGACACCCCCAGCCAACCATCCAGCACCTGGCTTAATCCCATTGTAGCTGTTGTTAATCCAGACTCTGCCCCTCTGGAAGCTCATTGGTTACACCTGAATTATGCTCTGCCTAGTACCACTCCTTATTGGTCTAGAAAATCTATTGTTCTCATCTGAGACCAGCCCCCAAGGCCTTCAATTGATCTGCATTGTTTTCCAGTGTCTATATCTGTCAGAGCACATGGCCTCAGGTTTTGTGTATCTGCCCCTGATGCCAACGGGCAGTTCACCCTCAAACCTTTGGTTTGGGCCACAGTCTCATCTACATGGACCCCTAAGTGTCTGGACAGGTTGTATCATCCTGTAACTGATCCCTCTATTGGCTATCAATCACCTCTGCTTTCTTAGTTCTGTATTGCTTGCTCTTTTTGAATACTTAGTGTGCTTGTAATTAGGGAAATTCTTCAATAAAACCTATTTAATTTACTCTTCAAATCTGGAGTCTTCCTACTGTGCTGGACCTTGGTATACAAGTGGTGTACAGATCCCTTGTACCCCTCTGGCCTTTGACTGCTGCCTAGGTAATTTCCACAAACAGCAAGGCAGGCCATTGGCGGTAACATAGGTTCTCCCAAATCTGCATACTTGACATCTTTATTCTAGGCTTTGTTATACAGATAAATGCAGTACAGCCTATGTGGCGAGCTGAGATTTGTTTCCATTTTATTTATTTAGTGAATTGCCTGAAAGAGAAGAGGGAGAAGGGGAAGAAACTCCAGTATTCAGCCACTGGGGACCACCACAAACGTACGTTGATAAATGTTTCAATATTTCGTCTGCCTTAGAAAGTGTTTGAAGCTCTTGAGCATGAAGTTTTTACTTGCCTGAACTTTTCATCTTTTGCCTCAGACTCCGTTATCTTGACCATTTATTTTATCCCATGCTAGAACAGCAAAAAGGTAGGAATACTGCAGATAAAATTAATGCTTAGCAGATGTTCCATTGAAAAGGTTTATTATATCAAATCTGTTGATTTCTAAAAACTTTCCTGGTTTCCATTGCAGCTGATTTATGCAGTTAATTTTGTTGATTCATCTGAGAATTACTGTACACAGATTCTGCTATCAGCCAATCTAGTCTTATTAGCAACTGTCTAAAATATGGTGATTTCACACACATGTATTTTAAGGATATGCTGAAGATGAACATATGAATGCCTTATAACAAACCAGACCCGTTGATGCATCTGCTTATTATTTAAGTGGCAGTAACCTTCCATTTGGGCTGCAGCGGCTCAGTGGTTAAGACGCTGAACTGCAGACTGGAAGGTCAGTAGTTTGGCAGATCAAAACCTGAGTGCTACATGATGGAATGAGCTCCCATCTCTGGTCCCAGTTCCTGCCAACCTAGCATTCAAAAGCAAAAAATTGCAAGTAGATAAATAGGTACTGCTTCGGTGGGAAGCATTCGGTGCACTTTGGCATCTAGTCATGCTGGCCACATGACCACGGTAACGTCTTCGGACAGCGCGGTCTCTTTGGCTTGGAAATGGAGATAAGCGTCGCAACCCTAGAGTCGGATTCGACTGGCTTTCGAGCAAGGGAAACCTTTACCTAACCTTCCCTTAAAATATGGTGAAATATAAGCTCGCCATTTCTGCTAGAGGAACAGAACTTTCATGCCTCTTCTCTCCTGCTGCAGCTCACTGATCTCCAAGATATGCTACTTCTTGGGACAGGAGACTTTTAGGAATGGCAATGAGGGGCAAAAAATGGTGCAAATTACACCTTTTAGTGGAAAGTTTAGTCTGGATCTAACCCCTTGAGCAGTGTATTATGACAAAGGCAGCTAAGGGATAAGGCAGTATTAAAAGGGAAGCATGTCCCTTATCAGTAGATAAATGTTGTCTACCAGTGTAATCAGACAGTAAGGTAGGTGCCAGGCGAGCCTCAAGGGGCTGATGTCAGTACCTAGGCTTGCCAACAAATTCCTTAACAGGTAAGAATTCTATTGCAAATGCTCCTGTCCTGGGCAGGTGTAGAGGGTTGGGTAATGTAGAACAAATGTGGCCTTGGGATCAACACAGAGTCAGCTCTATGTTTTGTGACATAATTTGTCTCTTGATAAAGTGGATGGGTTTTTTATTGCAGAAGACTCCGATCATATAAAGTTATCTCATGTAACATCAGACACAGGATCTGTGGAGGCATGAATTCTGTAAATACTGCAATTTGCATGTTTCAGCAGAAGTGGAAGATGACAAAAGTTAGTGAAATCCCACTTGGCTTTAGCATACAAATTGTTTCTTACTTCAAAAGGCTTCTGTTACACCTTACAAAGAGCAATGTGTTCAGATTTGCATCAGGACCAAGTTCAGCAAAATTATTGTTTTGCATTCTATAGTGTTGAAATTTTCCGAGACCCTCATGTGTCCCTTGGCATCAGTATTGTTGGAGGACATACAGTTATAAAGCGCCTAAAGAATGGAGAACAGCTTAAAGGTATATTTATCAAGCAAGTCTTGGAAGACAGCCCAGCAGGAAGAACAAAAGCTCTCAAAACTGGTGATAAAATACTTGAAGTAAGTTGTTTCGTTTTAAAGAGAGTGTAACAGTTCACAACTGTCCAACAGTGGGATCAAGCATTAAAAGCATTGTACTTTGAAGAGAAAATGAAATCTCCTTTAGAAACAACTACCTTCCTTCATAGGTATTTACAGGATAGCTTCAACCACTAATTATACATATGACTACATGATGTGCAAATGAGCTGTTCATCCTTTATTCATGCATAGTGTTAACATTTGAAGTATGGGCTCAAACATGCCCCTGCAGAGATGTGAGTGCTTCTCACACAGACACAGCTCATACGTTTCCCTGTTATAGAAGATGCTTAAGTCCATACTTCATATGTTAATGATACACAGTCTGGGATCTGTGAAAATGGGTGAGGATTAATGACTGAAATCTCCAAGAGAGGTTTGTGCAGTCATTTTTCAGTTCTCCCCCTCCCCAACAGATTCTCAACTGCTCTCAGTATTTTGAGTGCAATGAGAATGCTTGGTCATCATCAGGCTGTTTTCAGTATGAGTGTTTTTCTTTTTGATTTATGAGCCAATTTTTTTTTTGTTTACTAAGAAAATCTGTCAAGTGTGCACAAACTCAATCCTTATCTGGGGAGGGAAGCCCCATTTACTCAAGTTTGCTAGAAGAGAAAGGAAGCTGGAGGCCTCTGAAAAATCAGGCATGGGGTAAACTGTCTAGAAGTTATCCCTCACAAATCAAATTTACCTGTCCAGCATATTATAAATTTTTAGGGATCTAAGAAGACCAGAACGTGAAGTTCCCTTGTATTGAGTTGGATCATTGATGTCTCAAGGTTAAGAACATAATAGAAGCCATGCTGGATCAGGCCACTGGCCCATCTAGTCCAACACTCTGTTTCACACAGTGGCCCAAACCTGGGTACCATCAGGAGGTCCACCAGCAAGGCTAGAGTGTGAGACTGTCCCGATAGATATAGTCCACAACAGGTTTCCTTAAACAGATAGTCCTTTATTTGTAGAAAAGATCATGTTGGTCAGACACTTCTTCTGTTAGTAATGCTTAAGCTCTGAATTGCAATCATAATTATACTGGATATGGAATATGGCCCAACTGCCCTCTACCAATCAATACAGAGAATTCTTGGCGCCCAAATATACTGGCCCAGTGTTCCCAAGGAAAGCGCGGCAAAATGAGTTCTCAAGGAAAAATACTGTTGAACATTTTGGAAGAACAGTTCCCAGAGAATTAAAGAAAATAGAATACATAACACCTGTGGGTCTTGTAACACATAACAGGAGGCACTTCCTTTCAAGGTCATTAGCTGAGGAGGTTAGAGATAAAAGCGAATGAGTAATGAGCATGCACAAAGCAAAGCGAGCGAGGCATGCATTCCGGGGGGGGGGGGGGCGGGGGGCAGTTCCTGATGCTATCTCCCAGTCGGGACCTATGAGTATGGAATAAAACATTCAGACCAAAACAAGGCGAGGTAAACAAAAAGGCTTAGCCAGATGTAACATTGGAATATTGACGCAGTCACTCCAGTCTATGGCAGTTCACTGACATAGAGCCCCAGAAGCCCTCCCTCTGTTGCCCCTCTAGCATCAAGAATAAAGAGCCTCATTGCTCCAAAGTGTTCCATCTATATCTTGTGGCTAATAGTCCCTGATGGACCTCTGCTCCATATGTTTCCCTTCTTGAAGCTGCCTATGCTTGTACCTGCCACCACTTCCTGTGGCAGTGAATCTTGAGTGTTAATTACTCTTTGGGTGAAGAAGTACTTCTTTTTATCTGTTCTAAGCCTACTAATTAATTTCATGGAGTGCCCATGAGTTCTTGTATTGTAAGAAAGGGAGAAAAGTACTTCTTTTTCTTCCTTCTCTATACCATGCATAATTTTGTAAACCTCTGCCGTGATACCCGTCAATTATTGTTTCTCCAAGCTAAAGAGCTTTAACCTCTTTAACATTCTTTCATAGGAAAGGTGTTCCATCCCCTTAATCATTTTAGTTGCCCTTTCCTGCACCTTTTCCAGTGATATAATATCTTTTTTGAGGTATGGTGACCAAAACTGTACCCAGCATTGCAAATGAGGCCACACCATCAATTTATACAGCTGCATTATGATACTGGCTGATTTGTTTTCAGTCCCTTTCCTAATAATCCCCAACATAACATTTGCTTTTTTTAACTGCAGTAGAACACAGAGTCAACATCTTCAGTGAATTATCTACCATGACTCCAAGATCGCTCTTCTGGTCAGTTACCGCCAGTTCAGACCTCATCAACATATATTTATAGTTCGGATTTTTGGCTTCAAAGTGCATTACTTTGCACTTGCCCACGTTGAACCTCATTTGCTACATTGATGCCCACTTGCTCAGCCTCGACAGATCCTTCTGGAGTGCCTCACAAGTACTTCTTCCCTCTGGAGTGCCTGGTTCTCATGGCTCTGAACCACTCAGTGTCATCTGCAAACTTAGCCACTTCACTGCTTACTCCCAACTCCAAATCATTAATGAACAAGTTAAAAAGCACCCAACCTAGTACTGAGCCCTGCAGTACGCCACTGGTTACCAACTTCCACTGTGTAAACTACCCATTTATACTCACTCTCTGTTTCCCATTAATTAACCGGTTTTTAATCCATAAGAGGACTTGTTCTCTTATCCTATGACTGCTGAGTTTACTTAGGAGCCTTTGATGAGGAACTTTATCAGAACCTTTCTGGAAGTCTAGTTAAACAACATTTACTGAGTCACCCTTGTCCACATGTTTGTTCACCCCCTCAAAAAACTCTAAAAGACAAGATCTTCCTTTACAGAATCTATGCTGATTCTTCTTCAATAGCTTTTGTTCATCAATGTGCATATTAATTCTATCTTTAATAACAGATTCCACCAACTTAGCTTGTATCAACATTAGACTGACTGGCCTGTAATTTCCCAGATCTCCCCTAGAACCTTTTTTTTAAAAATGGAGATTACATTAGTCCTTGGGAATTGAGGAAGATTTTTGTCATAGAGTGCATATTTTTTGTCAGGAAATACACAAGTTCATTTCTGAGTTTTTTTCAGAACTCTTGGATAAATGCCATCTGGGCCTGGCGATTTGCCAGGTCTTAATTTGTCCATCAGTTGTAGGACCTCCTCTCTTGTCATCTCAATACAACTCAGGTCTTTCGATACCTGTCCTGAAACCAGCAGTTCTGGAGTGGGCAAGCACCTCCCATCTTCCATGATAAAAACAGAAGCAAAAAAATGTATTCGGCTTCTCTGCCATTTCCTATCTTCCTTTAGTAATCCTTTCACCCCTTGATCATCCAAGGACCCCACTGCCACCTTGGCTAGTTTTCTGCTTCTAAGGTATTTGAAGAAATTTTTATTGTTCTTTATGGTTTTTTGTAATACGTTTCTCATAGTTCGTTTTTGCCTATCTGATCACCAACTTGCATTTTATTTGCCAACGCCTGCGCTCCCTTTTATTTACCTCACTCAGGACTAGCCTTCTGCTACTTAAAGGAATCCTTCTTACCTTTTACTGCTTTCATTACTTTCTTAATTAACCATGCAGGCCTTTTTTTAATACCATTTCATGCCTTTCCTAACCTGCAGTATACATTTTATCTGAGCTTCCAGATTGTAGTTTTAAATAGTCTCCCAGCTTCCCAGAGAGATTTGACCCACGTTACCTTTCCTTTCAGTTTCTTCTTCACAAGTCCCCTCATTTGAGAGAAATTAGGTAAAGGTTTCCCTTGCTTGAAAGCCAGTCGAATATGACTCTAGGTATGTGGTGCTCTTCTCCATTTCAAAGCCGAAGAGCCAGCGCTGTCCAAAGATGTTTCCGTGGTCATATGGCTGGCGTTTCTAGACGCCAAGGCACACAGAATGCTGTTACCTTCCCACCGAAACAGTACCTGTTTATCTACTTGCAATTTCTTGCTTTCAAATTGCTAGGTTGGCAGGAGCTGGGGCCAGAGACAGGAGCTCACTCTGTCATGCAGCACTTGGGTCTCGAACTGCTGAACTACTGATTTCCAGTCTGCAGTTCAGTGTCTTAACCACTTGAGCCACTGCAGCAGAGAGAAATTACCCCTTCTTAAATTGTTGTGTTGGTCTTTATGGGCGACTCCCTATTTACATAATAATAGCATTATGCTCGTTGTTCCCAACCAATGCTATCATGTTACATCTCTCAAAAAGGCTTGAGCATTACTTAGGACCAAGTCCAGGATCACCTCCCCTCTGGTAGATTCTGTGCATCTGCTCCATGGCACAGTCATTGAGAGTATCTAGAAACCCAATCTCTTTCTCCTGACTTGAACATGTATTGACCCAATCAATGTGTGGGTAGTTAAAATCAGTTATTATGACGAGGGGTCATTTCGAACAGGAGCTCGGGAAAGCACAGCTCCAGGAGTTGGTGCCAGCCCCCCCCCCTCCCACAGGGGAATACCTGCTTGTGTCATGGCTGCAGCAAAATGACCCTGTCCCCTGGAAAGGTCCTTGTTCCTCCGACCAGCCTTCTGAAGGCTTCAGCCACCACTGAAGCTATCCTCCCAGAATAGTGGTATTTCTGAGGCTTGGATTAGTAGCTCCCCCCCCCCCTCATTCTTTCTTGTCTTCTGACATACTTCCGGTGATGTCAGGTGGTGTAGCATATGCAGATAAGTTATGCTAATGAGCTCCTGCACCTCTTTTTCTGCGAAATGACCCCTGAGTATGACACAGTTATTTCATCCAGCTGTTCTCCTTAATTCTTTTGCTGTTTTTAAATCATCCTCTAACCATTTATCTGGTGGGTGATAAGAAACTCCCAGAGTTAAGCTTTCTTTTGGGCCCACTATTTCCACCTATAGTGTTTCTGTAAGTAAATCTATTTATCTTGGATTTTCAGTTTTACTGGACTGTATACCCTTTCTGACATACAGCGCCACTCCACATCTGACCCTTCCCTCCCTAACCTTCTCATATAATTTATATCCAGGAATCACTGGTTGCGATCACACGCACAATTTGCCTCGACATAGGTGTGAATGCCAGGCGGATTAAAGGAGGACAACAACATCTGGGAAGCACCCCGCAGCTGTTGGCAATCTGTTTTGCTCTGCCGCAGAAATGGAGTTAAAAGACACCTTGGAAAGTCCTGTAGCAAATGGGTTAGTACAGGCCACAGACGGACTTTCCTGGTCTGATTGCCTCAGTGCACTTCCATGGTGTCGGGATGGTCTGATCAGGCTATCCTGACTCTGTGCCGGATCCCGTCCCCCCATCGCAGTATGCACATCAGCGCACACTGCCGCACACTCCATAGGGAGACCTCAGGGCAGAGGTGCAATTCATCAATTCCTCTTGGAAGCGCATTGGAAACACACTGCAAACCACCACCACCACCACCCCCCCCCGAACTCACCGGTGGTTGCATCTGATCATGCAGTGGTGGACTGTGCCCGCAGCTTCCAAAGTTTGTATGATCGTGCAATTGCGGGATAACTTCTGCCAGAGGAAATAGCCTCACTCCCCCCCCCCCCGCTATATCTTGCGTGTGTGACCACAACCACTGTATCTCACTGATTATTCTTATCCCACCAGATTTCTGAAATGCCTACAGTGTCTATGTTCTCCTCTGACACTAAGCATTCCAGCTCCCCCATTTTACCTCAGACACTTCTAACATTTGCATATAAACATCTATAAATTCCCCAGTTACATTAGGCCTGCAACCTTCTTCCTGTGGTCTCTAGACCTTGTCAGGCAGTCACCCTCTCAGTGGCCAGCCCTAATCAATTTCCCTGTAGAACAGTAACAACTACCTCTTCATCTCTTAGAGATGGACCATACTGAACCAGAGACATTTAATCTACTGTTGGCTTTCCTCTAGGATTTAGTTTAAAACCTAATCTACATATATAGGAAATTTATAAAGGGGGAGGGGAGCAATTATGAAGGTAGAATGCCCACAGTCGGCTGGGGGCTACCTTGTGTATTGTACTAAGTGCAAGATGTATGACTATCTGCCAGCTGGACAGAAGTGATGGGTGTGTGCTCAGTGCAAGGAGCTCCTGGTTCTCAGGGAATGAGTTTGCACCCTTGAGGCCAAGGTGGCTGACCTGGAGAGGCAGAGACAGTCAGTTAGGCACATAGATATGACTCTTGGGGACTTGTTATATGTGTCCCACTCCGAGAATGGCAGCCCCACCACTAACAAGAGAACATGAGGGTCAAGGGGAAACAGGGCACTGTGCTGAAGGGGGGGGGGGTGTTCCCTCAGAAGGGATCCCTTCTACAGTTGGTGAAAAGATACTCTTTTGCACTAAGGAACCATCCCTGGGCAGGGAAGGAGGGGAGCTCTTGGTAGTTGGTGATTTGATCCTTAGGCATGTAGATAGGTGGTTTGCAAACCCATGCATTGTCCACATGGAGACTTACCTGCCTGGTGAGAAGGCAGTGGACATTACATGTGGTCTGGATAGGCTGGTAGACAGTGCTAGGGAGGAGCCAGTGGTCATGGTACATATTGGCACCAATGATGTGGGGAAATGCTCTGCCACATTTTTAATTTTAAGCACCAGCACCCTGGTTCCTTCTTGGGACAAGTGGAGGCTGTCTCTTTTGGACAGGTCCTGCTCTTTCCAAAAAGCATCCTCTTTATGTTGGCGGTGTGGGGTTGCATACTTGATTCTCTCCAGGGTACTAGTTCGTCAGGTCAGTTTCCCCTTCTCCTTTTTTCCCACTTTCAATTGCCCTCAACATTCTGTGCCTCTGAAAGCAATGAGAGTACTCAGTCCTCATAAGGCTGTTCGTTGTTCAGGAGGAAGATTCCCCCCACCCCAAATTTCCAAGCAGTATTTTTTCTCCACATCTTAGTGTACCCAAAATATACAAATGCTGTTTTGTCTGGCCAGTTCTCCATCATTGCCATAGCTCCTTAGTCTTCAAGTGGTTATAAGAGCGGTAATATGAAGACAGGAAGCACAACTTGTATATGCTTACTGGGTTCATGTTTCCTTGTAAAGAAAGCTGCAACTACTCAGAGAACTGTAGGCTCATCTATTCCAGTACGTTACATTAGGGCAGAATTCTCTAGGAAGCTGCTTCCTCACTCCTCTGCAATTCACCACAAAATGTTATGAAGATAAGGTGATGTATTACGTTACAAAAAGCAACTGTAAGCAAAGTACACCATATTAAGACAGCTGTAGAGAAGATAGGTACAAATAAGTTGAGCAAATGAGCCAAACTTAATACTATGAAGCATTTGTATAGTAAGTATGTCTTTGATTCTTCTTCATTTACAGTAGTCAAAATGTCTTTTTTTTAATGGAGTTAGCATCATTGTTGCCAGGTCTCACCTCTCTGCTGGTGGATCCTGGCCTTCCTCTGGGGACTTCTGGCATGTGCACTGTCACCCAGAAGTGACATCATCGTGCTGGGCACATTCTACAGGGGACACTCTGGCATTCAGCTAAAAACTCTATGGTCTCCAGAGCATCCCCTGTGCAACCTGCCCGGCTCAACGACGTCACCTCTGGGTGATGTCATCTCACTGGGCAAGTCAGGGGCAACAGGGCTGTTTGGGGGTAGGGCCCCAAAATTGGGGGGAAACCCACCCCCATCAGGGGATTAACAACCCTATGTTGAGACCAGTTTTTAATTGTGAGTTTTGTTAAATATATTTGCTATAAGAAACATTTGGGTGCTGTTTTAAGGCAGAGGTGTCGAACTCATTTGTTACAAGGGCTGGATCAGACACAAATTTCACTTTGTTGGGCCGGATCATGTGTGCCATAAAATGTAATGCCATATACTAAAGACAGAAACTGTATAAAGGGTAGCAAGTTGGTAAGCTCCAAGTTGGTGTATCCTCACTGCGAGGCCCCACAGGCTAGGAGGGGGGTACAGAGGAAAACCTGCATAGGCAGACTGGAGAGAACTACTGAAGTTCCCATGATCCTTGACTGCTGCAGATAAGGTTGTTGTGCCATGCCGAAGCCATAATGGAGTGGCTCCCCCCACTCCCCCCCAGTACTCCCTCCCTTGTATCAGTTGCTCGCGGGCCACATAAGAGCCCTAGATAGGCCGGTTCCAGCCCCTGGGCCTTATGTTTGACACCACTGTTTTAAGGTGTTAAAATTTCATTCATGGAGAGATTCTGAAATCTCATATTATGAAAAGCACAGAATTTTAAAAAACTACTTTGCTTTGCAGGTATCTGGAATAGATCTACAAAATGCTACTCATGAGGAAGCAGTGGATGCTATAAAAAATGCAGGCAACCCCATTGTGTTTGTTGTTCAGAGTTTGTCCACTCTTCCTAGGGTGAGTTACCTATTCAGTTTCCATATCTAGTATGCATTTATTTGATCATTTCTTGGGGGAAAATTTGGTTCTTTAAGACTTTTTGATTTTTTAAAAAATGAAAAGTGATTTCTAGGCAAGGAGACAAGGCAGATAATATATTAAGATTTTAAAAAATCAAAAAAAGATCAGAATTTAAATTTGGCAGCTAAAGGTAACCCAAATAAAAATGCATCCAGATTTGGATTCAGTAGCTAACCACCAGGTAGTTGGGCACGGTGTCCGTGGAGGGACAAGTGGAATAATTAAGAAAGCTTTCCAGTTTGTTCTAAAGAATTCAAATGCTATCCTGTATAAAGTGTTCTGAAGACTCTTGGGAATCAGTTAAGAAAACTGTCTCACATCTCTGGAGTCATGTTGTAACCACATTCTACAAAAAGATTACCACTTTTGTGTACATTATTATACTTTCAGTGCATATGATAATAAAGCAAGTATGTTAAGTTTTGGAGAATTTCACATTCTGTCAAATTAAAAAATTCTAGTGACAATAATAGCAACAAACATAATCGTTGTAGTTTAGGGTTTTACTTTGCAGTTGAAATAGTATGAATGAAACATTATAATTAGAACTGCAAGATAAAATGTATTGTGTTTGGGACGCATTATATATTTTAAAATATTTTTATGCCCTGTAGATTGTTTCTGTAATAAACCCCAAGAAAAACAAAGATCACAGTGATGAAGACATAGCTGGAGAAACTGAAAAGGTATTGTTGATGCTATTTCTTGCGTTCCTAAACAATGTATACTACAGGATGCCTTGTCACTTAAAATACAGGGGAAAGTTCCTTTAAAAATAAATGGATAAGCTAGCTTTTTTTCTGTAAAAATGCTGGTAGTATGGGGAAGGCAAACCATTTTATAAGCGTTTATTGCTTATTGAAGTGGAATACAAGTGGAATACAAGTAAAGGCAGTACCTCAGTAGCTGCTTAATTAAAGGAGAAGAAATTTGGGTATGAGCTTGTGTATGAAAGAGTCAGGAATAATACATTTTGGTGAAATATGAAGATACTAGGAATAAGGCCCGTTGTGGAAGTAAATACAATGGGCTCTAGAAAGAGGCTCTGGGTGGGTGCCTTGGCCTTGGGCGCTCAGCATCAATTTGCTGTGGTGACCTCAGCAGGGTATAATGACACAGAGCTTACCATTTTCTCCAGGGGAACTGATCTCTGCCATCAGGAGAGCAGCTGTAATTCTGAGTGATCTCCAGCCCTCCCCAGGAGACAATGCAACAATGGTTCCCCAGGAGGAAATTGATGGTTTGGAGGGTGGAGTCTATGACTTTGTACCTGTCTGAAGTCTCACCCCTCCTCAAACCCCACTCTCTCCACTCTCCACCCCTCAAATCTTCAGGAATTTTCCAACATGGAGACGGCAACCCTAGTCAGGACTGGCCCACAAAGGCCTGGAAATGGTCTCCTGTCGATGCCTTTTTACTGACAGAGCCAAGCCTGGTTGCCTAGCAACAGCCACTGAGGGAAAAGTTAGTTTCACAGGAGCCAAACAGGAGAAGTGTCTTTGTTAGGAGACACAGCCATTTGACAGTTTATTCTGTGAGAGAAGAATCTCCAGGCTGACAGTGGGCAGGGGAGAGGAGTGGACCCAGCACCCAGCCAATGGCACACAAGTACTCTTGAGTGGCGGTTGATGGGCCAACGGCTGATGGAGCGCACTGCACAGCCAATGGGAGAGCTGGAAATGGCCAATACGCAAGGGTATAATATATATAAGATATGGGGAAATGGCCACCAGCACCTTGCTCTGCTACTGCCTATTTTATCTAGATAGTTAATCCAGGTAGGATGTTCCAAATTGTAATTGCTGAATGTCAGTTTGGATGCCTAGGATACTTAGTGCAACTAACACAACATAAATTGATCCCATTTTCTTGTCTAGAGTACTGTATTAAGTTGACTAGCAAGGAATGGGTGTGTTACCCAAATGTCTGTTCACTTGAAGGCTGCATGACCAGCAAAAGCATCCTTCTGCTAACAAGGAGAAAACCCTTGTATTGCAGGATATTGCGGGAGGGGGGAACTTACTGGAAGCAGCAGGGAGGCCCTTCCAAGATACAGTGATGTGTCTACATCACTGCCCATGTGAGGTGGAAGTGACATCATCACGTTTGGGGCGACACTCCGGTATTCAGGCAAAAAGTCTATGGCAAATTTGGCTTCTTACATAGAGTTTTTGCCCAAATATCAGAGCGTCACCCTGACATCCCTTGGGCAGTGACATAGACACATTACTGCATGTCAGATGGGTCTCCCTCTTTTTCATGGTATGGTCCAACCCTCCCACTCCTGCCGGTTGTTACCCAAAATGGTATAATTAATTAATTAGTTGATTGGGGAATTTAGCTTTTAGCAAGAAGGAGTAACCTGAGATCTTTTCACCTGTGTATACAGGGGTCCTTCCCTGAAAACTCTCAAATGAACCAGGCAGATGTTCAACTAATAGAGTTTTTAGTAGAACATAATAGAGGAGTAAATATGCACACGGAAGAACACACTTGCAAGGTAAATGAAGAAGAAAAAGGATGGAAAATGGGGATGGAAATAGATTTTGGGGAAGAGGTTATATCTACCAGTCTCAAAAAGACTCAGGTCTGTCCAGAAGGTCAGAGGTCTGTTGAAGAGCAAGGCGATCAGTGTCTTGGAATGTAAAGTTGCACGTGCACATGCACACACACACACATACACACACACAATGTGGGTAGCTTGGGTTTATGTGTTTCCTGGAAAGGTTCCCAGGAACCTGGACAAATGGTTAATAGCTATCCCGGAGGGAGATCAAAGTGTTTGGCAGAGCTTGATTGCTTTCCCAGAGCTGATAATATCTGTGGATGCCCCTTGATGTGCAGGATGATGAGGATCTTCCAGGTGTTATAAATATGCTGTGGGCAAATGGGGGAACCAAAATGGGGATAAAAAAGGTTACCGTAAGATTTGATGTGGTTTTCCTGAGAAACCCCAGTATTGTAAAATATACATTACTTTAGGATGGAGAAGAACTATTAGCAAGCAAGCCTCCTTTGATGAACTTCCAGATAGTTCCCCCCCACTCAGGCTGTGCCTACCATTCCTTGTGGGGACATTCCTAGGCTAGGCAGAGAGATAAATTTAATTTCTGTCTGGAGTGATTTTTATACAAAGGGTGTATGGTATTACTTCATTGTGGAAAGCCAACTGCCCCTCAGTGAGATTTCACTGCCTGGTTACATGGCAAGCTGATTGGCAGTGGGGAAGTGGGGCCTGTCAGCAGGAGACCCCCACCTCCACCGGGGGGCAGTGTTCTGGCAACCCTAGATGTAAGGAAATCAATAATGTCCACTCACTGATGGCAAAGGATGAGATGGTTAGACAGTGTCATCGATGCAACAAACATGAAATTAAACAAACTCTGGAACACGACAGAAGACAGGAGGGCCTGGCATGATGTGGTCCATGGGGTCGCGAAGAGTCGGACTCGACTGCGCGACTGAACAACAACAACAACAACAATAAATGGCCCAGTAGTGCCATATGGTCTTAAATAAGGGTGTGTGGGGGGGACTGTAAGTCCATGCTTAGACTTTATGGTCAAGAATGTTTCTGTAAAATTTTGCTTTCAGCTTTTCAAGATGAAAACAAATAATACTAGTTAATAAACGGCTCTTTTATGTTAAAAATGACCAATTAGGAGGAGCTCTTGTGAAAGTTCAGGTATGGGATTCTTCCCCTTATTAACAGATAGTACTGATTTAAACTTTGCCTACTCCAAGGGATGGTCAAAGATGGAAACATTCTGACATTACTAGTACCTGTCACCTGTTGGTGTTTTATATTTGCTATTTTATGGTTCATATTTGAATCTTTAGGTTGCTGTCTGCTGATATTTGTTTTATTATGCTATTTTTGTACTGCTTTTAAATCAAGTTGTGGACTGCCTTGGATATGTTTTAACATGGGAAGCGTGGGCAATAAATATTTGAAATAAATAGCTGATACTACATTTTCAGGAGGAAGTCCTCAGAAGAGTTGGGGAAACATTTCATAATTCTAGATATGAGCAGCACTGTTTTTCCAGCCCAGGCATGATGATGGATGGCAGATGTTCAAGTTGATGATTTCACCCTGTACCTGTGGCCTCTGGATCCTTGCAAGTGGAATGGGTGATGCTGCAACACATTTCATTGGCTAGGCTATTAGCAGTCACTGATAAACACTGATTCACTTGGTCTGTATTGTTACTTCTTAGTTTAGGTAACTTTGGGCTCAGAGAGAGAAGATGAAAATCTTATGTCTCATGCTTTCCTAAAATGCAAACTGCAAGTCTGTGTAGCCTCAATTTGCCTCATGCAGGGAAGGGCAAAGGTGTTTAACCTTTCAACCTCCACTCAGTTTTATTGTTTGAAATTGAGCTCCCTGCTTTGTTAATAGCAGCTTAATGGAGAAAATAATTATTCTTTATATACAAATGTTTCTCCCCTTAAAATGCTAATAACAAACCAGATAGTCTGATTTGGAACAAGGAAACTAAATCATGGTAGAATTAAATACCCTTTCCCTTCCCTGCATGGCTCCAAGGCAAGCCAAGTCTTCAGTTAGCATTTTATGGGCTAATTAGAGTTGTTTGGAATTGGAACATGAAGGTTGGGTATTGCCATATAAAGAAAAAGCACATTTTAAATAGCAGACAGATTTAATCTTTTTACCTTGTAAGCGGATGCCTGAATTGCACTCACTTAAGTGTTCTTGATTATACATTCTGAAAACCTGTGTTGTATACTAGTTAGACTAGGATCTGGGATAACCAGGTTTGAGTCTCTACTCTGGTATGGAAGCTTGATGCGTGAACTTGAGACAGTCTCACAGTATTAGCCTGTCTCATAGGGTTGTTGTGAAGCTAAAGTGGAGGATAGGAGAATGATGTAGGCCTCTCTGGGTTCCCAGTGGGGCAGGGTATAAATGAAAATAATTTAAAACTTTCCTCCATAATTATTACAGTTTGCAATTTTATTTTAGCGTACCGTTTTTTTCGCACCATAAGACGCACTTTTTCTCCCCCAAAAAGTGGGGGGGAAAGTGCCTGCGTCTTATGGTGTGAATGGACCTCCAGGGGCCGCAACAAGTGCCGCGGCCCCTGGAGGAATCCCCCTTCCCTCCCCCCTGCACAAACTCCTGGGGCCGCGGCAAGCGCCGCCGGCCCCGGGAGCAAGCTCCCTCCCTCCCTCCCACCCAATGAAGATCCCGGGGCCGCGGCGAGCGCCGTGGCCCCGAGAGCAAGCCCCCCGCCCCCTCCCAACGAAGACCCCGGGGCGTTAAGCCACTCCGGCCCAAGCAAGGGGGGGAGGGAAACACCTTGTATTTCTGTCTTTCTTTCTTTCTCTTTCTGTCTGTCTTCCTTCCTTCCTTCCTTCTCTCTCTCCTCCCTACCTTCCTGTTTCTTCCTTTCTTTCTGTCTGCCTGTCTTTCTTTCTGTCTTCCTTCCTTCTCTCTCCCCCCCACCTACCTACCTACCTTCCTTCCTTCCTCCCTTCCTTTCTTCCTTCCTTCTGTCTCTTTCTCTCCCCCCACCTACCTACCTTCCTTCCTTCTCTCTCTCTCTCTCCCCCCTACCTACCTACCTTCATGTTCCTTTCTTTCTGTCTGTCTTTCTTTCTGTCTTCCTTCCTTCCTTCTCTCTCTCTCTCCCTTTCTCCCTCCCTTCCTGTTCCTTCCTTTCTTTCTCTTCCTTCTTTCCTTCCTTCTCTCTCTCTCCCCCCTACCTACCTACCTACCTACCTTCTTTCTTTCTTTCTTTCTTTCTTTCTTTCTTTCTTTCTTTCTTTCTTTCTTTCTTTCTTTCTCCCCCCCCCAACTACTATTTGGTTCAGAATATTTTTTTCCCCTGTTTTCCTCCTCTAAAACTAGGTGCGTCTTATGGTCAGGTGCGTCTTATAGTCCGAAAAATACGGTATATTTGGACACCACTGTAATTGAAGTGGAAACTGATCATCTTTCTTGGGTCATTTTGTAAAAAAAGAGGTGCAGGAGCTTATTAGCATAACTCATTAGCATGACTTATTTGCATATGCCACACCCCCTGACATCACCGGAAGTGTTTCAGAAGGCAACACCACTCAGACTCCACCCCAAAAATCTCCAGGTATTTCCCATCTCAGAGCTGGCAAGCCTACCTGATGGCCCACATGGGGGGAAACAAACCACCCATGTCAGGTAAAAAGGGAGGATACCAGGTCAATATATTTTTGTTCTCCTTGGCATTGATAGCTGAGGTGCTTTTAGTGTTCCTTTTCTGTGGAGGCCTTTCTCCGGTCCTGTGCCTAGGCGCAGGCTGGGAAAGGCAAGGGAGACGGCAGACAGGCGACTTACCTTGCTTCTAGTTCTTCCAGCTCCTCGTGGCCCAACTGAGGGCTGCTTGGAGTAGGGGTGGGGCTTGCTACATGTGCCTGCCCCCTGGGCTCCTTACTGCCGGAGCATCACTCTGGTGCGCTCTGGCAGGAAATGACCCCTGATCTTTCTTACAAGTAATAAGAGATGTATGTTGACTTGTGTTGTCATATTGCCCTATTGGCTGGGTCCTGTCTAGAATTTGAGCATGCCAATCAGTACCCATTAGCTAGCCTGGATGCTCAGCTTTCATTTAAAATAAAAATTAACTCTCTTGGCCTTTTACATCCAGAAATAAAAGGCAAAATGTACAGATAGTTTTCTAAAACCAAAATTCAGTGTTACCTTAAAGACTAACAACATATATTTCAAAGAGAGCTTTTGTCATGGGTGCTAATGAGGGGATGCTTCCGGCTTCAGCTGAACCCACAGCTGGCCCCTCTGAAGCTTCAGAGATTGGCAATTTGCCATCACCGCCCTCACTGGCACCTGGCTCAGCAACAGCTGAAAAGGAGCAGCTACAGGTGGAAAGCCCTCCCGACTTGCCCCCACGAGTTGCCCGCTTACAAGACCAGCTCCACCAGGACTTGGCAGCCAGGCAACGTACAGCTCATTTGTGGAGCAGATGGTCAGTCAGCCCTGAGTTTAGACAGATGCTTGGCTGTTGGTGCTGCTGCGCTAATTGGAAACATCAGCAGAGGGCTATTTAGCTCCAGGCTCTAGGCTGGCTTCTTTGTGGAAGCAAACTCGTCAACTCCATGACACCTTGCCTCTGCTCCGCCTCCTCTTTCCAGACCTCATTTCTGCTTCTCTCCTTTGGCTTTTGACTCTGGCTTTGAACAACCTTGCTCCTAGTTTGTGTTTTGGATTTTCTCTCTGGATGCATGCTTTGCCCCTCTTGGCTTAAAACCCCGGACTGAACTTGGACTTCCCTTTGCCTGCACCCCAGTCCTTGACAGCTTTCATGAGTCAGAGCTCACTTCTTCAAATATATAAGTAAAGGAATATTGTGCTGGTAATTCTTCTTATGGGGAATTGGACGGGAGTACTGAAGCACAGAGACTTGGCATGAATTCAGCTATAGAACTTTCAAGTGTAAATTCAGTGTAAAGAGAAAAGGGGAAGTACGTGTAGAAAGTTTAGGTGTGAGTCCCCTCATCAGAATTAGTAGTTAGAAATACTGGGTGATGAGAGAGGCCTAGGGCTGCCAGCCCCCCACTGGGGGTGGGGAATCCCCTATCCCCAGCCGCTGCACCCTGCAGTTGATCAGCTGGCCAGCAGGGGGAAATGGCATGAAAAAATAGGGGGACAACAGCAGCGTCCTGACATGCTGATGTCACTCCCCATGAACCTGGAAGTTATGTCAGTGTGCAATTGGCAACACTCTGTTACTGGAGCAAAAGTCTATGGTAAAAAAAAAGAGTTTACCATAGAGTTTTGTCAAAATACCAGAGTGTCCCTGGCAGCACAGGCAATGCACTGAGATCACTTTGGGTTCATGTCAGAAGTGATGTCAGAATCCTGGGCCTCCTGCCTTCCACTAGTAAGTCTCCCCTTGTTGGTTGCCAGGGGAGACCTGGCAACCCTAGCAGAGGTCAGAAGTTTGAACAGATAAATACTTCAAGTTAAAATTAACTGATATGTTTACAAGGTTATAGTCTGATGAAGCATGTTAAGAATAACCAGTTAAATTTTCTTTTAAAGTGGGTCCAATAGAACTATAAGATATTGTAGTAAGGACATAAAAGTCTCTGTTTACACCAGAATGACATGTAGTGTTTAGTTTCTTGATGTGTCCTAATTCAGCCTTTACATGTTGTATATTACATTTGACATTTAATTGTTTTGTTTTGTTTTTGTAGAATGGTAGTTTTCAAGTCTTTAATGACACGTTCAGGGAGAAGGAAATATTCCTGCACTGGTTTCTGAATGTTGTGATTTCTTATGTTCAGTTTGTGTTCATTGATTCTCTCAGACAGAGACCCATATATTTGTCCAATGAAGATAATGGAACATATATTAAGTTGGATGATGTGCAAGTGGATGAGCCCAAGATGGTATAATGTTATTAGGTCCTGTACCAGTATTAACCAAGGGTATATCAGGACAAGGCTGACATCTAGATCTGTTTCAGGGTTTGTGTTTCTCTTGGATGGTCCATGGTGGTGGTGAGATGTTTTAAGTGGAGGGGGGGCACCTGTAGGCAAGGAAAAGGTGCTCACCTAAAGGCTTTTTCTGCCTAATTTATGCTGTGGAAACAGGCCTGTTCCACTTTTTGTTTGTTCTGTCTGTGAGGAAACATCATTGACAGGTATGGGAAACGAGAGAAAGGAGGAGAGGAAAATGGTGTAAGCTGCTTTGAGGCCCCATTGGGGAAGAAGGCAGGGTATAAATGAAATAAGTAAAAAATATAATTGAAGGTGGGTGACAGATAAAAGGCAGGTTGGTGGGATGTGGGAAGAAGGAACCATAGAAACTATAATGTCACAAATTAATTTTTGTTTTTCAGAAAGTTTTTAAAGCAAATTATCTATGGCCCTGGTAAGGGTAGCTGTAGTTCATGGTTCTACTCCTGTATCATTAGTGTAATGGCAAGATAGGTCTGAAAGATCACTACAGCTTTTTTGGGGCAGTGGATCCACTAAGAAGGTTTACAGTACACTAATGTTTTAGAGCTGACTTTGTCTGAATACACATCATCTAAAGGTCTACTTGCTCTCAGCATGGAGGCTCCCTTAGGCCCATAGCTACAGTGGGACACTTCGGGGCCTGCCCCCCCCGACTTCCTACCAAGGCCCCACAACTTACTTGCCTGCCAGCAGCCCTGGCGGGCTGTGGGTCCTAGCAGTGTAGGGTGGCCACAGAAAAAAGCGGCACAAGGCAGCTGGGTGGGCAGGATCTAAACAAAAACACTACATAATCCTTGACATTGACATATTTGTATGCTGCTGCTGCTGCAGTCAGTGTCTTCTTGGCGCAGGCTTGTTTTTGCTGATTTCGTGTTTAGATGATCCCAGGTTTGGGGGACTTGGGGGGGTGGAGGCAAGAAGGAGGGGGCACTTCCTGCCACCATCCCTCCTTTCTAATGAGCTCATTTCCATATTTGCACCTTCCACAGCTCTGAGGGGGGAATCTTCACAGGGACTTTGCAGCGATCTGATACATCCTTGTGCTTCCTTCCATCTCTGGCTCCAGAGAGAAGTAAGCGATCCATTGACCACTGCACTGCCAGCGTTCAAAGGGGCAGGCAGGGGGAGAGATATCTCGCAAACTGCTGGGGATTGGGAGGAAGAGAAACCAAAGCTAGGCTGACACAAGGAAAATCTGCCTCCTCTGCCTGGCAGGATTTTCTAGCACGTTCTTTTTGCCTCTGTTTTTTCGCCTCGCCCCTTTTTTTAAAAAGTTTTTTTTTAATTTTAATACCAAACGAACAAAACATAAAAATTTGGGGGTTCCATTTTACAACTTTGTCATATCTATTACATTATCACCTACAATATCCAGGTATATGTTAGCCATTTTTAATACCATCTCAATTGTGTATATATTCTACTTTGTATTTAAAAAGTTCTGTAATATCTCTAAGTGTAAATTATGTTTTATAGATGGTATATAACTCCAGAGATGTTAGCATAATGTTACCCTGAACTACCTAATACTTGTTGGAAATGTAAAAAGTTTGTTGGTTAATTTTTCCATATGTGGTGGACTTGTGATAGAGTTAAAAAGTATTGGGCTTGGATACATGAAATGTTACAAAAAATGTTAGATTGCACCATACCTTTTACACCTGAATTATTTTTCTGTATACAAGACCAAACAATTGTAAAAAACAAGACATTTATCTTATTATTTATGTATTGACAACTGCAAGAATATTGTATGCTAAGTATTAGAGAAAAGATGAAATACCTTCAAAAGAAGAAATGATAAGGAAAACTCTTGAAACTGCTGAGATGGACAAATTGACTTTATTTTTGAGAGGACAAGAAGAAGGGAAATTTCAGTCTACATGGTCAAAGTTTTATAAATGGCCTCACCCCTCTTTCTCTCCCCCCCCCCCATTTCGTCTTTCCAAAGCGTGGATCAAAAGAGACAAATCAGCTTCTTTCTCTCTCATGATAGAAAACAAAATAACCCCCAGTACACCTTGAGAAGAGGGTGGGTGCCCCCAGGCTCCTTGTGCAGAAGTGGAGGTCTCTTTGAGGTACAGTGGGGCTGGCGGGTGGAAGGAGGCAAAAAGGACTCATTTCAGTCCTAGATGGCTCTCCCCCTTCCACTCCCACCAGGTTGGGCAACCTTGGCTGCTGCAAACCAAGGGCAAAGCCCTCCTTTCTTTGAAATCAACTTGAAATTCACCCACCCTCCACTATATGGGAAACAATCCTGCTCCAACTGGCGAGTGTGAGTTTATTTTATTTGAATTTAATTTTATCAGTACCCCTGACTTCTTTAAAGCCACCCTCCCAATCAAAAAGTCCTGGCTATGGGCCTGGGCCCCCTATTCCTGGAGCCCTTGCCTAGGTCATGATAACAGATGGGCCTTTTTCTGCGGCAGCTCCCTAGTTATGGAATCTCTTCATCAGAGACATCCATCTAATTTACTGATAATTAGGTGCCAAATTAATGACATTTTGTTATCCAGTGTTTTTAGTGCTTGTTTGGTTTCTTACTGCTGCTGTTTTATTTTTTGAATTCTTTTGCTTTTAATTTTATGGATTTTGCTGCAGTTAGCTGGTTGACTGTATGTTCTCTTATTTGTTAAGAATTATAATAAATGCTAATTAAACTGGAGTTTGTTTATCCAAGCACAAACCTGATTCATTCTTGGGCTTATATGCCACCTCTTGCTTCCCCTGCACAGAAATGTTATAAAAAACTTCCTGGTTTAAGAAATCTCTGTTTAATCTCTGATCTGAATGCAAGACAACAGATTGGATTTTGTTTGTTTCTGAGTACTTGGTATTCTATATGACATCCTGGTTTGGAATTCCTGTTACTAAGAAAGAAGCAAACACCATTTTTAAAATGGTGGCGGTATTCTGAAGTCAGAAGGAATACAATCTGGAGTTAGAATGAATACTTCCTAAACCAGGAAATTAGGTGTATGTGAACTCAAGAATAAACCAGGTTTGTGCACAGAGCCTGAGAAACTTCTTTAGAATAGTAGGTGGCTTCAGCATTGCAGTTACTAACAAGGTTATTATGTTTCTGAAATGTAACTCAAATACAGCTTTGTGTTCTTCAGGAATCTCATTTTAGTTACAAATCTCATTTTAGCCTGAATGGGTTTGTGGCAATTCAGGAAAATGTATAAATTAAAAACGAAACCCCAGAGCATAAGGTTTAAGGCTTTAGAACATAAAAAGAGCCCTGCTGGGTCAGACCAATGGTCTATCTAGTCCAGCATCCTGTGTCACACAGTGGCCAGTCATAACATAGAGGCCGAGGTCTTTCCCTGATGTTTCCTCCTGGCTCTGGGATTCAGAGGCTTACTGTTTGAAAGTACTTTGTGGCGATGAATCTGAATTAGTTGTATCAGCTGCACGGTGCACTTAGTGTATCTTCCTCTAATTTACGAAATATAAATTTTCAGTGTTCCACCTGATATTTTAAGCTAATTTTTAGAAACCTTTTTGTAGTCTTAAACTAAATTTTCTCAAGTCCTTGGAAAGGTTTGAGAAGATGGAGGAAAAACAGCATTAAGTGTTCTGGGACTTGGTGTACCTGTGGAGTAGGATTCCATTAGAGACACAGAAACATTGAGCTGGAAGGGACCTCAAGGGTCATCTAATCCAACCCCCTGCACAACGCAGGAAATACACAACTACCTCCCACCTCCCAGTGATTCCCTACTCTATGCCCAGATGACAGCAAAAACCTCCAGGATCCCTGGCTAGTGTGACTTGGAGGAAAATTTCTTCCTAACCCCAAAGTGGTGATCAGCGTTACCCTGGGCATGTAAGAAAGGGCCATGAGACCTGAGCATTGGCTCATCCCTTCCTGCTCTCCCTCTCATGATCTGCTTAAATTCACAGAATCAGCATTGCTGTCAGATGGCGATCTAGCCTCTGCTTGAAAATCTCCAAAGAAGGAGAGCCCACCACCTCCTGAGGAAGCCCCCCCCCCCCCGAGGAAGCCTGTTCCACTGAGGAACCACTCTAACTGTCAGGAAGTTCTTCCTAATGTTTAGCCTAAAACTCTTTTGATTTAGTTTCAATCTATTGGTTTTGGTCCAACCTTCTGGGGCAACAGAAAACAACTCTGCTCCATCTTCTATCTGACAGCCTCTTAAATACTTTAAGATGGCTATCATATCACCTGTCAGTCATCTCCTTTCCAGCTCCTTCAGCCTTTCCTTATAGGACTTGCTCTCCAGACTAGGTGTCCAGTTGTTTCATGGCCAGTGGTACTGTGTTGGGAAAGATCATCTGTAAGACTCGAATGACTATGCTATTTCTGCAGTTATTTAGTTATGACATGGTTTCCTTGTCTTCGTTTCTTTTCTTTTTGTTACATAGCAACTCATCATAAAATGGCTCTTATATAAGGCTGCCAACTTTGGGTTGAGAAGTTCCAGGAGATTTGTGCGTGGAACCTGAAGAGGGAAGGGACCTCATCAGGGTATAGCCCTATAGAGTCCACCCTCCAAAGCAGGCATTATTTCCAGGGGACCTACTCTCTGTCA
Organism: Lepidodactylus listeri; assembly: GCA_029233225.1. Taxonomy (NCBI): domain Eukaryota; kingdom Metazoa; phylum Chordata; class Lepidosauria; order Squamata; family Gekkonidae; genus Lepidodactylus; species Lepidodactylus listeri. The sequence goes on from JARCFY010000002.1 coordinate 99,641,391, forward strand.
TCTGGAGATCAGTTGAATTCAGGAGATCTCCAGGTCTCACCTGGAGGTTGGCAACCCTACTTTATATTCATAGTAATAAAAGAGGAGACCACTCCCCTGCCTCGTTTAACAAGTCATCTGAAATCACTTTGGGTTCTGAGATAACCAGTAGTTTTTTCCTTGATCTTTCATGTTTGATGCAAGGACATGAGCAGACAACTCTGATTCAGAGGACAAGCTGTGTTATTTCAGTGCATGAGATCACTCCTCTCCACCCAGATAACAACATTTAGAGACAAATAATGAAAATAATCACTAAAATAACTGCTAAAGGAATACTCCCAGGTAATCAGTCATCCTAGTATGCTGCTAAACGTATACATACGTTTCCTAGACTATATTCTGTAGAGATATTCTTGCTCTGACCTGGATAGCCCACTCTTGTCAGATCTTGGTAATAGCAAAACACCTCTGAACATCTCTTGCCTTGAAAACCCTGAGGGGCTGCCATAAGTCAACTGTGACTTGACGGCAAAAAAAGAGAGATGTTCTTAATGGGGAAATAATTGTAGAGGAGAAACTGAATATTACTACTCCGCAAATTAAAGTTTTTCATTTGCATTTATTTATTTATCAAACTTCTACCCCGCCCTCTGCGCCAAGGTCGGCTCAGGGTGGATTACATGAAATCATCACTTAAAATTACAGTAAAATAAGTTAAAACAATGCTGAAACCATTAACCGTCTGAATTAATAAGTGCTAGTATGTTGACATTAAATTTAATTTTAATGATGGCTGCAGTACTTGGTTCTGTCTTTGCACAGCTGACTCCTAGAGTTCTTTGGTGTCTTTCAGACATTATTAAGCTGTTATTAACAATACCAGCAGCAACAGGGCTCTCTGTCTTATGCTATTAGTTATTAGTTAGCAACGATGTTTAACAGTAATGGAGGCTCCAGAAGCCTGGCGGAAGAGCTCAGTTTTACAGGCCCTGCAGAACTGTAAAAAGTTCTGCAGAGCCCTGATCTCTGGGTTGTCATTCCACCAGAATGGAGCCACCACCAAGAAAGCCCTGGTCCTGCTTGTTGCCAACCTGGGGTCCGTAATAATCCGGAAGGCCAGTCAGTTTGAAACAAGACCAATTGAAACCTTGTGTGAGAAAACAACCTCACTTTACTGGACCTTCTGGAGGAAAACAGATCCAGAGTCTGGCACTGGCAACTGAGAATGCTTGTTAGGGAGAATGCAAACATGTATGTTCATTTCTTAATACTGGAGTGAATAGCATATGCATGAAGATGCTGCTCTTGCCTCTGCCATATGAAGTTGGTTGTGTGGAGGGTACCATAAGATGTTGTTCTCTGCTTGACCGCTAAAGAGTTTCCCATTACTGCAGATAATTTCCTACTCTATGCATCAAATTCATGACTGTATAGTAATACAACATTCCTTACAACATTTAGGCATTCCCTGGTTGCTACTTTAAAAAGTAATTTCATTGTGAAGATCATATTCAAGTAGAATTTTTTTCCAGAAATAAAGTTAAAAATTATCTTGCACAAGCCTCTGGGTATAAGCTGTACTGTTAAATTATGCATTATTCCTGGCTGTTCATAACATGAACAAAATGTGGTTGTTTTGCTAATGTTTTTTTCCCCTTCTATCAGCAATAAGCTTTTATCTTCATCACTTAGAGTATTAATAGTACATGTGGGTACTTCGGATGTAATCAAAGGCTATGGGGTATATGAGTTCTAGAATTGGCATAATATTAGGGATCAGCTGAAGTGTTCAGTTGACAAAATCCCTAAGTACTAAGCATGTAAAAGAAATAACAAGGATTGATTATATGAAGTTGCTTATGCTGAATCAAATATTTGGCCCATTTAGTTCTGAATTGGGCAGTGTTTTTCAGAGTCTCAGCTAAAAAATGCACCTGCTACCTGAGATTCCTTCAGTGGAGATGGCAGTGATTGAACCTGCACTGAGCTCTATTACTAATTCCCAAAATATAATTAGTACATGGTTTTCACTTTATTAATGCATGTTTTGAAAGACTGGACTGTGAATAGAGCTGAACCATTTTTTTTACTATCAAGTCATTCTGTTTAGGTTGCATGGGAAACGCTTCATTTTTCAAATGTTGTGCTCTGTTAATTTCATTTATTACATGGAGCTAGTCTGAAGCTCTTTGTTGTGGACTTAGCTTTTAAGTTAAACATGAAAACCACCATTGAAAAGTAGAGCTGCTATCTAACGAGCATCAGCTGAACTGCTGTAACTGATTTGTCCAACAGTTGGTTTATGTGTTCTCAAACTTTTATAGCAAGCCTCAAGAAACAATTGGTTAGAACTGTTATGACTGGGAAATGCAGGACACCTTGATTAACACACAAGAGGCACTGGGGATAGGTCACTCTTTTTCCTGGGAACAGTAAGGCTGAGTGAAAATGGTGTCCCTTTATGGCCACAAATAGGCAAGATAAAGATGACCATTGGTGCACCCGCCAGGAAGAGCAAGGTAGATCACTGTTTGGATAGGCCATAAAGATTGAGGACACATGCCTTATTATGATAGGGGAAAGGTACAGGGCACAGCCCATGGCAATTCAAGCCCAGTTTCAGGATAGGTCAACGAGAAATCCTCCCAGCTGGGACAGAAAGAGTTTAAAGGTTTAAAATGCTCTGTGAAACATACACAAGGTAAGGACCAGGAATGGGGAGAAATAAAGTCTGCCTTGACTAGCTTCTATTTCAGTTTTCCAGGTTTTTTTTTTAATTGATTTTATCTATTTCTACTACTACATCGCTACTTTTCTAAGCTATATTTACCTTATACAGAGTGTGCTTTAACATTTGCTTAATATTACCTTACCATTAATACATATGAAGCATTTTAAACCTTGGTTAATATTCAATTAAGATTGTTACTGATGATATATGAAAAATAAAAAAGCTGTTTGACAGACATGTTCTTTTAAAGGAATGCTTAATTATACAAATTATATATAATATATAAGTGCTATTTCAAAAAACATTTCAGCCCTTATTTCTTCTTTCGTCCTCTTCTTGTCTTAACAGTCTCTTCTTGTACCTTTGGAGCTACTGCTCCTTTTTCCGAGTCAGAAATTTCTTCTTCGCTCTTTGAGCTATCAAATCCATACATACTTTCTTGCGATGCCAGCGAACCATCTGAGTCTCTCTCTTTTTTCTTTTCTTTGCTTTTTTCCAAAAAACTTTTTGCCTGTTGAACAGAGTCAATCTTGTATTTTTTGTCTTTGATGCTGAAGCTCAGTCCTTCCGGAACATTCCACCTGTAGATAATAGATTCAGACTGTAGCCAAGATGTCAGTTTTCCATAGGCTTTCCTTCTTTTCCTTATTTCAAATGGAATATCTTTCATCACTTTAACTTCTTTTCCTTTGATCTTCAGAACCGCTTTATTTGTGGTCCTAAGCACCACATCTCTTGTTGACTTTTTGGAGAACCTTATCTGAATCTCACCAGGCAGGCTTTTCTTTTTGGTATAGTCTGGATAGGTTCTGTAAACCATATCCATATCGCTTTTTATTTCCGCTGCTTTTAAGCCCGTCACTGGTTCAAACGCTTCACTTAACAGATTTTTAAGGTCTTCTCCTTTATCCTCTGGTACATTCTGAAGTCTTAGGAAAAAATTCGATCTTTCCATCTGTAGTTTCAAAAGCTGATCAGAGTGGAAGGCCTTTTCTTTCTCTGCTTTTTGTAGCCTTGAATCATGATTTTTTACTGAAGTCTTAACTTCCAGAAGTTCTCGCTGCAGCTTCTCTGTAGTTTTATTCGACTCCTTCAGGTCCAGCTGCATCTTGTCCATCTTGACGTTGAGAGCTGTCATTTGGTCCACTAGAGGTCGCAATAACGAGGAGAACACAGTGCTCATCTCTGTGGTATCAACCTTTGAACTCGGAGCTGTACTTCCTAGTTTGGGGGAAGGTTTCGGTTTCCCTGCCATTGTTGAGGCTGCGCTTCTTTGTTGATAGTTAGATAAGATGGACGAAAGAAGCAAATTCTACGACTGCGCTTATATCTTTTTAAAGTTCATATCCTCTAAAGAGCGATGCCGCCATCTAGCAAGCCGAACGTACGTTTTTTCATGCAGTAACGCCACGTAAAGAGTCCCGTAAGTACGCCAGTCTCGAGGGGGGGGGTTTGCTCCACCCGTCTTTCCCGCTATGTTCTGTTTATTTTTACTTCAGACTCACGTTTTCTCCGTGCGTAACTATAAGTTCCAGCTTCAAAGCTTCGCACTCTCTGCTGCTTCTTGGTTTTGCACTTTTAGCCATACGGCTCCCACGGACGGGGGAACCTATGGGGGTGATGAAAGGGGACCTTGATCCCTCGATCGCCACCGTAGGGAGAGATCCCCTTCGTGCCACCCCAGGCAGAGCCCCTTCACTAGGGTCTCTGGGGGCTCGGCACCAGTCCGAAGCCCCTTCTTCCCGCCGGGTACGGATCGCGCTCCCCGCAGATGCGGAGGAGCGCGTCCGCCATGGTCGCAAATCTTGCCGGAAGTCCAGATTTCCAGTTTTTCTTGTGTCCATTCCTCAGCCAGAATGCCAAGGTAAAACCAGTGATCTATACAATATAGTTAGCTGTTTCTTTTGATTAGTTTCTGTAACATTCCTGCTAACATTCAAAGAGTTCCATATCTTTCTGTGCTCCTAGAAATAAAAAGTGTTTATAATTGAATTAATGTACTTTTCTTATTTAAAAGAATCTCAGACTGTAACCAAAGAGTTTCCCCAAAGCTGCTGCCCATTCGTCCATGCTTAGACCAAAACTTCTGACAGGGCTAGAGTTGGTTAGCTGGCAGGACGGAAGAAGGGTGAGTGTGGCTGCTAATGCACACATGCATACACATGGTCACCTCTATCAGAGCTTCAAACTACTAATAGCCAGGGAAGAAGAGTGTTTGAGTGGAGGAAAACTGCCCTATATGATAGGAGGGAATGGTTCAAGTGGGCAAGCCCCCTCTCACACATGTAGACTCCTTGACCACATCTCAGGGGCTAGAAAAGCAGGGGGGTGGATCATGACAAAAACTTCTCTACAATACCCCTTTAGTTTTCAGTCCAAAAAAGAACTGAAGAATTTGAATCTAATAGAGAGGTAATTTTGTGACCTTAGCTTGCTTAACTTGGAGGCTGTTGTCATCCTTTCTATCCACAGAAATCTGTAGAGCTGAAGGAGTAGATTGTATCTATTGAGTCAACAACCCTCCCTCAGAAAACTCATCCAATAGTACCCACACAACTATTGGGGTAAGCTAGTCGTGGTCCTTCTATACACAAACACACTTCTGATTTTAAAGTGTGTATCCTTATTGCCCCATGTAAGGACAGTATACTGAGGGCTTTAAATATCTCTTTAAAAAGGACACCAAGGAAGAAACTCCTAAAGTTTATGAATTAATGCTATTGGTCACAGTTCCATAATTAATAAACATACACATGAGAAGGAGCCTATTCAGACAACCATATAATCTTGGTGTTATCCTTACAAGTTGTATTCTACAATGCTTGTAGTACATAAAATACTTCAAGTGCATATGTGTGGTAGAATATATGATGAACTGGTTTTCTGGCCAGGCTCAAATACAGTTGTTACTACTGATTGGGATATTGATCCAGTCAAATCATATACAAAATTAAGCTGGGGGAAAGTGAGTCAGGAAAGGAGTTTACTTTCTTGTCAAGTCATTGGGGAAGACATTTCAAGAACACTGCATTTGGTCATCATCCCACCCCCTGAGCTGCAGGCTCAGAAGATGTAGGAAGCATGCCAGAGCAACCAGAAGGCCTACCGAGCAGCCTGCCTTTTCCCGATCCGGCCAGGAAATGGCTGTGAGGCAGCTGGGCCAACCTTTAATCGCTACTAGGTCAATTGTGTGGCATAATTCTTTGGGAAGTGCTAACTTTAACACCAAAGGGAATGCTGAGCCCACCAAGCAGCCACTTGAGAAACCAAAATTACCTCTCGGTCTCCATTTTGATGAGTCAGAGGAATCCACTGCCAAAAAAGAGCCACCAGAAAAATTTTGTGATGACATCAATCCTGCAACAAAAGAAAATGGTGGACCCAAAGGTCCTGAACCAATTCATTATGGAGACTGGGAACAAAAAGGATGCTATATAGATTTTTAAATGGTTCCATACTGTTAACATGATCTATTTGAAAGAAGGTTAAGCAATGAAAATATTTCATCTGGATGATTCATGATCTTTCTTTATCTGTATGTGCAGTTATGTGCTTTTAGCATCTATGTAATGGCAGTTATGGAGGATACTTCCTGTAAATAAGTATACTTCTAAGGAAAAAGAACACTGCATTCGAGCTGTTAAAAACATAATTCGAGCCACTTTCTATAAAAATATTGTGTTCCCACAGAATCCTCACTCAGCCATTAAGTTCCCTGGTGGACTGGTCATGATTTCTTAGCCTTACCTACCTTATGGGGCTCTTGTGAGGATAAACTGGAGGATGAGAGTACCATGTACATCACCCTAAATTCCTTGAAGAGGAAAGGAGAAAAATATGATTGAAATAATTAAGGGTATAATTCACTTTATTGAATCAAAATGGAGACAGTCTTCACTGTGCCTTTAAAAATGGTATTTGAATGAGGGCCAAAAGTAAAAAAAAAAATTCAGCCTAACATGAGGAAAAACTCATGTTAAAACATTATTTAAAAGAAAACCTTTTGGCATAATTAATGAGTTAGCGTTTATTCTTAAAATATGGTAGCCTTTGGTGGAAGCCATTTCTCTGGAAGACCTGTTGTCTTCTAGCTCCTGAGCTTCTCTACACTACTTCTGTGCACCCTTGGTGCAATTTTATTATGAAATTTATTATAGATATTTACTTTTTATTCTTTTTATTCATTTTTGTTATCAATAGAATTTATTTTATGAGAACATAATAATTTCAGATCACAGTGGGAAATAAGTTGCTGCTCATTTTATTGGCATCTCTCATGTTGCTGATAGGAATTATGTGAAAGAGTAGAAGTGTAGATTTTTTTTAATTATATAGATTTTGCTCTTCCTATATGGAGAAATATTCTCCTAATATGACATGTGGATCTTTGATAATAACTCTGTACTGCAAAAGAAGGATTTTCTGGCCATTTGTGTTGTTCTCATGGCATCCGGTGTCAGCATTTGTTTGCTAAAGTGCATCTTGCTAATAGCGCTGTGATTGCATGAGATGCAATTGAGCATAATGTAGTAAAACTGTGCAGCTAAAGAATGATTCAGTTACTCTGAGCCAGAGAAACAGATGCTTGGATGTGACCTGCTGTAGAACTCTTCAGGTTGGATATGCACCACTATATGCATCATTATCGCAAATGTCTTTATCTATGTGAGGTAATTAAATTTTATTTTAAATTATAATAAATATACTTTTGAAAACTGTACCTAACATCTGAGTAAAATATTGTAATTATGATTAGGCAGCTTTAACATGTTCAGTGTTCTTTTTGTAAAGTCTGTAGAAAATAAAGTTGTATAAAGGAAAATGGATTGAAGTTCCTGTCAAACAGAGACATTTTAATTTATGTTGTCAGTTATGTGCCTTGTTGTTAGTTCTGTTTCTCAAGTAGCCTAATCGGAAATCCATTTTTCTCGTATTCAGCTCTGGTTGAAAAAAAAATTAAGCATTTTTTTAAGAAATCAAAAACCTTACTACACTCAAACCTTCATTTGGGAGCGGCACGTACATCAAAAATATGTTTATATAAATGAAGGCTTTTTTGTGTCAAGCAGTGGAAAACAATTCTGAAGGTCTTATGCATCCTGTTTTCTTCTCTCTCTCTTTTTTTTAAGAAGAAAAGTGGAGCACCACCACCCATGAAATTGCCACCTCCTTACAAAGAACCAAAAAAGTCCAGCTCTGAGGAGACAGAGGAGGAAGAAGAGGACTTTTATACAGAGGGTAAATGATGCAATGTTTTACTAATATTGCTGTGTTAAGGATTGCTCTTCATCTGTGATTCTGCTATGAAGTAGCAGGCAATAATAGGGGCTGTGTTTATAGGACTATAATTAAATTTTGTCAAAGTGTTGAGAGATCTCAATTTCTGATAGGGTAGTTAGTTTTCACAAAATTTATTAAATGCTGTTTTTTAAAACTAATAGTGGACAACATTCTAAAAGGTCTCTTCCAGACAGTAAGGAAAACTTGTCTTCAAAGCAAGTAAAAATGGATGGTGTGTATATATACTGATATTTCAGTCTACATTTCTGGAGAAGAACCACGTTACGTGTTTTTCCTAGGCTCGTTTACATGATGACCAAACAATGGCTCTTACATCTGAATCATATGAGAAGCATGCTTTATGTTTAGAGAACCATGCAATTGCTTTGTTTATTGTTGCTTCTGAATGTTGCCATATTCATAACACCCCTGCTAGATCAGACCAGTGGTCCATCTAGTCCAGCAGCCTATCCCAGTCATTCTGGACGGCCAGCAACAGGGCATAGAGGCCATGGTCTTCTCTTGATGTTGCTTCCTGCCAATGGTACTCAGAGGTATACTGCCTTTGTGGAGCTTCCCTTTAGTCACCATGGCTAGTAGCCACTGATAAACCCATCCTCCACAAATCTGTCCATTTAAAAGCCATCTGTGCCTGTGGCCAGCACTACATCTTCTGGCAGTGAATTCTACATTTTAATCACTTGTATAAACAAGTATTTCCTTTTGTCCATCCTGAATCTACTTCATGGAGTGCCCTTGGGCTCTCATCTTCTTAAAGGCTTATGGTTGGCTTATTGGATTTTCTCCATTTGAATCATGATGAATCATGTACTTTCAAACTGCAGATACACAAGCATGTTAGTGCTGTTTTTACTCTGTGGTGTGGATTCATTTAGCACAAATGGTATTGGAGTGAAGAACAAAAGACTATTATTGTACATAACTCCTCCCCTATAATTCATAGTTCTTCATTCACTTTAAACTGCAGTAGAGTGAGAAAAACATGCAAACCCCAAAAGGCATGAAAGGGTTGATGAGAGTGTGGTTATTGAATAAGGTTTCTGAGTAGTTCAAGGCTGAATAAAATATAAAGGGGTAAGTGACAGAGAAAGAAGTGGGAAAAAGTTCAGGGAAAGAGGAGAGAACCTAAATTTCAAATGACAGCATCCATTCATTCCCTGAAGGGGGAAAGAAGAATGATGGTGCGTTTTAGACTCCCTCCATCTTCAGTACTTCCCTATAGCATTGTGACTGTCATTTCTCCATCTTTAAATGAAACTAAGTCCTCGGGGCCAGATGAGCTGCATCCAAAGGTACTAAAAGAACTCGCAGATGTAATTTCTGAGCCTCTGTCCATTATTTTTGAGAATTCTTGGAGAATAGGTGAGGTGCCAGAATACTGGAGGCGGGCAAATGTTGTCCCCATCTTCAAGAAGGGGGAAAAGGGGGATCTGGATAACTACTGACCTGTCAGCTTGACATTTATTCCTGGGAAAAATTTTAGACCAAATCATCAGACAGACAGTCCTTGAACATTTAGAAAGGATGGCTGTGATTACTAAGAGCCAGCACAGGTCTCTCAAGAACAAGTCATGTCAGGCCTTATCTCTTTTTTTTTTTTTTTTTGAGAAATTTACTACCTTGTTAGAACAGGGGAATGTTGTAAACATAGTTTATCTTGATTTCAGTAAGGTTTTTGATAAGGTTCCACATAATATTCTTGTTGACAAATTGGTAAAATGTGGTTTGGATCCTATGACTGTTAGGTGGTTCTGTAACTGGTTGACAGATCACACCCAAAGAGTGCTTGTGAATGGTCCCTCATGCTATTGGAGAAGAATGACAAGTGGAGTGCCTCAAGGATCTGTCCTGGGACCTGTGTTGTCCAACACCTTTATAAATGATTTGGATGAAGGAATAGAAGGCAAGGTTTATTAAATTTGCAGATGATAGTATATTGGGAGGGGTAGCAAATATGGTAGAAGACCGAGTCAGGATACAGGATGATCTTGGCAGGCTGGAAAACTGGGCTAAAACAAATAAAATGAATTTCAGTGGGGATAATGTAAAGTTCTGCATTTAGGTAGGAAATGTCAAATGCATACTTATAAGATGGGGGAGACTTGTCTTGGCAGTACTATGTGCAGAAAGGATCTAGGGGTCTTAGTAGATCATACACTGAACATGAGTCAGCAGTGTTGTGGTAGCTAAAAAGGCAAATGTGATTTTGGGCTGTATCAACAGAAGTATAGTATCCAGATCACATGAAGTGATGGTATCGCTTTACTCTGCTCTGGTTAGACCTCACCTTGAGTATTGTGTTCAGTTTTGGGCACCACATTTTAAGAAGGATGTAGACAAGCTGGAATGTTTCCAAAGGAGGGCAGCGAAAATGGTGAGGGGTCTGGAGTCCAAGTCCTATGCAGAAAGGTAGAAGGAGTTGGGTATGTTTAGCCTGGAGAGGAGACGACTGAGAGGTGATATGATAACCGTCTTCAAGTACTTGAAGGGCTGTCATATAGAGAATGTTATGGAGTTGTTTTCTGTTGCCCCAGAAGGTTGGACCAGAACCAGTGGGTTGAAATTAAATCAGAATAGTTTTCAGCTAAACATCAGGAAGAACTTCTTGACAGTTAGAGCAGTTCCTCAGTGGAACAGGCTTCCTTGGGAGGTGGTGGGCTTTTCTTCTTTGGAGGTTTTCAAACAGAGGCTAGATGGCCATATGACAGCAATGCTGATTCTGTGAACTTAGGCAGCTCATGAGAGGGAGAGCATGAAAGGTTGCATCAGCCCTTAGTTCTTGTGGCTCTTTCTTGCATGCCCAGGGAAATGCTGATTGCCACTTTGGGGTGAGGAAGCAATTTTTCTCCAGGCCAGTTTGGCTGGAGATCCTGGAAGGTTTTTTGTCATCTTCTGGTCATGGTCACGGGGTGTGTGGAGGGGAGGTATTTGTGAATTTCCTGCATTGTGCAGGGGGTTGGACTAGATGACCCTGGATGTCCATTCCAACTCTATGATTTTATGACCATGAGCAAAATAACTCCTGTAGCCTTCTGTGATCCCTCAGATGTAGCTCCTGGAGCTTGGGAGCTGTGTAGAGTGCAACAAGGGGGTCTGCAATGGGAGAGGAGAATCAGGAAATTCACCACCATGACTTGCACAAGCCGAAAAAGACTTATGATTCAACCCATTATTACTAATAATGATTTTGCTGTTTCTCAGGCATACTTAGCACTGCAGAACAAAGCTGGATGTTTTTCTGCGTAAATAAAATAAAAATTGTATAATAGTATGTTAAATCCTTGTATGAATTTGTTAAAATGACGGGCATGTTGAAGCTTTAGGGACTTGACTTGTATGGACTGCCCTGTGAAGTTACTGGAGAGAGTGTCTCTGGGGGCAAGTAGCTCTGTAAGAGGAAGAAAAAAGAAAGCAAATTGATTGTTACAAAAACAGGAGTGTACACTGCTTGTCATAAGGTGAAGAGGAACCTGAAGTCAAACACTGCCTCTCCAATAGATGTCACTGCAGTCACCAGTAAGGGTTTTTGTTAAAGATGTGCAAAAGGAAAAATAAGTTAAGGATAGCTGTCTAGTAAATGTGAACTTTTCTCACATTTAAATAATGTGCAGTGCTTATTTGGCTTTCTTTGCAAGAGTATTTGGTCCCTTAGTGGTGACATAAAAGGAGGATAATTGGCAAGGAGACTAGTGTTTTAAGTTTTTGCTGTTCCTTAACTCTTTTTTTATTGTTTGTAAGCAAACTACAGATAAGCAAATATATTATTTATATAAGCCAAAGGAGAAAAAATAATAAAAGCTATACTTTTCACATTATTTGCTCCATTTGACTTAAAACTCCTTGCCAAGTTGTCAATTCTAAAACCATTTTCATTTTTTAAGAGCTGAAAGCTTTGCATATACATTAAAAAGTCTTCAAAAGTTCTTCTCATTGGTATTTTCTTCTGCTTCCATACCTCAGCTAAGGTTAATCTAGAGGCTGTTATAACATACAGTGTTATCATATAAAGCTTCTTTGGAATAGAGACTGCATAATTTAACAAGAAAAATTATGGTGTACCTTCAGTGTTATGCCCAATTCCTTTTGAGAGCACCAGCCTCCAGTATTTCATTGCTCTAATACATTTCCACCATATATGTATAATATCAGCATGGGGTTCATTAGGGTACCTGTGGTGATTACTGACGCCTCGGTACTTTTCTCGCCAGTCTAACCAGAGAGGTGCCAGTTGTGACGCATTTTTATAGCATTCTCTCTTAAGCTAACATTAATGGAAAATGATGGACCAGAAAGATTTTATTGATTGATTGATTGATTTCATTGGATTTCTTGACTGCCCTTCCCTGCTTATGCAGGGGTCAGGGCGAGTTACAACAAAATAATTCAATACATTATAAAACCAGTTAGAACCATAAAAATTCAATATTTAAAACATTCAAACATAAATATTTGAAAACATTTTAAGAACAAGATGGCATATCTAGCATTCAGTTTGGGGGAGGAGGGGGAGGGTGCCGGGCAGATGTAAGGAACCATTGCTGGCCTCATCCAAAGGCCTGACGGAACATCTCTGCCTTACATGCCCTGTGAAACTTTAATAGGTCAGACAGGGCATGGATGTCATTCGGCAGAGAGTTCCACCACGCTGGGGCCAGGGTGGAAAAGGCCCTGGCCCTGGTTGAGGCCAGTCGGATATCTTTGGGGCTGGGAACCACTAGAAGATTCTTATCTGCTGATCTTAATGCCAAATTCTGTTTTTAATCCCAAAACTTAAAGCACATTGCCATTTCCTTAAATATTTCTGACCTGAACCCAGACATAAGTATATAACAAGCTATAAAATGTAGACAGAAAACTATCACTGTTCAAAGCAATGAAAATTTCAAAAGAAATCAAATCCCTTCCAAGTTCCCCTTTATGAATTCTCACATCAAGAGAACTCTTTATTTGTAAGTATTGAAATACTGGTATACCTCTTTTGCTATGTTCAGAAACATAACTGTACTGAACTTTTTTTTTTGTCTTTTATTAAATCACAGTACCAGTCAAGTCCAGCTCTTTCCCATTGTTCACAATCTGGATTCTCCCACCCTAGGTGCCAGTTCTCTTACTACCAACATTAATGGGGAAAACTGAGGAGATAACTTTCTGTTAAACTTAGTCCAGGTTTTTGTTATACAGTTAATATAATAACTATCATTTCTATAATAAATATATCTCTCAGGGTTTTTCAAAGTAAACCATCTTCTTAAGAAAGTTGCAACGAACGATTTATTCAATTTCTTTTCCTTATAATTAACCCCTAAGGATAACCAGTTGAGCCTTGCAGTGATAATATAGTAAAATATTACTATATTTCGATAATGTGATAGTATAGTGGTGGCTCAGTGGTTAAGATGCTGAACTGCAGACTGGAAGATTGGTAGTTTGGCAGTTTGAGACCTGAGTGCCGCATGATGGAGTGAGCTCCCATCCCTGGTCCCAGCTCCTGCCAACCTAGCAGCTCGAAAGCAAGAAATTGCAAGTAGATAAATAGGTACCGCTTCGGTGGGAAGGTTACAGCGTTCTGTGCGCCTCGGCATCTAGTCATGCCGGCCACATGACCATGGAAACGTTTTTGGACAGCGCTGGCTCTTCGGCTTGGAAACAGATATGTGTGTGTGTGTGTTTGTGTGTGTAATACTTGCATGGCTTTTTCCAGTTGTTGGTGTAGAGCTACAACATTGAGTATGCCTTCTGAAAGAACCATTTGGAATTGATGATGCCCTTAGGCTCTTTCCCTGTTAATGTGAAGAGCAGATGGTGTATCTGTATATATGCACATGTCCATGGATATCAGAAAGAATACAGAGGATGCTCCTTAGGAGGAAAGAAAAATGATCATTTAGAAAAACTAATGCGTTTGGCAGTTTCCACTGTCAGTTTTCTTCCCCTTAGGCTTTACTGATTTTTAATTGCCAAAAAAGGAGCAATTTTAGATGTTTGAAAGGTTTAAATTTTCCTAATTTCTCTTTAATAACATGCAAGTAATGATCAGGATTTAGACCTGAATATTAGTAAAGAGAGGATAGTTTTGTTTCTGGGGTATAAATGTTATCTTGTGGTACATTTCAGTTAATGCGACTGCTGAAAGGTAATACTTGAGCAAGTCTGCTAGGCAGACAGACATTCACTGATGATTTGAACCAGAAAATGCATCTATAAATACATGTGACTGGATGTTATAAACCATTTCTCTGCAATTAAGAGAGGACCATTAAATAGTGGCAGTAGCTGGCTGAGGAGGAAAGATACGGTATTGTGTTAAATTGATGCACATTTTGGGACGGGAATGCCGTTCGAATATTAGTGATCTGACAGTGCAACAACACAGTAGCAGCAGCGCGAGCAGTAGCAGCAGCAGTCGAGCGTCAGTGGGTCAGATGTGGGAAACCAGGGATTTGCTTTTCCCTGCATAGTTGTGCTGGCAGTTTTGCTGCCAGATGTAACTGTTCGCTTGTGGGTAAGCTTGAAATGAGGTGTAATTGATCACATGCATTAATAGAAAGAGAACTGACAGCTTGCCCTTAAAGAGAGGGGAATCTTTGAGACAGGCCCAAGGTCGACAGAAGAAAGGAGAGCACTGAGCTGCTCTGTCTCTGAGTGTGGGTGTGATGAGGATTGGAGCCGCTCACAGCATTTGAATGTTTGTCAGGAATGCAGATACCTTGAAGTGCATACTGATACAGCTATGGTACAAGGGGGTTTCCCAGGTACGTATTCAAGTATCCATCTACATATACTGTACTCACTTCCAGCCACTCATTTTCACCATTTCATTAACAGCTACTAAGGAAGAAAAAATGAACAACAATAATAGCATTTTTTTCTTTTGCATTATCTGAATGTAGAAAGATAATATGACTTTTACTAGCTTTTTTTTAATGCATTGGCTAAATTGATGTAATTATTTGAATCAGCAGGTGAAACTGACAGTGTATTGATAGGCTGCCTCAACACTCAGAATTCTGTGGTAATTGCTGAAGATGACCCAACTTTTTTTTATTCTTAACCAAACGTCACTAAAATGCGATAACAGATGGTTTTCCTTTTGTGTTTTGCCTATTAAGTCTCTGCGAGGTAAATGTTTAGAATACAATAAAGAGCTGTTGAAATCTCAATGTTCAGCATTTTTTATGGCATGAAGCAACAGAATGTGAGTAAACAAGCATGTTATTTTCTGCAAAGTGTGATATAATGTTATAGCACTGCTGTGAGGTGTGATTTGCTTATTCCCAGCTTATCTTTTTTGCTATTGATGCTTGTGCAATGACTGAGGTCCAAGTACTCAGAACAGGAGAAGGTTTATCTGTGTGTGAGAGAGATGTGTGCCCAGAAATCTTAGGTTTTATGCTGTAAAAGGTCTGGCAATGACAGTTTGATGTATCTCTCTTTCTTACTACAGACCTTTGTCAAATATTGCAAGTGTGCAACTTCACAAACCATGGTTCTGTAGCATCCGCTGTGTGCTCTGCATAGAGAAATGGCTTTGGAGGATTGCACAGAAGGAATTCTTTTAGTGAAGCTGGTACTTTATCACAGAGAAACACTTAGCATCACTGCAGTGACTTGCAATTAGAGATATGACATAACAGGTTGGGAGAGAGAGTGCGTGGGCATTTGCCAGGGAGAGGGTAAGCTATAGCATACCATTAATGCACGCCTGAGGCTGTTCTAGAATTGTTTTTATAGAAACTGAATATACATTTCCAAATAGCATCTTTTAGCAGTGCCATTAGTAATAACAATGCTATCATATTGCAAAGAAAGTGTATCAAGAACATCTGATCTAGCCAACCAGCAAAGCTGTAAAATTCTAAAGAGAAAACCAAACCACACTGCTTACTTATTAGTTTTCAGTGTCTAAAATGCATCTTCACTGTGTAGTAGTTTTTAAGATTGAGACTCTTGGGAATGTGAAGTGTAAATAATCTACTCTAGGAAGGAAAACTTAGTATGCTGTTTAGAGCTGCATTCTGGAAGTGCTCTTATCTATTCCGGAATGCTGTCTGTAAATGATGGGATTAGTGTTTTTATGTATGTATTAGTTATATATTGGTTAAAAAGGTTTTTGTTGACAGTTTCGTAGCATGAGTTATGTGTAGTGAATAGCTACTGCATCACCATCTTGGTTTTTTGGGGGAGGGTTTTTTTTTGGCAGTAACTGTTTTATTATTTTTGCCTTAGTGTTATAGAGGATACTTAACATATACAAAAGGATCACAAGGCAACCAAAGCCTTCTTGAAATGTGGTGTTCCCTGTTGTAATTGCAAGGCATGCTAACTTTCATATTATAGTTGTGTGTCCACATGCATCCACTGCCTACTAGGCATACTTCTGCCTTACTATGAACCTTTGACACACAAGGCAGAATTAAACTTTGCATGCAAATGCAAGCAAGCAATCCCATTTTATGAGACATGTGATTTGAAGTGGTGGGAAATGTAAGGGTATTCATCATTTCCCCATGTGCTGTTTTTCTGCTGCAATCTTCCAGTCCCAAAGTGCATCCCCCTTGCAGAATTCTAGAAGTGTTTTGAGGTTAAACATGCATCTAGAAGTTCATAGTGTCAAAATAGCTGAAATGACAAACTGCAACATAAAAATTGGTGGATTTAAGGAGAGTTGTGGGAATGGTGCACTGGCCATTTCTGTGCTTCATATTATCCCCTCAGAAACTGGCTTTTCTTTCCCTGACCTGGATAGCCCAGGCAAGCCCAATCTTGTCAGATCTCAGAAGCTAAGCAGGGCTGACCCTGGCAAGTATTTGGATTGGAGACCTCCATGAAATACCAGCAAGTCGGGAGGCAGGGGCAGGCTATCAAGCCACTTCTCTGAATGTCCTACATCTCCCAGTAGGAGTCACCAGAGGTCACCATGACTTCCAGGCATGGGCGCACACATGTGCATGCACGCACACACACAATGCCGAAAAATACCCCAAAAGAGTGACTTTTCTCCAACAGGAGCAGCAGTCAAGATTTTTCTGCAAACACTTGTGTATAGTCCTGATCTCCATCATGAGTTTGCTGTGGTAAGAATTTCAATATAATAGTGAAAACACAGTATATATGTGAACACAAAGAAATTAACTGTGTGTGGCATCAATACCAATTTCAAAAATCAATAATTAATAATGATAAACAAATAATTCATTTATAGACAAATAAATAAACCATTTATACAATTTCCAAATCATAAGCAAAATTATTCATACAATAACAATTAATAATCAGGGCATAAATTATTTAACAGAAGTCCTGTACATGGCTCACAAAGTCCAAATCACTTCAAAGTGCTCAGTCCCTCCCAAAGAGCAATATGCTTCACAGTGTAAAGGGAGAAAACGAGCTTCCAAAAGATATCTACTCCAACAGTTCCAAAAAAAGAACACTTGAATGGTTCCAAAAGAAGAACTACAGGATTGCCGGCTTCCTCAGTATGCTCCACATTTCACCAATATGGCTTTATCAAGTTGGAACCAATAACTTGAAGGATATCACTGATAAACAGTCTCACTGATGATCAGTTTCCAACAGTGGTCAATCCAGTATTCTAAGCAACAATATAACTTTGCCAGCCTGGTATGCCAAGAAATAGTTTGTGTGTGTGGAACACAGCCTACTTGCTGACATGCACTGCTTTGCTGCCCAATGGGGACCAAAAGCAGCTGACAGTGTCATTCTGCCCACCTCCATTTCATCCTCACAAATCCTCCTCTGTAAGGTAGGTTACACTGAGAGAGTGACAGTCTAAGGCAGGGCTCCCTCATGTGGTGCCCATTGGTGCCATGGTGCCCACCAACACCTGTCCTGGTTCCCAAGTGTATTTAGAAAGTAGGAGGGGCCACGTAGGGCTTTTGCAAAGCAAGATTTCTGATTGGTTATGCAGATTTTGTAAGTTGCTTCTGCAGCAGCTGCCAACTACAGCACAAATATCTTCACTGCATTACTGAAGGCAAGCTGTGTGCATGCAAGAAAAATATTTTAAGACAGTATGTTCATTTTAAAAGGCAACCTGTTAAAAAGAGCTTCTGCATGAAATGCTGAAGTGTTACTATTAAAATTATGCACAAGAAATGGGGACCCATGATACTCGTGGGGGGAGGAGCTCCACACGGAGGAGGAGGAAGCAGCCACAGGTGAGCCTTCTCTCCCACCCTCCAGCACCGACAGCAAGGCCCGCATGGCTCCCAGCTGCCAGGCCTGCCAAGCCCTCTCTCCCGCCCCCATGGCACCGACAGTGAGGCCTGCACAGATCCCAGCCACCGGCACTGGGCCCACCAAGCTTTCTCCCCCACCCCTCCGGCACCAACAGTGAGGTCCGGGCCCACCAAGCCTTCTCCCCCCCCCCCCCCAGCACTGATGGTGAGACCCGGGACTGCCAAGCCTTCTTCCCCACCCCCCCAGCAATGACAGGGAGGTACAGTTCCTAGAGCGTTCTCTGCAGATGTTCAGGGAACACTTTTTTACTTTGGGGGGGATTTAAGTATTTCAGATTTTTCTGCACACCTGATGAGTGCCCCAAGTGTGCAGGAAAATCTCTTTACCTTCTAGGTGCCGCAGATGGGCAGATTTAGATATCCGCATGCAGAGGGGACCTTGGCTATTAGGTATATAGATAACCTCACTCCCTGACATTCTGTGATCGGTTCTGCCCCCTGTGACAGCCATTCTGTGATTGGCTCTGCCCTCTCTGGCAGTCATATTGTGCCTGTGCTCACCACCCTAGGCCTGAATTCCAAAGGTGCTTGTGTGCTCAAAAGAGTTGGGGACTGCTGACCAAAGGTCACCCAGCAAGCTTCTGTGGCAGAGTAGAGATTTGAACTTGGGTCTCCCAGATCCTAAACCAACAGTCTAAACTCTGCACCTTTCTGGTTCAATATGTTTTATCTGTCTGTACATTCCTGTCATGTTCAGTGAGAGCCAGCGTTGTGTAATGGTTAGAGTACTAGTCAAGGATCCGGGAAGCCCATGTTTGAATCCCCACTCTGCCCTGGAAGCTTACCAAGTGACCTCAGGCCAGTCATACACTCTCAGCCTACTTCACAGGGTAGTTATTGTGGGGATATAATGCGGAAGAGGAGAATGGTGTTGTAAACCACATTCTGTATCTCAATAAATGAACATCTCCTGAAAACTGCCCAAGATACGTCTAAGATTGTCCAAGACACAACAGTGTTCACAGAACTCTCCCTCTAGCGGTTTGGTATACCTCTAGCCTCTCCTACCAAATTATCTGTCATCTTACAAGGCCAAAGTGTACTTTGTGGTTCCATGCTGTGTTAGCTCATTAGTGAATTACTAGGCCTAAATGAGACATAGACACAGCTTTCCACCTGAAGTTTATTTATTTATCGTTTAGACTTTTAGGCTGCCCTTCCCTGCAAGTAGGACTCAAGGCAGTTTCCAACAGAATAAAAACACAATAATCCAAGTTAAATTAAACCAGCATTAAAACGCAGTACAAAGCCATAGGTTAAAAACAGTTCCAAGGTGGCGAATGATTTAAATAGAAAATTGAAATTACCCAGAGCCTCCAAGAGTGCAGGTGGGGGGGATGGACCTGAGAGTGCTAGGCTACTTGCTGCCGCTGTCCTCAGCCAAAAGCCTGGCGGAAAAGTAATAAATCCTGCAGGGCACAAATGTTCTTCAGCAGAGAGTTCCACCAGGCAGCAACAAAGACAAGATCAAAAATATTTTAATAAATAATTGCAATTAATAAACTTAATAAATCAAACCAACCATGAGTAATTTGGTTCAACATCCTGGTTGTTGGCAGGGGACAGACTGCCGTTTGTTAAAGTTCCCTGTTTAGACATCCCAACAAATTGAAGTTATTTCTATACTCAGAAGGCTTCAATCACATGAGCCTGAGGACATCCAGATCATTCTTGTCACAAACAAACCATGGCTTGTTCATGTCAGATGAACCCAACAAGCACTGCTTAGCTTCATTTTCCTGTGTTCAGTTTAGTCATGTGCATGTTAGGGTTGCCAGCTCCATAATGGGAAATACCTGGAAATTTTGGGAGTGGAACCTGAGGAGGACATTTTCTCCAGGTGAACTGATCTTTGTCACCTGAGAATAAGTTGTAATGGGGGAGATCTCCAGCTACCACCTGGAGTTTGGCAACCCTAGTGCATGAGGTAAACAAAAAGTGGCTATGAACAGAATCTGAAAGCAATTACAGTAGTGCAATTGATTATGTTGTGTTTAGCTCTCCAAAGGCTTATTTGTCTTTCTGCAATTAAATCTAACTAGCAGGTCCATTTTATATAGTGGTTGCTCTTGTTGTTCTTGTGGCTTATGAATCTTCCAGTGTTGCCAGGAGGACAAGAGAGTTGCAAAGAACATTTGGTAGCAGGCACATCTTACAGCCAATTAGTTGATCATAACTGAAGCTAAACATATTTATAATCCATCCAGACCTTAAGCCTTAATACACCTCCTTTAAGAGGGAACCATTAAACATGTCCCATATATCCAGAAAATAAAGCAATCTTTCTCAGTTCTTATGAGGCAACAAATTAATTCATGTGTTTCACATTTCCCCTAAAGTGAAATACTGTGTAAGTGAAAATAGCTGATCTATAATACTTTGAACTGGTCTCTTTACAGCACTTTGGGACATGCCCTGTTCAAAGATCCTTAAAAACAATCCTGCTGCAATTTTACTGCATTTCATTTTAAGTTTACAAAGCCGATGTGAAAAATATGGTGGCAGGCAGGCTGAAAAACAATTTTTTCAAACCTTTGCAAATCTTAGACCCCCAAATATTAACTAATATGTTCCCCAACGTTTTGCTCTTTCTAACTGTGGAAGAAAGATGAAAAAATAGGTTATAGTGATGTTGTCTTTCACACATACTTCAAAAGATGCTTGTCCTATATTTTCACCTTTTCTGTTTATAATTAGTAACGGAAATTACTTTTATTTGACAGCTAAATAGCTTTTATGTATAAAGAAATCATTCTCCCTATCATGTTGTGTTAACCTAATTTTAAAAACTATCCCTTTCCTCCCCATTGTGTACTGTAATCTGAAGTACAAGCATTGATCAAAATAGATTTTTCAATATGTAACCTGTTACATTTCCATTTTCTCAACTGCACAATAAGATTTATTCAAAACTAAGTTTGTGAGTTTAAAAAATGCTTCCTTTAATATAAAATTTGACATGAAATGACTGGGCAACTTTTTGATGTAAGTATCGAGGGGAAATGCCATGTCTACCTATGAAGATGTTGGTCTATTGGCAAACAAGATGGGGGAGGGAAGGAGTAACAAAGGCACTGAGTGTTGTAAAATAATCTATACAAGCAGGAGCCCGCAAGGACTTGTGGGGTGTATCTTATTTCCTGCCCCCCACTCTTTCCTGTTTCTCTTTCTTGAAAGCCCCAGTGGCCTCCCCCATTTCCGGCCTCCCTCTCTCCATCCCAACTAACCTACCATTATCTCCTCCTCATCTTCCATTTTTCACCCTTCCTTATCCCTGGCACCTTCTATCCAGGAAAACTGCAGCCCTTGTTTGGGGCTCAGCCAGGCTAGTCACCACCGTTTACCTCACCTTGCCTCATGCAGGGCCAGGCCAGGTGCCACCATCTACCTTGCCTTGCACAGTGCCAGGCACTGCCATGTGCATTGCCTCATGTGGGGTGGGGCAAAACTGGGCTGGACATTGCCACCTCCCCTGTCTCATCTCTTCATACAGGCTCTGTCATCCCTGCTTTGCCTCAGTCTGGCTGGGTTCTGCCTATCTTGCTTTGCACAGGGCTTCGGTTAGTCAAGTTCAGCCCTTCTGTTAGAAGGCTGGCTGGTCTGGGAGAGGCAGCTATCAGCCCGCCCTTTGGCATCCAGGAACTCTCAGTGGTCATTCCCCCTGTGAGGTAAATGAGGCTGAGAATGGGGGACTGGCCCAAGGCCACCTAGTGAGTTTCCACAGCAGAATGGGAATTCAAGGTCCTAGTCTGAAACTCTGTCCACTACACCACACTGGCATTCATGTGGGGGCTACTGCTGAACAGCAGTAAGTAGTCAGGCCTAGGTAAGGCATGCCAGTTGGGTGAGATCAAATTGCTCGGTGGTTACTGCCAATCCTGGCCCCAGTGAGTCCTCCCTCAAAGGCCAAATCCCTGGAAAGGGCCCTCCCACACCTTTTACTGACAGAAACCAATCCTGTTGTGGTTGCCTAGCAATGGCCACTGATGGAATGTGCTTCTTAAAGCTACAGGTGCTCCTTTTATCATTTTGGGTTTTTTAACCCTCAATGTATTTTTTACAGATTTCAGATGTTTTTCAGGTTTTTAGAAAGATTTGTCTTTTTGTCCTCAGATTTGGCCAACCTTGCTGTTAGAATATATGATATTTCATTCTCTTTTGCATGGAAGTAAGAGAATAAAATATATCTTTTTTAAGGTCAGTATAAAGCATTAAAGTTTTTTATTTCTTTGTACACATTGTAGGATGTGATTTGAAATGGATGAAAATAAAACCTGAGTGATGTCTTCATGAGCAAAGTCCTAGTGAGCCAGAAGGGCACCTGTTGGAGAGTTAACACTCAAACTTTCCCACAAATACTGCTCCACATCCTGATTTTAAACAGTGGCTACCCAACAGAAGGGATCCCTCCTCAGGATCCTCCTAGCTTGCAACCTGCCTGGCCTTGGGTCTGTTTCCTCGCCCCCACTTTCCCACAAACCTCTCTTTCAAGTACATGAAGCTGGGCCAGAAAAGAGGGAGAAGGTACCATGCCACACAAGCTCCTCATTGGGCTCCTTCTTTCAGAGGCTACCTTTTCTCCAGCAGTCCAGTGGAATCATGCTCAGTGGCTGAAGGCAATTTTAGAGCAACAGCCATGACTGAAAGTGGAACATGGCAGGCAACATGCA
The DNA here is from genome assembly GCA_029233225.1 of Lepidodactylus listeri. Classification (NCBI taxonomy): domain Eukaryota; kingdom Metazoa; phylum Chordata; class Lepidosauria; order Squamata; family Gekkonidae; genus Lepidodactylus; species Lepidodactylus listeri. The sequence goes on from JARCFY010000002.1 coordinate 99,664,337, forward strand.
GGCCCAAGGCTGGCTTCAGCCAGCACTCAATTCCACTGCTTCTCCAGGCAGCCCCAGTCCTTGTTTGCCACAGGGGTGGCAGTGGTTTCTGTTCCTCAACAAGGAGGTTGCTCTGCAGCCAGTAAGCTCCCATACCCGCATTATACTCAAAGGACAGTGAGCGGCAATGTGGCGCATCTGCACAATACTGAACCAGTTGTTGGCACAAAGTTGCTGTCATACAAGGGAAAGCAGAGCCCAAAGACTGACGATATCACAGCTCCAGGTTCAAAAAGAGTCACAGAATTGTGCTATGTCTGTTTTGGGGTGGAGCAAGGGAATTGTCATGCCAATCAGAATGGTCTGGGATGTTGCTGTTCTACACCTGTGCTGGGGATTGCCTGTCCTTGGCCTACAGTAACCCTGTGCCAAAGTCTAAGGGATTATGAATGATAGCTTTCTGAGCACAAGTATGAGAATGTGTGCTGTATAATGAATGGTGAGGCAAGAAGAAACCTAAGCTAAAGGAGGATGATTGGTTCCAGGCAATGATATTTTATATGCTGAAACAAAGATTTAAAATCACACCACCATCTTATTCTGTTATGGAGATTTCCTGATAACTTATCCATCATGAAAAATCGACTTTAAAATTGTCTATCCAGGACGCATCTAGAAGTGGTTTTACAACTTCTGCTTAAGACATTGCCACCTGTAAATTCGTAAACACTTTCCTCGCTGCTTCCAGTCTTCATTCTGTAATCAAAAAACTGTAGGGTATAAAATAGCCTCACAAATACTTTTTTGTCCAAAACAATGGAATTGGGGGTGGGGCAGTATCAGGATTTTAAAAAATGCTCCAGTGGGTTGTTTCAGAATATTATTAGACAACATGCCAAAGAGTTGGTGTGGCGTTATTAAATATGCAAAACAATAGAAACATTCTTAACTCACTTGAAAGTATTTGGGGTGTTTGAACAAGCTTTGGGAGTTGTCAAACACACCGCCTTTTCCCACTAAAACCAGATTTCTTCTTGTCTGTGAGTCGAACATCTGACTTCCCCAAGTTCCATTGGAATTTGGTTTGGAGTAGTGAATATGATTCAAAGACATCACAATTTCCCACAAAATCAGGGGTCATTTCAAGCAGGAGCCCAGGGGAGCTCAGCTCCGGGAGTTGGTGCCAGGCCCCCCCCCCCCCCGGTGAGGAATTGCCTGCTTGTGTCATGGCTGCAGCACAATGACCCCGTCCCCTGGAAAGGTCCTTGTTCCTCCGACCAGCCTTCTGAAGGCTTCAGCCACCACTGAAGCTATCCTCCCAGAATATTTTTGAGGCTTGGATTAGTAGCTGTCTCTCTCTGCCAGCTTTCTTTCTTTCTTTCTTTCTTTCTTTCTTTCTTTCTCTCTCTCTCTCTCTCTCTCTCTCTCTCTCTCTCTTTTGTTCTCTCTCTCTCTCTTGCCTTCTGACATACTTCCGGTGATGTCAGGTGGTGTGGCATATGCAAATAAGTTGTGCTATTGAGTTATGCTAATGAGCTCCTGCACCTCTTTTTCTACAAAATGACCCCAGCACAAAATTATTGCAAAGTTTAAATATGAGATACAGAGAATGGTGTGTCAAAAACAAGGGAAATGGAGAATTATTCACATCCTCTATGACCTAGGAATACTGACCACCAAGTTTCTTGCTCTCTCTCTTTTTTGTTCTGTTGGGCTGATAGCCTGCTTAAAATGCATTACAAAAGAATACAGAATTTTCAGAGCTGTGGCACACATCCAGCAGAGAAGTCTGCTCTTCATCCAAACTGCCTTGATATTTCTGATTCAGCATAAATTTTGGAAAGCAAATATTTAAAATTTAGTACCCTAGTTACTGGCTTTACCTTCAACATTGTTCAGGAACTCGTGTCTACTTTGGAGTGCCAAATGCTTATGTGTTTATGTATTTAATTATTTATTTTCGCATTTCTATCCCGCCTTTCCAGCGAACTGGCTCAAGGCGGCTCACAACATGACATACCACCAAAGTGGTTTACAATTTAAAAGCATAAATAAACAACATTATAAAACATGTATATTATGTGTCTCTTCTGGGCTGCAATGATAGCCATCAGTGATAGCCATTATATTATGTGTCTCTTCTGGGCTCCAATGATAGCCCTCAGAACGAAATCCAGAATCATATTACATCTAGTACATGGATTCCAGTTATAAATTTTAATTGGAAACTAAATTATGTACCAGATAATTCAGCATATTTTGGATTTCAACTTTTATTCAAATGACAGGTAATAAGGAAGGAGCCACATAGGTCTTCAGTTCCAGAACAGATCATATAATTAATAAATTCATTTACTGACATTAAACTATTGTGTAGTTTAAGATATATTTTGTAGTTAAGATAATTCATCCTTTGGGAACATAATGCTTAAAAATAAAAGCTTGCCGACTGCTGCAGCATTACTGCTGGGTTAAGCGGTACTAATGTAATGAAGACTGCTAGGAAAAAACAAAATATAGGGTGGTATCATGGTATTTTTTTATTTAAACATAGTAAATGCTGATTTTGTACATTTATTACAATGATTGATTTGCATAAAGGAAAGCCAACAGTACTTTGATAGCAGACTGTTTCACATGTTACAGTGAACTATGTACATTCTGCCTATATGTGCCTACATCTGTTTCTATGAAAGAGTTAATGTGAGTTCTCCCTCTGAGGTGGAGGACATCTGCATGGTTATTCCCACCATGCCAATAGGGAGGCAGGAAGTAAATCATTTCCCCTTCCTGTTGGTGCCTCCGGAATAGCCCATCCTTAGTTTTGTTCCTGCCTCTTCAGGGAGCAGCAGCAAGGCTAGCCAGCTCAGCTGAAAATCTAGTTAGGTCTACCTTAGAGAGATCTTTTCTCTTCTCTCCCCTTCTGTGTCTTGCCCTGTCTTCTGCCTTCTGGCGTTTTTTGTCTTTTTTCTTCTCCTCTCCTTTCCGCTCCTCTTGGAGCCCAGCTGCATCGGGTCTCCGACCCAAAGAGGAGCTCCGCACCAGCCGCTATGGCGGCGAAGCAAGCCAAGGAGGCTTTTTCCTCCGAGGAGGAGGGGGAACCGCGCACCGCTGCGGCGGCAGGACGCGACGCAGGAGCCGATCTGCCGCTTCGGCACGATCATGCGCTCCCATCGGCTGCGGCTGGCTCGGCAACGGCCGCGTGCGGCCAGAAGCGCCACCGACAGCCCGAAGAGGATCGGCCCGCCTTTTTCCCCGCGCGTGGGAGGAGCGGCGGCAGCGGCCATTTTGAGGGTCCGACCTCGTGTCTGGGTACCCTCCAAGGAGCTTCCCCGGGCATGCTGGAGGCGACTGATGGAAGCCAGACAGTCATCTTCCCGGCTCTCCCAGATGTCAGCGCTCCTGATCCTTCGAGGGGTAAGCTCCCCGAACAAGGGGTCTTGATTAACTCTGCTGATCTTATGGCCATGATCTCACAGACTGTGCAGCAGCAAATGGCCTTATTTAATCCCAGACCCTCGGCCTCCTCATCCAAGGACCTCACCCATCAGAGTTCCCTGTTGCCTTCCCCATCCAGTTGGCCAACCAATCCGTCAAAACATACCCCTTCCCCCCGCCACCAGGGACTTCTCAGAGATCCAGTTGGGGAGAACACAGCTTCCATTGCCTTTTCACTGGAGGAAAAGGAAGAGGGTGAATTTTTGTCTGACGAGGAGGGTGAAGAGTTAAAGCTTCCTGAGCAGCCTAACCGCTTCTTCAAGTTGGAAGATTATCAGTTTTTCTTGGCCAAGGCCATTAAGGCTCTAGAATTACATGATCTGCCTCCCTCTGAGTATCAGAAGGCGGCCAGAACCAAATTTAAGTCCAAATCAGGGGGAAACCGTGAATTTTTCCCTCCTGAAGAGCACACTGAGAAGGTGTTTCCATTCCCTGAGTACTTTGAACGCCAGCTCAGGGCCGGGTGGGACAAGCCTGTTGCTAACAGACAGTTTCCCGCATTTGCTAAAAAATTGTATGCTCTTCCTAACTATGCAGAGGAGTTGTTACAGGTGTCTCCCGTGGATGGTGCCATCGCAGCCCTGCAGACATCTGGTCTGGTATCCGAAGATGGTCTAGGCATCATCAAGGACCAGACGGACAGGAAGGTTGAAGCGACACTCAGACGAATTCACGAGGCCGTCGCAATGATGGTAAGAGCAGCGGCTACTGCTTCTATCGCGTCTAGGGCAGCCATAGTCTGGCTGCGCAAATTGCTCCAGCTAATACCAGAGGACAATCGTGCTCTACTAGAGGGAGTTTCTAGACTCCTTAAATCCAATTCTTTCACAGCTGATGCCACTCTAGACATCATCTCGTTTGCATCCAAGGCTACCGCTTCCACCGCCGTGGCCAGACGTCTCCTCTGGCTAAGGGCTTGGCAGGCAGATACCCAGTCCAAATTGATTGTGACTGCCTATCCTTTCCAGGGCGACCGACTGTTTGGAGAGTCCCTGGACAACATCCTGGTGGAAACCAGGGACAAGAAAAAAGCCATGCCCAGATCTTTGAAGCGTCCAGATCGACGGACTCCTCAGTCCTTTCATTCGCAGCACGCCTTGCCCAGATACCGCCAAGACAACAGGCGCCCGTCCTGGGAGATGTCCAAGCACTACAACAAGCGTGGCTCCTTCCCGGCCAGGTTCAACAAACCTCCTTTCAACAGAGGGGACAGAGACGCTAAGCCCAAACAGTCATGACGGTGTCCCCATCCCTGTGGGGGCACGACTTTTATGCTTCGCTTATTCCTGGTCGGAGTCTCAAGCGGACGCTTGGGCAGTAGAGGTCGTGTCTCGAGGATACGCAATAGAGTTTCGGCAGTCACCTCCAGAGAGATTCCTCAAATCCCCTGCAAGCAACTCGGTGAACAAGAGATCCATCATCCTAGCAGTGGTACAACATCTGCTCGACATTCGGGCCATAGAACCGGTCCCCGCGAACGAGAAGGGCCGGGGTGTCTACTCCATATTATTCATGGTCCCGAAGAAAAACGGAGACTGGAGGGCGATCCTGGATCTCAAGTTCCTGAATCGGTACATCAAGCTGCGGCGCTTCTGCATGGAAACTCTGAAGGCCATAGCCGACTCTTTGTCACCCAACGAATTTTTGACCTCCATAGACCTCACAGAGGCATACCTCCATGTGCCCATTCTTCCAGCGCACAAACGTTATCTCCGTTTCTGCGTCTACAATCTGCATTTCCAGTACAGGGCGCTCCCATTTGGTCTCTCCACTGCTCCACGCCTGTTTTCCAAGCTCCTGGTCAACCCGGTTGTACATCTACGCAACCAGGGGATCCATGTCCATCCCTACTTGGACGACCTGTTGGTCCGAGCCAGCACTCGGGCGGAGTCGGTCCGACACACCCTGAGGACCATCCAGTGCCTGCAGGACCATGGATTCCTCATAAATTTCCGGAAGAGCTCTCTGACACCGACTCAACGCATCGAACACTTAGGGGCGATCATAGACACATCTCGCAATGCCCTGTTTCTACCGACCTCCAAGGCTCAGAAGATAAAGGACTCTGCCCTGCGCGTCTTCCGCAGCAGATCTTCAACCCTCATGGAACTGGCCAGTCTATTGGGATCCATGATTGCAAGCATTGACATGCTACAATGAGCGCACCTACATGCCAGACCTCTGCAGACCTTTTTGCGGCCCCATCAATTTTCCATCATGGAAAAGAAACAGATCAATCTCACGGTACCCCTTTCGGTCAAGACGAGCCTACGCTGGTGGACGAGGATGGACAACCTGTCAACCGGCAAGGAGTATTATGTTCACCTGACCAAAGAACTGTTCACAGATGCCAGCCTCCTAGGTTGGGGAGTGACATTGGAGGGATCCCCTGTCCAAGGGATCTGGTCCCCGACCGAACAGAAGCTTCCTATCAATCTTCTGGAACTCAGGGCGATCCGTCTTGCTTTACTTCACTTCGGCCCCCGTCTGCATCTACAACATGTCCTGGTCCGAATGGACAACATCTCTGCCAAAGCACACCTAAACAAGCAGGGTGGCTCTCGATCGTCACGTCTGCACAAGGAGGCGATGAGGATCCTTTCCTGGGCGGAGAAGACAGTGCTCTCGCTGAGGGCCGAACACATCAGGGTTATCGAAAACATCCAGGCGGACTGGCTCAGCAGGGAGATCATCCAGGAGGGAGAATGGTCTCTTCACCCAAGACTCTTCAACCTTCTGCAGAGCTGGTTCGGTCAACTCCTGGTGGACCTGTTTGCATCTCCAAGCAATCACAAGTTACCAAGATTCTTCACCCGATACCATCATCACAGAGCAGAGGCGACGGATGCTCTCACGTCACCATGGCCCCCCGGGCTCCTCTATGCATTCCCGCCATTTGTCCTGATATCCAAGACAATTCGCAGAATCCGGGAACTTCGAGCGGAGGTGATCCTAGTGACCCCGGGCTGGGCCCGCCGTCCTTGGTTCTCGGCCCTCAAACAGATGGCGACCCTGCCCCCTCTTGTGTTCCCAGTGTCTCCGGACATGTTGCTACAGGGACCGATCTGGCACCCGGACCCGGCCTGGCTATGTTTGACCGCGTGGAGATTGAGCGGGGCCAATTAGCAACATTAGGTTACTCTCCGCAGGTCCTGGACACTCTTCTGTCATCCAGACGGCACTCTACTGTCCGCATTTATAATACCACCTGGAAGGCATTTGTGAGATGGTGTCGACGTAAGAAGGTTCCTCCCTTGTCTCCTTCTGCAGCTTCCATCTTATCCTTTCTTCAGGACGGCCTGGAGACGGGTCTGAAGGCGGCAACCCTCCGCAGACAGATAGCAGCCTTGTCTACCATCTTACCTTCACTTGAGGGCTTTAAACTCACCAAACATCCACACATTCAACTTTTCCTACAGGGGGCCCTAGTCAAGTCCCCCCCCCTCAGGTGCATCGGTTCCCCACGTGGCAGGTCAATGTTGTGTTAAATGCCCTCACCAAATCACCCTTCGAACCTCTCCGAGAGGTGGATTTCAGATGGTTGAGAATGAAGGTACTATTCCTGATAGCCATCACATCGGCCAGGAGAGTGTCGGAACTTGGTGCGTTATCCGCCAAACCTTCCCTATGTGTCTTTCACAAGGACAAAGTAGTTCTGCGCACCGACCCTACCTTTCAGCCTAAGGTGTCCTCGTCCTTTCATCGTTCACAGGAACTGTGTCTTCCAACTTTCTGCCCTTATCCGCAGCATCCCAAGGAATGACTTTGGCACACTTTGGACGTCAAACGCGCACTCAAGATCTACCTCGCAAGAACGGAGTCCTGGAGAAAGTCCGAATCTCTGTTCATAAACATCGCCCCTCCACGCAAGGGAGATAGAATGTCCAAATCCAACATCAGTTCGGTTCTGAGGTTTTGTATTTCAGAGGCATACAAGGTTTCCGGTCTGGAAATTCCCAAAGGCATCACAGCACACTCTCTCAGGAGTGCAGCCACGAACGCAGCCTTCGCCAACCGGGCTTCAGTGGAGGAAGTATGTAGGGCTGCCACCTGGTCCTCTATTTCGACCTTTGTGCGACATTACAAGATCAACACTGTTGCATCTGCCGATACTGCCTTCGGGAGAAGGATTCTTCAGCACGTCGTGTCGTTGGAGGAAGATGACGACCCACCCAACTGAAGGGACACTGCTCGGGGAGGTCCCATGCAGATGTCCTCCACCTCAGAGGGAGAACGGACATTGGTACTCACCGTGAAGGGTCCTTCTCCTCTGAGGTCAGGAGGACATCTGGGCCCTCCCTTGGTCATCTTCTTCTATTCTGTGCTACATTCCTTCTCCTTTTTCTCTCTGGAGTGCCCTCACTCTGGCTACTGAGTTCCTTCAAGAGTTATCGTTAACTAGCTCGAGTTACCGTAGTTGGTTTATAGTTATGTTTTTTCTATAGGGCAAGACTAGTTAGACTGCATTGCAGATACGGCTTCCGGAGTCCCAAAACTAAGGATGGGCTATTCCGGAGGCACCAACAGGAAGGGGAAATGATTTACTTCCTGCCTCCCTATTGGCACGGTGGGAATAACCATGCAGATGTCCTCCTGACCTCAGAGGAGAAGGACCCTTCACGGTGAGTACCAATGTCCGTTCACTTTACAAATGAAACCAGGAACCAGTACCTGAATAAATGTGGAGTTTGTATCACAAGTTCATGTTCTGTGCAGGCACACATGTGACTGTGCAGGTGTGCAGGCCAGCCACTGGAAGATTTTCTAGCTAGCTTAGCAACAGACCAGGAGCCCGTTCCAGTCAGAGCTGTTTTCCTGCCTAAAGGTCACATGCTCCGGGGACAGGCTCCTCACTCTCCCTCAGATCTCTCTTTGCTGCCCCCTAGAGAAGAATAGTTTTAGTTAGCTCTGTGTTTCTCAGAAGAAGAAGACAAGATGTTGTTATTCAAAAATGTTCATCTTGTTTGATTAAGATGGCTTGGATAGACGAGCACTCCATTTGTCTTTTATGTCTCTGGGAGAACCACAATGTATCAGTATGTAAGATCTTCAACAGTTTACCCCCTAGGCCCAGGTAGAGCACATCTCTGGCCTCAAGGCCGCCTTATGGAAGAAGGCTCTTGTCTACGTCGGTTAACCCGGCAGCAGAAACATCTGCCCCAATAGAACAATAGAACTGCCCCAAACCAGTCTTGGATCACGTTTCCTGCCCTCCATCGGTGATTTCTGTCCTATCAGTTCCAAGATCAGATCTGAACCGTAGGTATTCTGGGATACCTGGTAAGGCTCTAGTCAGATCCTCATTGGAACCACCGCCTAAGAAACACAAGTTGAAGTCCTAATACAAAACATATTGGTCACTATCTACAGAACTGATTAAGCACCTGGAACTGAATAGGTTGGCTTCAAAGGAACCAAGGTAACTTGTTCCAAAGGCCATTATTGAGATCAGCGGGCATACTACCCTGCACATACCATCACCTACTTGCCATTCTCCGGCATGATCTCCATCAGTAAGTGACCTAGTCCCTCAAGGCAAGGTGCCCTCCGAACAGGTCTCTATGTCTCCTGCTCCACCGCTTCCATGGTCACATTTGGGACCATGGCAATAGTACCCTTTCAGTGTCATCTAGAATGGGCAGAACCTTTGGAACCACACATGGAACTGAGGAGTTATACCACGTATGCCTAGGTACTGGACCCCCCGTTCGGGACCAGCTGCTTATGATTCCAAAGAGGAGGAGGAACACAGGTCCATAACTAGTTCTGGTGTAGCTTCAGAACTGTCTCCTGATGATGCTGTGGGATCATGACCCAGTGTCTTCAAGTGAGGATTTACATTTATACTCAGAACAAATGGTGTGAATTCAGACAATGTCCATGGACGTTAGACCCTGAGACAAGATCCTAGGTTGACTCTACCCTGACACTCTAGGGCTTGTAGCCTTCCCACTTCTAGAGGAAATCCTGGAGATGGCAAAATCACTTTGGGAAAAACCTTCTATTCTTGCCACATCTCAGAAAATCGAGACTATATACAGGGTTCAGTACAGGGTTCAACAAGAAGGCTGCCCCTTTTTACCCATCCTGCCCCATCCCCCATAAGAGCAGAGGAGATGCAGGCTAAGCAAATAATTGGTTCCCATTCCACGCCAGCTGATAAGGAGGCAGAAAGATCAATGCCTTGAGCTTCAAGACTTACACTTCATCATCTTTAAATCTCAGGATAGCAAATTACCAGGCTATTATGGCAGCTTACCAGCTCTTTTTGTGGGAAAATATTTAGAGCAACTACCTGATGATGATAAGTCTTTGGCCGAGGTTAACCTGGTTCTCCCAGATTAGAGTCCGCGCTCCTAACCACTACACCAAACTGGCTGAAGTCCTTGGTCTATCTTTCTACTAACCCAGAGAACCTCTGTCTTGTCTGGCTTAAGTTCCAGGTGGTCAGCCGTGTTGGTCTGAAGCAGTAGAACAAATTTAGGGTCCAGTGGCACCTTTAAGACCAACAAAGGTTTATTCAAGCTTTGAGCTTTCGTGTGCATGCACACTTTGTGAAATACATGTATTTATTATTTATTTATTTATTTAGATTTATATCCCGCCTGACCAACACAAGCGGCTCTAGGCGGCTTTGGAAAGGAAGCTAGATCTCAAACTTATAGATACAGGCTGAGCAGCAAATTAACATGTAACATGATGCAGATGCTTTGAGATGTTCAAAGTGAAACTAAATAACAAGCTAAGGTTATAAGGTCAACAGTTGTTTTGATTTAATTAAGGGGGAAAGGACAGCAAAGTAATAAATATGTCAAAAATAGGGGATAAATGTGAGAAGGCATCTTTTCTAATTGTGGGAAGTAAACTGAGAATCACCATTAGTCTCCTCTCAGGGGTAGAGGTAACTTAACAGCAAAATGCTCCAATATTCCTTGCATTACATTCAATAATTCTAATATACTATTCTGAATTGTTGAGAATACATATGTGAGGACAAACAGGACAAACCCTACACCAGAGGATAAATGGACACAAATCTGACATCAGGAATCACAAGACTGAGAAATCTGTAGGAGAACACTTCAACCTTCCAGGACATTCAATGGATGACCTCAGACTAGCTGTTTTATTACAAAGAAACTTCAGGAACAGAATGGAAGGGGAGATTGCCAAATTACAAGTTCTTACAATACTTAGAACAAAAACCTCCCCAGGACTCAACAGGGATATTGGTTTCTTATCTCATTACATATGCTAACCCATCCAGTCCTCACAACTTAAGATAATGGCTTTCCCTATGAACCTGCCAATACACATAGATTTTGTTTTCTCCATGCAGTGCTACACAACAAGAGATGAATTCCTTTATTAGCAGCAAACGTTCATTTAGGAATGAAATTATTATTGTTATGATCCTGGCCTGGAGGATACCTCTATCTAACATAACTTCTTGAATTATATCCCAGAAAACCTAAGAATTCTCAAGGACGACAGGGAAATACCAAGTCAGATCCAAACTAAATTGGCAATTTCCTTTAATTCCCCCTATGTGGGAGGAGGCAGGAAATTTTCATTCTGCCATTGGAAAATTTAATCTCTACAACTCACCATTTGGTGGTTATACTTCTTGATACATCCACCTTGTCATTTCTTAGTGTAAAAAATGGCTAATGAGTAAAGTGCTTGCAGATATATTTCTTTGGATATGCTTACTATGACCTACAATACAGATCAAACCGTTGGTGACTGTGGCAGTGTCACAGAAGCAGACACGAAGAATTGAGAAGGCCATCTCTTTATTGCATCAACCAGTTGTTTTGGAGCATGCAAGCTTTTGAATTCCACTGAGCCCTTCATATTCTGAACAAGCAGTCTTCTTACCTAATGAAATACATGTGTAATTTAAAAGTCTGATTATGTCCAGCCTACTAGTTGGTGCAATAAAATATATTTTACAGCCTTTTGTTCTCAGCCAAGTGGTGCTAAATTGGTACAACTCATTCATGAGCCTTCAGCATTTTATTTGGTAGGCTTTAGCATTCTTAGCTATTAAGCATGCATTTAAACTATGCTTCAGTCTTATTTCAAAATGCTGCTACTCAGTTCCAAACTGTTTATGCAATTGCTTGTGATAATGATAGAGAATTTTATCAAGGGGAAAAATGTTTTCATCATTCTTTGCTTATATTTACTCAGCTCTGTCAGCATAGTGATCAACAATCACTCTGCTCTGTTTCCTTCCTAATCTAGGTAAAACATTCATGCCTTATCAGTAGGGAAGCCGTGGAAGAGAAATATGCAGACAGCTTCTCCACCCCCACCTCATTTTCTCCAGTCTCTTGCAACTAAGTACATAGCACCGCAGGATTCTTGTATGGTACAGAGCCTTTCTGAACACAGCAGTTCGTTTCTCTAGGTGAATAACTTATTTGTAGCTCAGAGTATTCTAAGGAGGTCAAGTTCATGTAGAGGCAAATGCTTTGATGCTGACAAGCAAGCAATTTCAGACACAATAAATAGGGACTGTGTTTTTTCTTTAATCAACTGTAAGTTCAGAGGGCAGCAGAGATTGTATATTTCTCAGTAGGGGTGTACATTTGGCATAAACTGAGCCAGAAAAATACCTTATTTCAGGTATTAATTAAGCCGAATACAGATTCAGAGAATCTGATCAGCTACTAATATAGCTGGGCCTGAATAAATGCCAATTTTATTTTATTTTTTGCTTTTATTCGGGTATATTCAGCTATACTGAGGATCAGCTGGGGCAGCAGGAGCTGATAGCTCTGTGCTGCCTTGGCTGGGGCTGGCTCCTTTTGCAGCTGGGTTTAAACCAGGAGGAGCCAGCCCACAATCTGCCACTTGGTGGACTCTGTTGGGCAGTCTAGTTTAAACAAGGCTGCCCAGAAGAGCCCCAGCTGAGCCTGTGGGGAGAGTTTAGGGGGAGGTTTGGAGGATGTGACATCACTTGCTAGTGATGCTCCAGAAATCCCTCCAGCCCCAATATTATTTCATTAACAGGTGGGGAAATTCCTAGAGCGTCACCATCAATTCCATTTATTTCCCACCCACCCCCATTTTTCTCTGTCACTCAAATTGAGGGCTGAGGATTGCTTGCTGTTAGTGGGCAAACAACAAGCCTTCTATAGGTGGGTATGCCCATTTATACATACCAAATTTCTTCCACATAGAAAACTAGCATATCATAGACTGAGTTTTTTATATGGAAGGAACCTGTAATGTAAAGAAGAATATACAGTCTGAAGTGATATAACCCAGATGCAGGATTTACCATTTTATTGAGAATTAAGCCTCAGTTTAAAAAGAACTTGCATTTGTGCATAGATCATACTTTGACCTTAATGAACTTAATGCACAATTGCAAGTTCTTTGTCTGTGTGTAGTGTGCTGAGATAATCAGCAGTAACACTTACTTGTGCAGCTTGTTAAGTCAACATATTATAAAAGTCTGATGCCCTTAGTCATAGAAAACTCCTTCCATTTTAAGGAGAGAAGCCATTTGAAGTACAGTGACAGCACAGTCCGGCAAAGGCCTCAGGCTATTTCGAGACATTCTTAATTAGAAGTGAGCAGGGTTTTTTTCAAAGCCATGTTCACTGAGGCCTGCTCACAGATCAGAGATCAACTGCCATTTTTCCTTCAGAGAGAGTTTAGCTGCCAGTGAGTCAGGTTAGGAAATTCCTTGTCTCAGAAGACAGGATTGGTCTTCAAGTCTGTCTTCAGAGGCAGCAAGTGGTAAAGTGTGATGCTGGGATTCAGTATGTCGTCCAACACTGAAGGAAGCTAATAGGATTGGTTGTGGTCCTGTTCTAAAGTACTCTGGTAGCTATAATCTAAGATTCAGCACTCCTGGGTCCAGTCATTCCTAATTTTCTCTCAGAGTACAAATTGACTTACATTTGCTCACTATCTTCAGAATATATTGTTTTATCAGTAGCTGTTTCTTATGTCTTGTACCCAGCAGAAGCTGAGATTTATTTTTGTAAATATTTTCAAGCCTCATTGCTCTTTCCAAGCCTATTTTCTTCCAGGGAAGTAAATAAAAGTCATTTTTAATACTTTTTTTTTTAACCTGATGACTTCTGTGTGATTGTAGAGCGGACATAATGTTCAATAACCAATACAAGAGGGGAGACTGAAAGACACCAGCACAACATCTATGTGACTACTGTGTTTGGTTTGAAGTTTAACCCTTTTTTTGGGGGGGGAGGTGCTGGCCAGGCCACCAATAAATCCATATCACACTACTCATGATTTATATATATATATCATACCCACACTCATCAGATTACTTTACTATGTATTTAAAGTCAAAGAATTTGAGGTTGTTAAATTGGCCCCTTTCATTATTTCTTTCTGAATTCTGTGGCAAGTATACTACCATTGTCTTGAGCTTTGTTATCAGGCTGCGGTCACACGAGTCTTTAAATCCGGGAGCCTTCCCAGATTTAAAGAAACCGTTTTTTTTTTATTTTGGGTTGAGATGATTACACATCCCAACCCAACGGTGGCTGGGGGAGGCAAGGTGCGGGTATGCGGATGGTCCTCGCACGGCTGCCTCCCCCAAACACAGCCAGCCAGAAGCTCCCCCGCCACAGAGAGGCTCTTCCACTTATCAGCTGGCTGGCTGGCTGTCTCACCCGCGCTCCGCTCTTGGCCGTGAGCCCCGCCAGCTGCTGGAAGTTGGGAGAAGCATGGGAGGCTTGCCAGGCAGCCACGGCCAGGGGGGCTTGGAGCCAGGAGCGGAGCACGGGCAAGCCAACCAGCCAGCCAGCCAGCAGGTAAGAGCCTCTGCACGGCGGGGTGGGGGGGAGCTTCTGGCTGGGGTTTTTTCCCCCTTTCTTTGCACTTGGGCACTTTTATTTCGGGTTGAGATCCACTTGAGTGCCCAAGTGCAAAGGGGAAAAAAAAACCTGGGAGGGACGATCAGATGGCCCTCTATTGCAATCATTGTGAGAGAAGCAATCCAGATCGGCCCAATTGTGGGTTCAAAGCGCGACTCCCGGGAAAATAGTTGATTTTCCCGGGGTCAGGAAAAGTGCTATGAACCCGTGCTGGAGCCCGCTTCAGTGCAGGAGTAGCTGTGGCCGGTCTGATCGGCCCCTTTAAATGCGGGAGGAAACAGCTGTTCCTCCCGCTTTAAAGGGCCATGTGACCGCGGCCACAGTTGCAATTCTGTATTGCAACTTATAACAAAGCTCAAGACAATGTATCCACCTGGACTGAATCAAGACCTAGGTTTCCTGTCTCATTACCAATGCTGGTTTCTCCACGCCTACTACCTCTCTGCATATCACACCTAATCCAATCATACCTGCTATTGTCATTTGCCTGCTTATGTCATCTGGCATCTGAAATCACTCCACCTCCCAATATATAGGACAGATGGACAGTCTAGCTGTATCTGAAGAAGAGAGCAGTGACTCATGAAAACTCATAACCTATCACAAATGTTGTTAGTCTTTAAGGTGCTACTGGACTCTTTTCTATTAAAAACCTAAAAGCATCATCCTGACCGGATGCCTGTGATTTCATAAGTATATGCAGAACATTCTCAAGTCATTGTAGGCAAGCCCCTCCCTAGAAACACAAGAGGGGAACTAATACAACATCACCAACTACATGCACCTTAATTCACTTTTCCTCTTATGACTTACTTCCCTTATTGAAATAAATTACCCGTCCCCTTCCTTCACTCACACTAAAATGTCTGCTTCATACCGTACTCCATGTACCATCAGAGCACAAAGCATACATACTTCATGTTATTTGATATTTTTCTCAGAGCTTGTTGCTTTTCTCAACAGTAGCAGGGAAAGGATTAGGCTCTGGTGCAGTGCATTTTGCCATGAAGAAACAGCAGTTTAAATGATGCAGCATAATTCACAAGTAATACAAGATAGGTGTGTTTGTATCAGAGAACAGGCAGTGTTTGTTTAACGATGGATTTAACACAGGATTTGTTTAACAATGATGAGGCTGTAAAAACAATTTATTTTTATCCCACATTTTGTTGTCAAGGTCTGGAGCAAATGAGGAAAGCAGTCTATAAGTCAACCCTTGTAACAGCAGCCCAGAGAGACAAAGGAAGGATAGAAATGTGTGATGTAGTGCTTAAAGCAGGGGTGTCAAACATAAGGCCCAGAGGCTGGAACTGGCCTGTCCAGGGCTCTTATGCGGCCTGCGAGCAACTAGTGTGAGGGAAGGAACAGGAGACTGCTGGGGGGAGGAGTGGGTAGAGCCAGATTGCGGCTTCAGGATGGCAGAAGAACCTTGTCAGCAGCAGTCAAGCAGCATGGGAGCATCTGCCTAGTGCTGCACCACTGGCTCTCCAGTCCACCTATATTGGTTTTCCTTTTCACCCCCGGCTCCCAGCCTGTGGAGCCTAGTAGTGAGGGTACAACAACTTGGAGCTTACCAGCTGCTGTCCTTTATACAGTTTATATCTTCACTACCTGACATTACACTTTATGGCACACATGGCTTGGCTCGACAAAGTGACATTTATGTCAGATCCAGCCCTCATAACAAATGAGTTCAACACCTTTGGCTTAGAGTATCTAACTAGGATCTGGGAGACACAGGTTCAAATCTCCACACTGCCATGGAAGCTTGCAGAGTGACCTTGGGCCAGTCACACACACTCAGACTGACTTAGCTCATAGGGTTGTGAAGATAAAACAGAGGAGAAGAGAATGATCTAAGTGGATTTGCGTTCCCAGTAGATAGAAAGTTAGGGTATAAATAAAACGAACGTGTTTGCCAGTGCTGTTCAGGGCACACATACATAGCTTGGCCACTATGTTGACACAGTCCTTCAGAAACTTTCTTAATTTAAGGTTGGCCTGGGAAGAAAATGGATGGTATATATACACTGGGTCTGTTGCTTCATGTGCTGCTGCTGAAATGGCACAGCCATTCATTTATTCTTTCCAATGCATTATATGACATGATTCTTGTATTGTTGATGTGATGTCAATATCTGTGTTGGCTTCAAGCCTTTTGCTAATACTCTGAGCTAGATGCAGGGCTCCGTTGGGGCCGGGGCGCGCCGGAGCGCCGCTCCGGGAGAGAGCCGCCGGGGGGGCGGGCACTTAAAGCCCTGCCCCCCCGGCCTCCCCCCCGTCAAAGCCCCGCTCCCCCCGGGAAGGCCCTTCCCTCCTCTCCCCCCCCATTGAGACTCCCGGGGACGGCGGCACTCCGCCGTCCCCGGGAAGGCCCTTCCCTCCTCCCCCCCATTGAGACTCGCGGGGACGGCGGCGCTCCGCCGTCCCCGGGAAGGCCCTTCCCTCCTCCCCCCCCATTGAGACTCGCGGGGACGGCGGCGCTCCGCCGTCCCCGGGAAGGCCCTTCCCTCCTCCCCCCCCCCCATTGAGACTCCCGAGGACGGCGGCGCTCCGCCGTCCCCGGGAAGGCCCTTCCCTCCTCCCCCCCCAATTGAGACTCCCGGGGACGGTGGCGCTCCACCGTCCCCGGGAAGACCCTTCCCTCCTCCCCCCCCCCATTGAGACTCCCGGGGAAGAACCCCTCTCCCACCCACCCCCGCAAAGAAACCCCGTCCCTCCCATCCACCCACCCACCCACCCGTCCATCCCTGTGCAATGTAAAAAAAAACCCTCCCACCTCCCCCCGCGCAAAGAAACCCCCTCCCTCCCACCCACCCATTCCTGCGCAATGTCAAAAAAACCCTCTCCCACCCACCCCCCCGCGCAAAGAAACCCCCTCCCACCCACCCATTCCTGCTCAATGTACCCAGGAAGGAGCCCCCATCCCCCCCTCACCATTCCTGGGGGGGGGAGGGAGGGAGGGAGAGAAAAGCTGGGCCCCAGTGCCCAAACAAAAGGGGGGGAGAGAAGCGCCTTGTCTGTTTCTCTTTCTTTCTTTCATTCTTTCTTTCTTTCTTTCTTTCTTTCTCCCCCCCCACCTACCTACCTACCTACCTATCTTCCTGTTCCTTTCCTCCCTCCCTCCCTCCCTTTCTATCTATCTATCTTTCTTTCTCCCCCCACCTACCTACCTACCTGTTCCTTCCTTCCTTCCTTCTTCTCTCTCTCTCTCCCCACCTACCTACCTACCTTCCTGTTCCTTCCTTCCTTCCTTTCTTCTCTCTCTCCCCCACCTACCTACCTTCCTTCCTTTCGTTCCTTCCCCCCTCCCTCCCTCCCTTTCTTCCTTCCTTCCTTCCTTTCTTCTAACAGTCTTCCAGTGATGTCAGGGGTGTGTGGCCTTCTGACACTTCCGGTGACATCAGGGGGTGTGGCATATGCAAATAAGTTATGCTAATGAGCTCCTGCACCTCTTTTTTTACGAAAGGACCCCTGGCTAGATGTGTACATGTTCCTTGTTCCCTGGAGGGCAAAAATCAGCAGTAAGCTCAGCATCTATCAGATTTGAACTCTGTCTTGCTGTGTGTGAAATCATGCAACTCTGATGTCTGTATTCCAGACATATTTATTTGGGAGTTTGTCCTGGTGAAAGCAGCTGGAATTCAATACTTTTGGGCCTGCCAGTGTCACCACTAACCAAGCAAAATCACAGGTCAGAGCCCTCAAACACAGGATTTGTTTAATGGTGATGAGGTTATAAAAACACTATTAATTTATTTCTATCCCACATTTTGCTGTCAAGGTCTGGAGCATATGAGGAAAGCCGCCTACAAGTCAACCCTTGTAATAGACACAGAAAATATTGTAGTGGTAAATCAGCCTTGTTTTGCTCTGCCTTCCATTTCAAGCCTTCTTTTTTGGAAACATATAAAACAGTGAGGTATTAATGTGTAGATAAATAAACCCTTTTCTTCATACTTACCTTTGCATGTGTTTATTGTTTTAAAAATTAATGGTTCACGCTCTAACTAAATACCTTTTAGGAGATGCATAAAATGCTATATGATCTGTACTGTTGGTTATAACATGGCTCCATGGAGCTCTAAGAAATAGACTAGGTATCCTGTTTGTAATGTAATAACATGAGAATTACAATTGCTTTGCATAAAGTATCTGGTAATGAAAGCAGATAATGGAATTGTTTGCAAAAACAGATGCTAACTGGCTTCCTGTTGGTAAAGCACAGCATTGAAAAATTATACCAACTGGAGGAGGGAGAATAGTGAAAACAGGAGGGTGGGATTGAAAAATAACTGAAATTTATGTGTTTGGTCATTAAGTACTTGTAAAAAATGATAGACCGACATTCAGATGAAGATGCAAATATCAGTAAACTACCCAACTGTTAGACAAGGACAGCAGGAAAACCCAGAAGATATTTGAAGGTGGATTGGGAGCTAACATTATAACAACACTGGGATTCATGTATACTATGGTCCTGTAAGAGTTACCCTGTGAAGAACATCTAAATACTCGTGAGAGATGGGGCCTGTTCAAGGCATTTTGACTCATTTCTCCAAAATAGTGGCATTAGCTCCTGTTGGCATGAACATTAATTAGAATGAAGTACCCTCTGCTGTCAAATAATCCCTACCAGTCCTGTGCAGACACTGTTTGCATACTATTGGGAACAATTCAGTGAAGAAGGGAAGGCTGGCAGGGGAATCTAGTTGTGCTTCATCTGTCTCCCTGCTCAGCATAGCAGTAAAAGGCCACCAACATGCATCGTTCACCAAAACTATATTTTGTGTTTGCCGTAATTGAGTTTTTGTTTAATGTGGAGGAAATTATGTATTCAACAAAGTGTTTAAAAGCATAATTCCGAGCACTTTCTAGCTGCTGAATACTGATATTTACTTGTAAGTCATAGAAATAAAAATGGCTCATTCTTAAAATACACAAGTAGCATCAAATTAATGCATAATGAAGGTCTGTTTGGGGATACATGCAACAGGATCATGGAAAATTATGGAAATTATGGTGAAAATTAGATAAATAACAAAGGCATTCACACACTGAATTTCCTGTCTGATACTCTAACCACTGGACAACTCTGACTCTTATCTGAAGTATTTGAATTTTCTAACATTTCCTATTAATTTTTGAAAATGTTTTACTTAGTTTCTGCCCTGACCTGAGTAGCCCAGACAAGCCCGATCGTGTCAGATCCTGAAAACTAAGCAGGGCTGACCCTGGCAAGTATGTGGATGGGAGGCCTCCAAAGAGTACCAGGGCTGGGAGGCAGAGGCAGGATATCAAGCCACATCTCTGAACATCCTTCATGCCCCAGTAGGAGTCGCCAGAGGTCGCCATGATTCCCAGGCACTGGCATGCATGCACACACAAAAACAAATGTTTTTCTTAGTTTCTGACATTTCCTCTAACACTACATAGGCTCTGTGTGTGTGTGTGATGCACTCTACATAGGTCTCCCCTCAAGAGTTAAGTTGGAGATTCCAGTTGGTGCAGAATGCTGCAGCTTGGTTATGATCAGGAGCTATATGGAACATGCCTATGCCCAGGTCACTTAGATTGCCAGATTGGCAGGCAACTGGTTCCCTATCTCGCTTTCTGGGATTGAGCAACAGTGATCAATGCAATGGTCGCATTCTTCAGTCACTTCATTGGCTGCCCATTAGTTACCAGGCTCAGTTCAAGGTATTGGCTATCTGGTACACACCTCTCCTCTATGGTCTGCCACGACATCTTTGCTCATCTGAGCAGGACCTTCAGTAGGTGCCACCCTAAAAAGGGACAAAATCAGCAACTGCCCATTCACATGCTTTCTCTATTGTGGCCCCCACCTTAGGGGGTGGCTTGCCTGAAAAGATCAGGAAGGCTCCCACACCATTGGCTTTCCACAAACTATACAAAACTGAATTTTTCAGGAGGGATTTTTTTACTAAGGTAATAGAGCTGTACTGTAATGAAATGGTTCAGAAAGATATTTTGGTCTGTTGATGGATGACCAGCTGGACTCTTCCCAATATTTTTTGGACAAGGCACTGGGGGCCATGGCTGGATGATTGCAGCAGAGCTGGCTGAAGTTGAATCCAAGGAAGACGGAGGTCCTGTACATGAGTTGTGGGGGGGTTAGGATTGGGAATTAGGCTCCTGGTCTTGGTGGGGCACTATTGGTGGCAGCGTTGAGAGTAAGGAGTCTTAGGGTGATGCTGGATTCCTCACTGACTATGGAGGCCCAGGTCGCTTTGATTGCCAGATCAGCCTTTTATCATCTTTGGCTAATCAGGCAACTGGTTCCCTATCTCACTCCCTGGGACTTAGCTACAGTGATCCATGCAATCACTTCCAGGCTGGACCACTGTAGCTCACTCTATGCGGGGCTACCTTTGAGCCTGATTCAAAAATTGCAGCTAATGCAGAATGCGCCTATTGCAGAATGTGGCAGCACACCTGCTGATGGCAATGCCTGCACAGGTGCACATTCAGCCGGTGTTATGCCAACTGCACTGGCTGTCGATCAAATACCAGATCTGGTTCAAGGTCACGGTTTTGACCTTTAAAGCTCTATGCAGCCTGGGACTATCATATCTGTAGGACTGCCTCTCCCCATGTGTGCCCTGGAGAACTTTATGCTCTTCTGACCAACACCTCTTAGTGGTCCCCGGCTCAAGGGACATCTGCTTAGCCTTGACCAGGGCAAGGACTTTTTCACCCCTTGTGCTGGCCTGGTGGAACATTCTCTCATTTGAGATAAGGGCCCTGTGGGACTTATTACAGTTTCACAGAGCCTATAAAACAAAGCTGTTCTGCCAGACCTTTGGTTGAGGCAGCGGATGTTCAATTATTCTGGCCTCCCCTGTTCATAGCCCCTTTCCCAGTGCCCTTACTGTTCTGGATACTACTTGGGCACTGGAGTTCCTTGGGTAACTATTCCTGCCATGAGGCATGGGTTTTTGTCTTCATCTGTGGCTGCTATCTATTGTTTCATGGTTTTATGTTGTAAGCGACCCTGAGCCCATTTTTTTTTTGCATAGGGCAGGGTATAAAGTAAATAAATAAAAATAAATTTAATAATAAAGGAATAAGGACTGTGGACTATACTGCTGTATATAGTACATATTGTCTGTTGCTGTATGTACAATCCCACTATGTAATTTCTGCATAGTTTAACGACCCCATGGGACACTTGGTGTAGCCTGTCGACTACAAAATGGCCTTTGACAGCATTGCCAGAGACAGACTATGAGTTAAATTAGAGGCCTCATCAATTGATCATAAACTGTTAACCCTTATTTGTATGCTGCACAAAAATAACTTCCTGGCAGTAAGAACCAACCTTTCATGCAGGGTTCCTGTTAAAAAAAGGAGTGAAGCAAGGCTATATTTTGGCCTCCATTTTATTTAATTTCCATATTAATTCAATAGTCTAATCACTGACCAAACCAGAATTCCATCTTCCAAGGGTGGCAAACAGACCAACTTTACTATTTTATTTATTTGTTTATTTGTTTGTTTGTTTATTTATTTATTTAAGCTTATATCCTGCCCTCCCCTCCCTCCAGCTTTACTATATGTAGATGATACAGCCATCTTGTCCCACTCCAAAGTAGGGCTCAGAAGAGCCCTCTGGGCTCTTGCAGTATACTGCCAGGAGGAACAATTAATAATAATTTTTCAAAAACTAAAATCCTGTTTTTCTCAGGGAGGCATATTAAACACAGATGGCAGATCAGTGGGCATGAGACAGAACAGCTGAAGGTTTCCCCGTTTAATTCTTTTTTCTTTATTTCATTTTTAACCCCTTCAACCATAAATTGGTGGGATTATGGATGAAATGGAATTGAGGAAACCTTCACTTTCACCTGTTCTGTCTCATGGCCATTGATCTGCCAGGTGAAGGTTTTTAAATATCTCGATGTAGTGTTCCAATCCACAGGCTTGTGGAAAGCCCAGTTGACTCAGGCCGCTGAGAGCACCCAAAGAGTGGCATCAGCTACCCTGAGATTTTTCTTTTCGAAGGGGAGCTCACACATTCCTTACATCATCAAAGTTATTCAAGCCAAAATATTTTCCAAACTTGTTTATATAAAGACATCTGCCCACTAGAAGCCATACAGTCCAAACAGGAGTATATTTGGTGTCCCTTGCTGTGCACCAAACGAAATCCTTAGAATACAGTTAGGGCAAGTACCACTAGAGGCAGTCAGCTGGTATCCGGCAATATGCCTTTGGTTTAAATTAAACTTTAATCCATCTGGATTAACATCCTTAGTCCTTCTAGATACCTACTGCTGAGCTTGGGTAGTCACCATCGAGAACAAACTACAACTATATGGCTTTTCCCCCTTAGCAATTTGCCCCCTTGGGTCCTCAGGAGCCAAAGAAATCTTATTTATTTATTTATTTATTCATTCATTCATTCATTCAACTTTTACCCCACCCTCCCCACTGGAGCAGGCAGAAATAATAAATCAATGAACTTGGGATACATCTCCCAAGCTGATAGAGCTTGGGCATGTCTCTGTCTGGTGGTGAGTAATTACACATGAAATTACACATGCCAGCAAATTACCTCTTACACCATAGAATTCCCCAAATACCACAGAACCATCACTCTGGCTCGGCTTAATCTTTTGCCCTCAGCTCTGCTAGAAGGGAGATACCTATGCATTCCATACTCCCAGCACCTTTGCCCCTGCCAATCTGGCACTGTTGAAATGGTCGAACATGTTTTACCGCATTGTAAATTCTACATGAGTTTCATATACCTCACTCCTATTCTAAATTCCCAGGCAGATTGGATACATTTTACACATCCCTCCTCTTGCAGACCATTCAAATGAAACCTCCATATAAGTTCTGTGCTAAGATTTTATTCACAAGGAAACTGATAACTTAATCTATCAACATCTTGCAAATATAGGAAAGGTTTTTAAATTTTATTTAAAAAAAACATTTATACCTATATGTTGTGCATTCTTGACAGAGACTCTGTCATTATAATCTGGATTATAAATAAAGACTGTATGTAAGCATAGTTTAACAAGTCATATTAATGCATATGTTTTGTTTCAGCTGTTCAGATTTCTTCTTGGTTTCAGATTTCTGAAGTCAAAAATCATTGTTTGTTGAAAGTCCCATCCTGTTCATTGTATTGATTTACACTGTCTAATCTGCCTTGAGTCTCAGTGGGAACAAGAGACTATCATATATATATATATATTGGCGCTTTCCGGCTCTCCCATTGGCTGTGCTGTGCGCTCCATCAGCCATTGGCCCATCAACCGCCACTGAAGCGTACTTGCATGCCATTGGCTGGGGGCTGGGTCCGCACCTCTCCCCTGCCCACTGCCAGCCAGGTCACTCCCTGACAGAATAAACTGCCAAAATGGTGTCTCTCCTGATAAAGACACTTATCCTGCTTGGCTCCTGTGGGGCTAAGTTTTCCCTCAGTGGCAGTTACTAGGCAACCAAGCTTGGTTTTGTCAGTAAAAAGCAAAGGCAGGAGGCCCATTCCAGGCCTACTTTAGCCTTGGTGGGGAATTCATTTGGGCCAGTCCTGACTAAGGTTGCCAGCTCCAGGTTGGGAAATTCCTGGATATTTTGTGGTGGAGTCTACAGAAGCCAGAGTTTAGGAAGGGGTGGGACCTCAGACAGGTACACTGCCACAGACTCCACCCTCCAAACCAGCCATTTCCTTCTGGGGAATCATTGCTGCCAATCTCCAGGTGAGGGCTGGAGATGATTCAGAATTACAACTGTTCTCCAGATGGCAGTGATCAATTCCCCTGGAAAAAATGGCTGCTTTGTAGGGAGTGCTCTGTATCATTATACCTTACTGAGGTCGCTTCCCTGGAGAAAATGGTGGACTCTGTGTCATTGTACCCATGGCCAGTGCACCTGCCTAGCGTCTCTTCCTAGAGCCTGTTGTATCTATTTCCACAACGGGCCATATTCTTAGCATATACATAAATCAGTAATAACATAAACAAATAACAAACATAAAACAAATAACATAAAATTAAAATGTCAGTATAGCACTTCTGGTTTTCACTGTGAGTTGAATTTGGGTAACACTGGAATAATCTAATTCATCAGGAAAATATTGGTCTTAATATATGACTGTAAACACACACTGTAAACAGGTGTCAATATATTTCTGAATACCAGTTTCAGAGTGGGAAGGAGAGGTTTTTGGCTTCTGAGCCTCTGCTAGGGATCTTCCTTGGTATCCAGTTATTGTAAGCAACAGGATGCTGGACTAAATAGACTGTTTCTCTGATCTAGGATTGCCAGGTCCCCTCAGCTTGCCAGCAGGGGGATTTGGGGGGTGTTCCAGGGGAGGGCCGTCCCTGATACAATGACATCACATGGAAGTGTGGTGTTTGGGGGTGGAGCTTCTCCCACTGACCAGTTGGCCAGCAGTGGGCAGAAGCCCAAAAATCGGGGGAAGCCCCATCCAGACTGGAGGTCTGGCAACCCTACTCTGAATAGCACTGCAGTGTGTATAGCCTTAAAGAGAAATGGAAACAGTAACAATTGTTTCCTTAACCCAAAGGATAACCTTGAGGTAGACTTAGCTTTTTCTTAAAATAATTGCCAGATGAAATCGTTTGATAATGGATTAGGAAGAATTATGCTTCTGCTGAATCATTGCTCAGAAAAGACTTCTGGAAGTACAAACATCTGGCAGAGAAAATCTGCAAGTGGAGCACTGAAAAAGAAATATGTAAAGAGACATAGTGTGTCAAGGGACATACTATGTCCCTTGAGGAACACAATATGAACTGTTTCCATATCAGTAGCACAGAGTGCTTTAAAAAAAAGCCCTCCCACCCAATCTGGGTTTAATAACTACCACTAGTGAAATACAGTGATCAGAATTGAGATATGTACCATTCATAACTGGAGTTATGAGTCTCATTCTTTGTAGATTGGATCATCCTTTGTACATTGGAGAACAGCTCTGAGAGCCAGTTTGGTGTAGTGGTTAAAACTCTAATATGGAGAACCGGGTTTAATTCCCCACTTCTCCACATGTAACTGCTGGGTGACCTTGGGCAAGCCACAGTTCTCTCAGAGCTGTTCTCTCGAGAACAGTTCTCTCAGAGCTCTCTCAGTCCCACCTACCTCAGAGGGTGTCTGTTGTGGGGAGAGGAAGGGAAGGAGATTGTAAGCTGCTCTGAGACTCCTTTGGGTGAAGGGCAGGGTATAAATCCAATCTCCTCTACTTCATGTCCCTTTCTTTATGAAAGTATCATTTTGTATTTAGATTCTATTTCTGTACCTTGTGGGCTCAGGCACTACACAAAATGCTTTGTGCTGGATCATTAAATGGAACTGGCCTGAAATTGGTATCTATTCATTCAGCTTGCTTGGGTCCTATCCCAGTGAGCACAGTGCCAAGCAGCAGCTTTTCCTGGCTTTACATTTGTTCATTCTGCATGCATTGCTATTTGGTGACTGCAGATTAGAATGCCAGCACTTGCATTCTACAGCAGTACATTCTTGTACTGTTGTGTAAACAGCAAACTTTATTCATGTGCCTGCTGCCTCTCAGCCAGTGAAACAAAGTAAGGTGACTGGAAGAAACCCTACAGTTTGATAATGGGGTAGAGGAGATTGCCTCTGTTCACTGTGACTTCATTCCCTGCAAATAAGGATAATTAAGCTACCTTTATCTGCCCTCTTCCAAGTGCAAATGTCTAGCCGTGGTTTATCTCTGCTTTCTCAGTTCCTAAAATTGTTTAGGAACTGGCTTAAAAGTACTTAGTAAATTTTCTGTAGGCTAGCCACCCATGAGATAAATCATACTAATGTTTAGATATATACTCTTGCCTTCCTCAAGTATAGTGTGGGGGTACCCTTCACATTTCCCCACCTTGGTAATTAAGATGGAATAATGTTCTCCACTCTTGAGAACCAAGAAGATAAGAAATAACAACAGCTAGAAATTTATTTATTTCCCTTTCCTTGCCAAATCTGGTGTCAGTGACTTTAGTGATTGTCTGGATGCTCTTTAATCAGGCTTAGTAGGCCCTAGCAAGGTATCAGTGCTAATATACATAAAGCCAGTTCATGGACTTCTTACATTTCACTGATGCAAAACTGCCAATAGTAAGTTTAGGTGAGTGAAGAAATTCACTGCTTGTGCATTAACTCCCAGTGGGTGACATGACACCACTAGGCAGTCTGTGCTGATCCTACCCCACAGGAGAGCACAAGGGACATTGGAGGTCAGCATTGGCTGGTGAATGCATACAGGGAAAATAAGCAAACTCTTCTGAGCTCCCAGGCAATTACCCTGTTTCACTCGTCTTTAATAAACCAGAAGCCCAAGAAGCAATTACAACCAACTGGTATGTTGTACTGAATGTCATCTTCTAACAGTATATACTATTGATTTCTTTTATTTTCAGAGAAAATCAGGCAAAGATATGCAGATCTGCCAGGGGAGTTGCACATTATTGAGCTTGAGAAGGATAAGAATGGTCTTGGACTCAGCCTTGCTGGCAACAAGGACAGGTCTCGCATGAGCATCTTTGTTGTGGGCATCAGTCCAGATGGCCCTGCAGGGAAAGATGGAAGAATGCGCATTGGAGATGAACTTCTAGAGGTAATTGTTCTTTTTCATTTTAAATGTTTTAAGGTGTAGTGGTAGAGAAGATCAAGAACCAAATACAAAATAATGAGCTGAAACTCCAAATAAGGCAAAGATGCCACCAGGCACAATTTTGGGGCATCAAAACAACCCTTTTGCTACTGCTGTATAAACAATTTAATCTTTCCCTGTCCTGTAGTTTGAAGACATAAGCAAGTCCTTTCAATCCTTCTAACAGCAAACTTCATGATCAAGTTCCTATTGGTAGGACAGTGAAAGAGAGAGGAAGACATAAACTTTCTAAGTGAGTGCTAATCAGTAAGGCAGCAAAAATGGCTCATCCATAGTCAAGGGAAGGTTTGAGGATACTTCATATGATGGGGGGAAATAACTTTATTAAAAAGGGGGGAAATACCCAATATGATGATCACAATTTAAAATTGTATATCTATTGCTGGTGAGGCAGCATGGACATACAATGTTCTGCACATTGACAAAACATTATTTAGATCCATTGCTGAGTTTAGGATGCTGGTGTGACATTTTTTGAGATCTTCTTCGTGGTCTCTGTGCATCACACCTCTGGGATAAAGTGCGCCTGCGCCGATCCCGATCGGTAATCTTCAAAGCCAAACGGATTTTCGCGCCAGCTCCCCGGTCACGTGCACGCCCCACTGCTCATGACCCGGGGAGGGGCACGAGGATCCCGCCAGTTCTCTTCTGACCGCCGCGTCGTGAGGATCCCCTCTCCGCTTCGGTCGGTAGTTTACTTTCTCTTCCTCTTGGAAAGCCTTTCGGACTGATTTTTCTCCTGTTTCTGACTACGAACTGTGACTCGGACTTGTTTTTGGACTTCTCCCCGATGCCGCGACCCATCCAGCTGACGGATTCCGATCTCGACATCGACCTGACCCAGGTCCCTCGAGACAGTCCTGAGCCTGGGACGGACCAACTCCCGGCACCAAGAGTGGATCGAGACTGGCGTCCTCTGTACTCTCCGGCGCCGTGGGATGCTCGACAGTGGAGATACCTCTATGGCTCCTACCCTCCGCCACCGCAGTGGTATCCTCCCGAATGGGACTGTCAATCGACATCGTCCAGAGTCTTTTGATGCCGAGATCCTCCGGCCCCGAGACCGACACCGACACATCCTCCGTTTGATGCCGATCGTCCCCCTCTTCACCCGTTGCAGGACCCGTTGAGCTTGACCCCACTGTCGCCATCGGAGCCCTCCGACAGATCGATACCGGAGTCTTCAGCCTCCTCTGCCTCGGGTGATGAATCCTCCCCCCGTCCGTCTCCTACCCCTCATGTTGCTGATGACCTTCCAATCTCCCCCTCTGAGGAAGTAAAGTCCTATGAAGAGCTGATTAAGCGTATGGCACATACGTTAGCCTTGGCTACGGTCCGAGCCGACCCCGACTGCCATGGACTCCATCTTCGACATCGTCCAGATGGATACCTCCACTGCAGTGGCCTTATCTCTCATTTCGGTCGTCATGAATACTGCCAAGGAATCCTGGGCGCATCCCTCCTCTACCCCTATCTCTAGTAAGAGATTGGACCACATGTATAAAATCCAGGAACCGGGAGCCGAGTTCTTGTTTGTCCATCCTAAACCGAACTCGGTGATTGTGACCCCGTCAGCCAAGGGCCGCAGTGGACATTCTTCCCCTCTAGATAAGGAGGGGCGGAAACTGGACTCTTTTGGCAGACGTTTTTATTCTTCTGGTGCATTGGGCATAAAAACAGCAAACTGCACGGCCTGTATGAGCAGGTATCAATACTCCCTCTGGGAGCAAATGACCGCACTCCTTGCCCATCTTCCTGAGGACAAGCAGTGTCTCGCCAGGAAGATCCAGAAAGAGGGCATGACCCTAGCAAAGCATCAGCTCACCGCTTCCAAACATTCCGCAGATGTAGCTGCTAAGACGCTAACATTGGCAATGTCTCTCAGGCACCGCGCCTGGCTGAGGTCAACTTCTCTTCCCCAGGATACAAGATCTCTGGTGGAGGACCTTCCCTTCGAGGGTGAAGGTCTCTTTAGTTCCACGACAGATACCGTCCTCCATGAACTAGATAAGAGCATGAAGACGTCCCGCAACCTGGGCGTCTCACAGCCCAAACCGCAGAAGCAGCGGTTGTGGCAGAGATCCTGGTCCAAGAAGCAACCACAGAGATCTCCCACGGAACCCTAATGGCAGAGGTCTTCCTCCTCTCCCTATCAACAGAAGCCGTATGGACATAAACCCCGCTTCCCGGCTGCTTCTGCCTCCAAGTCGAAACCTCCCAAGCTGAACAAACAGAGTCTTTGACTCCTGTCTCTGCTCCGGTCCTCCCACTCGCCTGTCACCCTTCCTACCCGCATGGCAACGCATCACTTCCGACATATGGGCCCTCTCCGTCATCGCCAAGGGTTACTGAATAGAATTCTTCCAGATCCCTCTGGAATCTTATTTTGTCGTCACCCCTCCCTCTGACACCCTGTCGTCAGAAGTCGAAGCCCTCCTGTCCAAAGATGCCATAGAGCCGGTACCCGTCAATCACCTACAGCAGGGTTTTTACTCCCGCTACTTCATGGTACCAAAGAAGGATGGCAGGCTCCGTCCCATACTGGACCTTTGGAACCTCAATGCTTTTATAGCCTACAAGAAGTTCCGCATGACCACCCTCCAGACCATCCTACCGTTGCTGGAGGCCGACTCTTGGATGGTGACGCTAGACTTAAAGGATGCGTATTTCCATGTGACTATTAATCCTTCCCACAGACCGTTCCTTCGCTTTGCGGTCGGTCCGCATCACTTCCAATACAAGGCCCTCCCCTTCGGGCTTTCTAAGGCGCCTCGTGTCTTCACGAAGCTCATGGCAGTAGTGGCAGCTCACCTCCGCCTTCAGGGTGTCCATCTCTACCCTTATCTAGACGATTGGCTCCTCGTTGCGCCCTCCCTAACGGCCCTACAGGACCACATCGCTCTGACTCTTCGTACCCTAGACTCCCTAGGGCTGACGATAAATATGACAAAGTCCATGCTCACTCCTTCCAGATGGGTGCAGTTTATCGGAGCCATTCTGGACTCCCTACAGTGCAGGGCCTTTCTGCCCCCCAACAGGGCACTAGACATTGTCTCCCTTCTCAGATCCCTTCGGGAAATCAAGGAAGCCACGGCCAGGCAGTAACTCCGTCTCCTGGGCCTTATGGCCATGACCACCACGGTGATCCCCTTTGCCAAGCTGCGGATGAGACCATTACAGCTGTGGTTTCTTCGCCGTTTCCACCCCAGTATACACCCCCTCTCCAAACGCTTCCGTCTATCGGACTCGGTCTTGAATGCTCTCACCTGGTGGCTTGTGCCCCGGAACCTTCAGTCGGGTGCCCCCTTTCGACTCCCGCCTCCTTCAGTAACCATCACCACGGATGCTTCCCTGTGGGGTTAGGGAGCTCACCTGGATGGTCTTTGCGTGGGCGGCAAGTAGGACCCCTCCGTGGCCCACAACCACATCAACTTTCTGGAACTGCTAGCAGTCCTGTATGCAATTTGGTCCTTTCGTCATCTCTTGTCAGGAAGGACGGTGGCTGTCCTCACGGACAATATGACCACCATGTACTACATCAACTGACAGGGTGGGACAGTCTCCCGCGGCCTCTGCTGTCTAACTGTGGAACTTTGGAACGAATGCCAGTCGCTTGACATCCATCTCGTGGCAACTCATCTTCCTGGTCTGCTCAATGTACAAGCCGACTTCCTGAGCAGGGGCGGGGCATCCCTACACGAATGGGAACTCAACCCCCTCTATCTGACCCCGGTCTTCGACCTTTGGGGGTACCCCTCTGTGGACATGTTTGCCTCTCGGGAAAACAAGAAGTGTCCCCTCTTTTGCTCCAGGGCCGGCAAGGACCCAGTCTCCCTAGGGGACGGCCTTCTCCTCCCGTGGACGGGGCTGCACCTATATCTGTTTCCTCCGATTCCTCTGCTGTTGTCGGAACGCCCATCGGCGATCCTAATCACACCATGGTGGCCGCGGCAACCTTGGTTCCCCACTCTCCTCCGTCTCTCCCTCGGGTCGTACCTCCATCTCCCAATGAACCCAGATCTGCTTTGGATGTACGGAGGCCGGGTGCTTCACCATGACATTCCCAGATTGAAGCTGACGGCCTGGTTGATTCAACCTCTGGAGTAGACACTCGCATCGCTCACGTTCTCCTGAACTCCCGTAAGTCTTCCACACGCCGCTCGTATGCAGCAAAGTGGACTAAGTTCCTGTCTTTCTTGGCCTCTGTGGGGCGACCTTCCATTCCGTCTACCCTCAATGATGTCTTCGGGTTCCTTTTGTCCTGCAAGGATAGAGGACTGTGCCACGCATCTCTCCGTGTCTACCTCTCGGCCATTTCAGTCAACCATCCTACAATTGATGGCTGTTCAGTGGTCTCCCACCCTACCACGAAGCAATTCCTGAAAAGGATGCATCGTCTCTACCCATCGGTTCGGGCCTCCGTTCCAGCTTGGGACCTGCCGCTGGTCCTTGCCAAATTAATGGGCAAGCCTTTCGAACCTATGGCTTCCTGTAGCCTTCAGCTTCTTTCATGGAAAGTTGCTTTTTTAGTAGCTGTCACTTCGGTAAGACGCGTGACCGAGTTGTCGGCTCTTCGCTGTGACCCTCTGTACCTCACGTTCCATCATGACGCCGTTACCCTGGCTCCCGATGTTGCGTTCTTACCCAAGGTAGTCTCTGATTTTCACATCAATGCAGATATTACCTTGCCGGTGTTCTTCCCTGATCCTCAGGATCTGGTTTAACGCAGCTTACATTCCCTCGACGTCAAGAGAGCTCTCTCATTTTATTTGCATCGGATGAAGTCGTTCCGCAAATCTCCAGCTCTCTTCGTAGCTTATGCCTTGCCCAGGCAGGCACAGAAACTGTCATCTCAAAGACTCTCAAAATGGATCGTGGAGACGATAAAACTTGCTTACCTCCTGGCCAAGAGGCCGTTACCGGTGTCCCTGCGGGCTCATTCCACTCGAGCCGTGGCTGCCTCTACGGCGTTCCTCAAGGGCATCCCCCTGGGAGACATCTGCAATGCTGCTACTTGGACGTCTCCTCACACGTTTGTGAGACACTACGCACTCGACATCCGTGCCCATCAACGCTCTGTGGTGGGCCATTCAGTTCTGCAAGCAGCTCAGGTGTGAGACATTCAGCACCCACCTCCAGGTACGTGGTGTGTTTATTGCTCGCTATTCTCCCAGAGGTGTGATGCACAGAGACCACGAAGAAGATATACAGGTTGCTTACCTGTAATTGGAGATCTTCGAGTGGTCATCTGTGCATTCACACCACCCGTTCTCCTTCCCCTCTGCTTTCGGTCTTCCCTTTTTTTCTCTTGGGGGCTGTTGGCAGCAGTCAGAAGGAACTGGCAGGATCCTCGTGCCTCTCCCCGGGTCATGCACAGTGGGGCGTGCACGTGACTGGGGAGCTGGCGCGAAAATCCGTTTGGCTTTGAAGATTACCGATCGGGATCGGCGCAGGCACACTTTATCCCAGAGGTGTGAATGCACAGATGACCACTCGAAGATCTCCAATTACAGGTAAGCAACCTGTATTTCCAGCGATGTCATCCACTTTCATTACTAGACTTTCTTGACATTTTAGCTGTAATCATGCGATGCTATTTTTGTTGGGGTTTAATATCTGTTATCATGGTATCCGAGTAGTCTAACACAACATATCCAGCTTCGAAATAGATCATATTAATTCTGTTTCTCTTAGCTTGAGAGTGAGGTCATGTGTTCTCTTGCAGAAGAATGAACACATGGGATGATTGAAAAAAATGGGGATTTTTTGGGCCATCCTTCAATTTTGCTGTATTTAAGTAACACACTATATTTAACACACCACTTTAAATCTATTTAAGTTAACTATAATTATCTGTTCATCTTGAATAGGATTAATTTTAGCTGTTGTAAACAGTAGTGCTAATCTGAGGCTGCATACAGACATGCATAAATTCAGCTCTAATCCCACTGTAGAGGAACTTTCACAGTTGCAGTCACACAAGCCTTCTGCCAAGGATAGTAGAACCTTTCCCCTTGTTTAAAGCAATGTATTTGTAGCATTGATTGGCTGATCTTCATGTCAAACATAAAGTACCTCCCCTCCCCTTTTCAAGGTGAAAAGGGGTGTTTAGGGCTGCTTGTCTGGCTGTTCTGTCAGTTGTCAAATCTGGCCATTTTTTTAAAAAATCCAAACTCCAAACCTGTCCACTGTTTATTTAGTTCAGCACTGGTTATGACTTGTCATTGTGAAATAATTATTTCAAATGGGAAAATGTACAGTCAATAACAGAAATAAAATCAGGATGATGAACAATAACGTTAGAACAAATGTCTTCCTAATAACAGAATTCAGGGACACTGGCACGTCAGTTGGTGCATTCATAGCAATAGACAGTGTCATACTCCCAGTTGCAGGGGGGCAGGGTAGGTAATACGACGGAGTCTAGTTTAGTGGTAAAGCTGTAGTAGACTTAAAGTATATTTGTGGGAGCCATCTCTTTTACAAGAACTGCAGTGTTTTATATTCTTTGTATACAATGGAAATAATGAGTGTGGGTATTGAGAACAAGGCTATGAAAGGGTAGTCTGTCTCTCAGTAGCAGACTTAATCTTATTCAGAGCAAACTTGTGCTGGTGAGACTAGGAAAGGTTTGAAGAGAAAACAATCCCTAAGTAGCAAAAATTCCTGATTTGTTCAATATCTGAGTTTGCTATAGTCCATTTGACCCAGGGTGCCATTTTTAGAAAAAAACCAAGATTTTAGATATATTATAGTTTATTTGCAATTCCTCATTTAAGCAGTAGTTTGAGAAACTTCTCGAGAGTCTCTTCAGGGCAGGCCAATCTTGGTGTGGGAGGTAAGAACTGAATCATTGGTATACAGCAGCCGAGGTATTTCTTTCAAAGCTGATCTGGGGGCATGAAACTCTGGAGAAGAAAGACTTGACATCAGGTCATTTAAATTGAAAAGGAGGGAAGCAAACAGATTATCTTGCCTCACCCCCCTATCGATCGGGGTTGCCATTATGGTTATAGTTTGCCAATATGCCCAAACTAAGACAGTCAATAGCTGTTAATTTTTTAAGGATTCCAGGATTTTGTTTCCTTGTATTGTGGCATGATAGATGGATATATATTCCTAGCCACTAAATATGATACTACTGATTCAGTTGTTGGGAAACGAATATATTTATTTTGATTTTTATACCTGATTTTTGTCCCAATGGGGACCCAGAGAAGCTTACATCATTCTCTCCTCCTCCATTTTATCCTCTCAGCAGCCCTCTAAGTTAGGTTAGTATGGTTGTCACATTCCTGCTGATGGTAGGAGATCTCCCCTCCCCCACTGTTGCTCAGTAGGGCAGTGAAAATGAAGATGAAAATGGCAGGTGAAATTGGAGAGGGTGTAATTGGCATCCCCGGTATGATGATACAACTTCCAGTGAAATGCAGATATTATGTCATCACAGCAGGTAACACTCTAGGATACGCCCCGAACTCTATAGTTTAACAACAGAGTTTTGGGTCAGTGCTAGAATGCCCCCCCCCCCAGCATGATGACATTGCTTCCAGGTTGCACCAGAAGTTCCATAATAGAATCATAGAGTTGGAAGGGCACTCTAGGGTCATCTAGTCCAACCCCCTGCCCAATGCAGGAAATTCACAAGTACCCCCCCACACACACACACACCCAGTGACCTCAGTTCCATGCACAAAAGAAGAAGATGACAAAAACTTCCAGAATCTAGCCAAACTGGCCTGGAGAAGAATTGCTTCCTTACCCCAAAGTGGTGATCAGAATTTCCCTGAGTGTGTAAGAAAGGGCCACAAGAACTAAGCACTGATGCAACCCTTCCTCTCTCTCATGATCTGCCTAAGTTCACAGAATCAGCATTGCTATCAGATGGCCATCTAGCCTCTGTTTGAAAACCTCCAAAGAAGAAGAGCCCACCACCTCCCAAGGAAGCCTGTT
Source organism: Lepidodactylus listeri (assembly GCA_029233225.1). Taxonomy (NCBI): domain Eukaryota; kingdom Metazoa; phylum Chordata; class Lepidosauria; order Squamata; family Gekkonidae; genus Lepidodactylus; species Lepidodactylus listeri. The sequence goes on from JARCFY010000002.1 coordinate 99,699,311, forward strand.
CCACTGAGGACTGCTCTCTCAGGAAGTTCTTCCTGATGTTTAGCTGAAAACTCTTCTGATTTAATTTCAACCTGTTGGTTCTGGTCCGACCTTCTGGGGCAACAGAAAACAACTCCATACCACCCTCTACATGACAGCCCTTCAAGTACTTGAAGACGGTTATCATATCACCTCTCAGTCGTCTCCTATCCAGGCTAAACATACCCAGCTCCTTCAACTTTTCCTCATAGGACTTGGTCTCCAGACCCCTCACCATCTTCGTTGCCCTCCTCTGGACATGTTCCAGCTTGTCTATATCCTTCTTAAATTGTGGTGCCCGAAACTGAACACAATACTCTAGGTGAGGTCTAATCAGAGCAGAGTAAAGCGATACCATCACTTTGCATGATCTGGACACTGTACTTCTGTTGATACAGCCCAAATCGCATTTGCCTTTTTAGCTGCTGCATCACACTGCTGACTCATGTTCAGTGTATGGTCTACTAAGACCCTGAGATCCTTTCCACGCATATTACTGCCGAGACAAGTCTCCCCCATCCTATAATTATGCATTTGATTTTCCCTAGCTAAATGCAGAATTTTACATTTATCCCCACTGAATTTCATTTTATTTGTTTTAGCCAAGTTTTGCAGCCTGTCAAGATCATCCTGTATCCTGACTCTGTCTTTTACTGTATTTGCTACCCCTCTTAATATACTATCATCTGCAAATTTAATATACCTTCCCTTCTGTTCCTTCATCCAAATCATTTATAAAGGTGTTGAACAAAACAGGTCCCAGGAAAGATCCTTGAGGCACTCCATTTGTCATTCCTCTCCAAGAGGATGGGAAACTATTCACAAGCACTCTTTGGGTGCGATCTGTTAACCAGTTACAGATCCACCTAACAGTAATAGGATCCAAACCCCATTTTACCAACTTGTCAACAAGAATATTATGTAGAACCTTATCAAAAGCCTTACTGAAATCAAGATAAACTATGCCTACAGCATTCCCCTGATCCAGCAAGGTAGTAACTTTCTCAAAAAAAGAGATAAGGTTAGTCTGACATGATTTGTTCTTGAGAAACCCGTGCTGGCTCTTAGTGATCACAGCCGTCCTTTCTAAGTCTCAAGGACTGACTATTTCATGATTTGTTCTAAACTTTTCCAGGTATAGACATCAAGCTGACAAGTCACTAGTTACTCAGATCCTCCTTTTTCCCCTTCTTGAAGATTGGGACAACATTTGCCCACCAAAAACAGAGGCTCATAAATTACATCGACAAATTCTAATCATTACACTAGAAATGTCAATCACACCACCATCACCCCAGCATACGTCCCTGCCTGCTCCATCTCCTGCCAGTTGTCATGCCATGCCTATAGGTTAGGCTGAGAGAGAGAGTGGCTGGCCCAAGGTCACCAAGTGAGTTTCCATAGCAGAACAGGAATTTGAACTTGGTTCTCCTAGAGCAAAGGTGTTGAACTCATATTCTATGAGAGTTGGCTTTGACATAAATATGACTTTGTTGGGCCAGGCCATGTGTGCCATAAGACGTAATGCCAGGTACTGGAGATATTTATTTATTTATTTATTCAATTTCTAGGCCGCTCTCCCCACTATTATAAACTTTATAAAGGGCAGCAACTGGCAACCTCCGAATTGGTATGCCCTTAATGCAAGACCCCATGGGCTGGGAGGGGGGTGCAGAGGAAAACCCACATGGGTAGACTAGAGAGCCAGCAGTGCAGCACTCCCATGCCCCAACAGAGGATTGTCTGCATACCCCCACATGCAAACGCTGATCCCTGTGGCCATTGGGGACAGCATCACTGGAGCTGCAGGCCGAGTGGAGAGGTATGAATGCGGCTGCAGTGGCTCCCAACTTACCAGTCCCTGAAGTGAAGGGATTCTGCTCGACAGCTGCAGGTTGTCCGACCGTGCTGAAGCCAACATTGGCACAAGCAGCTTCCTGCTCCCTCCCTTACACCAGTTACTCATGGGCCGCATAACAGCCCTGGATGGGCGGGTTCTGGCCCTCCTGGCCTTGTTTGACACCCTTGATCTAGAGCCTAGTATAATATTCTAACCACGACACCACACTGAACTGAGAAGCCTGGTTGTTAAAACCTACCCATTCTTCTTTATTGGAAGAGAGGTGTGTGCTCTGTTCCTGAAGATGGCTGAATCCAAAGCCTGAAGCTATTTTTTTCAAAGGAAGTAAAAAGTTTCAGTTGCCTTTAGAAATTATTCCCAGACTAGTCATCCTCCATATTTTGATGTATAGCCATAATTTCCTCTTTCTTAAAATACTCCTGTTTTCCTTATCTTAAGGAACCACATCCACCTTCTATGAAATATTTATGATGTCAGTACCACTCAAAAACTTATGCTTTGTTTTAAATCTCATTTTCTGTTTTAATCTTTATTGATAATATAGCCACTCCACTTCTGTAACTGGTAGTTTCATTTATCTTTTCTTGCCTTTTGTTCTTTTACCCTTCTCTTACTCCCCTCATTTATGCAACTGTTCCTCATAACGAGCCCCAAGCTGATTTTAACATCACAGTAAGTAATGGCTGTTTTGTTATGAAACCTACAAGAAAAGGGTAAAGCAACTGAGTCTTTGATATCAGTATCAAAGATATTGAAGGGAGGACATACTCAATGTTTATACAATTACTCAAAAAAGGAATATTTAGGGTTGCCAGGTCCCCCTGGCCACTGGCAAGCAATGGGGTGATCGGGTTGCCATTTTCAGGTTGGGAAATTCCTGGAGATTTGGGGATGGAGCCTAGGGAGGACAGGATCCTCAGTGGGGTACAGTGCTGTTGAGTCCACCATCCACCCCCAAGTGCTCATTTTTTCCAGGGGAACTGATCTCTGTAGTCTGGAGATGAGCTGTAATTCCAGGGGATCCCGGGTCCTGCCTGGAGGCTGTCATCCTTAATTCTGCAAAAATAGATGTAGATAGAATTTCTGTTGGTACTGGAAATGTTGCTTGCTCTAAATTCACAGCTAAAGACTCAATGGAACTCCTGCCTCACAATTCACTTGGTTTGCTCTGTACAGGCATGCTGCTTGGGATTATGAGGTAAATTTCATTCTCCACATTTTGATGGATAGAATAGATGCAAAAAAAATTCCATTTATAGGGCTCTACAGGATGAGACGTCAAAGATCTCTGATCAGATCTCCCATATCTTTTAGCAGCTATGTGGAAAGGAGGGGAATTAGATGAGGACATATCTCTGAAGAGGTTTCACTTTTTCTCCTCTGCCATTTTTTATATACATCACACACATATCCCAGGCTGCTCTTTTCCCCAATAGGGAAACTATACAGGTAACCAACTTGTTTAGTTAGGGCTCTGTTCGTAGTGTAAGGGCCTTTTCAAATTTGTGTAAAGGTGGGGTGCAAAGACAGTATGCTCTCTTTGGACATGAGAACCCTGTTTGAGTATCCTTCTCAGCCTTGAACCATTCTGTTTCAGTCTGATTTGAAACAGGCTACATGACACATGGATATATGGGAATACACACAGTATTACATGTAGGTGCTATAAGATGTTAAATCCTTGGTTCAACAATTAACACATTTCACACAATTCCAGTTGTGAAAGCAGAGTTACTCCTAGCAAGAATGTGGGCATTACCCAAAGATTGCACTAAAACATGTGGGACTCTGGCCTGCTTTCTTTGGTGAATAATTTGTGTAAAAATTATAGCTTGATTTTTGTATTTTATATCCTGGTATTTCTTGAATAAATGCTGGGTTTTTTATTGAATGTGTTTTATCACTGTTGTTTGGAGCAGAAACCTCATTATAATTTTTTTTAAAGTCTGTTTGCTAATGTCACTATCCTACTTCTGTCTGTGTACGATTCTTTCACTTTTCTGCAGAAAGCTGTATTGGGTATTTTTCTGAATTGGCTATTATGATCCTGTTGCCTTTAGTTAGTTATGTTGTCATTTCCTTGACATAAGGAATGACTCTGCTATCACTGAAAATTAACATTTTCCTTCCTTAGGTTTATGACTGTCATTTCCTGTGAATCTAATGAAGTGACCCTGAAAGTTTGCGCCATAATAAATCTGTTAGTCTTTAAGTGCCGTAAGACTTTGTTGTTTTTGTGGAACAGACTAACACAACTACCCGTCTGGAATATATCCATTCCCAGTCTCACTTGAAATATTTATGGCAAATGTTTAATTTGCTTGCATCTACCAGTTTTTCAAGGGAAACCACATCAAAGCTAAATCTTGCTTTATGTGGAGTGATGGCAGGCTGCGAGATTTCTGAGGTGCACTGAAAGAGGTTAGCATTGACTGTCTTTGCTCTTCATGCATTTTTGCATGCTATCTTACTAAAATGCCATTGCGCTTTAGGAAGACTCTTGTAGAATACTGATCTGTTCTCCTGCAAGGGAACAAAGTAATAGAAGGCAAAACTGTGATATGTTTTGACATTGCAGTAGGTTCCTACGAAATAGGATTACAATCTCCTCCATTTTACAGTGTATGTGATTTTTATCTCTTACTCTCAAGTTGTATTTGAAGTAATGAATGGCACAACCTTGGTTTATATAATCAGTCTTATTGTACAGATATATATAATTATTCCAATTGACCAAAACTTTATTCACACAAAAAGTTATCAGAGTACAACTAAAACAAAAATCATGTTTCTTCAGGAAGCAGAAGACTCATACCTTTTAACTTTATTCTTGCTTACTGACTAAAAGTTAGATTAAAAGAAAAAGGTTAGAGAACATATCTTTCAGAAGTATGTTTTAAAATTACAAAGCAATAATAACCTTTTGTCTTTGCTTAATTTTTAATTATGTTCAATATTTTTTTTTATAAAACAGATAAATAACCAGATCTTGTATGGGAGAAGTCACCAGAATGCTTCTGCAATTATTAAGACTGCCCCATCAAAGGTCAAACTGGTGTTCATACGGTAAGAATAACACAGGTGGTAACAATTGGGTTTATCATCAAATCAGAGATTAGTTGCTCAAACTGGGAAGTGCTATGTATTGAGAAAAAGTGAATTTCCAGATAAAATTGATAGCTGCTAAAATATGCTTTCAAGGACAAGACTTTTAAACGTTTTGCCATTTCTCACACAATTGTTATGACAGCCAGTGTGATTTAGTGGTCAGAGTGTCTGACTAGGATGTGGGAGACCCTGGTTCGAATCCTCACTCTGTCTGGAAACTTGCTAGGTAACCTTGGGCCTGATCCAACTTAAGCTGCTGTATACATGGAAGCAAGCTTATACATAAGTGTTCTGCCAACTGGATGCGGAACCACCTGTTTAAATGGGTACTGTGTGTGTAGTTTGCCTTTTGCATCAAACAGCTGGGCAGGAAGGGGCTGAGCATTTAGATTCAGTCTCTCTATCCACTGCTCCCCCTGCTAATTGGGATTTCAGTCTTTTTGAAGGGACTTCTTGGTTGCAACTTCTATGAGAAATGTAATTGTTTTATTGCTTTTTATTGATTGGACAGTGCTCATTCTTGTTTTGAAGTTTGATAAATATTACTGCCATTATTAATCCCTTGGTGATCATTTGTCTCTCTTCATCAAAATATTTACACCCCACCATTCCTTTTGGGTCAAAGCAGCTTACAAATATAGTTAAATCATTTGAAATTAAAACCAAATAAAATAAAACACTGAATACCTCCCTCTCTCCTAGTTATATCATGTAAGCATATAGTATCATGATGGGACTAATGAAAAACTGGCTTGCTGATTGAGAGCAAGTCAAGTTAAAGACTTTGGTCTGTTAAAATCATTCTGATGTAGGAAAAGAGGTCGCTATTACAGATGAGATGACACATAAGTGGAATACAAATAGACTGGCTGCAACTGGAGAATCAAGCAGCACATGACTATTTGAATGAAACAAAGAGGACTTCATGAAACAAAATTTTCTAAAATTTGATGTTTTGAAGAAGTCTAGGGAATGAAAGCGAACTGTGCTAGGGGAAAATCAGGAGGATAAGATATTGTAAGGCAGAACATCAGCCAGTTTATATAGTTGTAGGTTTGCTGCCTGTACAAAAAAGGGGTTGTTCTCTATCATTTGGCCTAAAATGGCACCTTGTGGGAGTTGGGGCTTTTGACAAGTGAATGTTAATGTTTTTTTAATGGTTGCAGATGTTCTCTAAATTGGCAGCCTGTTTTTGAATGAGAACTTGAGGGTGGTGTCTCTTCCAGCTTAGGTACAGAGCAGATTATGTGTTTATGTGAGCACAATAAACAGATTGACTTTGGAAGGTAGAGAAAGAGAGGAGAGAGGGCGTGCGCATGCACTGTGATTTGAAATGTAGGGTTTCTTTTTCTGGGGATCTCATGTAAGATAATGGATCAATAGAACTGCTCCCTCCCCACACTGTACATTAGTAAATAAAACAAGTATAAGATACCCTAAATATCCAGGGTGCACTGCCATCCAAAGGGAAGAAAACCACTTCCCCTGAAACCTTTGCTGCTGAGAAACTAGAGAGGCCCCTGCTCTCTGGAACCAGCTCCCTGAGGAAGTTTATACTCTACGGGATCTATAAGGACTCCACAGGGCTTGCAAGGCTGCCTTGTTCTGTGCAGCATTTAATTAACCAAGAGAATGGATGAACTGGCTGGGTGTCCAGATTTGTTCCAGAACTGATGACCAGTTGAATTTTTAGTTAGAATTCTGTTTTTATTGTATTCATTTGTATCTATAGATTTTATTATCTATTCAAGTTTTAATGCTTAATGCTAAACAAACAAACATTATTTTCAGACCGAACAGAGGAACAGTTAGAGGGCTTGTTCACAAGGGGTCTCATTCACCAAAAGTTAAAACACTAGGCCCCATTGATTTCAGTGGGAGAGTTCTTACATTAAGAATGGCATAGTCATTAAGTCTTCCCATTACTTAATGGCACTTATTTATTTATTTATTTGTTTGTTTGTTTGTTTATTGAGATTTCTATCCTGCCCTCCTGGCCAAGGCCGGCTCAGGGTGGCTTACAATTCATAAAATCAGCAGCATGTAACACAATAAAATACAATGTTAAAAGTCAGTATAAAACCACAATTAAAATTAGCAAAGTCATTATCGCGTTATTATCGCATCAACTCCATACAGCTTCAGTGCTGATCACTGTAACGTCAGCTCCATTCAGTTTCAGATGTCATAGGGACCTAGTATCGTAAATCTATTGAGCTTCAGATGTCATAGAAGATACATCAGATGTCATAAAGGAGGAGGGATTGGCTTGAGCAGTAGTTAGGGACCAGCGGATCAGGGCTCTTGTCATGAGTTGGTCGTCATGGTGGTGGTAACTATAGTGGTGGCTCCAAAAGCCTGGCAGAAGAACTCCATTTTACAGGCCCTGTGGAACTGTAAAAGGTCCCACAGGGCCCTGATCTCTGGGAGTTCATTCCTCCAGAATGGAGCCGCCACCGAAAAGGGCCTGGCCCTAGTTGTTGCTAGTCTGGCCTCCTTAATACTCAGGAGAGCCAGCTGGCTCTGGGTCCTTGACCACAGTGCCCTTTGGGGTATATATGGGGAAAGGTGGTCCCTCAGGTAAGCAGGTCCCTGGTCATTAAGGACTTTAAAGGCAAGAACCAGCACCTTGAAGTGAATCCGGCATGCTATAGGTAGCCAGTGCAGTGCCTTTTAGCACAGGCTGGATGTGCTCCTGCCTTGGGAGTCCCATCAGCAGCTTGGTGTAGTGGTTAAGTGCGCGGACTCTAATCTGGGAGAACCGGGTTTAATTCCCCACTCCTCCACTTGCACCTGGCTGGATGACCTTGGGCAAGCCATAGCTCTGTACCAGCTGTTCTCTCAAGGACAGCTTGGGAAAGAACTCTCTCAGCCCCACCTACCTCACAGGGTGTCTGTTGTGGGGAGGGGGAGGGAAAGGAGTTTGTAAGCCGCTCTGAGACTCCAAGTGAGTGAATGCGGGGTATAAATCCAATATCTTCTTCTTCTTCCTCTTCTACTAACTTGCATAACATGATCATTGTAAACATTTGGAAACATAATAAAATAATTATATTTAATATATTTTTTCAGTTATTATACACCGTGCTCCAAAGTGCAGATAAATCTCTCTCAGTAAGCTTTGAAGTCCTGCAGATGATCTAAAAAACTGGGCTACAGAATTAATATGGAAGTGTGCTTTTCTGTTTTTATCATTCAAAGGGTTGTCACTTATCAAAGTTGTCTTTCTGGCTGGATATTATAGAATTATGTTTATGCTGTTCAGGCAAAGACAGCCTATTCTCCAACCACTTAAGTTCATGGTTTTCTATGACATGCACAGATTTAATAGTTTCATATTTTGCACTATTTTGACAAAAAACATGGTTTATCTGTTTTAAGAGATGCTCACAGATTTTAATTCCTGGAAGCTAAAATGGTGAATTTTCTTTGCCTCAGTCTCAGAGATTTTTAAGAAAAAATGTTAAGCTTTCCTTGGTTCACATCTAGAATTGCCAAATATCTGGACTTCTTGTCCTTTGCTAAAATCAATAGAAGAAATATGTGCAGGGCACTACTGCGTTTATTTTTGGCTCCCAGAGATTAATACTGAACTTGATTTCTGTAAAAATTATAGAATATAATTTTAAATCCATATTCTCTGTACTTGTGTTTTTAAAGAGATACAAACCTATGCAGGTCTACTCAGAAGTAAGTCTGATTTTTTTCCCCCAGTGTGGCTTACTCCCAATTAAGTCTTCTTAGGACTGCAGCCAGTATATCTTATAGTTAGTGTATGTGAATCTTTAGGTCTAATGTAGACCACAAATTACAATGGTAAAAAATAGTGCTAGAAAAATGAAGAATTACTTGCTATCCTTAGCAGGGCAAATCATCCAAAGGAGATTAATGATCTTGCCTGTAGCCTGTTCTTACTTTATTCAGCTACTGAAAATTAAATGTCATGTACAACCACTTAGTCTCCATTACTTAATTGCATGTGGGAAACGTCTGGTATATGGCTGCACAGGCTATAGAAGAAATACTTGAAATTGGATGTGAGAAGGATGTTGTTGCATAGCATTATAAAAAGATGGAATTACACATGGCTTCTGTAAGACTGTACCCACAGAATTTGTTAGCATTACTGCTTCACTGAAATTCAAATATAATGAAGCTTGAGCTAAAGAATGATTAGTTTTGCATAGTAATGGATAAACTTCCCTGGCCCTGATTTTAGTGGGAGAATCACAGCCCTAAAGACAAAAATATATAGATAACAAAAAAAGAAAGAAATATACAGATAACAAAAAAGCCATGTAGTGCGCAAAACACAATTTATAGACTAAGTGATACAAAGTAAAGCAAAATAGTTAGCAAAATTACATAAAGGTCTAAAAGGCTGTAGGTGGTTAACAAAATTCTCCGGAATAAAAATTCGTTTCGGAAGACTTCATCTGAACCGGACCATATGAATTGTCTTGTTGTTTCAATTCATAGGAGAAAATCTACAGGAATGCGTAGTATGTCACAATGCCCATAATTCGAAAACACATCAGTAAGTAGCAAAACTTGGCTAACCAAAGTATAGGTACAGCAAAGTAAAAGTACAGTACCCCATGAATACACCCCCCCCAAAAAAAAACTTTGTAAAAAAACCCTAAAAATAGGCATGGCATGGCATGGCAAAGATTAAGCATGCTCTTTAATTTGAATGTAGAGAGCAATTGAGAGTCAATTAAAAATGGAAACAAAAATAGAGGGTAAATTGAACTGCTCAAAATTTAAAAATTTATTAAAACCTGAAGGATGAGTTTTGGGCCAGATAGGCCCAAACACTCTCCCTTCATGATCCTTCAGGGGCTCCCTGGAGAGACATACACACACAAAATTTAAAAGCCCATTTAGGGCTGAAGTGGACAGCCACAGAATATACTGCAAAGAATGTGAAAGCCTTAGGATATTTTCCCATCCTGCTTTTTAACCTTATTAACTGTACAAGAATGTCTTACTTCACACATGCACATTCTGTATTCAGAATTCATGACCTAACTTCAAACCCAGTTTAGAAAGTTTACATGTTCAGCTGTAAGCCTTTAAGTAACTAGTATGTGTGTATGTGAACTGCCTCTACTGAAAGAAAAGTGTTTGAGCTCATGTCAGAAAACATGAAAACATTGCATCTCTGATTAATATTTTACATGTGCAAATAATTCTTTTTAGTATGCTGAAGCAGCGTGATTAATGTGTATCTATGAATTCATTTAAAGAGAATTGTAGCACCCTAGTATTGAAGACTGAATTGATTGGATGGCTGCATGCTGAATTTTTGTTGTCACTCTGTCATTCAGATGTGTGCACAGATCCTCTCATCTGTCCGCTTACTTATTTATTTTAATGGATCTATCCTACCTTCACCCTAAACAATTAGTTCTGGGACAAGTTAACAACATATTAAAATTTCAATAATGAAAATAAAACTGACAAAACATTAAAACAATAGCAGGTACAAATTAATTGATACAAATTATTCAAAACCAGAAAATGCAATAGAAGCCATTTAAAAGCTGCAGACCTGAAAGTCATATAACTTCATGCCAAGGGAATGAGGAGGGGCAAGCCATTCATCTAAAAGCTATCAAAGGGAAGTTGTCTTCACTTTAGTTATAAATAGATTATGATTTGCAGTTGGAGAGAAAGTAGTGCAAAGGCCATTTATTGTTTGCGGTACCATTTTAAATGTGCCTTTACTTTGAAAGGGCCTCCTTTGAAGCAGGACTCAATTCATTTGAATATGTACAGTTACTGCAGGAGAATATTATGAGCAGCAACCTCGTTTTTACCCAGTGTTTTAAATCCTGGGAGAAATATGATTACATGAATAAGAAATGAGGATCTTTAAAAAACGACATGCAATACAAATTTAATAGCAATAGGAGAAGGCAGCTGGCAAAATTGCACTTAAAAAGCGTGAGGTATCTAAAGGTCACCTAAGGAAGGATCTGGGGATGTATATTCAGAAAGTGACTGATCAAATTCTGACCCCCCAAAGGTCCCTGCCCATTAACATTGGAAGTGTAACCAATTTGAATGAAATTATCTATGTGTTCAAATTTGAATCAACAGGGCCAGATCTGGCTACTTTTCTGGCAGCAGCACAAAGTCTGCATTGCACCCAGCTTTGAGTTTCCATTTTCCTGCACCAGCTTAACGTTTTCATTTCTCTTGGGCAGGAGGGCAACTCAGCAAATACGTGTCTGACAGAAATGCCATTCCTGCCCCCAATCACGTTAGCTCATTGGCCAATGGGAATCAAGGATACCATCTGTGAAGGAATGTACTCACAAAACCATTCGCTGTTCCTTCTGGTTGGCCCCTGGGGGAAGTTAAAAAATCCCTGTGGCTGTCCCAAGTCTCTGCCTGGTGCCGCTGCCCCTTCTTCTCACTTTCCAAGGGTGCCAAAACCACCTGGGTACCTCCTGTTGCTTTCATGAAGGAACAATGACTCTGAGAGTGTCTCCTGACAAAGTTGTACATTTGGCACACTATACCTGTGTTGCCCTTTAGACACTTTGGCTAGTTACCACACCTCCAGCAAGCAAGTATGGGAGCAATCGCAACTTCACAATTCTGAACTATTGTGCTCAATGGATGGTAAGCTTATCTGCTGCCTCTCCTGATTACCACATTTCAGATAGCAAGACCAAATAGGCATGGTGTTCTTCCAGATATCAGGCTTAGAGTATTCAAAATATAAGAAAGCTTAACAAGTTATAAAGTACTAGGAATAAGGCCCGTTGTGGAAAAAAATACAATGGGCTCTAGAAAGAGACTCTGGGTGGGTGCCTTGGCCTTGGACACTCAGTGTTAATTTGCTGTAGCGACCTCAGCAGGGTATAATGACACAGAGTCCACCGTTTTCTCCATGGAAACTGATCTTTGCCATCTGAAGAGCAGTTGTAATTCTGAGTGATCTCCAGCCCTCACCTGGAGATTGGCAACAATGGTTCAGTTAGGTGTCATCAAGTCACCCAGAGGGTGCTGCCAGGCCTGGGTTAGCCGAACTCCAGGTGGAACCTGAAGATTGCCTGGTATCACAACTGAACTCCAGACAACAGATTTTCTCCCCCTGGAAAAATAACTGCTTTGGAAGCCTCTCCCTTCCCCAGACTCTGGCTTCCATAGACTCCATCACAAAATCCCCAAGAATTTCCCAACCTGGAGCTGGCAACCCTAGTCAGGACTGGCCCCAGTGAGTTCCCCACAAAGGCCAAAGTAGGCCTGGAAAGGGCCTATTGCCCCTGCCTTTTTACTGACAAAACCAAGCTTGGTGGCCTAGCAACAGCCACTGAAGGGAAAGTGAGCCCCACAGCAGGAGGAGAAGAGACTGGTTTGACGGCTGGTGGCTCACCTCAGTAGCCAGCCAGCCGAGGAGGAGCCAAACAGGAGAAGCATCTTCATCAGGAGAGACAGCCATTTTGGCAACTTATTCTGCCTGGGAAGAGTGGCCAAGCTGACAGTGGGTGGGGGAAAGGAGTGGACTCAGCACCCAGCCAGTGGCATGGGAGTACTCTTGGGTGGCAGTTGACAGGCCAGTGGCTGATGGAGCGCACAGCACAGCCAATGGGAGAGCCAGAAAGTGCCAATATGCCAGGGCTTTTATATATATAGGATTACACATGTTCTGTTCAAGCCTTTCACACTGAATAATGGAACAAAGAAAAGAAGTAAACAGGCAGACCCCTTTCCCTACCCTACACTCAGTACTTATCCTAAACTAAACTATGTTTTATTAGGACAGGCTAGATTTACTTGAAGTTGTGTAGTTTAAAGTTCATCATTACCGTGGTTCTCATGGTTGGGACTTCTCCCCATTGCCACATGGACAAGATGAAAGCCCTAGGTAAAAGCTTAATCTGTCATGGTTTGGTCCATCTGAGGAGCTGGCAGCAGAGTAAGGCTGTGGTCACGCACACTAAATAATCCACTTTCAATCCACTTCCCAGCTGGATTTTGCCAGTTCACACAGTAAAAATCCAGTTGGAAAGTGCGCTGAAACTGGATTATTTAGCGTGTGTGACCACAGCCTAAGAGAGCTACTTCCTACTGTTCCGATTTTAAATAACCCCTCTGTCTTTCTCCTTCCTCCACTGGGGATGACCTTACTGTTCCTTTGTGTCTCAAAGGGAAAGTTTTCATTCTCTCACTAGCCTTCCTAGCTTTATGTCTCTAGGTATGACTTACTAGCAGGATGTGAGATGGTAAACTATTGTCCTACTTTGGCCAGAGTCATTAGGTTAACCAAGAGCTTGAGTGCTCTGTGTTTGGCATTTTATGACTCCTTCCTCCAACCCCTTCCTTTCTATCAGCTATGAGTTTGCAGTCTGGTTCCTGAGAATACAGAGTATGGTCCAAACGATTGAAATATTGGGGTGAATTGGTGGTTCGTATTTCTCGACTCATTCTAAAACTACAGAGTGGCCAGCTGTTCACATCAGAGGTGGACAGCACATCTGATCTTCCCAAGAATGTCATGAAAGAATCCAGTACCCACTCATGCCTAGTTTTGTTCTTGTGGCACTGAAGTTGGAGGCCATAGAGATAAACTTGGTTTCTGGAATCGATATATCTCTGGGTTAATGTTTCCTTCAAGGAATATGTCAAAAGTTCAGTTACACCTTTTCCCTATAACCACCCACTCATGTCCTGACCACATTTTGTCAGAGCAAACTTACATTCATGTATGTATGTATGTATGTATGTATACGTGTGTGTGTGTATATATATACGTGTGTGTGTGTGTGTGTGTGTGTGTATATATATATATATATATAGCAGGGCTATTTTTGCACCAGAACACCCTGGAACGGTGTTCTGGCTGGCTTCTGAGTTGGCCATGCCTAGGGGTCAAGAGGGAAGACGCTGGCCCAGCCTTGTTTGGCCCCTCCCCTCCCAGTGAAGTCTCCCACTTTGCCACAGGACTGGCTCCTGTGGCTGCTGGCATCCTTCCTGCCAGCTTGCCCTCTGTCCCTGCCTCCCGCTGGCTCTGACCCAATCCCCCACCACTCCGGCTGCTGTCTGGCTCGGGCGCGTCCCCAGCCACCCACTGTCCAAACACTGCCGGGAGTCTCCACCCTGCCTGCCTGGGTCGGGGCCTCCGTTCCTGGCTGTCGTGTCATTCTCCAGTCAGCTTGCCACCACCCTGTCACGGTTCATGGCACCTCCTTCTCTGCTCTCCCTGCTCTTGGTAAGTGCTGGTGCGGGGTGGTGATGGTGGGGGCTTGATCGAGGGGGCCGTGGGGCGTGGGGGTGGCGGAGCCTTGACCAGGGGTTGGAGACCCTCCCCCCCATCTCTTTGCCCTCTTTCTTTCTTTCTTTCCTTCCTTCCTTCCTTCCTTCCTTCCTTCCTTCTCTCTTTCTTTCTCTCTTTCCCACATACTTTCCTTCTCTCTTTCTTTCCCTTTCCCTCCTTCTTTCCTTCTCTCTCTTTCCCTCTTTTCCTCCTTCTTTCCTTCTCTCTTTCCCTCTTTCCCTTCTTTCCTTCTCTCTTTCTTTCCCTCTTTACTTCCTTCTTTCCTTCTCTTTCCCTCTTTCCCTCCTTCTTTCCTTCCCTCTTTCCCTTCTTTCCTTCTCTCTTTCTTTCCCTCCTTCTTTCCTTCTCTTTCTCTCTTTCTTTCTTCCCCTCCTTCTTTCCTTCTCTCTTTCCTTCTCTCTTTCTCTTTCTTTCTTTCTTTCCCTCCTTGCAATTTTACACTGTAGTCCTAAACACAGTCACCTCCCCACTGATGCAGAAGGGTGTAACTCTATTAAGGATTGCACAGTTGATGGCTTTGGGGGGAGACTGGCAAAGGGAAGGGAAACGTGTGACTGGAATTCACGACCCAAGCCTAAGCAGCGTGTCTTGTTTGGAATGGCTTGAAAATATATGTGTTTCTCAAGTCTGTATTAAAGTTGTTTGCCATGTAAGAGAAAATTGCTATGCAAGAGAAAACATCTGAAAAAGTACCTTCATTGTTGTATGTGTTGGCAGAACACTTGACTGTTACATGGGGGACTTTGGGGGACATCTGCAGAGAAACAGAGTTGTAACTAAATATGAGCATGGTCAGCAGCACTTTGGAGATTGCCTGTTTTGTGAAATTTAAAAAGTGGGCAGAGTTTCTGAAGAAGATGATTGTCCCTCTTCTCTTGCCACTGGGCTGACATCTGTCTTTAATGGGCCAGCAAAGTTGATGTTCTTAAACCTCCTAATAAGAGAGATTTCTGCTTCTGAGGAGTTGACTTCCAACAATTGGTGATGGTAGTGATACTCTGATTTGGTAAAACCCACCTGTTCACGGGATCATTTTACTTGTGGGACAGAATCTGCATGGTAACCACTCCACTGGTACATAATTGCTTGTGAAAAATATTATAGTGTAATAATTCAGGTGGGTAGCCGTGTTGGTCTGAAGCAGCAGAACAAAGTTGGAGTCCAAAGTTTCATCCAAGGGATAAGCTTTAGTGTGCATGCGCACTTCTTCTATCTGAAGAAGTGTGGGTGGCACATGAAGTCTTATACCTTGAATAAAATTTTGTTGGACTGGTTCCTTTGGTGCACAGTCCACAAACTACTCCCGTCCAGTGCATAGGACGGAACCATAGGAACCTTTAGGAATTTATTCCAATCCAGTGTGGGAATAATTGTTGGACATAAGATATTAATTCAGGCAAGATCTTGTATAGATGGGACAGAAATATTTGAAATAAACAAGTTGTTCATCCTCTCACCCCCATTCCACAATGCACCACCTTGTTCCATCCTTTTTTCCCTCTGTCTGGATGCTGGGATGTGGAATGGTATGGTTTAGCCCAGTCTTATAATCTCTCAGAAGCTTTTCTAATATGCTAATGAGCTGTACTGTCATGGGTGTGGCCTAATACGCTAATATGTTTCTGCTGTTGGGTGTGGCCTATTAAGCTAATGAGTTCCTGCTGGGCTTTTTCTACAAAAAGAGCCCTGGTTAAGAGGTTTGTAGAGGCATTTGAAGGATGAATCTGTTATGTGCTGTGCTCACAAATTCAGTGTATGGAAAACAAATAACAGACCTCATAAGGTTTTTTTTTAGATTTTAGCAGATTTCTTCCTATATGCTCACTGACTGGGAATGTTGCCAAGTTTTGTGGAGGAGATTAGTGGTTGCATGTTTTTAGATGAAAAGTTCAACTGAATCCATGGCTGTTAAGGTCCTTGCAATATGATATTTCCCTTCACTTGGAAATTATTAATGTGGAATGCAGACCCCAATTTTTTTTCATATGGTGAATACCAGGCCTTGCTTTGTAAAATATGAGATGAATATTTACCATGCAAAATTGAAATGTTAGCAATCATCCTGCTAAGTTTAATGCATCAAAATTACATGAAAATCAGGCAGTGCACCATGGCCACTAAATGACACAGGGACACCAGTTAGGTTCATAAAAATGATAGTTCATGTAACCATGTAACTATAGTGTGCAAATGACTGCGATCCTGTAGATTTCCAGTGTGGTTCTCAGTACTTAATACCTGGGCAGTTTTCTTGCTCTAAGGGACCTCATCTTTTTTCCTGCTCTAAGGGACAAATTTACAAGATATAAGTATCTTATCATGTAGATCATAGATATGGCAACCTTGATTGATCTGTTTGGGTCTAGGTCTGGTCAGTAGCTGGATGGGAGCCCACCTGGGAACTGCATTAAGTTCTGTGAAGGAAGTACAGGATATAAATAAGTGTGAAATCTGAATAAAGAAAAATGGAAAATGGAAGACTTGAGTGGATATTTCAAGTTTGTCTAGGGTGCATTCTATTGATTTTTCCCCCCTTTACTTTTCAGTAATGATGACGCATTTAACCAGATGGCTGTTGCTCCTTTCCCGTTACCCTCTAGTTCCCAGTCTTCCATTGAGGTAAGATGCTTTTTAAAATCTGTTTCCTAACTGAGGGAGATTAATCCTGATTAGCAAATTTAATATAATTACAGATATTAATCTAAACCCATCAAAAAGCACTGAGTAAATTCAACAGCCCATGAATTTCCTATTTTGATAAAATAGCTGGTATGGTACAAAGTAGTAGACACTGCCTTTCTTCATGAGACTCTTGTTAAATAATTCATAGACTGTTGTAGCGAGTTCAGGAACTTTTTAAATGTTGCAAATTAGATCTCTTTGAGTTAGTTACAGTTCAATATAAGAACACTTCCTTCCTTGGGAGTAAGCCCCATTTAATAGACCTGAGTAGGATTTGAAGTAGATTTGTCCTCTGAGTAGTTACCTAGAGATGAACTTGGTTAAGAACATGACCTCTCAAACAGTTTTTACTTTGTCAGATCAAGGAGAAAGCAGACCAGTTACCATAGGCAGCCAATGTTTTTGCCAATGTGTTTTCAGTAGTGGATTTTACAGTTTACTGAGCATTTGTTCCATGTGTGTTAAGGATCAAATGCTTACAGATACCATGAAACTGATATTGAAAATCTCCATGTACAGTGAAGGAACTGCTAATGTTGGTAGACTATTATAACATCTAAGGTGGGAGTATGACATTAGTATGGATTTTGAACTTTGTAAAAAAAAGACTGAATTTTGAAAGCTGGTGGGTTAAATTTTAATCCTCATTTTGTTTTTGTTTCTCTCTTTTGGGAAATGCCAAATTTTCCCCATTAAAATTAACATACTTTTAATTTATTTTTCTACCAACCACCAAAAAATACAACATCTGCCTGTGAAGTTATTTATGTGCCAGCAAACAAAATGTGGGGTGGAGGTGGAAACATGGTTGTCTGCTGAGCCAGACACCTGAACAGTGGCCCCTCCCAATATACAGACCACTGCTCAAGCCACATATTTTTATTGTATAGTCAATGAACAGAAATGTAAACCATTTCACTAGCTTATGCTCAGAGAACAGTGGTGGGCAGGGGCAAATTACAAAAGCAAAATGCAGTGCCCCAAGTGACTGGTTCTGCTGCTTGCTCTCTTGTTGCTGACCCCTCTTCTGTAGCCAGTCACACTGGCAGCATGCTTGCTGTATGCTGGCAGTGGAATACCGTGAGACACTTGCTGTGACAAGGAAGCCAAAGGTCATAGGAGAACCTGTCTGAGTTAAGCATTTCTAACCTGCAGGGACCATGACAATACAGTTCTGCAACTTGCTGGAAGCTCCTTCCTACCGCTGAAGTCCTGAGCTGTCACTGCCTTGTTCTCCCTGTTGCTACTAGAAGGACCCCTGCTCTAGGCAGCATGGCAGTAACCGCATCAGTAGTACTCTAGCCAGTGGCATGCACCCATTTTACAGTTTATGTTCCACTAGACTCCATGTGTGCAAAACTGTGTCTCCTGGGTCTGACATCCCCAGCACATTAATAAACAGGGGGATTAAAGCGTTTTGTTTTTTTTAAGAAAATGCATTGGAAGAGGCAGTTATGGAATTTAAAAAGTATTCTCCCTCACTGGGTTGTAGCCAGACTTGTATTAAAGCAAAAACTGTTGAATTATTGTCTTCTAGTTGGTTAGAAACCGTATCTATATCCTGTTAATGTCCAAGCCATTGCTAACTAATTATAAATTGTATTACTCCAGCATTAAAAAGATATGACCAGGACAGATATTATCCTGTGCATAAAGAGAAGTGACATCCAACAATGTTTTTGTAGTGGAAAATATAGCTCTTATCTTCTGACTCCCTTTATCCAAGCTGCATGATTTATTGCTGCATTGGACAGGACAGCATGCAGTTGTAACCACATACAGTTTCATGTCTGATTCACATTTTAACCTCACGGTATTGCCTCTGAGAAAATATTGTCTTGGACAATGTCCAGTTCTTGCCAGCATCTATTGAAACAAAGCAGGATCTGACAGTTTGTTCAGTTAGGAAACCCTGGGATTCTTGCCAAGCTTATTGGAAACCTGGCCAAAATGTATGACTGTGGCCTAAATGTCATCATCTGGAATGCAAAAGGTGTAAGAATAAGAATTTTATTAATTTTGTCTGTACAAATTAAAAGCCCTGTCACTATTTTTAAAGGGCCTTCCCTTTCAGTTCACTGTCTCATTGTCTTCCCTTGTGTCCAGTACTTGTTAATGAGAGTTCATTTTAAACATTTATCTTTCATCACCAGGAGAATGGTGTGTAAGTCCTTGGATGATTATTGTTTTCACTTGCTTTTTGTTGGAAATCTTGGTAGAGTCAAATATTAAGGCTACAACCTTAATTAATCAAGTCAGTTTAACTGATTAAAATATCTTGCTCAATAAAATTTTTAATCTCAATTAACTGGGCCATCACCTGAGTGCAATGTTAACTGTTCCAAGGTGAACACAGACTGGCTTATTTTAGGCACTTACAGAACAGAGTCTGGGATGTATTAAATTTCTTAGGACTTTCAGCTGTCCTTTGCTTTGAGAAAAAATTCCTTTTCTTGTTTTTTGTGGATAAATATTGCAAAATATACAAATATTGCATGCTGAAGAATGCTGAACTAAAAGTGACTGTATGTTGAGTATGCCATGTTCAAGGTTATACACTTTTGTGCCCAGTTGGTCCTAACCCTAATTCCAAGACTATATTGTATGGGAAAGAAGCTTTCACTGATATCACTGGTGATTGGAGGGATGGTTACGAGTGGGGACTGGCCTTTCTAGAGGTAACTGTGAAGAATCCATTATGGCCAGGATTATCAGTTGGATACTGAGCATGAAAGTAAACCTATCTATTGAGTCTTTTTCATACTGTAGAAGGACCTATCTTCTATAGCTGTGTTGTTCAAATTTAAGTGAAAACTATGGCTTCATTTTCTAAAAAATTTTTAAAAACTTTTTTATTAGGATCACAGTACCACTGAATCTACAAGTGGTGAAGAAGATACCAATTTGGACTTTCTCATGAAAGGTTCAACAGATGATATGTACATGAAACTAGTAAGCACTTTTAAAGAAACACTTTAATTCTCTTAAGATCCAGGATTTCTGTGTAGACAAAAAGAGAAGGAAGGAAGGAGGACGTCAAGGCAGAAAATTACCTTGGGGAAGATGACCCCACTGTTTGCATCTCAGAATATTAAGTGAACCTTGGCACTTTCTCATCTGTATTTATCTTGGCATTTATTAAATTCGGTCACAAAATATATACCAGGATCCACATGACTGAGTAATTTAAGCCTCATATATTGACATCAGAAAACTATGTTTGTGGTTGTAAAATAGAGCAGGGGACAGTAAATGATGGAAACATATCATGAAAGGGATCAAGCTGTTGTATGTGAGTGGAATGGGAAGGGTCAAGGGCCTTTATAAGGCACTGAAGGCCTGAGCTGCTGGAAATCTTACTTAGGCTAAGGACAGACTGTTGTTCTCCACGGTGCAGCAGAACAAGGCAGGGGGAATTGCCCCCACCGCGCGACGTTTGCACGCTGCCGCAAGGAAGCCACCCGCAGTGTCCAGACTGCGGGCGGCTTCTGGCGGCGGCATGCGAATGCCGCGCGGCTCCCCCGGCTGGCATGCGTTCACACCCGCCAGAAGCGGGTGGAACGCATGCACAGCAGCCGGGACACCACTTTTAAGTGGTGCCCGGCTGCTGCAGGTGGAGCGCGGCACTGGACACATTGCATCCGGCCCGCCTCCTCCAGGCAGATGTGGCAGTCTGGACTGCTGCTCTGCCTCCGCTTTTAAAGCGGAGGCAGAGCGGGCCAGACTGCCAGTCTGTCCTCAGCCTTAGATTCATAGAATCATAGAGTTGGAAGGGACCATACAGACCATCTAGTCCAACCCCCTGCCCAATGCAGGACCATCCTAAAACATCTCTGACAAATATTTATCCAGCCTCTTCTTGAAAGTTGCCAGTGAAGGGGAGCTTACCACCTCCCTACTTGGCTTCTTATCTTCACACATCCCTTTTGCGCTGGCATTTTCAGGCCTATCTCTGTAATTATAAGAGCTAGAAACTTCTTTTTAAGACATGAAAGCTGAAGTTTTCAGGATGACAAATTTGTGTTCTTAATGTTTGGTATCAAAAGAATGAGGCAGCATGGTTTACAAGAGGAGCACAGTTTAGTAAGTCTAGTTCTTTCTCTGTCTGGAGCTACAGTGAATACAGCTTCCGTTCTCCTAGCTCCTGCCCACACCAAGTCCTGGAGTAGACTAGTGCAGTCTAAAACACTGGCCTGGATTGAAGAAACAGAGTTGTCATAATGCCACAAAATTCTGAACCCAATATTTATTTATTGATTATTTATTTAATTCATGGGATTTCTATCCTGGTCTTGCCCACAGAAGAAATTGGTATTTCTGCACTATGATCATTGCATGTTAAATACATAAACAAACACACATAAAGAGATTTCTTGTTGTTGGCGTCAGAATGGTTCACATGTTTCATACATGCGAGTGCAAATTAAATAGTCACACAATGGGAATGTCATATTCTTAGGCTTTTTGGGATAGCAGCAATTGGTTGGATCTAGACTCAATTTTCTGTCAGTGGAATGGAGCTTTCCCACCTCCACTTCCACTGCAGCCTACGATTCTCCATGAAATAGTGCTTCTGAGTGATAGTTAATCCTGAGGAATGGCACAAGGGAGGTATTGCATTGGGAAAGAGGAATCAGTGGAAATTGCCAATTTAGTCTGGATCCAAGCCATTATATCTAATCAAGTGGCAGCCTTTTTGAAAGGCCTGTTTTCCCCTTCATGATCTGCCCTTGAGTGCTTTGCACTGCAAGCTGTCACCTTCAAAAGTACAAACTCACATCACAGGTAGGGTTCCGAACTGGTAAGAACAGAGAATTATAGAAAGGTGGCATTCCTTTGCAACTTGATTGCTATATCCCCTGTAATATATCTTTGTATATTAAAGGCGCCCTAAGAAAATGGTGTTTTTGAAGAACAAGCTACATTACACTTTCAAATAAAAAACTGATAGGTTCTCTTCTCTCCCAACAAGCAAGTAATTTTAAATCTTCAGTGTTGACTTAACAAGAAAATAGCTTGAGTGACAGCTTACTGTGCTTTTGAAATGTGTGTTTTTGGTTTGCTGCATTGTACATATGGGATAATCAAGCCTGTATTTAGTAGGAATCTTTTTTTCAGCTTGAACATTAGTATAGCATCAAAATGTACGTTGAATCAGTCCTACCCGAGCATCAGCTGAATCTATTTATTTGCAAGCTTCGAGAAAGGGGAACTCTTGTCAATGTTTCCCAGTATTTCTGTGACATAGTACTAGTTGGCACAAGGACTACTTTTATGTCTGCAGCATACAATACCTAGTAGTTTTATATTTTTCAACAGTATAAGGCGTCTCTTAAATTGATGCAGCATCATATCAGAGGACAGAGCAGCTATACATGTTTTTTTGCTGTTTTCTTCCTGCTTCTTGTTTTCTCAGTCACTTAAAATCAGGCATTTCATGTTTACCTGGTTACAGAAGATTGATGCCAATGAGCACATATTCTGTATTAGAAATCAAATAACTTTCTACATTGTTGGCAGAAGCACCACGTGGAAATTGTAGAACAGAGGTTGCTAATTCCAAATTTAAAAAAAACACTGCACATTTCTGTGTGAGACAAGGTCTCTCTTGAAAAGCTTTATCAAAATATAGCCGTGTCTTCCATAGTCTGCAAAACTGGGTGTCTTATTTCTGGGCAGATTTTTAAAACGGAAGTTTAAAAATACAAAAAATAAATCAATAGGATGCATATTTTGTGAATGGTCTGTTCAGGATAAGCTTTAACTCTTTGTGTGTTGTTTATGTTTTTAGAATGTTAGTAACAAGACTGAAAAAGATATGATGGAGAATCCACAGGTTCTGTCAGAACAACCAGAAAATGTGTGTATTTGAATTCCCTTTATTTCTTAAAGTTGAAACCATTTTAATGTAAAACAGTTGATCCTACTGGCAAATTTTTTAAATCAAAAAAATACTTCCCCCGCCTTTTGTATAGCAAAATTTGGAATACATTAAGTGGCCAGGCAAAAAAACTGTAGAAAATTAAATTGTTTAATGAGTTTAAAAGGGTTTAACAACTTTGGGTTCCTTCTTTTTCTTTTCTCCCCTTCCAGTTCCGCAACCAATTAAAGCAATCCAAGTCTTCAGCAGTAATCCCCATCAGTTTACATGAGATATCTTTGACGCCTGCATCGTTTTCTCCAGAGGCAGAATTTAGCAGCCAAAGTATGAACCTTTTATTTACAACTGGAGAATACCTTTCATTCATTATAAAGTTTCTGTACTATAATCTGAAGAATTTTTTTTTTAAAGTCTAAATTAAAGTTTTAGTTCTTTGGATATTATGTGCCTTTTCAAAATAACGCTTTAATGTAGAGGAAAAGTTGGTGTTTATTCCCATAGTGCAAATATTCTACGAATTTAAGTTTCTTTTAACTGTTTTCTCTCTCATTTGGTCCACAGGAACTATATCTGATGTAGATTTAATAAAGGCATTGCTGGCCTTTGACCCAACAAAGTACACTTTACTAACCTGATATGAGAGTCAAATAAACTTAAAGGTTAGCCTTATATATAGGGTTGCCAGCTCAGGGTTGGGAAATACCTGGAGACTTTAGGGGTAGAGCCTGAGGAGGGCAGGGTTTGAGGAGGGGAGGGACTTCAGGGGGTATAATGCCATAGAATCCACCTTCCAAAGTGGCCATTTTCTCCTGGACCGATTTCCCACGAGGCACTGCTCCAGTGTCGCTCTTCCCTTTGCCCTGATTGCATGCTTGAATTTCCCACTATTTGCCCCACACTGCATTTTGACTCACAGCTTCGCTCGATTCCCCCCGTGGCTTCAATGATCCTCAAAAAACAGGATCACTGAAGCCATGGGGGAATTCGGGCGAAGCCGCAGGTCAAAATGCGGTGTGGGGCAAATAGTGGGAAATTCAAGCATGCAGTCAGGGCAAAGGGAAGAACAACGCCGGAGCAACACCTCGTGGGAAATTGGTCCTGGTGAACTGATCTCTGTCACTTGGAAATCAGTTGTAATCCCAGGAGATCTCCAGCCACCACCTGGAAGCTGGCAACCCTACTTGTATATGAAAACCTTGGGGTTACATTGACAACGCCATCAAGTTTGCTTTATCTGGATGAGCTTGGTTACAGGTCCAACATAATGAAGTGGTGATGTCAAGGTTAAGTGAACTACTTTAAAATATTTACAAATCTGCCTTTCTCCTGTTGATTCAGGACCCATACCACTTTGGACTGTACAATATAAAGAGATATATATGTCTGTTCTGTTCTTCAGAGAAACAGATGCACATTTTATTCTACATTGTTGTATTGTTTCAATGTGTTGGCAAACAAATTTGGCACTGTTTTTGTAGTGTATATCTCACCTTCCCCTCCCCCTAAAAAGGGGGATTCAAGGCAGCTGACATAAAATGACATCAAGGCATACAGTAAAATATCACCAAAAAACAAACCAACTTTCTAAAGAATATCCGGTATCTCAAAAAGAGAATCTTGTATTTCATCCCTTTGCTATTAATATATTTCAGGAAGCAGAATTCTAATGGATGCAGTAATGTTAAAGCATTGTAACTATTCCTTCATGGAATACAAAAAAAGGAAAAAGCAAGGCCACATTGTTTTCAGTGAGACAGGGAAATGGCAAAAAGTGCATTTTAAAACTTCCATACCCTTTTTGTCATTTTGGTTTGTCTAAAAAAAGTATTAAATGGATTTGTTTTTTAAATTATTTTAAAAATAATTCTCCAAGCACTATGCCATTTTAAAACCCTACAAAGGATAAACTGTAATTACTTGGTTCATATAATAGTGCTAAAACTGTTCCTCTTTCATTCCAGTATTTTCAGGGGATAACTTGTTTAAAGGAAATACATACAGATTTTATATCTTTTATCCACTGACAAAAATGTGAAAGACTATTAATAGTTTTCTTTTCCCAAAAAATAACTGTACTCTATAGCTTATAGTCACAAAGATAAATGGGAAAGGGGTTTGCAACTGACAGTTTCAAAGGAACAATAGGGTATGTGTGTATAAACACACACACACAATGCAAAAGAGAACTTCTGTAAGTTATGTGTTAGATCCACATTTTCTGTTCCACTCACAGTGGAGCCTTCCATCAGTACAAGGAGACTTGCTCTGGTGAAAATAGATCCAGGTAGGCAGCCATGTTGGTCTGAAGCAGTAGAACAAAGTTTGAGTTCAGTGGCACCTTTAAGACCAACAAAGTTTTGTTCAAGGTATGAGCTTTTGTATGCACACACACTTCCTCAGATACACTGAAATGGAAAGTAACAGTTCTTTGATATATAGAGAGGATCAAGACTCTGCAGTCCAGGGGATCCTTGGTATGAGGGAGGCAGAACTCAAAATTACGAAACAAACCTGGAGTGTGAATCCACACACACCAGTAGGGTAGCCTGCTACCAGCCCCTTTGTTTACCCACACATTCAGAAGCCAAGGGACAAGCTTCCAACCTTAATGGGATTAAAGATATTTATTTATTTATTCAATTTATACCCCACCCTCCCTGCTGAGACAGGCTCAGGGCGGCTTACATAAAAATACATATATAAATACAATTAAAATCATTCATAAAACAGCCATAAACAAATATAGTCAGTCCTGCAAGGCTGGTCACTTACAGAATGAGTTTCCACTAAAGATTAACCAGTTGGTGG
Source organism: Lepidodactylus listeri (assembly GCA_029233225.1). Taxonomy (NCBI): domain Eukaryota; kingdom Metazoa; phylum Chordata; class Lepidosauria; order Squamata; family Gekkonidae; genus Lepidodactylus; species Lepidodactylus listeri. The sequence goes on from JARCFY010000002.1 coordinate 99,724,961, forward strand.
ATGCTTCAAGTCTAAGGTACTAGAATTAGATTGCAGCACCTGAAGTACAGAACAACCAATATAATCAAAGTAATTTTATTAAAGAGTGCAAGAGTATTTCAAAAGGAACAAAGCAATGAGTGACAAAACAAGAAAGCTACATAGTCAAGTTCTAGGTACACTCTACAACCTTAATTCTTATTTACTAGGTGTTACTCTTGGCTGAAGTTAGACAGTGTTACAAGTCTCTTTGTCCAAAGAGGATTGGTCTCTGTGTGTGTGCCAGGCAACCACCTGTCCTATGGCAAGATTAGCCCATCACCTCGGGATAGCTGAAGCTGGCAGCTCCAACTGCAACTAACCACAAAGAACGGAAATACTAACCTTTGTAAAGTCTAAGATTTGAACAGGCTGGGGCCCTTTGTCCAATCCAAAACTCAGACCACCAAAGTTATCTTGACATGGACCTATGACAGCAAACGGCTCAGAAGAGAAACAGTTTATGACAGGATGCTTCCCTTCTGTAGTATAAATCAAAGCATCAAATAGAGAGTGAGGTGTGGTTTAGTGAACAAATAGTGTGGTTCCATTTGTCTCTGTTATTCAAAGGCAAAGAGTTGACTTGCTAACTTTCCCAAGTCAACAACCATATGTTTCCCTTCAACCCATAGCGCAGGCCTAGATTGTAATATTAAGCCTGAGTGATGTTTAATTAAAGAAGGAATTGAGCCAGAGGTCCAATTCCTTGCCTCTTCCCATTCTGGGAGATAAACTATGTAGTTTCTATGTCATATTTTATCTAAGACTCCATTCTACAAAATGTATAAGTAATTAAGACAGTGGAACAGTTATACAATTCCATATGCAAAACAATAACACTACAACGAGCAATTTAAAGATTTCAGGTTAGGAGTTACAGAAAGCAAAAACATAATGAAATACAGTTCTCCCCCCCCCCCACCACCAATCTTCCCCAGAATAGGAGAAGACTGCACAGATGCCTTGCATACACACTTGCTCACTCTCTGGCAAGACACAACAGACTCACCAGTCTTTCTCACCCCATGCTAACCTGGGCCAGCAGGAAGTCAACACAAGCCTCAGCCTAGTCCAGTTGACTCCCAACTGCCCTGCTCATGGACTGTCCCATGCCAACTCCATGATACTTTCCCAATCCCTTTCAGGAACCACAAGCTGTCTGCTGTGAGAGTCCTGCTCAAAGTAGTCAAGGATCAGATCTCGGTTGGTTAACCACAGTTCTTTATTGCCTATTCCTACATTAGTACAGCATCTCGGGTTATTGTCAGAGATGAGACAAATAATACAAGCGGGTCTATTATACCATTCCAAGGAGTTTGAATTACCCATAGGTAGCCAATCCCCTGAAGGGAAAATTGGCGGGCTAAAAGGTGTCTTGACCGTTTGGTTCACACAGGAAAAAAGTGAGGTGTTAAGCAGTAAATTTCCCTTCCCAAACCAGATCCCTCAGTTCACATAACAATTCATGGCTCCAAGGTTCTTTAGCATAGATAAGAGATGAGAGCCGTCCTCCCCTTGAAGTTACTGCCGGGGCAGCTGGAATGCGGAGGCAGGGATGAGAGGCCTCCTTGTTCTCACCTCTAAGGGTTGTCACCCTCCCAACCAAAACAGGATTAATACAGGTTCCATACAAATGACTATAAGGTTACATAGTGTGCATGCAAGATTACATTGACTGAATTGACAGATTCTGACACCCTGCCCTCCCCATAATTCCCTTCACCTAGCTTTATCAGGGAACATTTTGTGAAACAGTTTAATCAACTTGGGGGCATGAACATGTTCAGAACGAATCCATTCATTGTGCTCCGGGCCGAAATCTAACCATCTAACTAAGTAATACAAATGGCCCCTTTTCATCTTGGAGTCAAGGATTTCGGTTATCTCGTAGTGTGGACTCCCCTCCTTCATCAGTGGAGGAGGAACTGGAGGAACTGGATGCCATGCATTCGGCCCAGGATCTTTCTTCAGCAGGCTGAAATGAAACACAGGGTGTACAGAACTCAGTGATTTAGGCAGTTCCAGTTCAAAGGATACATCAGAGATTTTACGTAGCACTTTATAAGGTCCAACATATTTCCATCCCAGTTTCCTGCTGGGCTGCAGCCCATGGATATTTTTAGTAGAGAGATAAACGGAGTCCCCGGGTTGAAGATCCCATCCCGGTGCTCGCCCTCGGTCAGCATATTTCTTGTAGTCCTCTTTGGCATGATCCAGGGCCTTCCCAATTAATGGCCAGGAGTCCTGGAGGTTGGACCACCAACTCCTAAAATCCGAGGGGGGGGTCCGGGGGTCGTCCTTAATGGTAGGGAGTGGTTTACCTTCAAAGCCTCCCACCGCCATGAAAGGTGAGACCCCAGTAGAGGAATGCACTGCATTGTTGTAGCTATATTCTGCAAAGGGCAATAATTCCACCCAATTGTCCTGGTGGTAATTTGTATAACATCTGAGGAATTGCTCCAGAATTTGATTAGTTCGCTCGGATTGGCCGTCGGTCTCTGGATGGTAACCCGAGCTTAAGGCAGGCTCTATGTCCATTAATTTCAAAAGCTCCCGCCAGAAGGTGGCAACGAACTGACTTCCGCGGTCAGATACCACTCTCTTGGGAAAAGCATGTAATTTTATCACGTGGTTAAAGAAAGCTTTAGCCATCCCTTTGGCTGTGGGCAATTGCTTGAAGGGGGTGAAATGGGCTTGTTTAGAAAACGTGTCAACTACTACCCAAATCACCGTTTTTCCCTTGGAGGGGGGCAAATTGGTGATAAAGTCCATGGCTATGTCTTCCCAGGGTCTTGAGGCAGTGGGAAGGGGGTGCAACAATCCTGGGACTTTTCCCCCCCCGTTTCTTACACATTAAACAGGTTTGGCACGCCGAGACGAAGTCCGAGACATCGCGGCGCATGCGTGGCCACCAGAATTGACGCTGGATCAAATTAAGTGTTTTTAGGAAACCAAAGTGCCCGGCTAGCTTGGAAGAGTGACAATGTAGCAAGATTTCCTTGCGTTTGGTCTTAGGCACCACTAGCTTGTCCCCATGCAGCCAACAATGGTCCTCTCTTTTGGAACACTCTCCTATTGTTTCCAATTCCTCTATTTCTTCTGGAGCATACTCCCCCCCCCACTGGCAGTCCCCCATGGTTAGCTCGGCTTTCTTTGCTTTGCTCCGGGTGACCACCGCCCCTCCCAGCTGCTGGGGGGAGAACATGGAGTCGAATACCTCTTCCTTCACACTCTCATGTTGGGGCAATCTGGACAATGCATCTGCCAGGGAGTTAGCCTTCCCGGGGAAATGTTTTAACACAAAGTTAAATTTGGAAAAGAAGTCAGCCCAGCGCAGCTGCTTGGCGTTGAGGGACCGTTGCGTGCGCAAAGCCTCTAGGTTCTTATGATCAGTCCATATTTCAAACGGAGTTTGCGCTCCCTCCAACCAGTGGCGCCACGTAGTAAGCGCTAACCTAATGGCCGCGGCTTCCTTGTCCCACACCGACCAGTTCCTTTCCGTTTCGTTAAACTTTTTTGAGATGTAAGCCAAGGGGTGCAACTTCCCCTCTGAGTCTCTTTGCAAAATGGCCCCCCCCATGGCTACATCCGAGGCATCGACATGGATTATAAAGTCTTTTGTCTCATCCGGGTGTGCCAGAATGGGCTCAGAGGTAAAAAGAGTTTTTAAAGCTTCAAACGCCTTCTGGCACTCCCCATTCCACGCCAACTTCTCTCCTGGCTTCCCTGCCTCGGGTCCCCTCCCCTTGGTTTTCAACAAGTCCGTTAAGGGAAGGGTGACTTTAGCAAAGTCCTTGATGAAGGTCCGGTAAAAGTTACAAAATCCTAAGAGGCTCTGCAACTGCTTCCTTGTTCGCGGAGCCTCCCATTGCACCACAGCCTCCACTTTCCCCGGGTCCATTTCCAACCCCTTCTGAGAAATGCGGTAGCCTAGGAAGTCCACCGACTCCCGGTGAAACTCGCACTTAGACAGTTTCACAAACAGCTGGTTTTTCAGCAACGTTGAAAGAACTTCCCTGACCAAAGTCACATGCTCATTCTTATCAGTAGAATAGATCAAGATATCATCTATGTAACATAACACGCCCTTAAAAAGGTGCTTGTGCAACACTTCATTGATTAAACTCATAAAGACCCCGGGCGCGCCACTTAAGCCGAACGGCATCACTAGGTATTCGAATTGCCCCAAGGGGGTGTTAAAGGCAGTCTTAAATTCATCCCCCTCCCTTATGCGCACCCTGAAGTAGGCATCTCGTAGATCCAATTTGGTAAAAATCTTCCCCTTGGCCGCCTCCGCCAAGAGATCCTTTATTAACGGGAGGGGGTAGGCATTAGAAGTGGAAACTGCATTTAGCCCCCGGTAATCAGTGCACAGTCGTAAGCCTCCATCCTTTTTCTTTCGGAACAACACGGGCGCCGCAAAGGGGGACTTGGCGGGGCGGATAAACCCCCTTGCAAGGTTTTTGTCTAAGAACTTCCGCAGTTCTTCCCGTTCCGCCGGGCTCATGGAATATAATTTGCCCTTCGGGAGTTTCTCTCCTGGGAGGAGCTCTATGGCACAGTCCGACAGTCGATGAGGGAGCAACTCGTCCGCCTCGGATTCACTGAACACTTCTAGCAAGTCTCTATACTCTTTAGGCACCATGGCAGGGGCGAGGGCGAGTGCGGGTGCGGGGGGTGGCGGGCTCGGAGGTCCAGGGCCCCATCCGGGGTCCCACCGGTGGCTCTGGCAGCGGTCGTCTACCCACGAAATTTTCCCCTCGCTCCACTTTATGTAAGGGTCGTGCGCCCCGAGCCAAGGGCTGCCCAACACCATAGGGAACTGGGCGTTCGGGGTGATGACGAAAGCTCGCTTCTCCCAATGCTCCCCCGTTCCCAAAATCAAGCTCTCAGTCTCTGCTATGCACTCCTCTTTCATTTCCGACCCATCCATCTGGGTAAACTTCAGGGGTTCTGCTAACGGGGTGACTTTGGGTCCCAACCCCTCCACTACCAGGGGGCTGATTAGGTCTCGCGCGCAACCGGAGTCAATTAGAGCGCGAACCCTCATGTGGGTCCCTGATCCAGGGGTCACCACCGTCACTACCATATATAAGAGGGGGCCAGGGATGCTCACCGGAGATGGCGCTTCTTGGCGGGGGACCTGCAGTTCTGCGCCGCTCACTGCAGGCCGTTGGAGTTTCCCGACATCTGTGCTTCCATCAGCTCTAGCTCTCCCTGGTCGCTCGTCACCCCTTCCAGCTGTAAAGCCCGGGGCTTCATCGGAGTTTTCCCTCTGGTGGGGGTGCTCCCCGCTCCGGGAGTTGAGGTCTTCGGGCCCTTCCCCCCTCCTCTGGGACAAGCGGAGGCGAAGTGCCCACTCTCCCCACACTTCATACACAACCCCTGTCGAAACCTCGCATCACGTACGTCTTGCACATTGGATCGGGGCTTCGCTCGGGGGCCTGCTTTGCTGGCGGCCGTCGCGGACGCTCCCATCTTAATCAGGGCGAAACGCTCCTCCATGTCGGTGGCAGCTCTCATCCAGGTGTTCAGGGTGCCCGGGCGACCCCCTAACAGCACTGTCTCGTAGATTTCCGGGTTCAGGCCCTCCCAATACTTCTCCATGAATAGTTCCTCCGGCCACCCATGGATCTTGGCAGCGATGCGCCGGAACTTGTCGGTGTATTCCCTCACCGACGACCTCCCCTGGAATAGCTTCCTCAGTTGATTTCTGGCTTTTTCCTCACCCAGGGGGTCCTCGAACTGATGCCGGAGGGCCCACATAAAATTGTTCAGGGAGCGCAGCTCAGGGCCAGGGTTGTCGTGAAGGCTCACATACCAATCGCTGGCGGTATCTTTCAGCTTGGACCCGATGTAGCCGATGCGATCTTTCTCGGTAGGGTAGAGGTGACCCCAACTGTCCAGGAATCTCCCGATCTCTAGCGTGAAGAAACGCAGCTTCTCGGGGTCCCCATCGAAAGTGGTCGTCAAAGGGTCGGACGGGGGTGGGCGAACGGCCGGCGCGGCCGGGACTGGGGCCGGTGCGGGAACGGGCCCCGGAACTGGAGCTGGGATGGCCGGCTGGGCTGGTTGCGCCGGTAAAGTGGGCGCCTGCGGTTGAGCCGGAACCCCTCCGGGTGCCTGCGGCTGTGGTGGGGCTCCGACTCCTTGACCGAGGAGGGCGCCTTGCATCGCCACTATAGCGTCGCGAAATTGGTGCTGGAGATCGAGGGCCAACTCGCGGAGCTCGGCGGTGAGTTGAAGCCGCAGGTCTCCCATCATCTGATCCAGTGGGACCGTCTGCTCCTCGCGATACGGATCGGGCCCATACAGATCTAGTGTCTCTTCTTCGGGAGGCGGGCGACGCGGCCCTCCACGGTAGATCGGCTCGCGGTCGTCTCCGAGGTAGCTCGGTCTCCCTCGATCGGGCTGGTCTCCGGTGAGTGAAACTCTCACCCCTTTCCTGTCGTGCACCCACGAACTCACGGGACGGCCCCCGAAGTGGCTCCAAGCGTACTGGGGGGTCACGTTCTGATGGGTAGTCGGGCGGCGTGGAATGTAGTAAGCCCCTTGGCTCGTGGTCACCGGCACCTCGGTACCTCCTGCGCCGCCACCACTCCCGTTCCCCGGATCCGCCGGGGTAACGGGAACCTCCTCTGGAGTAGTAGGTTTGAGGGGGACAAGGTCGTCTTCTGACATGGTCAGGAACGGTTGAGTCCCAGTCACGGATCTCTGACAATCTGTGAGAGTCCTGCTCAAAGTAGTCAAGGATCAGATCTCGGTTGGTTAACCACAGTTCTTTATTGCCTATTCCTACATTAGTACAGCATCTCGGGTTATTGTCAGAGATGAGACAAATAATACAAGCGGGTCTATTATACCATTCCAAGGAGTTTGAATTACCCATAGGTAGCCAATCCCCTGAAGGGAAAATTGGCGGGCTAAAAGGTGTCTTGACCATTTGGTTCACACAGGAAAAAAGTGAGGTGTTAAGCAGTAAATTTCCCTTCCCAAACCAGATCCCTCAGTTCACATAACAATTCATGGCTCCAAGGTTCTTTAGCATAGATAAGAGATGAGAGCCGTCCTCCCCTTGAAGTTACTGCCGGGGCAGCTGGAATGCGGAGGCAGGGATGAGAGGCCTCCTTGTTCTCACCTCTAAGGGTTGTCACCCTCCCGACCAAAACAGGATTAATACAGGTTCCATACAAATGACTATAAGGTTACATAGTGTGCATGCAAGATTACATTGACTGAATTGACAGATTCTGACATCTGCCTGCTTCCCAGGACTCCTGTCTATCCTGCTTCCCAACAACTTGACCAGAGAAAGTCTCAGAAAATCCCACTTCCTGATCCACAGCTACTTGGTGAACTGGTTCCGACTTAAGGTCACTCCAGACCTCCTCCAGGACCCACTTCTGTTCCCCCAAGCCTTCCACTATCTGCTCCTCCAATTCCACATTAGCCTTGCTGCACTCAAGAACCCCCATGGAATCCTCACCCTCTCCCTCTGTCCGTTCAGCATGCCAACCACTGAAGCCAGACAGATTCTCTTCCTCATTAGGAACATCCACAGCTTCCTGCTGTACTTGGGTAAAACTGCACCGTACACCCTCTCGGGAAATCCCTCTCTCAGGGTCTGAGATGAGTTGGCCCTCCCCCTCACAGGTTTCTTCCCTTCCTGACACTTTCCCCCTGTTGGATGTGTCCTCCCCCAAACTGGCCAGTAAAAGCAGAGCCAGGGAGAAGCCATTAGCATACTCACAAATGACAGGCATCCCTTCAGTGGCAGCAAATTTCCATTTAGCAACTGTCAGTTCATTCCAGCTGTCTTTCAGCCCCACCAAACGAATATGATTAATGTAAATTCCATGACCAAACTCCTTCTGTGACCATTCCATCTGTCCAGGATCCATCAGAGAAATCCACACGTGCTCAAGTCTCTATTCTGCGGACGCTGACTGATGAGCTGAGTCAGCATCCTCTCTCATCTTCACCTCCGGCTTTCTCTTCTCTGCCTTTACTTCTTCCTGGTCCTCTGAAGCTTTCTGTGCCTCCAGTAGTTGGATGGCTCTCATCCTCAGGATACTTGCAGGAGCGCTGGTCTGTTGTTTCCCTTTGTCTTTCAGGACAGGGCAATCAACTCTGGCATGTCCTGTTCACCCTCTATATGTATCGATGAACTGTTACCTTTCATTTCAGTGTATCTGTGGAAGTGTGCGTGCACATGAAAATTCATACCTTGAATAAAACTTCATTGTTCTTAAAGGTGCCACTGAACTCAAACTTTGTTCTATTGCTCTGATGAAAGATACATGTGGAAATTTTGGATGCAGTCCATTATCCTTGGTATTAAAGTCTTATTTAAGATAAAAGTGTATGGAACAATGAACTGTAAATGTTGGAGATTTAACCACCCAAACATGGATTTTAAGCATTTTGCATAGTCATGTAAATCCACAGAAAGACAGAAAGCCATTATAAGTCCCATAAAAGGTATTATTAGTTATGAACTTCTATTTGATCCAGCGGTACTCTTTTTAAGATTTCTTAAGAATGTGGTTAGGAAAAGCCATCAAAAGCTAGTAGTTTATTAATACTGCTCACATCCTAATTATAAAATATTGCAAGTAATATAAGCTCTCTTCAAAGAAAGAATGAAGAAGGAGATTTTGATGCACTATGCTAATGAACAAACTAGCACACTATAAAAGACTATGGGAAGGCATGAAAACTAACCATCTGTCATTCTTGGAACAATGAACTCCTTTTATTTCTTACTGGAACAAATTCAAGCTGTATGAGAATATGAAACAAAAAATATTGGCTGTAAAGACATACTTTGTGAAGTTTTGTTTGTTACGAGGGGTTTTTCTGATTCTCTTTGTAATATTTTATAAGAACACTTAATACAATTTAAATTAAAATGCTGCTCTAGCCCATAAACATGTTTTACAAGTAGAAAACGAGCACAGCAGGGAACAGATTTGGATCAACCCTTACCCTTATTTATATCTATATTTGCATGCAAAGTTTTTAATAAGGGGAGTGTATTCATTCCCTCCCCACCTGAAATAGGGTTGTTCACTCCAGCTTGGGAAATGTCTGGAGATAGGGGTGGAGCCCTAGGAGGGCAGAGTTTGGGGAGGGGAATGACCTCAGTGGGATATGATGCTATAAACGTAATGCCAAAGCAGCCATTTTATCCATGAGAACTGATCTCTGTAGTCTGGAGATCAGTTATAATTCTGGGAGATCTCCAGGCCCCACCTAGAAGTTGGCAACCCTAACCTGAAGTGGCACAATGAGTTCACCACCTCAGGAGTATATCACCTAATTCTGAAGTCCAGGCCTTAGGGCTGATTCACATGTTACCTTACTGCTTCTCTCTTCACTCACAGAATGCTAAATGAGCAATGTAATGTGTTAGCGGTGGGCTCAGAAATCTCAGCCGTGGGAATTTTTTCAGTCACCAAAGCTCCACTGTGCGCCTTGTAGAGCACAGATGTTGCTACAGCTGAAGTTTGTAAGTTCTTGTGAGTGGAACAACCAGCTGGTAGCAGTGAAAAGCAGCACTAAAATAGCAAGAGATTCAGGAGTCACAGTTTATTGAAGTTCCATGTGATTCTTTCCTATGAACCAAGAAAATTTATTGCAAGGCAAGTTAGGCAACATTATTACATTTAAGAGGATTGCTGTAATCCTGAGAGTTTTTATATTCAAAGTAGTGTTATTACAATGCCTTGAAAGCACTTATTTGAAATTATTCTTCTTGACTATTCTGGGACCAGTTCCGGCGAAAGCAGTGATTCAATTTAACTTCTGTTGGACTACTCAAAATGTACTTCTGAAATCTATGCATGTTTCATTTTAATTGCTTTCATTGCTGTTATATTGCAGTGAGACAGCCTATTTTTCTCTGTTGCTCCAGTCAGATTAATTTGACGAGGATGCACATGTAGATTTACACACTGTTTCTCTTCTGTATAATAGCTGCGGTCACACACACTAAATAATCCACTTTCAGTGCACTTTCCAACTGGATTTTACTGTATGAATTGGCAAAATCCAGTTGGAAAGTGCATTAAAAGTGGATTGAAAGTGGATTATTTAGTGTGTGTGACCGCAGCCAATGCTTGTGCTTCAATTGTCTTTCATCTTTTGTCTTTGTAGGCAGCTTTCCACCTCCTTTGATACTACTGGATCCAGCAACATGCCCAATAGTTCCTGGCCAAGAAATGACTATAGAAATATCCAAGAGACGATCAGGCCTCGGCCTCAGCATCGTAGGAGGGAAAGATACACCTCTTGTAAGTTCCTTGTTTTGTTTTAACACTACTACAGCTGGAACTAGTTTGGTGTAGTGGATAAGAGCTGCGGATTCTAATCTGGAGAACCAGATTCGATTCCCCAGTCCTCCACATGAAGTCAGCTGGGTGACTTTGGGCCAGTCACAGTTCTTTCAGAGCTCTCTCAGCCCCTAAAAACAAATCTAGCTCACCACTAGCATAACGCTGAGAGCTAGAACTTGTAGCTGCCAGACAGTCTTCTGATCTCCTGGCTATTCTACACACAATGCCATATGATAATTAATTAATTACTATTATAGCCTCAGCTTCCTGTCCTGAGATGAAAAACTAAGCTGCGTCACATTACATTTCCCCCCATGACAGTTGCTTCAAGCAAATTTAGCTCCAGAATTTTTCAGCTTCCATCCATAAATCTTAAAATGGTACCAGTCTGAGACATGAACGAAGGAAACAGTGTGACACAGTCTGAGAGAGTTCCTGGGAGGACACAGAAGCTATTTCTGTCATCATATGTTCTGTCATCATATGCCAATTCTTGCGTTAAAAAATTCTTGGAGATTTGGGAATGGATGTCTGAGGAGGGTGGGGTATGGAGAAGGGAGAAACCTCAGTGGGGTATAATGCCATAAAGTCTGCTCTCCAGAGTAGCCATTTCCCCCCCCCCCCCAGGGAACTGACCTCTATACTTGGAGATCAGTTTTAATTCCAGAAGATTACAAGGCACTACCTGAGGGTTGGCAACACTAGTCCTCCCAGTGCTGTGAAATAGCAAGTAGGGGCTGAAAGAACTTTCTGCCCTCCTCCTTACAAAGCTCTCCGATCAGGAAATGTGCAGGAAGGGGAAGGGTGCTTTTTAACATGGGACTTCAGCCATACCACATAAAGTGAGACTTGACTTGTACTTTTTGATCTTCCCAAAGAACGCTGGCAAATACTTGCATGGCTTCCAGCTCCATTAAAACATATCACTAATGTATATAATTACATCACTTTCTAAGCATTCCTTGCTGTGTTATTTGGCATTAGAATATAACACTGAGTTAAACCATTTACCCATTTCTGTTGGCACTGACTGGCAGGGCTTTCTAAGGTCTTCTAAGCAAAGATCTTTCCCAGCCTTGGTCTCTGAGAACTATTTTTCCAGAGATACCAGGGATTGAACCTCAGACCCTTTGCTGAGTGCAACCCCTCTGCTCTGGGATAGATAGCAATTGTTGACTCTGTTTTTGCTGTTCTAGAAATGAGGTCTGCCATTTAATAGGACATCCCCTCTCAGTATGTTGGTGTTTAAGATTTAAGAAGGTTGCAAGGCTAATTTGTAAGCTGTTTAAACAATAACTCCAAAATGCACACATTCCATTTTCACATAATTACCAATGCAAGCTCGCAACAACTGATGAAAATATTTGTTCTTAGGCATAACATAAATATTTCATTTTTGGTGGGGAAGTCTGAAGGAAAAGCAGTAAACATGATTGTCAGTGTATCTATCATGCGTATTGCTGTTACTCGGTGTGAAAAGGCAGGATGGGTTGACTCCAGCTGTCAGCCCTGTTACCTTGGACACAACAGAATCCTGAAGGTTTAAGCCATTTCAGCCTAACAGCGGGTTGGGTGAGCCTGCCCCGCTGTTAGGCTGGCATGGCTGGAAGCCGATTCATCAATCCCTTTCTTTCCCCCCTTCCAATCCGGGTGGGGGGAAAGAAAGGGTTCGATGACATGGCTTTTAGCCATTTAAACACTCGCCCCCTGCCCTGACCTGAATAGCCTAGGCAAGCCCAATCTTGTCAGATCTCGGAAGCTAACCAGGGCTGACCCTGACCAGTATTTGGATGGGAGACCCCCAAAGAATGCCAGGAGCCAGGAGGCAGAAGCAGGCTAAGCCACTTCTCTGAACAGAAGCAGGCTAAGCCACTTCATGCCCCAGTAGGAGTCGCCAGAGGTTGCCATGACTTCCAAGCATGGACACACACACACACACAGGCAAATGCAAAAAAATACCAAAAAATAAACACATGCTGTACTGTTAGGCTGACATGGCTGGAAGCCAATTCATTGAGCCATTTAAACATAACAGTGGGGTAGAAATGCTTGACTCACAGACTCATGCCGCCTCAGCAGTTTAAATCCCTGCTGAGTTGAGTCACTGATTCTGTGAGTCACATGTGTAGCTTGGCCTTGCAAAAGCCATTTAAAGGGAACTTTCTCTTCAAATGGCTTTTGCAAAGCCAAGCTGTGTGCAAGGAACCCGGAAGCAGTGTGAGTTCACCCAGAAGGTGGGTGAACTCACATTTCTTTGGCGCGTGAAGCTGAGTCCAAATAAAAGCCGAATAATATTGACTTTTAATCAGGCTCAGCTAGATCAGTAGCCGAATCAGATTAGAGAATCTGATTCAGCTGAATAAATACTGAAAAATACTGATAAGGTATTTTTCGGGTATTTATTTGGCTCAGTATATACCAAGTGCACACCCCTAGTGTTGACTTAGAGGGAGCAACAGGACAAAACAGCCAGCTGCCCTCATTTGATTGGATGCTCTGCTTTCCCCACAGTCAGTGGAGTCTCACATTTCGTGTGAAGCAAGTTGAGGGGCAGGGCAGATCAACCCACAGCATAATTTGCTGTGAATCTCACTTCTCCTTCAGTAGGGGAAGTAATCCAAGCTGGTTAGGACATGCCTTCCCTGGCTCCAGGCAGGGCTATGCTAATCTGTTTAAACTGTATTGGCTCAAAGCAAAGCTGACTCTCTAGTTTTGATAGTCCTGCCACTCCAGCAGGATGCTTGAGCCTCACTCTGCTTTCTTGGAGACTCCTACCTTATTGGTGTGGAAGACAGAAAAGCCTTGAAGAAAGGCCTCATCACCAGCCTTAAAAAAGAATAAAGAGACCGTTAAGACAAGCCTCTCTATCCTGAGGTTCCATGCATCGCAGACTGGCCAATGGCAGATACATCTACAGCAGCACAAGCTACTTTCTGTGCTGGCAGACCTGAAGCCCCAAGTCGTTCTACAGCCAGCCCCCATCTGCACAGGAAAAGCCTGGCAGAGATCTACCGGGTTTGAGCCTAGCCCCATTTTTTTGGAGTCTCTTACTTTGTTGGTATGGTAGATGGGAAGGCTTTGAGGAGACTGCTGCTCTTAGAAAGAAGGGAGAGACTGTTGAAACAGGGGGAAGTACATAAGTATGGGGAAGTTTAAGAGTGTAAAACTTGATCCTACAGAAGAGTAGTTTCTCAATAGACATGTACTCCTGCAGTTAATTGGGGAATGATGGATCATTTAATGCTGAGAAATGCTTTTCATACAAGGTCTCTTAACAAGCAGCTGTCCAATTTTTTTCGGAAATATCTGGAGGAAGAGATTCCTCAGCCTCCCTAGGCAGCTTATTCCATTTTATAATGCCATACCATCACACCATGGACTGATGTGTAGCTAATTATTCACAATACCCCCTAAAAGTCAATATTATTCTCTGAAATGTTGCTACCTAGCCAGTTCCACTGCCACTCATATTTACACTTTAATATATCTAATTCTTAATGTGGCCAAATCACTCGATGCATAAATCTGAAGACTGGAGCCATGAACTGACAAGACAGATCTTTCTACAAACTTGAGAAAAGCCCTAGGTTTGCAGAAAAATCTACAATTTTTTTTTAAAAAATGGGAGGTTAAAACCCTCCAGAAAGGCAGAAGTGGTGCCTGTACTTTTAAGGAACAAATGCCCTCAGTGACCATTAGTAGGCAACCATAACGGTATTGGCAGCCATCAAGCCTTGGTTTCTATTAGTAAAAGGTAGGGGGAGGGGCAGGGCCCATTCCATGGCTATTTTGACCTTTGAGGGAGGATTTATTGGGCCAGATCCAGCAGCAACCACCACTCAGCTTGCTACCGCACAACTAAGTCTGGTGCAACTGGGCCCAGGCTCACATGGCACAGGCAACTAAGCCTGGCACATCCTGGCATGACACTGTGCAGCTGAGCCTGACACAACACAGCCAGCACAGTGTCAGTTAGCCTCACATAGCCAGCACAGCGCAACTGGGACTGGCATGGCCTGGCAACAGGCACTACATTATTCAGCCAGAGTTTTCCCTGGGAGAGGCTGCCAGGGAGATGTGCAAAAGGAAAACAGAAAATGGGGAGAGTTGATAAAGGTAGCTTGGCTGATGGGTGGGAGGAGCAAATGAAGCAGGAATGGAGAAGCTCTTTCAGGAAAGGGAAAGAGGTAGTAAGTGGGGAGGGAAAATTAGATGTCCTGCTCACAAGTTCTTAATGGCCCCTCACTTGTTAATTTCTACTTTTCTTTATGTAACAGTTTGTTACTTCTTACTGATTATCTTTACTATTGCTATCTGCCCCACCTGACAAGTTTTTAAATATAATTTTGAATGTTTAGCCTGTCCTCTAGAGTATTTGCGAGCCATCTCAGTTTTATATGGCCAGTCATTAAAAAGGCTAAGTTAGGAAGCAATCCATGGGTGCGTTTGACATTTTGTTTCAAAGTAAATGATATCACTGATGTTAGGCTAACAAATGCTGTTTTGAAGTCCCCCCTCCCTTTTTTCTTTTGGGGACATTCATTCCTGGCAATAACTATGTATCGCTGAAACTTTCCCTAGAGCAACATCTGCTGTTGCCTGTATTTTCCAGCCACAGTTATAAAACCGATAAACTTCTGGATTTCATTTCTTCTGGTGGATTGAATTGCACTCAGTACAAGGCATCAGTTTCCTAATTAATGCTGAACATCCCTGTGGCCTTTAAAAATAGTTATTATTCTTAACACCTTGCTTTTACATTATATAATAAAAGTTAAGCATGATGAATATGAAAGTTGACCTAGAGTTCATATACAGCTGATGTCTGAGAATGTTATTAATAGATGTTTCTGGCAAGAATACCGAAATAGGATTACTCGTAGACAGAGGGAAAAGTCCATGAAATTGTGATCTAGATTGTAGCATTGGAAAGTGCATTATACTTTCTCTTACCTAAAGTCCTTAGCAGAACTTTATTTATCTCTTACCCATGATTAATATCGGTAGAACTGTATACTACATTTTACACTCCTCCCCTCCCCCACAGTCATTTTAAAATTTATTGAGTTCAGTAGCATAAACAACAACAAAAGCATTGGTAGAAGACGTTTGTGCCCCTACAAATTTGGAATATGTTCTAATATATAAGCATTAATATAGAGTTCCTTTGCTCCACTAGGATGCTATTGTTATCCATGAAGTTTATGATGAAGGGGCGGCTGCTAGAGATGGTCGACTTTGGGCTGGGGATCAAATTCTTGAGGTAAGCCTAATCTTTATTAACTCCATCTTCCATTCAAAACTTATGTTTTAAGAGGAAACCCATGTATTGTCCTAGAACAAAGAGCTGAATTTGATTTAATACTATATATAATGGTATATTAAAGTAGCTGTACTTGAACCTGATTTAAACCCGTTTTGACTTGTTGACATTATCTTATATTTAATCCTGAACCTGACCCCCAGAGAGCTGATTTAAAAAACCTGTGCATTCAGGCCAAGTACAGACAGAGGGGCGGTCTATGGACATGTGGGAACCCCCAGGTTTGCGGGGAAATCTCAATTTTTTTTTTTGAATGGAGGGGTAAAATCCATCCTCTAAATGGAAGAAGACAGACCACATAAAGGGGGGGGGGAGTTCTCACAGCATAGGTTTTCAACATTTCGGCTGCCATATTCGCTTAGCAATTCCAATAAATATTGCTAAGGAATACAGCTGGATGAGGATGAAGGTGGTCAAGCAGTGGAGCAGAAGCAGCCAGGGGAGGACAAGAAGCTAAGCAGGCAGCAATAGCAACAGATAGGCAAGTGGTGGCAGCCAGGGTGGGAGAAGCTAGATGGTGGCAGCAGCAAGTGAGAGAAGATGGAAAAACAAAAAAAGTAATAGTAGCAGCTGCTGGCATGAGGTGGTAGCACTGTCACTGCTTTCTCCCTCCTTCACAGCCCCGGCCAAGGAGAGATGGCATGGCAATGATAGTAACTGGGAGGAGGAGGCAGCAGGTCCCCTCCTGTGAGATCCTTAGGTTGCTGTTTGTTTACAATAATTGATGTGCATGTCTTAATTTAAGAACTGGAAATAATTTCCAGACAATGAAAATTTTAAATGTGTTCACGTAAGCCAGAATCTGCCGTCCTCTGGAACTGCCCTCCAAAATAAAATAACACTGTGTTGGCATGAGCTTTTTATGAACTTTTCTGTTTTGCAAATGCTTTATTTTGGGTTGTTGGATAAGGAATGGTTAAGAAAAAACTTTGTGCTAACAGCATCAGAGAAATGGAGTCAAACCACTGTGGTCACAGAGCAGCTACAAACATCTTGCTGGGAAGGCAGGGTAAATTCCCAGACTATTATAGGCTGTAAGTAAGAATGTTAGGAAAACATTGAGGACTGTTTGGAAAGTATTGTGGCTTTTCCACAGAAGGTTTCCTATTATAGTTGCTGTTCTGTTAGCGTAATGTTATGTTACCACAATATAATTAATAATGTGGAATTATTCGTGAAACATGAAGAAATTTTTATTTAGAAAATATGTTTGCCTGACTTGTGCCGTTAGTGGCCATTTGAACTGATCTGAGGAAGCAAGAATATAGCACTGCATTCCTTTGAGCATTATTCAGTTATCTTATCTGAGAAAAACACAGAGCAAGTTGTGCATCCAGAGAAAAATAAAATGCTATCTTCTGTGGGAGGAGAGTGCGTGGGAATAATTGGAACCCAGATTTCTGTGATAAGTACTGTAAATGGAGGCTGGGTGAGTCCAGGCTGTCATCATGATGGACCCCTCTTCCTGTGTGTTTATCATTCATGTTTGCACAAACATATCCACTTTGCAAGTAGACCCCATCACTTAGGGCATTTTTGCATGAAGTCAGATATTTACCTAATTACTACAGTCCACACAGAGTGGAGTCTCCAGTCAACCCTGGTTCCCAATCTGTCCGAACTACAGGCAGTGAAATCAGCGTAGGCTTTATGGCAGATTTGATGTTGCTGGTTAGAGTCACTTCCCAATATTTTAGGAGAACTAAAAAAGAAAGGATCAACTTTCTACTCTCCCTTTTTCTGCCCTAGAAAATAGCCTCATCTAGTGAGGAGGAGAAGGAAGCACATGAGGAAGACTTGCCTTTCGGGAGGAAAACATGGGAAAGTTGGTGCTTTAGCCTCTGAGCCTGGAGAGATTGAGTGGCCTCATAGGTCTACTTCTATGAAAGTGCTATTGCTGCAAGCATAGGCGTAGAGTATGGGGGGGGGGGGCTCGAGGGCTTGAGCCACCCCTGAAATTTCCCAGGGGGGGCTCAGCCACCCCCGGGAAAATGGAGCACCTGCCACCGTGCCTCCCCGGGTCCTTCCGAGGCCCGGACGCCGCTGCTGGAGAGGGAGAGGGAAGGGGTGGCGGGCGGGGGGGGGGAGAGAGAGAGGCACCGGCAGCAGCGGCTGGCGGGCCTCGGAAGGGCCCGGGGAGGCGGGGCGGTTTCCCGGGCGGGGAGAACATCGCTCCAGTGAGCGCGTGCACGAAGCGCGCACGCTAAGGAGCCCCCGCCCCCACCGGGATTTCCAAAAGTCTACACCCCTGGCTGCAAGTCCCTGCCAGATTCTGACCTCATATCCAGTAATTGTTATATACTGATTTAGAAGTCAGCAAGTCCTCTTAGTCACATGATCATCCTTTCAAGAGAAAACAGCAGGAATAAAATAGGAAGTGCTACAGACACCATAGTGGTTCTTCAGAGGCTGGATCAGTAAGTCTAGAAAGGATAGGCTGTCCACTAAAAAAGAAAGGATCAACTTTCTACCCTCCCTTTTTCTGCCCTAGAAAATAACAGCTTTTTCTTTAGGAACTCCTAGCTGAAACCAAACATTGAACTGCCAGTCCAGAAGACAATCTGTCCCCTACCTAGGATTGTCAGGTCCCCCCTGACCACCAGCAGGGGATGGAGGGGATGGACTGCCAGATTTAGGTTGAGAAACTGGAGATTTGGGGATGGAGTCCTGGGAAGACAGGGACTTCAGTGGCGTATAATACCATAGAGTCCATTCTCCAAAGCATCTGTTTTCTCCAGGAGAAATGATCTCTGTAGTCTGGAGATGAGCTGTGATTCCAGGGGATCCCCATATCGTACCTGGAGACTGGCATCTCTAAATCACAGGCCTCTGCAGCTTTTCCAAAATACATTGAATCCAGCCACATGAGTGCCTTTCCCAGAACAATTCAATGATATTTTATGACACAGTTGCACAGCCTGTCCAGCACTTTCCCATTCCATAAAGTTCTCAAGCTCCTCAAAAAGTTTGATGGATTTATGATGAGCTTCCCAACCATGCTAATCATTGTAGAGAACAACTCAGTTCTGTGGTGAAATGTCAAGGCTTTAGTGCCTTACACAGAGAAAGTACACAGCTTCATTCTGTATGAGCCCTCACTTGTGAAGCATTCATTTGCAGATGCTACCCATTAAATTCATCCAGGTGAACACTGTAACCAGGTCAAAGTAAAGAACAAGTGGTGAATGTTCCTTCTTAGTTTTTTTTGTTGTTGTTACTTTTATTTTGTTGAGTGTCGGATTTGATGTGGTTGAATTAAGAAGTAAGAAGGGGAAGTGATTTTGGTGTCATGAAGAAAAGAGGAAAAGAGGCTTTCCTAAAGTGCCCCCTTATTCAGGAATGGTAATCATAGCATCAGAGGTCTGGAACCCAGAGAATACAAATTAACAAGCCAATGGAAGCATTAAGATGAAAATCTCCAGGCCTATAGCAGGACCTGCTTGTACACACAGATTTAAAGAAGGCCTACATCCATGTGCCTTATGCCCCAGCATACTGAATGCATCTTCATTTCAACTGTAGCAGGACAAAGGACCCACAATGCTGCTCTGCCTTTATATGCCTCATCTAGTGACCAACCTAAATTTCCAGGGCTATAGTCTCCAAAATTGTTTCATTCAATGCTACATGGGATCTTTAAAAATTGGTATTTTTTGTACTCAGCTAAATTAAGAGGACTCCTCTTAATTTAGAGTGTTGGAAAAGACTATATGGATGTTAACCTCAAATCCTCCAGGAATTAAAGTACAACATGCCTACAATCACATGCTCCTTTAGATCTGACATAGGTGTGAATGCCTGATGTATCTAAAGGGAACAATCAGACAGTAACACCTGGGAAGCATCCCGCAGTCATTGGCAACTCATGCTGCTCCGCCATGGAAGCGGAGTTCAAAGATGCTGGGGGATGTCCGGTCCTAATGCTTGCCGACAGGCCACAGAAAGACTTTCCCTTGTCTGATCGCTCAAGCACACTCTCATGACATTGGGATGGTCTGATCGTGCCATCCCGACTCCATGCTGTGTTTTCCCCCCTCCTTTGCAGTATGCGCATCATTGCATACTCCATAGAGGGTCCTCAGTGCAGAAGTGCAATTTCTTGATTCCTCGTTTATGCACAAGGGGAAAAATGGCAAAAAAAACCCCAACTCACCCACAGTTGTGTCTGATTACACAGTGACGGACTGCGCCCGCAGCTTCAAAGAGCTGTGTGATCTCACAACTGTGTGTCAAAT
The DNA here is from genome assembly GCA_029233225.1 of Lepidodactylus listeri. Taxonomy (NCBI): domain Eukaryota; kingdom Metazoa; phylum Chordata; class Lepidosauria; order Squamata; family Gekkonidae; genus Lepidodactylus; species Lepidodactylus listeri. The sequence continues at coordinate 99,744,874 of JARCFY010000002.1, forward strand.
TCCTCTAGAGGAAATAGCCTCTCTTCCGCTCTGCTTCAACTGGCCCGTGTGACTGCAGCCTATATGTTTCAAGGGTTTGTGTTTTATTTATTTCAAAAGTCAGGAAAATTATACAATTGTGTCATCTACATTTATTAAACAGCACCGTTTGTTTTAAGAGCAATTTAACAGAGAACTCCAGGACTGGTCTTGTGTGCCATCTATTGGAGTGTGTAAAAATAATTTTCTTGTAGCGTTCATTGCAAAATATTCTTTTAGAGTTAGATGTGACATCCAGAAACAAATTAAGAGCTACATGGCCAGATGCATCAGAGCATTCATATAGTCACAGAAATTAAAAGTCTTACAGTACAATCTTATGCCCAGTTACTCCAGTCTAAACCCACTGGTTTCAATGAGCTGAGACTGGAGTAACTCTGCACTGTTGGTCTATCAAACTGTAAACAAATTAACATGGGTATTTTTTGGTGACAAACTGTACAGAAATAGGATTTCTACCACAAAGTGGCAAAGAACTCTTGGAACTTCAATAAGTCCATAAATAGATATTAGACTGAATGTAAGTTTATATATATCCAAATCACTCGAGGGTTTGGAACTTTTTATCTCCCCCTATGGCAGCTAACCTGCTTGTTTATTTCTTTTTCCCATATGTTATCTTCCCGTTTGTAACAGAAAATTGTTACTTGAAGTATGCTTAATGACTGTAGGGTACATTCTTCATTACGTATGAGAGTCTGTAAGAATATTTGAGTGTGATGGAAATTTGGGATCTTTGAGAAGGCAAAGAGGGGTTTTATGAGCTGGATTGTGTCCTAGTAAGATATCATCATGTATACAAGAACCAATATAGGCTTCTTCTGCCAGCCCGTTACGGAAAGAAAGAACCTCTTGGAAACTAATCAAATGGGGATGACGTATGGCTTGATGCTTATGGCTGATGGGGTTTTGTTTCCTAGAAGTTTCTTTCAAGGAGCCTGGAAATCTTGATTCATTGCAAAGTGCTTCCTAGAGCATATCGTGTCTCTTCTAACCTTGCTTTAATACAAATGCAACCTAAAATAAAACCATCTAATGGATCATATTAATATGTCAAATTAATAAGTGATCAGCGGTATAATCCTAAATAGAGTTATACCTTTCTAGGTCCATTGACTTCAGTGGACTTAAAAGAATATAACTTTGTTTATGATTGCTCTGGGTCCTGCATGGGGACTGTCAAAATATGGATGACTATAGAATTTTTGAGTTGGAATCTTGTATAGGTTGCCTTATGGAGTAGAATGCTTTCCTACACTGGGATGGGCATGAACTGGCTCATGAACTAAAGCTTCTGACAATTTTTTCCCAGTTCATGGTTTGTTCACAAACTGAAGTTCACAAACTGAAGAGCACCATGAACTTCCATGAATTTTAAGGAAAATTGTAGTGGTTTGTGAAGAGCAGAAAGCAGGGGGATTAAATGGCTGAGAGCCATTTAGACCACTGCTTTCTACTCTTCACGAAAAATAGCTGTGTGGCAGGGAGCCATGGCTCTGAGCCATTTAAACCCTTGCTTTCTGTTCCTCATCGCTCCGGGTTTTTTGCAGAAACCTCTGCTTTCTGCTTTTGGTGGGAAGCAAAAAGCAAGGGTCATGAACTGATATGAATGAGTTTGGTTCACAAACCAACCTGCCAGTTTGTATTGGTTCATGGTTTGCCACAAACCACAAAACAAACTGCAAAAATGTGGTTCGTGCCCATCCCTAATCTCGTTAACAATAAATGTATTGATTATTCTGTTCAGTAACCTTACTAATTAAAATCCAATAAGCAAACGTTTCTGTAAATATAAAAAATTGATTTTTTCCCCAGGTTAATGGCATTGACTTGAGGAATGCTAGTCACGAAGAAGCTATCACAGCCTTGAGACAGACTCCTCAGAAAGTGCAACTGGTTGTTTACAGAGATGAAGCTCATTATAAAGATGAAGAGAATTTGGAGATTTTCCACATAGAGCTACAAAGGAAAATGGGTAGAGGATTAGGGCTAAGCATTGTTGGCAAAAGGTAAGGGTTATACTTAAACACAGCTCTGTTAAGAGAAGAACATTCTTGTAGTAGAGCAAACTATTTGTTTGTTTGTTTATGAAATTGGATTTGCTAGGCCACCCTTCCCTACACGTAGGGCTCAGGGTGGCTTACAACACGTAATATACAATTTCTCAGATTAAATTGAAAACAACCAATAAATATTAATAAGTAATAACAATGTACATATACATATACAGGATGATGGGAAAAATTTCAGCTCTCCAGCCTCCCTGGAGGGAGGGATTACAAGGGGTGGGGGAAGTGTATGAGCGTGCCAGGTAGTGCCATGTCACTGTCCTCAACCAAAGGCCCAGTGGAACATCTCTGCCTTATATGCCCTGAGGAAAGGTAATAACTCCTGCAGGACACAGATGTCTTCTGGCAGAGAGTTCCACCAGGCAGGGGCAAGACAGGCCCTGGTTGAGGACAGCCAGACTTCTCTCAGGCTGGGGTCCACCAGGAAGTTCTTATTCCCTGAGCGTAATGCTCTTCCAGGGCCATACTGGAAGATGTGATCCCGAAGGTATGTAGGTCCCTGACCGCTAAGGGCCTTGAAGGTCAAAGCCAGAACCTTGAACCTGATCTGGTGCTCCACTGGAAGCCAGTGCAACTCATGCAGCACTAGTTGGATGTGTGCTGTCCAAGGGGTCCCAGTAAGGACCCACATGGCTGCATTTTGGACGAGTTGGAGCTTCCAGGACAGGTGCAAGGTCAGGCCCACATAGAGTGAATTACAATAGTCTAACCTGGAGGTGACTGTTGCATGGATTACCATGGCTAGGTCGGGGCGAGACAGGTAGGGAGCCAGTTGCCTAACTTGGTGCAGTGGAAAAACGCCAGCTTGGCAACCTTTGCAACCTGTGCCTCCATAGACAGGGAGGAGCCCAAGGTCACACCCAGGCTCCTGAGTCCTGACGGTCTGTGCCGGTGATAGAGGCACACCCTCAAGAGTTGGGAGCTAGCAACCCAGTCAAGGCTCTCCCCCCCCCCCCCAGCCGCAGAACCTCCATCTTACCTAGATTTAGTTTCAATCAATTCTGCTTTAACCATCTCACCACAGCCTCGAAACCCTCGGCTAAATTCCAGGGAACAGTATCTGGCTGGTCACCCATCAACAGAAATAGCTGAGTGTCATTGGCATATTGATGATACCCCAGCCTGAAATTCTGCACTAGCTGGGCGAGGGGGCACATATAGATGTTAAACAGCATCAGGGAGAGAAGTGCCCCCTGAGGAACCTCACATTCTAGTGGGTACCTTGGGGACACTGTCCCAGCACCACACTCTGTCCCCAACCATGAAGAAATGTGGTCACCCAATGCAAGGCTACCCCACGAATTCCAGTGTCGGTGAGATGGTGGGTCAGCAGGTTATGGTCAACTGTTAAATGCTGCTCTAAAATCAAGTAGTATCAGCAGCGTCAACCCTCCTCAATACAACTGTCTGTGGAGATCATCTGTGAGGGTGACCAATGCCGTCTCCATCCCGTGGCTGGGGCGGAAGCCAGATTGAAATGGATCCAACACCAATGCATCATCCAGAAATTTCAAGAGTATTCTAAGGCCACATCAGGTCTCTGTGGTTACTTTTTTATGGTTCTGTCATCAGGGAGAGTGAAAATTCTAGTTCTTGTAAAACTGATTTGATTTTATCTTGCCAATATGAAATTTGCTCTAGAGAATCTCCATGCTGAAGTGTGCAGTTTAAAACCGAGTGGCTGGTGAAAATCAGTTCCCCAATCAGTGTTTTGCTGGTAAAACCACTCCTTAATATTGATTTTGAGGTTAAATAATATTTTTAAAATGTGTGTAAGCTGCTGGGGTATTCCTGTTGTTGGTTTGGTAAACATTGATGGTATAGTTTTGAAGATAGAAGGTTTGAAATATTCTCATTTTACTCAGAGGAGATTGAAGTATGACTCCTGCAGAGGGGTAGCTGTATTAGTCTGTAGTAGCAAAATAAAACAAAAGTCTAGTAGACTTGGAAAAGACTAACAATATTTATTTCAATATGTTCTTTAAGTGAATGGTAACTCACAAAAGCTCATACTAAAATAAAATGTTGTTAGTATTTAAAGTGCCACTATTGCTATTCTTGAAGGTACCACTATCTTTAAGAAACATATATTTCCACTTGTTGCCCCTAATTGTTGCCCCTAATGTGGAAGAAGATCAAGAGGAAGTGTGAGCATGTGGAGCTTTAAACTGTAAGCAAGCTAGGAGGAGGAGGAGGAGGAGGAGGAATTTATATCTCGCTCTTCACTACCCAAAGGAGTCTCAGAGTGGTTTACAATCTCCTTTCCCTTCCCCTCCCTACAACAGACACCCTGAGTGGTAGGTGGGGCTGAGAGAGCTCTGACAGAAACTGCTCTTTTTCAAGAACAGCTGTGCCAGAACTATGGCTTGCCCAAAGTCATCCAGCAGGTGCAAGTGGAGAAGTGGGGAATCAAACCCGTTTCTCCCAGATTAGAGTCCACAACTACTACACCAAACTGAAGGCAGGGTTACTCCGTCCAGTACCCAAATTCCTCCACTAAACCCATCAAGTACTCTTCTTGAGGTTTACTGACTCTTCCAGTTTCAAAAGGCAGTTTCTAAACACATTTGACCAGGGATCTCTCCACTCCTCACAATTATCTCCCTTTTCCAAATGGGTAGGGAATTTCTTCTCTTACTAGAAGATCTAGCCCCTTTTCTGGCCTGAATGGGAATCTTCTCTGATCTACCCATTTCTCCTGCCAACCTCCCAGTTCTCCCAGTTCAAGTGCTCCCAGTCTCAAGTGCTCAGGGTGAAACACAAACCCTGTCAGTACTAAACACTTCTCAGTCAGTGCTAGACTCTTCTCAGTTAGGGCTGAATTCAGACTCCCTTCTCCTCAGCATTCAGCTCTCAAGTCTTTCTCTGCTCAACTGATGCTAACTGATCAAATTCCTTGGAATAGCCTGTCACTCTAGCTCTATGAGGAATTAACCCCTCACAATCCAGTACCTGTTTACAAAGCACTTACGAGATTTTAAAGTGCAGACCATCACACAAATATAATATGTATGATGTGGAAGTTAATGCTCAAGCACTTTTCTTGCTGCTTTGTGCATAAATATAAGCCATACTAATTTGTAAGAGCCAATTCTCTTCTAAGACCAAAGATTCAAGGACATAAACTTGAAGGCCAAGAATGATGAACTAAGGTCGAAGAGGTTAAATGCTCTTTCAGTTGCTATTTATGTGATTACTTTATTTATATCTTCCCTTTCTTCCTTCATGGAACTCAAGGCTACTTGCATAGAATTCTCTGTGGGGGTCTCCCACCTGCTTATCTTCAATAAAGTTGCTGAACGACATACCCACTAGTCCCTCCTGTGGCCCACTTAATTTACAATTGCTATTGGATCTATGCTTTTGGCTTCTTTCCTGTTAACTAGGCATACTGTAATTACATATCCTTTTTCTAAATATCATTTCACATTTCAGAGGAGAGCCCTAGTACAAACTGCTATCTTCTCATCTGGAATATAGGTACAGTAACATTGACCTACCTTACAGGACAACTGTAAGGATTACTAGGCTAATGTACGGAATTATTATTGTTATTCTGTGTCTGAATTTTTATTTCAAGACTAAAATGTGGGTAATGACTGAGTGAATTCTAGCCAGGATTTCCTTCAATAAATGTGTATTCCAAATCCCCTGACGTGGTCCTGCCATTTGAAAAATAAGGTGTCCAGTTCCAACTGCAAACTGTACGTGGAGCCTCATGCTGTCTGAAACACTGTCCTCAGAAACAGCATGATGTGGGGGTCTGCAGTGTAACAAGAACCTATTGTACTGAGTGTTGTCTCTGAAACATTTAAATGTCTGTATTCCTAGAGTCTGTCACTTCCTCTGAATATCTCATTTTTAAAAAATTGCATTTAGAAACTATCTTTGCTTGTTTAATAGCCATGTACTTCTTGCATTGTTAGAAACGGAAGTGGAGTATTTATCTCTGATATCATCAAAGGAGGAGCTGCAGACCTTGATGGGAGACTAATTCAAGGGGACCAGATCTTGTCTGTCAATGGGGAGGATGTAAGACATGCTTCACAAGAGGTTGTTGCCACTATTCTCAAGGTGAGCCATATGATATATTCTGCTGTTCTAAACTGGAGTTGCAAACATTCTATAAGATGATCATAGACTTGGATCCACCAGAAATTTCCACAGACAGATTTCCATCTGTGTAGTTAAAATTCCCCACCTCCTTCTTTAGTCCGAAATTACCCTTGAAATGCTGCTCCTTGGGGACAGAGAACCTCACATGAATAGCTTGGGGGAGTCAGAGGTCTGTAGCATCAGGGAAACACTGGAAAAATTGACTCCTTCTGTCCACAGAAGTTTTTCATGGGATCCAAGCAACACTCTGTGCCAATCCAAAAATTATATTCAACACCCAAGCATAGTAGAAGACCCAGTAAAATAGTAGGGTAACTGGCAAAGGTTTCTGGGGGCTGGAGCTTCAACAAAGATGGCTGATGCTTATGTACTTGAGATCCACCCCCCCCCCCCAAAAAAAATTAACATACATCATGGAGATACTTAGGAAATATTCTCATTCACGAAGCAAAGGTTTCAATTCATTTCATTGTTGCTCGGAAAAAGAAGGGAAGATGCCTGATGATTGGACTGTGTGAAGATCCCTTGTGTCCACTGGGATTTATTCCTAGGCAAGTGTTCATAGAATTGCAGCCCAAGGATTGGATCTGGGAACTCAGGGACATGAAGATCATAGATCTTTCACAAGTTCCCTCACTCCAGCGGTCCTTTCTGAACCTGGGAAAATTTATTTCCAGGCTCATTAGACCTGCATGGACTTAATAGCCACCTGCATTGGGAGTCTGGAGGGGGAGGGAGGCAAAATCTCCCTCTGCACCAACAGAAGAGTCAAAAAGGGAAACTTCTCCCCCCTCAGCTTCCTGACCCACATGGATTCTTGTAGGTCCTGCAACCTCATGAGTGAGCTTTTCCAAGGTCAGAAAAGATTGCTAGAAGGAGGGGGAACTGGGGGCAGGGGGTGGGGAACATGACTGTCAGTGCCTTCCGCTGATGGATTGCTGGGCCCAGTCCCATTCCTTAGAACAAATGTTATAAGGGAAAAAATAAACATTTTATGCTCTTGTGAATAAAATCTATTATGTGTGCTCTTTAAAAAGGCACAATTCTAAAGGGACTTCAAAATATAGGGGTGCTATATGCTTCCTTACATTAAAAGACCTCTCTGCATATAGAAAACAAGCAGTTCAGACAGAAAGCGAACTAATTATAGGACTGAGACCCAGAATTGGAAGATGGGATTATTTAATTATATAATCTCTTGTTAAAACAATTTCTAGGCTTTTGTGTTATAAAATGGCAAGGGTGAGATTTGGTGTGTGGGCAAAGTGCTCTTGGTAAATGAATATGTTCCAAGAGGGATCTAAGAACTGCCTGGTGTATTTCTTTCATCTCCTAAGTGTGCTCAGGGGCTTGTGCGGCTAGAGATTGGACGACTTAGAGCTGGATCTTGGCTGTCTTCACGGAAAACATCTCAAAGCAGCCAGGTTAGTGGCAGATGGTGGTGCATTATATTAGAAATGGAAAATTGATTAGATAAAGTCAGCTTTTGAAGTCTTTGCTTTGTAAGCAGTGATTTCAGGAAACAGGCTTTCAAATCCAGCTTACTGATTTACTTCTATTGGTAATCAAAATAATCTTTTAAACAATTGGACAACGTATTAGCACAATAGGAGGTTTGGAATCCTATTTTAGAACTACATGTACATTCTTATAATGTAGTGGTTATTTTGTCATGTACTTCATTTTTCTTGATGTATTCATAAAAATAACAATTGCATAAGCAATCTGATTTTTAACATTTTATCTCACTTTTTAGCTCTCTTGAAGATAGATAATAAGTTTTACAGCAATAAAATCAAGTCACTATAAATGTTATATATGAGACTGTCTGTGCTCCGCACCTCTGTCACTGCCCCCCCCCCCTTTGGCCATGAACCCCTTTTTTCTGAGATTTAGAGGGAAGGGGGTTTCTTGGCATTCTTGCATTCCTTTCATTCAGGCAGCCAAGAGCGCCCTCCCCAGCTGCATCCCAATCCTTTTTAAAGATAATATGATGAACCACACATACCCTGCCAAGCTTTCTGGCCTCTTACAAGAGCTTTCTCTCTCACGAGAAGCACAGCCCATACCTCCTGATTTGCCCAGCCACCCAGAAATGTCACAGCTCAGTTCTTGGGGTGGTGGCAACTTAAAGGCTCCCCCCATCATGGCAGTGACCTTGCTGCCGTCCCAGAGTGGCCAGCAGTAATGTCCCCAAGCATAATATAATAATATATGACGATAATAAAGGAAAGAATATTATAGACTCTGCCTCTAGAAACCAGCCCAGCAATCACTGTGATTTTATGAGAAGGCATGAATATTTTAACAAAACCATTTCTTACTGATTCTTATTTCTATGTGATGCCATTTTGTGGGCTCTGTGCCCTTCTGCTGGTGTGTCATATGTCAGGTTCTGATGCATGTTAGATATTTTGCTTCTCCTGCACTATTGAACTGTGCTTTGCTTCATCCCTATGCAAATTATCACTTTGCCTTATTCCCGACTAGTCTGAAGCGTGCTCTAGAGAACAGAAAGCTGCTGCTAATGAATTCTCCATGCACCCCAAGGAGCACTAATCCAGATTCCATAGAAATTCCATTAGCACTCTGTGGCCTGAAAATCTATTTCACAAGCAAAGGTTTTTTTTCAGATACAAAGCATGCACAGCTGTAGCTTGGCAGCTAAGGCTTCAGGAACATACGAGTGACATGTTTGGAGGCAATACTCTCACTGTATAGAAAAAGGGGATTTTTTTATCACTTCAGTCTTTCTTTTGATAAGACTTTGCTGAGGTTTAGCAAAGAGAAGATGGAATAGTATAACAAAAGCTTTGCATGTATCCATTCAACAGGCCAATCAGAATTGTGCTTTCTGTCTATGCCCGTTCCCACACAGTGCAGTCCTGCTCAGAGTTAGAGGCTTAGACTGGAGTACCTCTGCATAGGATTGCACTGCCAATCTCTTCGAACCTGATCTATACAGATATTTGGCCAGCTATTTGCAAAAGAAAACAAGATGCTCCTGCATGATAATATTGCATCTGTTTAATGCCATAACCAATAGTTTTCCAAGGCAGTAGGGGTGTTTTCTTGGGATTCTTCATTGTAATCCCTCAGTTTTTACTATTCTACTGATTCTAGAAACCAAGCCACATGGAAACATCTTGTTTTCTTTTGCAAATAGCTGGCCAAATTTGTAAGACAATTTACAACATTAGATAATTCCTATGTAGACATAAACAATTTATTTTCAAGGATATGTTCATTGTTTATATGTGACTAATTTTGACAACCATTAGTATACTATAATGTGCATGACAACACGTTATTGAAGAGTTTAATGTTTTCAATTCTATGAAGAGCAACCAAATATGCTGGTAGTCCTTCTGTGACTATTAAACTGTTTCTGTCCAAATAGTATACTTTTTTTGTTTATTACCCAAATCTGTTTTCTGATTTTAACTTTTACTTTTCCTACCTCTCAGGTGATAAATATTAAGACTCATGTGCTCAGGAAGCATAGGCTGCAGCGCTTTGCAGCTCTCACATGCGCTCTCTCTCTCGCTCTCTCTCACACACACACACACACACATATATTGGGTATATTTGCAGTTTTTCTTATAAAAAGCTAACAGAGCCTTCCTCAGGAGAAGAATCAGAGTTTATTTCCAAGTCTGAGTTGCACAAATATTTTTGGGATGGGAGTATGTCCATTTTCATTGCAATGATAAATATTATTGGAAGTGGAACCTCGAGAATAGGTGATACTGGAACTGATCTGGCCTTTCACACAGACTGAAGAGGTGGCATAGAAATATTCTAAATAAATAAATGAATAAATAGTCACTGTAAGCTATATTTTAACTTTGTATGCTCGCTGTACAAGCACTTGTGCATCCATTTACACAATAACATTGTTACGTTGTCTACCTCTGTATTCATTTGGAAGTCAATTCAGTGTGCTGTAAATATTTTACTTTCTTCCTTCTGCCTTACCATTTTTGCCTCTGATTTTCAGACAGGCCAACACACCATTCATGGTCACTTTCACCCTACATTTGCTCCAGTTATCTCCACCTTACAGAATTTTGTCAGTGCTAAAAGATCATCTGCTGATTCCTCTCATAAAAACTCAGGTATGGGATAGGGAGCACAAACATCAATAACTCTGTAGAGTATGCTATTTTATTCTATTTTATCAATGCTATCTTATTCTGATCACCTAGAACACTTATTAGTATGTTCATCTGTATGTAACAAAGGGACAGTAACTGCAATAGTGCCTATACTTGCCTACAGCAAGCCAGAGATTCTGAGTGTTAAACTGATGAGCTGAATGATAGCTGGCTGTGGCTGGGGTATTAACTGGGTGATTGGAAGAATTATACCTAATTCCAAATTTGGCCTCAGAGTGTGTACAAAAGCAACTCTGCACAGTGGGGCCATGTACAAATACAAGAGGTGTTTCTGCAGACCTGGAGAAAGTTCAGTTTTGCAAAAAAAAAATCTGAAAAAATTTAAAAACTAAAAAGAGGGGTTAAAAAGTCTTAATCAGATGAACAGTGTCTGTAGGTGCAAAGACACTGCATCAAAGAATGAAACAACCCAAAACAATGCATATTCCCTGATAAGCTAAAGTAGAGGGGGGAAGCAAGGAGCCACTCCAAGAAGGGGGCAAAGTGAGAAGCAGAGGGATGGAAGTGTGAGGTTGCAGGGGATAAAAACAAGGGGAATGTAAAGATAATAGATGGGAGTAAATGGAACCTCTGGGAGATGGGGGCCAGAAGAGGCACTGGAATGGGGCAGAGAAGAAAGGGCTCACAGGCCTCCAACCCAGCTGGCAGGCAGTGAACCTGGGGCTGAAACTGCACAGAACACCCACTCATAATACAAGCACTATCCCTAACTCTACATTCTATTTTGGTGGCTCAGATTCTTTCTTAGGTCATGCAACTGACAAAGTTATCTGTTACCTCCTATATCCAACTCACATTACTAATTTTAAATTCCTATGAAGAGTTACCTCAGTCTAAACCCACGACTGAGACTGGAGCAACTCTGCATAGGATTGCTGTGTTAGTCTTTGATTTGTTATAGGCATATGTACTGTTCTATTGTTGAATGGTAAAACAGTGTATGACAGTAACTGGATTTTATCTATGGTATTTTCCCACATCAGCAATCCATTCTAGTTAAACTATAGAACACAAAGGGTAAGCATTGTACTAGCCATGAGGAACCCAATGAAGAACAAATTAACAAGTAAATCAGTATAATAGCAATAACCATACGCCAAGCTATACTATAGCCACCTTTGTGAATGTGTGGAATTGTGTGTAAGTATTCTTTAATGGAGGAATTCATATAAACACACACAGACTGTTCAGTAAGCCAGGTGTGGCTGACCTGCATTGGGTAGTGGAGAGGACCCATCTCTTCCATGGTTATCATCTGGTCTAGCATGACCAAGCTTTTTCCTCAATGGCAATTTTGGAAGGGTAACCTGGCAAGGCCCTAGTCTTCTGGCACCATTGTCTCTTAATTTCAGTATTTAATTGTTTATTTCTTTTTTAGTTGGAGCAGATATGGGTCCAAGGACTGTGGAGATTACAAGGGTAAGCTGTTCAAAATGTTTACCTCTTATTTCAAGTGAAAGCTGTACTCTGCTTTGTTAGTGTTTAGTATTGCATATATTAGTATCTGTGCATTCAAATCAGAATTTTTATTTACAGATTATTGTGACCTTTATGACATATGATTGGCCTAAACTATGCAAAACCTGACCTTCCTACAAAGCATCACTAGTTGGATACAACCCTGCAATGATCTTTCCTCGGCATTACATATATGCATGTTGGAAATAAAATGTGTAGGGGACTGCCACTGCAGGACTACTGGGTATAGGTGAACATCTGAACATGGGACCTACACAAACCTCAAGCACCAAGAAGTGCTGTGTGGTTTCTTGCATCTATAAATGGAAGTGTTTTGCACATGAGGCTTAGTGTTGTGAAGCATTCAGTTTCCTTTACTCACATGAATTGGTGAATTTTGCATCATAGCACATGCTTTCTTTATTAAGAAGCCTACATAAAAATTACAGTGTTAAGTAAACATGTGTAAATGTATATATTGTGTGTTCTGCTGTAACAACCATTTTTCTATTAAGGGGCTGAATGATGCTCTCGGTATCAGTATAGCTGGTGGCAAAGGGAGCCCATTGGGAGACATTCCAATCTTTATTGCCATGATTCAAGCCAGCGGAGTAGCAGCACGTACACACAAGCTCAAAGTGAGTGAAACTTTCCCTTCAAATACATTTGTTTTGCTGTTGCTCTTTTTATTCTTTCAAAGGAGGATTTCTTCTGTTGCAAGGATCATATCTTGGTGAAGAAATCCTGATAGCCACTTCCATTTCCAAACATGATGGCTGCTTCTCTTCTTACTTTTATCTTTTGATGGTTAGCTACAACTGTGTGTGTCAGCTTTATGATTGACTACATAAAAGCAACCAAAGCATAGTAGCTTCTTCTTAATGTACTTTGTGACTGGAATCAAGGGCATAATCCCAGGTTCTATAATCTGTAAGTAGAGAAGAGAGCATGGAAGATAATGAATAACCCTTCTGAATTTATGTAAAAACAAATAGGGGCTGCTTTGCACAGATACTTAAGCCTTTGTCCTCCATGTATACTTTACTTTGTCCTCCATGTATTTATTTATTTATTTATTTCTATTTATATCCTGCCCTTCCTGCAAGCAGGCTCAGGGCAGTTCACAACAATAAATTACAATAATTAAAACAGTTAAAGCAGGGGTGTCAGACATAAGGCCCAGGGCTCTTATGTGGCCCACGAGCAACTAGGGCAAGGAAGGAAACAGGAGACTGCTTGGGGGGGGGGGGGTGGGCAGAGCCACTCTGATTGTGGCTTCAGCATGGTGGAACAACCTCATCTGCAATAGTCAAGCAGCGTGGGAGTGTCTGCCCAGTGCTGCACCACTGGCTCTCCAGTTGACCCATATGGGTTTTCCTTTCTACCCCCCTCCCAGCCCATAGGGACTTGCTGTGAGAATACAACAACTCGGAGCTTACCAGCTGCTGTCCTTTATACAGTTTATATCTCCGGTACGTGGCGTTACATTTTACGGCACATGTGGCTCAGTCCAACAAAGTGACATTTATGTCAGATCCAGCCCCCATACCAAATTAGTTCAAGTTCGAACATCTGAGTTAAAGGATAAATTTGACAAGGACTACTCTAAATGTTCAAAAATGAATGCTGCTGTGACTTCTATCCTAACAGTATGTTCTGTTGTCAGAAGATATGTCTGCCAGCAAAAATTAGAGGAAAGGTTTTCTCCTTCAGTGGGAGAAGTCATCCAGACTTGGTTAGGTCATTCCTCTGTTTGTTCCTGGTAGGGCTATTCAAATTTCTGTGAGTCCCTCTGTGGGAGAGATCAACAGAGCACTACTGCTCCTGTAGGACGCTTTGAGTTTTTCTCCACTCCCCCCCCCCAAAAAAAATCTAGTCACAGAAAGAAAGAAAATAGAAATCATGGGAAATGCTGGGGAGGATCCTGCAGCTCTGGCCAGCCTGGAAAAAAAACACGGCCCAATGATTTTAAAAAAGGGGGGAAAACCCCTAGGCTTTGGGCAGTGGGGAGAGAGCTCTGAAAAGTCTCCTGCGGAAGGACAAAAACCCGAGGCTTTGGGTTGCACTTCTCCCCAACACCAGCAACCGACAATCAAGCCTCAACCCGGATGGAATCACAGACCAGTGCAGTGTGCAGCAGCGGGCACCACACCAGTTCCAAGAGCCATGGGTGCCTTGGGAGTGAGAGCCGTGAGACGTGAAGATCAGTTTGCAAGATGCTGGGGGTAAGATTGCCAACCTCCTAGGCAGAGAGAGGGAACAATCTATCCAGGGCCGTAGCCAGGATTTTTTTACTTCAGGGGGCATTAAAATAAGGTGGGGGACACCCCCCCACACACACCCAGGCTGTGTTAGGAGCAACAAGAGAGTAAAAGTTTTTTTAAAAGCAAAGAGAGAGACACCAGCAAGGACACCAGCAGGCAGGGCAGGGCAATGGCTCAGCACAGTGAAGCTGTGGCATGTGTGAAAAACAAAATAACCGGCTGGATGGGAAGTCGGGAGGCCTGGGCTGTAAGTTGGGGGGGCTGGCCCCGAGATGCCCTGCTGTGGCTACAAGCCTGGATCTATCCAGCAAGCCCCTGAACAGATGGTTAGGATGTGGGGGAACTCTAGTAACAACCCTTCCTGGGCCCAGTTTTTTACTGCCTACGGGCAGCCTGTTCAACATGGCACCCAGAGAAGTTTTTCCCACTCTTTCAACTCCTGGGACAGAATGGAGGGCCCAGGCCTTGAGATCTTCATGGCCCTTTCCTACCACTTGGGGGGCTCCCTTTTCGAAGACCAGTTCAACTGCCCACTCCAAGCTTTCCCTTTTGCCAGTGGCCTCAGGAACAGAAGCAGTCTACAGAAAGGCAGGGAAGGAGGTGGTATCACGGGAGGGATTCCCTGTCATTTTCACAGTCTCCAGACTCTTCATCATCAGAGACTCCTTTGCCACTCTGCAAAATTTTTCCTTTTCAGTTATTCGGTGGGTTCAAAACTGAAGTGATCCTTGGATTGGGTGAACAAGAAAATGGTCTTAGACTCCTCTAGAATCCAAGGGAAAGCTGTAATCCCACAGGGAGGGAGAATAAGTACAGGAAGAAGGTACTAATCTCCATGAAACTAAGATAGTTTATATAAAGATTAAGACACATTGACAAACCAACCTCTCACTGTTAAGAACTGAGTCTTTATGGAACTAAACTTCAGCAATATTTTGTTGCCTGTTTAAAATATCATAATTTGTAGATACAACAAAATTTAACTCAGTTTTTTCATCCCCTGCATATTCCCAACCCAGCCATGCCTGTTTAATAAAATCATAATTCCTGTTTGAACTGTACTTTGTGTCAAGTGCCATTTACAAAGGAAATAACAAGTGGGCTCCTGCTTATCTCTCTATATAATAATCCTGATTTGGCAGTGGCACTCTCCAGAACATTCCACATGCTCCAAAATCAGTTGGCTCCCTGATGAGTCACTCAGAAGCTGTCCCTATCCACTGGCTATGTGCCACTGGCTGGGTGCTGGGTCTGCTCCTCTTCCCTGCCCACTCCTTCAGCATCTGTGCCCTGTCAGAATTTCTGGCAGATGGCTTTCTCTCTTGACAAAGATGCTTCTCCTGCTTGCCTCCTGTGTGGGGCCAACTGTTCCCTCAGTGGCTGTTGGTAGGTGTAACAAAATGGCAATTACCTGTGTTTGAACAATGGCTGCTGTCTGTGGGTGTTTGTTTAAAATGTTCTCCCATAAGCAGGGGTCCATTGGGGCCGGAGCGAGGTGGAGCAAAGCTCCGCCAGCTCAGGACTGGCCAGTAGGGCAGCCACGGGCTGAATCAGATTCTCTAATCTGATTCAGCTTCGGTGGCAATTTTAAAAGCCACTGGAGGGGAGGGGATTTGAGGGAGAGGCTCCAAACTTGCAGGGTAGCTGTTGGGGCCTCTCCTCAAAATGCCCACCAAGTTTCAAGAAGATTGGACCAGGGGGTCCAATTCTACAGGCCCCCAAACAGGTTGCCCCCATCCCCTCCATTGTTCTCTATGGTAGGAAAAAAGTTAACATTTTTTCCCTCCATAGAGAACAATTAAAGGGATGGGACAATCTGTTTGGGGGCCCATAAAATTGGACCCCATGGTCCAATCTTCTTGAAACTTAGTGGGTATTTCGAGGAGAGGCCCCAGCAGCTATCCTGCAAGTTTGGAGCCTCTCCCTCAAACCCCCTTTCCTCCAGCCCCTCATATACCCTATAAGTTTTTGCCATGGATTTCAATGGCCCATAGGATATAATGGGGTTGAAACTGACATTCCCTTTCTGACACACTTCTGGTGATGTCAAGGGACGTGGCATATGCTAATGGGTTATGCTAATGAGTTATGCTAATGAGCTCCTGCACCTCTTTTTCTACGAAAGGACCCCTGCCCATAAGGTTCAATTGAGCTGTAGTTCCAGAGAGGGGCCTGCAGGAGTATCACTCACTGCGTCGAATGGGGCTTTCTCATCTGCTGGGCCACAGTTTCCAGCTGCCCCAAGGCCAAAAAGTGGGGTGAAAGAGGGTGATATGGCAGTCAGGGTTTCAGAGCACAGTAGAGGCTGCAGGTGGGGGGGTGGGATGGAAAGCTGAAGAGTGAGGGGGAAATTAAGATAGGTTGATGCTTGGCTGGGAAGGAGATAGGGTTGCCAACTCCAGGTGGGGAATTCCTGGAGGTTTGAGGGATGGAGCCTGGAGAGAGTGAGGTTTGAGGAGGGGTGGGGCCCCAGACAAGTAGAATGCCATGGACTCTGCCCTCCAAACCAGCAATTCCCTCTTGGGGAACCACTGTTGCTAATCTCCAGGTGTGGGCTGGAGATCACTCAAAATTACAACTGCTCTTCAGGTAATGGTGGACTCTCTGTCATTATACCCTGCTGAGGTTGACACAGCAAATTGACGGTGGGTGCCCAAGGCCTTGGCATTCTCCCAGA
The DNA here is from genome assembly GCA_029233225.1 of Lepidodactylus listeri. Lineage (NCBI taxonomy): Eukaryota > Metazoa > Chordata > Lepidosauria > Squamata > Gekkonidae > Lepidodactylus > Lepidodactylus listeri. The sequence continues at coordinate 99,761,675 of JARCFY010000002.1, forward strand.
GCCTCTTTCTAGAGCCTGTTGTATTTATTTCCACAACAGGCCTTATTCCTAGTTAATAATAATCTCTGGCCTGGGCAAAAATATATTCTCTATCACAGGGTGGGACATGCAGAAAGTCTTAAACCATTTATTACCAAACACTACCAAGGGGCTGCTCACAGAGTGGGGAACAGCTATTTAGCATTTTGGCGGGAAAATCTGCCTCACAGAAAAAGAAGCAACAGGGCTTCATCATAATGACATTTTAATCAGGGCCAGGGACACAACAACATCAGCCAACTTCACCCATCGAACTGTATAGTTTTTTTCAGAGTTATGGATTTTTGATCACCAACCAGAAGAGTCATATGACACACACAAAAGAATTAATCCATTTGGGGGCCTGGATACATACCAGAACAAAGTCTTCCTACTACTGGAGAAACAGCAGAAGATCATTGTTCTGGTAAAGGATCTCTGGGAGAGATAAGCTGTAGGCATCATGCACCTGTCAACTTTTATGGCCCTCATGATCTGTACAATAGATTTGGTGCAGTGGGCCCATTTTCACTCCAGGATGCTGCAGTGGATTCTCTTTCCTTTTCAGAGGGACATTATGAAGTTCAAACACAAATAGATACCAATCCCAAAAAGCTTAGAGGGACCTGAAGTTGTGGACTCATCAGTCCAACTTGGCCAATGGAGTTGACATACTCCAGCCTCATCAGATTGTGCTGACAACCGATGCCAGGAAGAGGGGCTGGGGAGCCCATTGCCAGGGCAGGGCAGCACAAGGAAAATGGAACCAGAGGCATCACACAGTATCAACTGGCTGGAGCTGCATGCAGTGGGACTAGCACTCCTGGCCTTTCAGAAGAGTAATAGGCCATCATGTTCTGGTGCGAACAAACAACATGTCCACAAAGGTGCATATCAACCTGCAGGGCAGCACCAGATCAAGGCTGTTATTCAAAGAAGCCAATCTACTTCTAACCCAGGCAGAAAGGAACCTGAGAAGTCTGAAGGCAGAGCACCTAAAGGGCCTTTCCAACCTGGAGGCAGACTGGTTAAGCAGAAAAGATCTGGACTCAGGAGAATGATTCTTGAACAAAGATATATTTATCTAGATTACCAGCAGATTCAGAAATCAAATTATGGCTCTGTTGGCATCACATCTGAATTCACAAGTAGACAGATTTCTGTCAAGGTATCAAGACCCAAAGGCAGAGGGAGAGGATACTCTGACTCACCCTTGGCTGAAGGGCCTACTTTATGCATTTCTACCATTCCCACTCATCAGCAGGATAGTGAACAGTGTAAGGAGAGAGGGAGCACAAGTCATTCCAAGGTGCCCTTGGTTTTCAGATTTAATTCAAACAGCAGCAGCAACACCGTAGAGACTTCCAACAGTCAAGAACCTACATCCAGACCCGGCTTGGCTACAGCTGACTGTATGGAAATTGGTCAGATCTAGTGGACCATAGCTTTCCTGAAGAAGTTGTAGATATCATGCAGCAGTCCAGATGACCTATTACCAGTTGAATTTAAAATCACACTTGGAGGAGCTTTGGAAAATGGGCAGATGAGAGGAATCTGTATCCACTGAAACCACCCTACAAAGATATCATCATTTTCCTATATGATGGATAGAAACAGGGACTGAAGCCTCATATATTAAGACAACACATGGTTGCCTTTAATTTTGTTCTAGGAGTTAAAAGTCTGAAGAACTTATCTGCTAATAAGCATATCAAATGCTTCCTTAAAGGAGTTAAGCAATTGGCACCACCAGTTAGTCATAGGTTTCCAATGGAGCTTAACCATGGTTCTAGGGGCAATCACAAAGGCTTCTTTTGAACTGTTAAAGTCAGCAGAACCAGGTACCTCTCTTGGAAGGTTGCATTCCTAGTGTCCATAACCTCGACCAGATGGATGTCTGAATTGGCTGTGCTGTCAGCCTGTAAGGAATTATGTATATCCCATAAGTACTCAGTGGTTCTCAGACAGATAACTCCTTCATACCTAAGGTTAGTTCAGATTTCCACATCAACCAACCAGTGGACTTACCGTCCTTGTGCCCTAACCCGATGTATTATAAGGAAAGGATGTGGCACAAATCGGATGTGTGCAGGGCACTGAGCACTTATCTGAGAAGAACAGCCAATATTAGACTCACTGATGCCTTGTGTCCCACTGTACCCAAAATCTAGGCAAGAAAGTTTCCGAATCAGCTGTAGCCTGTTGGGAGAAGCAATGTATATTTAAGGCATGCGAAATTCAAGGCTTGGCACCTCCCAGAAATGTGACAGCCCATTCTACAAGAGCAGTGGCCACTTCAGCAGCCTTTTCGACCAGAGCACCTGTGATGGAGATCTGCAGGGTCACCACTTGGTCCACTTTCTCAACTTTCACAAAACATTATAGAATTGACAAAGCAGATCTATCAGTGACTGCCTTCTGCCGAAGGGTCCTTCACCAAGTGGTGGAAGCTTAAGATGTATGTTCAGTCCCACCCTTAATGTTGCTTTGGTATAGATAACCAAGTCTGGATTACTTCCCCCACTGAAGGAGAATGAAATTTTGGAACCTACCTAAAGGTTTCTTCTCTTCAGTGGGGCAAAATCATCGACTATCCACTCAAAAAAAGAAGAAACAGAGATGAAGGAGCACAGTTGGAGCACGGCTTGGACATGACCGGGAGGGGTCAGCCTTTGATCTCTCCAATAGAGGGACTCACAAAAATTTGCATAGCCCTACCAGGAGCCAACAGAGGCATGACCTAACCAAGTTTGGATGACTTTGCCTCGCTGAAGAGAAGAAACCTTCAAGTAGGTTCCAGTGTTTCATTCTGGTTCCTCCCACCTGTAGGCCCCACTTCATTCTCCCCTGCTGTTCCCAGGAATCAACTGATTTTCAGGGGCATGATTCTGGGAGGCACAGAACTTTGCAGCAAGAGCAGGGGGTGGGGATTTCGCTTCTGGAACTGGTACTCTGCTTTGCCTTAGGTAGGATCTAAGCTAGTCTCTTCTGCATGGAGGAAGTGAAGCCAGTGAAAGGTGAATTATTTGCATGCCACTTGACACTTAATATGGATATTTTATTTTTATTAGATTTGTTATCTTATCTCCTGAACTTTTGAATAGGAGTGAGATTAACGTGAATCATTTATAATGTATAAAACTGTTGTCAACACCGTAACCTGTGTCTTCAGTGACATCTTGGCTCAGAGCTCATATGTATTTGCCTTCAAAGATCATCTGTTTTCATATATAGTTTTCATATTGAAAGAGCCAATTTCATACATGTGAAATGGTCTTTTCCATGTAGAATGAGTTCTTATGCTGTTTCCCTTGACTCCAGCATTACAGCAGTGAAATGCAAGCTTTGTTGTTGGCTGATACTTCTAGGATGAATATTTTACTCTCACTATGAAGAATGCTTATTAATCAGTGGAAATACAGCAGATCTCTATTGTTGTCATACTATAACTGAGAAACATTGATGTGCAATGCCAGACTTGCAAGCAGTGTTAAGCACTCCTCCAATTTCCCTTAATGCTAGTAATTTTCTGTTGGTTTTGTTGCTTTTTTTAAAGGTGGGAGATCGGATTGTCAGTATTAACGGGCAGCCTTTGGATGGGCTGTCTCATGCTGATGCAGTTAATCTACTGAAGAATGCTTATGGGAGCATTATCCTGCAGGTATGTTGATAAATCAAACATGCAGCTGTGCAAGGATAGATAAATGGTGTGTTAAAAAAAAAGTCTGAGCATCACTGGCGCACGACATCACAGCACAGCAGGGTTTTGGCTGATGTGAATTATGCAGGATGAAAACAAAAAATTATTTCACTGAAGAATTCTTTATTCGTGCCCATATAGAGTGTAAGCATGATTACATAAAAGCAAAACAAGGAGACAGAGGGAGGAAATGACTTGTAACACATGAAAAATCATCTATGATTATAATTTGTCACTTTTTTATTTAACCGCCCCCCACAGTACGAATAGAAAATTATTCTTTTGCTTCGTAGTTCTGAATGAGTTGCCCATCATGCTAACTTCCTTGTTCTTCAAAGGAAAGGTCAAGAGAAACAGCACTGCTAGTTTTGTAGAGTTATTCAATTTTCTTCTGCATAGGACTGGTTATCAACTGAACTGCAGTGTCTGGGTATTACAACTGATAAGTTGTGTTAATTATGTAGATGAGAAATGTGTCATTAACTGAGATGATCTCTGTTCTCTTTGTAAATTACAAGGCACTTATTTTATTTGTTTACAACCCCCCCTGCCAGATCAGCATACTTAAAAAGAATGAGCATAGAGTATTAAGCACTTTTAAATCCCATTAATTTCAATGCAGGAAAAGAGGAAGTCCCAATATAAAATGGATTAACTCATTAAAGGGCATGGCCTTCAGTTTACAAGACTGATAGGACATTTTGGAGGTTATTAATTCATACAGTCACCATAAGTTGGAAGCTGCATGTTGGCACATAACCTGCACAATTTCAGTGAAAGTGAGATAGATATATGCTTACATTTTCCTCATTGTAATCAAGGGTATATAAAAGAGTTTAATATAGGCTGGATTGTTGTACCAGAACCGCAATAAAGACCCAACACATAAAATATACAGTTAAATTAGGTTTTAATGACTGATTTACATCCTCCCAACCTAAGTTTTAGTGTGGGTTGCTGCTAGTAAGCAGCCTATCACTTCTACCAGCACTGGGAAAAGCCACCTTGGTTCCAAAGCTGGCAAGTATTAGCCTGTGCATAAAACAGTACTGAGAAGTATTACGTTTCATCTCTCTCCCCCCACATGCTACTAAAGGCTTGCTTATTTATTTATTTGTTTGTTTACTAAAATATTTATATCCTGTCTTTCCTTTTGGTTCAAGGTGGTTTATAAGAGTGTTTAGGCAATCATCTCTTGGGACTGGCTTGTCCCAAGCTGGAGAGTTCCCAGCTCCTGTTGGCTTTCCCTCTGGGATTAGTTTAAAAGCTGCTCTGCCACCTTTTTGATATTAGTCACCAGGAGCCTGGTTCCCTTTTGGTTCAAGTGAAGCCCATGTCTTTTGTACAGGTTCGGCTTGTCCCAGAAAGTTCCCCAGTGCCCAGCAAATCTCAGCCCTTCCTCCTGGCACCACTTTCTATATCCACCCATTGAGACCCCTGATCTGTGCCTGTCTAGCTGACACACTTCTGAGAATGCTACTTTAGAGGTTCTGGCCTTTACCTTTCTGCTTAGTGACCTAAATTTTTCCTCCAGAACTGCACAACCACGTCTTTCAATGTCATTGGTGCCAACATGCACCATGACTGCTGACTCCTCCCCAGCACTATCTAGTAACCTATCTAGACAGTGTGTGATGTCCACAACCTTTGCACTAGGCAGACAAGTCACCATGTGATCAAAACACCTATGACAGACCCTATATACCTAATTACTAAATCACCCACTGCCAAAAGCCCACCTCCCTCCAAGTCCAGAGGGATAATCTTGATATGAGAGGACATTGGTCTGTTGCCCAAGGAAGGGGTCCCTTCTAAGGGATCACATCCCTTCTCCTCAGACTGATGCCTTCCAACCTTGAAACTCTCTCCATAACAGCAAAGGATTTGTCAGCACAGGAGTGGACCATTCTGGTAAGTCCCTGAAGGTCTCTTCCCCAAACCACTCTCTCTCTGGCTCAGCTTCTTCATGTCAGCAACCCTAGCCTCAAGGGAGCAAACCTGCTCCATGGGAGCCAAGAGCTCCATGCAGCAATCACATACCCATGATTTCCACCTAGTGGGTAGATAATAATACATGTGGCACTCTCTGCAAAACCCTGGACAGCCTCTGCTCCCCTGCTGGCTTTCCACCTGAATAACTGGTTAGTTGTTTAAAGGTATCTTAGAGTGAAATAGTGCAGATTTACATAGCAGGAAGGATACAGCAGCACATCACCTTCCTTGCTGATGTGGGGCTTATATATCCCTTTTCAGGAAACGAACTAGAGCAGTTCTCTCCTGCTCCCTCTTGACCTCCCGCACTGAACTCCCAAGCTAACTCCCTTGTTAGAAACCCTGTTTGAAGCACCATGAGCAATCCCCAGAGGGACCCTGTCTGTGGTTCCACCCCCAGGAACCAGATAGTAGCCGGCAGCTGACTCACCCCACTCAAGCAGAAGCCCAACCCAGCAGAACCATGTGCTTCTAGTGCAATCTCCAAAAGCTAGGATATTTTCACACAGACACACCCCAGACAGCTTAGAAAACACGTCATTTCAAGCAGACAAACCCACTTACCCCTCTTTACCTCTTGCATCAATCCCAAACTCAACTCCCGTTAAAAGGACTGTTTGAAGCACCATGAGCAAGTCCTAGGGGAATTCTGTCTTCAGGCTTTTCAGTCAAATGGAAAAATCAGTACAATATCTGAGTCACATAAGGATCTGGCAAGTTCTTTGAGTGAATTCAGGTTAAAAGGGAATGGAATATTTCCCCTCTTCTGAGCAAGTGGTGAAGTAATCACACAATTGATTTGCCACACCTGCAGATCCTAATTTGGAAGAATATATAGAGCACACAGATGTCATCATGTGATGGCTCAGAACATCCGCTGAAAACTGCAGTTCACAGACGACTAACTCTGAAGCAGAACAAAAGTTCAGCATACATGGTTTATAGCTATTAACTTGAAAGTGTAAATCCTGCACAATGACATTCAGGGTAGTAAAATAAAATAAGAGTTCACTGGAACCTTAAGTATGTAAGTGCTGTCAAGTCACAACCAACTTATGGCGACCCCCGGCAAGGAGTTTTCAAGGCAAGTGAGAAGCAGAGGTGGTTTGTCATAGCTTTCCTCTGCAGAATCTTCCTTGGTAGTCTCCCATCCAAGTACCGACCCTGCCTATCTTCCAAGGTCTGGCAAGGTTGGGTTATATCGTGCTGCCTTCACTCTAAACCTTAAAGACTAACAAGATTTATTCTCTTTTGTGAATCAGAACTCACTTCCTCAGAAGCAGTGTCTACTACAGACTAACATGGTTACCTATCTGGAATTATTCAAAGTGGCAGGTTCTGAACTGGATGTTAGAGAGTCCAACTGCATGGCTTTATGTGGGACCTCACTTTATGATGCATTCAACACAAAGACATCATGATTTTGCTAGCAAGCCAGTGCAACATGAGTAGTTTAGAGCTGGAACCAATCTGAAGCCACTAATATAACATGGCGGTTGTATCACGTGGACTGGTTCAGAATAAAAACTGGGGGGGGGGGCTGAATAGTCATAGAGTGAAGAAGATGACATTGATAAATGGCATTGTCAGTCACTTTGTCAATTGCTAGCCAATAACATGAAACTAATAGGCTGTGACCATGCCACTGTGGTCTAGTTCCCTAAACAGAATGCAGGCAGTAGTATCTTAGAATAACAAGAGAGTGAGTGTTGATAGCATGGCATGCAAGGTGCCAAAATCCTTGCTTATTACATGAGTACCACCTGAGAAGCAGACTGTCACATGTTCCTGTTTTTAAAAAGGCTGCTGCTCCTGCTGCAATATGGTTTTTATTTAACAATAATTGACTTTGAAAAATAAAGTTTGGGATTTTTTTCTCACACATTTTAATTAATTAGAATTTTTTTTAATCTCACTTTCAAATGTTTCATATCCTGAGTGAAAATTTCTTTTGAAGGAAGCTGTCATAATTAGACAGTTGTATCAATACTAAATATGATAGCAGAAAAATAGGGCATGTTAAGCAGAAAATGACTATTTCTTTTTTTTTCTTTTTACTTTTTTAAAAAAGTGATAGCATGGGTGGGTAGTTAACTACCCAATGTGTGGGTAGTTAAAATCACCTATTTCGACACAGTTGTTTCATCTAGCTGCTTTTCTTAATTTTGCTATTTTTAAATCATCCTCTAACCTTTGATCTGGTGGGTGATAATAAACTCCCAAACTTCCTTTTGAGCACACTATTTCCACCCATACCATTGCTGTAAGAAGATCTATTTCTCCTACATTCTCAATCTTACTGGACCCTCTCTGACATACAGAGCCACTCCACATTCTTCATTTGCCCAACAGTGGCTTTGAATTCACACAATAGAAGTGCTCATTCTATCCATGTGATAATCATGAGTGGCACATCATTAAGCAATTCTATTATCAGTTAAACCCCCTCCTGGTAACTAGCTAGGAAAGGTCAGATAATTGTATCCAGTGGTGTGGAAAGGCTTATTGTTGATATGTCTTGGGAAGGATGGCAGAGGAGTTTGTTAATGTTGTTTGCAAATGGAAGATTAGGATCCCTGGGGAACACATCCCTCCTAGCTGTTTGGTTGCTGTTGTTTAATTTAATCTGTTGTCTGCAGGCATAGTTATAAGGAACACATTTTTGCAAGGTTGTTGAACTCTGATGTCAACTACAGATTGGTAAATATAGATATGTCTTGCGGCCAGTGATATTTTTTAAAACCAGCAGCCATGAACAGTTGTTCAGTACTACTGGAGAATTACAGCATTGTTTGTATTAGTCTTTTCTGCCTTCTCGGTAATATACAATGTTACTATTGGAACAAACATATAAAATACAACATATAGTTTATTTAAAGAACCCTGACATCTGTACCTTGTGCTAATTAGAGTATTATAAATCATTACATTAAGGGTTAGGGAAGATCAAAATTGATAGCAGTGGGATTTTGATTCTCTTGCAAGTGAACCAATTCCTGGCATAGGCTATTTATTTGTAGGAACTAGTAGTTTCTTCTTTAATTACTGGTCTAGTTTTAGACATCACAGAATGAGAAAGTGCATTCATTTCATCTATATCCCAAAACAGATCTAGAAACTGAGGCTGGTCAGATGAAGGAGTTGCAATATACTGAAAACAAGTCCTATTTAAATAAGACCATTTCCAATAATTAGCTAAATTTAATCCCTGTGTTTATTTGGTTTGCACAACCAAATCTACAGTGAGATTAGCATAATTTTATTTTCTCAGCTTTCTGCTTGTTCTCTTCTCTGTGTGTTTTCCAATGAAAGAAACAGATGATGCAAGAGCTCTTACTTTTGGATGAAGATGTAGATTTTTAATAGAGCAACTTATGATTCCATTGACTGACTTTGGCAGGGAAGTCAAGCAAGCAGAACCAAAAATAATTACTTTTCATGTCGGGGGGTGGGGGGGGAGTGAAGATGAAGAAGAAGAAAAAAGAGCTTGCAAAAGATGTGTGTGAATCAGATCACTGGCAAAATTATGGAAGCTCACACACACAAAGCATTAGAATGAGCTCTTTTTAAAAAAATAGGCAAAGACAAAATTATAAACCATCAAAATCAAGTTTTCAAATTAAAGCATAAATTTGGATTTAAGCATCTACAGCAATTACTAATAATTTAAACATATTCTATTATTAACCGAAGGTTTGGGCTACCCTTTCCTATGCAGCACATAAGAATCAGTTGACAGTAAATTAAAAAATAAATGAGATACATAGATGGCTGCAAAAGATATACTTTTTGAATGCATTTGAATCCTTGTGCCATCCATTTAATGTGGAATATCCGGGCTTGGGTTCTGAACTGTTTTCCATTCCTGCTTGCAGAAGAGAGTGCAATTTTAACCAATTTCTTCCTCTCACTGCAACTCCCCACTTTGCTCCCTATGATGTTCATGGGGCTTCCCTATCACATGGAGGGGTGTGATTGCTAGGGAGCACAGACAACTGCAGTAGGAGAGGGGAGGTTTATGCAGTGTTACTCCACTCATGTGGCATAGGATCCAAGCCCATATTTTCTTTTGGGTAGGAAAGACTGCCTTGGATTGCTTCTTCTTTATGCCATGCAAGTCTAGAAAAGAGAATATATAATAATGCATTTATCTAGTCATTCATTCTGCAGTTCTTTTAGAAATTTTCCATCCATATACCAGTAAGTATCCACTGAACTTTAAACTAAGTAAATATAATTTAAAAGCTTTATTTGGCATTCCCATCATTCACTGGGCTTATCTCTTGAGATGACAACTTCTTTTTTTTTAGTTTTTTGCATTTTTTTGTGTGTGCATGTTAGGGTTGCCAGGTCCCCTCATCACTCTGGTGGGGGGATTGGAGAGGCGTTCCAGGGGAGGGCAGGAATGCCCCCAACCCCAAGCCATGGCCACCCCCTCCCTCCCCTCCTGCAGAGATTTAAAGGGCTTTAGCTGATCAGCGGGGAGCATGTGGCCCACTGATCAGCTGGAGGGCCCTTCAGATCTTTCAGCAGGGAGAGAGAGGGGCTATTGCTGGCCACAGCTCCACTCACAAAAAGACCCCTTAAAGGGTCTTTTTGCAAGCGGAGCAGGGGCTCATAGCGTATGAGGCTGATTTCCCAGCAGTGATTCACCGCTTGGAATTCAGGCCCTCCCACCGCCACCCTGCTTACTGTGAGCCCCTTTAAAGGGTCTTTTTGCGAGCAGAGCTGGGGCCAATGACAGCCCCTCTTCCTCCTTGCTGAAAGATTTAAAGTGCCCTCCAGCTGATCAGCAGGCCACATGCTTCCTGCCAGTTAGCTGAAGCCCTTTAAATCTGTGCAGGAGGGGAGGGAGAGGGGTGGCTGGTGGTGGATTGGAGCCCCCAGAAGAACCTGGACCTGGTGGCTGGCAACTAGTTCATGTGTGTGTGTGCATGTTTGCCCGTACCTGGAAGTCATAGCAACCTCGGGCGACTTCTACTTGGGCATGGAGGACATCCAGATAGCCTGCCTCTGCCTCCCGGCCCTGGTATTCTTTAGAGGTCTCCCATCCAAATCCTTGCCACGGTTGGCCCTGCTTAGCTTCGGAGATCTGACAAGATTGGGCTTTCCTGGGCTATCCAGGTCAGGGTGAGATGACAACTTCTAATTGGAGAAATTGGGTTTTCTAACAATTCAAAAATTGCTGCTTTCTAGTATCTTGCCTATTTTTTTCTCTTTTATACTGACCTACAGGTTGTCGCTGATACCAACATCAGTGCCATAGCCAGCCAGCTAGAGAGCATTACCGCTGGCACTAATCTGAGCCCACCTATTAAACACCATCCTGAAGATCTAGAGTAAGTATGCATGTTCTCTTAATGCTTTGGGTATTCTAGAAGAGGCCAAATTATTGCTCCAAAGAACTGAAAAAAAGCTTTCAGTTAACATATTGAATTTGTAATATGATACTGTTGCTTCCTCTGTGGCGTTTGAACATACATTATGTTTTATCCTTTGTTTTCTATACCAAGAGATTATGGGTTTCTAAGTTTTGTGCTGCTCTTTTTTCAAAGCTTGTCCTTTCTCTGGTTCTGTGATCTTTGCTGATTCTCATATTTTAACTGTTTCTGTATTTGACCTTTGGCAGCTGCCTAGACAGTAAAAGATGAGAGTACAAGATTCAAATGTCTTAAATAATAACAAACAAATAAATTTGTCAAGGCTAGAATGTAGAAATTTTTAGTTTTTGTCATTTTGCCAGCTATGAAATTTTGAATCCCGTTACTGCTGTCAAGGTTTGCGTTTAGATATATTTGACAGGTTTACACTTGGTACCATATGGTGGCATATGTTTATGGCATATGGTATGGTGGTAATGATTTGCTAGTGGTATGCTGAGATCAGGAAAGTATTTGGGAGAGGTAAGGTGACTAAATTCTGGTTCCTCCTCATGTAATCTGAAATAATAGAGATATATGCAACAAAAGATGAAATACATAGAATAGTTCAAAGTTGTGCATAGGTTTTCTTGCTTTGGTAGGATAAATGATTTGATTGAATGGCATACTTTGGACAGAATTTTTTTCTTCCAGATCAGACTGTGTAAAAATTCATCGGTGTGTCTTCACATTTGGCTGGGCTACTTGGGAGCATTATCTAATATTTGTACAATAGTACACCTTTCTTTTGCACTTCACTTGTGCCACACAATGACCTGAGTAATTTCTTACTCAATGTTGCATTTTTCCAGAAATTCTGCATATACATCATATGATTCAGAATTTTATGGCATACAGAATCTTTTTTAAAAGTCAATTTCTAAACCTTGTGGATTGGTGGGTGGGGTATGGGTGGTGTTTTTTTAAAATTTTTAGCAAGGGGGGATGGAAGAGAAAATCCATAAGATTTAGAGGTCAAGGAATGGGACCGTTGCCCTTTCTAACGGAATAAATTATACAACTAAGCAAATGTATGTAGATTTTCTCAGTTTCGTATACTGCATACACTGCACAGTTTTGCTTTTCTTGGTATAGATGTGCACAGCTGTGCCCTTTGGAAGCTAAATGTAGAACATCCTGCTTCTATGTGCAAAACTGACTAGGTGACTTTTGAATTACATCCCAGTCCTGTTGTTTTATGAATATGGGTTTGCTAGGTATTCTTAATTCCCCCCTGTATCCCCAATTTTTAGCATTTGTCAAAATACCATGTTCTCTTTCTTGGTGGATAATGTAAATATTTTTGCTTTCAGCAGCTAGTATAATTGCTAATATCACAGAAACATACAAGTGTGAATCTTTTTTGTTTTTGCTCTTTTGATTTATTTCTGACAACCCACTCCCCAGAGTTTTCCCCCCTGACATGTTGTCATCTTGATTCTGCTCCTGTCTGTCTGTCTTTTCTTTTCTTTTTTTTGCTTGAGATGGGTTTTCACAACTACAATTCCAGATGATCTGTCCTTAGAGAAATTAAATGAGGAATGACTTTCAGCATTTTCCCTAAGAAAAATTCAAGATACATGCTCCATAAAGTCTTGGGGAGATAATTTTAAATCTTTTCATCCTTTGATTCATGAAAATTATCGGGCATTCAGTAAAACTTAGTCACTGGAATTAAAAGTATTCCTTGAATAATAGGAATTGCTTGTATCCAGCAGACAGTAAGTAGCATGAATCTCACAGAATGGGACGTTTTCCTTACCCCTGTCATGCTGAATTCCATGAACCTCCCCACATTAGGGTTACCAACCTCCAGGTGGGGCCTGGAATTCTCACAGAATTACAGCAGTTCTCCAGACTAAAGATATTAGTTCCTCTGGAGGAAATGGCAGGTTCATTGGGTGGATTCTATGGTATCAAATCTCTGCTGAGCTCCCTCCCCAGCTATGCCCTCCACAGGAATGCCTCCAAACCTCCAAGAATTTTGCAAGCCAGAGTTGGCAACCTTACCCCCAAATACTGTTCCTGGTGATCAGAGGACCCTCACAAACCAGATGGGGCCAAAATGGGGTGGGTTGTAGTCAGAGAGAGAGTTATTGAAAATCAGCCTCCCACGTTTCAGTGAAAGAACATTTTTATCATTGGAGTAGGATTTCTCTTAATAGTGTCTATCTACAAGGAGCCAGGAGTGGCTCTCCTCTCCTTCATATTATTCTTACAACAACACTTTGTTGGACTAACAAATTGTGATTGACCCAAAGTCACCCAGTGAACCTCATTGCTGAGCAAGGATTTGAACTTGGTTCTCTCCTATCCTAGGCCAACAACAGCACCAAATGTTCTTTATAAATTGTTTTCCTGTTTGTTACAGTCTGTCATTTCTTGAAAGCTAGACCACATCTCCAGTGTTAATTCCCTATGAATTGGATACACATCTAAGATTCAGGATCAGCAGCTTGCTAACCATCCATATGTACTAATGCTGGGAATCAGGCACAGAGCTATATGACCTCTGTTACCCTAGTGCTACCACATCCCTTGTTAAACAAACACTGGCACTCTCCCATTCACATCTGACTTGCAGGAAACTTCACACCAGTGAGTTACAGTTCTCTCAGAACTCTCTCAGCCTACAAATTAGTTCATGCCTGACTCAAATCGAACAGAAACATGCAAGGAATACCTGGAGCTTTCTCTCAGGAAATAATTTATTTTAAACAAATAAATGGTACAAGGAAATAACCTGATTCATGTGCTCCTTACCGTTGTCCTCCTCATTTTAAATGGCAGAACTCTCCAGCTGTTAAAAGCCACAAAACATATGCACAGGAAACTTTTCCTGGCATGCAGATTCAGTAATGGGAAAAAGTTTCACCTGCTGATTTCTGGCTCTTAATAGCAGATGCAGACAGAGGAGCCTTGCCAGAAGAAAGTGGGCAACTTTATTAAAGCCCCCCCATACCAATTAGGCTGCTTTCCCAGTTATTAAAAAGCACTGTTCTAAGAGGCATTTGCTGTGTTTTTCAGAGCACCTCAGCCTAAAATTATTGTGTTGGAGAAAGGCTCAGATGGATTGGGATTTAGTATTGTAGGAGGCTACGGAAGCCCCCATGGAGACCTCCCCATTTATGTCAAGACCATTTTTGCAAAGGTAATTTTAAAAAGAACATAAGTATATATCATATGACTATTGGTGTTTTAATTTAAATAAAGAAACAAGTAAATGTAAAACATCAATAATAACCATAAAATAAAACAAAAATGAAATGTAATATGAAACAGCCCACAAAATATGCAGGATACAAATACAAGAAAATAAAATTACACATCCTCCCCCCAAATCAGTAAATGAACCAGCTTATTAAGAGTATGAGAAAATAAGAGCAGTACAGAGGCCTGAACAAAGTGGCCAGAACAAAAAATATGAACAGCCAAAGGCCCATAGGGATAGGGTGGACTTATCAGAGAAGCTCAGTGCACTTTCTCTGGTAAGCCACTCCAAAGAGTGTGTGAAACTACCAAAAAGGCTCCAAAAAGGAGGAAATTACCACCAGAAAGTGTGGGCAAGGCTGAGGTGGCAGGTAATCTGTATAGGGAGACAGTCTTTCAGATATAAGGGTTCCAAGTGATGAAGAGCTTTCAAGGTCAGAACTAGCTCTGTTATTAACAGGCAACAAATACAACTGTTGCAAAGTAATATGCAACCCATGTCTGACACCTACTAACAAACAGGAGGCTATATTTTGCTGCAGCTGAAGTCTCTGAGTTGCCTTCAGGGGCAGCCCCATGTAGAGTACATTACAGTAGTCTAATCTGCATGGGTCAATGTGACCAATTCAGTAACATAACAAAAGTGATAGAAAGTATTCCTGGGAACACCACCTGGTTGCATCTCAAAAAGCAAGGCAGGATTCAGGAGCACACGAGACTCTTCATATGATACGGACAAGGCTATTGAAACTCCATTTAAACCAGTGGTTCACTAAATGGGAGGTAATCCCCAAGGGGGTGGGATTATCTAGTGGGGTGCTAAAAGGCAAGGGGGCAGTGGGTTGGGTGTTAGAGGTGGGCTGTGTTCCCTCTAAGCTGTATGCATGAGCGGCTGCTCATTTACACAGCTGCACAGGGTCTTGCACTGCCCATTGCCCATTTTAAGATTACAGCAGTTATATTCTGCTCAGGTTGTGAACTGCTCCACTCAGTAGGGAAAATTTTTAGAGGTAACATTGGAGGTGGGTCCTTTTGACTGGGTGGTTCACTTATTTACAGTTGACCAGGCTATGGTACCATGCTGGCAAATGGCACTCCCTCTGCATGGTGCTGAAATCTGGCGGAAACTACTGGAATTTTCAGTAAATACAGCAGAGCTCCAGTTTGACCAGCATATTGCATTTTGAGAAATTGTCATCATCATGTTTGTTTTTGTCTCTTTGTCATTTTTCAGGTTTTTGCTGGTAAGTCCTCAACATAATAGTGTTGAGTATTGTATTTATTTTCCTGTGATCTTGATCACTGAACTTGTTGATAGATAGGTAGAGAGCGGTATACTGGCTGTGCTAAAGGGGTTTGTAATGATCACTACATCTCTAAGAGGCAAGTTTGTACATCTTTTGCAAGATTGTAACTTTAATCTTGCTTTTGTAAAAATATGGGATAGAAGATTCCTGAATGTCCTCTTCACTATGATTTTTAGACACATGCTGCAAATTGTTGATATTTTATACAACATTTTAATAGCTATATTCTGCCTAAAGCAACAATTTAAAGCAGGCTTTACAGATACAAGTTTATTTAATATTCCTTGGCATTCTAGCATTGGTCGGAGGACATTAGTCTTACTGGGCCGTGGCATTTCAACATTCTAAGACCAAGCCATCATTTTAAAGCAGTTTCTGTAAGGTCACACCTCCCTAGGCTTTAACAGAACCCCTTATTTTAGATTCAGGTGGGTATTTGTGTTGGTCTGCAGTAGAACAGCTGGATTTGAGTCCAATAGCGCCTTAAAGACCAATGAGATGGGGGGGAGCTTTCAACAGTTGCTCCCTTCATTGCCTTATTTTTTAACAAACATGATGATGTGAGGTGATTTAGCCCAGCCTTGGAAAGTGATGATTGTTCCATACAGAAGGGCAGTAGAGCAGCTCTCTCTTCCTTCCACTTCTTCAGTGAACATTTCCTGTCACAAATACTCCAGGAAGCATTAATAATGGAAATGAAACATCATTGTTCAGGGTAGTCTGTGTGTGTATGTGTGTGTGTGTTTAATTAAGGCCTATAAAATTGCTTGTCCTCTGATGTACTGTTTTTGTTGTTTGCAGGGAGCAGCTGCAGATGATGGCAGATTGAAACGTGGTGATCAGATTTTAGCTGTTAATGGAGAGTCTCTGGAAGGCGTGACTCATGAGCAAGCTGTAGCTATTCTGAAGCACCAAAAAGGGACTGTAACACTAACTGTGTTGTCGTGAGCTTTGCTGCAAATGCAGTCTGGGCTGGATGCAATTATTTCTGAGCATTGCTAGAGCTGCTATAAAATGGTACACAGTCCTTTCCGAGTGAGATGAAAACCCAATACCAGCTAAAATTAGTGTACATAAATCCTGTTGCTTGTGAGGTTTTCATCCTTTATAGAGGTTCATTTTGTCTGGTCACTGACAATAATTGTGGAATCATTCTGTCCACTAGTGCTTCCGTGAAATGTTCATCATCTCTGCAAAGTTGTTCCTGCTTTACTGAAAATGGCCATCTACCAGTAGGAAGTATAATCACTGAAACTAGAATTCACACGTCCACAAAAAGGGATTTAGCTCACTGCTGGATCCCATCCAATGGAAAGAAATAAACGCTGAGTGACTTTTCATCTCATTCGTGGTTTGCTTATGCTAATTGTCTTTTCAACTATGCCAGAAAACATTAAAATGGAATTAAATTACTGCCATTCCAAATGATGAACTATCAAATTCTCCTATGGGAAATTAATTATATATCAAGTTCTAATGATGAAATGCCCGCCTCCCTGACTAATCTTCCTGGGCTAGATGTGCATATGTTACTGGTAAACATGATGAGTCAGTTTGCCACCTCTCCTCAGTTTACATTGGTCATGTTTCAGGTTCTCTAGCTCCCTCAAAATCTTTTGATGAATTGACAAGAACCTCATGAAAGTATATCTCAAGAAAGCAATGTTCCCTCTAAGCTGTGGAGTCTTGTGAACAAAAGTTCTACTTTGTGAGCTACTGGCATTAAAGTTGTGAGTGACTGATTGGGCTACAGCATAAATTAGTTTGCTCTGGAGCCGTCCTTCCTGAGCTGAGACAAAAATGTGTGAGCTAGAGGCTAAATAACTGTGAGCTAGCTCACACTAACTCAGCTTAGAGGGAACACTGTGATAAGGGTACTTTGTGAAATCTAAAGTTCAACTCTGTGGATACTGCAGAAAACACCTTGGTTTGGAACAGGGCTAGTCATTATTATTTATAATGATAAGAGAGCAACAAAGAGTAAAGAAAACTTGGTGGCTCCAATAACTCATAGTCAGTTTTTCAGTACAGTGTCTCATTAATCAGCAAAGTGACAATTTATGTCAAAAGCCTGTAACTTCTTTATGTTTTATTGTATGAATCAGATAGAATACAGTAACATTTATTTTGATTGTCTGGAATAAATTATATATGTGAAATTGGTCAAAGGTGAAGAAGCACTAATCAAAGGAAAAGTGGTTGTGTCATCAAGAATGTTGTCTTTGTTTGTTTTATGTCCTGTGTTTGGATCTAGCTAACCACAAAGTGCATTAAGCTATTGGGATACATTGTTAGTATTCCGTGAATAGTGCCTGAAAGAAAACTGAGTTTTAAAGGATTTTTATCCAGTCCTCAGAGACTTTGATAATGCTAATGATATTTATAAGGAAAGCAAAGGAAATATCCCATGAAGAACTCCTTAAGAAGGGGGATTCTACTTGTCAAAGTATGCTGAAGTTATATTGCACACACATGTGAAATTTAGAGAGGTGGTTCATTGTAAAATTAAGGGCAGTGACCAAAGTTATTTATCATTCTGATTGTACAGGCTTGGCTTCTATGTCATTGTTTCCCTTGTGGTACTCTCGGGCCACTATGGATGGTGTCCTCTGCTGTGATACATGCTTCCTCTGCCACTAACACTTTTGTGGGTGTAACGGCTCCTTGAAAAACATTGATCTTGTGCAGTGCTAGTGGCAGGGGAAATAAGCACTTGCAATGGCCAGAGGGAAGTGCAAAGGAACAATGTCATAAGATCCAAACCATAATGTAGACTGTTATAACAATTATTCTGAATTTGATGCAAGCAACTTTCCTTTCACACATCTGTGATGCAAAGAATGTAGCGCGTGTGTGCTGATGTATTTTGCACTTCTTATGGCTCCAATGAGAGATCATATGATTGTTTCTTGTAATTTGCACTCTTTTATGTGTCACATATAGTACTGCCAGAAACTGCATTGAAACCTACAAGTTAACTGGTGACAATGTAGGGGGATAAGTCCTATATGAAAATGATCAAGGGTACAATCCAATGAGAAGTCCAGCGTGCAAGTCCCACTGAAACAAATGGAAGTGTATAAGAGCTTGGTGGGGCTGGCATGGAGTCACTTCACAGGGGTTATGCGCCAATCTTTAAGCTGCTTAATGCTTTTCTGGGTACATGGGCTTCAGGTTTGTTTAATAATGCTGCTGATTTCTGTGAGATAAGAAAAATAGCAGTGAAATATACTATATGTTTATGGATATCAATAAAATAAGATATTTTATGACTTCCAAAGATTCAAAATAAAATTCACTTACATAAGTATGGTGATTGAAGAAGAGTTAATGTACCTCTGCACAGCAAGCTAACTTAATTTTAGAACAAACGATATCTAACAAAAAGACTACACATCTGTTACATTTTTCCACAACATTATAAGCTCTGGTACAAGAATTCTGAAGAAATAATTATGATGTGGAAGAATGTAGTTATATATTCGATGTCATGATGCCAGGGAGTGTTGGTAGTACATGAATTTTAGTAGAAATTGGACATATCACATGTTTAGCACTGGAGAGAGACAGTTTAAATGAGACTCTGGGCATGTGCAGAGTTAGCATCAGCAAGTTCTTCTGTCCTGCCAGTCCTATTTAAATCTGGACATGGTGACTGAGGGGAATCTCCATGTTCAAACCTCTGAATCCCAGAGCCAGGATGCAACACCAGAGAAGGCCTTGGCCTCTGTGCCCTGTTGTTGGCCCTCTAGGGGAACTGGTTGGCCACTGTGTGAGACAGGATGCAGGACTAGATGGACCTTTGGTCTGATCCACCAGGGCTCTTATGGGCACAAGCTCATCACAGCAGAGGCAAGCGCCTACCCAGGCATGGAGCTCACCTACAATGACAGGATGGCAGGCAAGACCCCACCCTTCCTCCTGTGGGGGTCAAGGTCATAGTGACAAATTTTAGCAGGCTACAAAGGCTCTCTGATGAAGAACTTATACAGATTCCCAAAGAACATTCTCAATATTCATTTTGGGAATCATAATTTTCTGGTCTGATTTATCAAAGGACAGTGCTGTCTTAATAATATTCAAATGTCTTAGATTTTTGCATGTTTTTCGGACTAAAAGATACATTTGAAGCAAATAAGATTTTATTACTTAAACTTGACAGAGAAATACAAATTTTTATTTTGTGTCATGCTGACTCAGATTCTTTTCTGGTTTCAGAAACAGAAGTGTTCAATTGGGAATGGATTAATCAAATTGGATTACTATTACTATTAATATTGAATATTTATATTTAAGGACACCTGTGAGACATCCAGCATTAATCTGATTAATCTGATTTTAATTAGACCTATTCCTAATCAGCAAGGCCTCTAGACCTCACACTCGTATCAGCAACCAGGCACTGGATCCAATGGCTATTCACAGGAGTCTTCCCCACTTTTACGTAGATACATTTGGGAAAGGAAACAGCAAGGAGGGTTCCCAGGAATCTCTCTGGAAGGGGTCCAGGCTGCATTAGACTGAAAATGATCCATTTTGAATTGGCCTAGACTACAGATAAACTGGGTTGGATCCAAAATGCATTGGGTAATGGCACACTTTAAAAAACCCTGTATCTGTCAGAACTCCTTTTGGATTCTATCCTATTCGTGCCCATCTGTAAATACAGAAAGGAAATTACTTGCTCCATAGGCAGACCATCATGATATGTATTATACAATGTATCCTTCACATTAGTCATGAGCATTTTCCTAAATTATTTCCAGGGCTCAAAATGGTATTCACATAATCAGGAAGTGGTTTATTTAAATAATGCTATCTTCTATGCAATTTGCATAATGCTTTCTGAGCATTAAGCGGGAATAATGACAGCCTTGTGTCAAATTTCCTTCCAATTGTAATGCCACTAAATTCCTCATAGTTAATGAAGTAGTGATTACCACCGAGGAAGTGTGGCATGTAGAGTTTGTGGCAGTAATGTGATTATGCTGTTCACATATGTCTATGTAAAAGGGCCAAAATCAGCTAAATTAACATTATACATATGCAAAACATTCACTCGATAGTGGTGCTATTCATTCATATGTAAAACCGTTATTTTTCTCTACACCTTTGTACACCTCAGCCAACAATTTAGAGGTGTTTTATGTTCCATTTTGAAACAGCCTTTATCATTGCACCTCTTAGCTGTTAGGAAGTGCATCATTTGTTCACATCCCTTGCTTGCAGGGTGGTATCTGAATCCCTTTAAGATGAAGACAGATGTTCTATATACTGTGCAGCCTAGAAAAGAAAAAGTCTGTATTTGAGGATATTGAAAATGCGCAGATACATTTTACTTTCTCACTTTCTCATACCAGATCCATCAGATAAATATGAAGTTGTGTATGCATACTGAGTATGCAGAATTCCCATCGGATAAATGTTCTTATCATACAGGCGTTAGCTGCTTTCTAAGGTGCCTGTCAGCTAGAAGAGAGAAAGCATAAAAAAGCAAGGGAATTTCAGCAAAGCACAGTGTGACTCCTGTTGCCAGAACCCTGCCTCCTTCTATATCTGAATAGCCTCTAGGTCAGGGCAGCGCACCTTCTCTCTCTTCTCTTTTCAATGTTTGTTCCTACAGAAGAGTTGTATCAAAATATTAGTACAGAACAGATTAGGAATTTTTTTATTCCCCACCCACCACCCTGGGTAATTTAAATCCAGCAGTGTTTCCTTCACTAGTTACTGTTACTCTTAAAGAAGCTTCTAGCTGCTTGAAATGTTTTTGGTGTCCAAAAACACCTGGTGCAGTTAGTTACCTGTTCAGTAACTTTCATGAGTGCCCATTCGTTAATCAGTTCAACTCTGTCCATTAAGACTAGGAGACTGCACATTGCACGTTTCTCCTCAGCCATGCATGTGAAATGCTCTCGTACCTGTTTACGAAGGACAATCCTGATTTCCTGGTGCCTGTTCTTAGTAGCCACTTTCTTTGTTTTGACTTTTGTTGATGCCATTCAAGCCTTTTTGTTAATATAGAGCTTACTCTTTTCAAGTTTCAGCCTCAAGGGTCTTGAAGTTAACTATCTGGGTAGAGTTCATTCATTCATTTAAATGTATGTACTTAAAACATGGAAGTGTAGAAGTTAGTTCTATATAACTCTGGCTCCTGCCTAAAATTATAGCTGCTGATGGAGGATCAGGATGGAATGAGAAGTGGTACAGACCCAGCTCTAGTGATTACTGGTCATTCCATTCAGCATTTCAGAGCAGAATTAGAAGTCCTGAAACACAATGCAGACTAGGGATTCCTCAGTCCAACGTTGCTGCTTCTGTGTGCTTGCTTTGTGGATTAGGAGTAAGCCTACAGCCCAGGATGTTCATGAATGCTAACATTGCTCTTTGTACTGTAATTCTTATCTGCAAGCCTGTAAAAAAAAATCTGAAAGATTTTTGGACCTGCGCATATACACAGAGAACTGCACCAGGCTATGGTAGAGCAATGGATCTAACTGCATCCAGTCTAGTTATAATTAAATGCATACCAGTTCTGCTCATGTCCAACCAGCCAGTTGTGAGCAAGGGAGCCAGTTGTTTGGTGTGCTCTCTGAAATGCACTCAAGCAAATGTGGAAGTTTTCTTATTTTGTGTTTTCTTATTTTTTGCAGCTGCTGCCCCCCCCCCCACCCCCATTCATCTGCGGTCACTCTGCCTTCAATTTTAAAAGGCAGGTAGTAAAAAAAAAAAGAAAAAAAGATAGGCCTGAAACTTTTGCATTGATACTATCTGGGTCTGTATGGCTTTATTGCCTGCTCATGAATGCCACTAATCTTGCAATCACTACTCAAATAGATTGTATAGACAGGTGCAAAATGCAGGTATACAAGCTAGCCAATGCTGCCCATTAAAGAGCACACCTGATATGCTGATGCAAAGAAGGGATAACTGGCCAGCAACCCAGTGCTTTATGCAAGTTCATCAGTTTACTGATCTGACCGTGCCCCCAGGAGATACATGCCTTTTCTTTAGTAACTGAGGCTATTTAGTTCTTGGAATGGCCAAAAAGGAGCCAGCACAGTACAGTGATTGCAAAGGGCCCAGACTGTGCTAGCTTTTGCCAGCTGTTTCCTGGCTCAGTACAAAAAGTACTGAGGCTGGACAGGAAGCTCTGGAAAGAAGGTGAAACAAGTTGAACCAAGGACAAATCATAAGGTGGCAAATATATTTTGGGGGGGGGGGGGAAATCCCACTATAATTGTTTCAGATACAGTAACTTGCAAAGGCAACCCCAAATCTGTCGGAGAGTCTTCTTACCCTTTGATAAGCATATTATAAACTCTTCTGGCTGTGTTCGTATTTTTAAAGTATGCCTTTAAATTTATTTTCCACACTGACCTTCCTCACCCCAAAACTGCATAGTTGAACTTCTCTATCATCCTTAACTTCTCATTGTAAAGCAATTTTATTCTATGAAATCAAGTTTCAAGATCATGCTCAGCTGAGGCAATTTTATCAGTCTTTATAGGCCTGCACTTCAGCATTCCTGCCAGATAAGCAAGAAATTTACCCATAACTCTCCCTTTATGAGCCATTAATGGTCTCTGGGGTCTATCATCTTTGTTCACTTTGGGAAGCAGGTAAAACTGAATAAATTATTATTGCAGGGCAAATGAACTTTGGAAGATATATTTCTTAACTGACAAATAATAAATAACCCTTTGTTTCCAGAAATAAGGGATCCTGCCTGTAAGCCCCACACTTCACAATTATGCAATCTGAGGTCTGCAGGTTCTGTGTAAATAATCGTACTGTAAGATTATTTTAAGTTACATTCAAAAGCAGTATGTCTTGCCGGAAGAGTCTTTGGGTTTCCTTTGAGTGTGCAAAGCAATTCGTCTGAGTAATCTTACTGATGTTAACTGAGGGAAAAGGAGGATCGTTTCAGTGTTCTGTGCATTGGATCCTATGGAATGGGCCTTGTCTGTTTGGTGCCCCCTAGTGAAAATTGCATATCATATTGACTTGGTATAGAGCGGCAGCTCACAGACTTCCTTGCAATGAATTTCAGCATCTATTCTAAGTTTATAAGATTATGCATGGGATAGAGCAGGTAGAGAAAGAAGTCCTTTTCTCCCTTTCTCACAATACAAGAACTCGTGGGCACTCCATGAAATTGCTGAGCAGTCGGGTTAGAACAGATAAAAGGAAGTACTTCTTCACCCAAAGAGTGATTAACACGTGGAATTCACTGCCACAGGAGGTGGTGGCGGCTACAAGCATGGACGGCTTCAAGAGGGAATTAGATAAACACAAGTGGAGACCTGCAAGAAACTTGCAGGATAATTATCCCATTCCTCACACCTTTGCTTCCTCCCTTCTCCCCCTACCTCTCTCACACTCTTTCTCCCTTCTGCCCCCCCCTTTCTTACTCTCTCGCTCTCCTCCATGTATGTTACTTCCTCTCTTTCTGATCTGTCATCATTCCCTTTGTTTTTCTGCCTCCCCACCTTATCACTCTTTCTCTCTCTTTCTACCTCCCACCTCAAATCCCACCCTCCCCAGGCTCCACCTCTCAAATGTCTGGGAATTTCCCAATCGAGTTGGCAACCCTATTTCCTTCCCACCCAACAGCCAACCTACCTTTATCTGTCTTCAGCTTTCTATCTCCACCCCCCTCCCCTGCAGCCTCTACCTAGGAAAATTACAGTCTTTCTCCACAATGGGGACTAAAGCAGCTTACATTATTATTTCCTCTTTGTTATCTGCACAACAACCCTGTGAGGTTGGTTAGGCTGAAAGTATGTGACTGGTCCAAAATCTCCCAGTCAGCTTCCACTGCAAGATGGGGATCTGAACCTGGGTCTCGCAGATCCCAGTCTGAAGCTCGAACTGTTGCACCACAATGGCTTTCATACGGTGGCTGCTGATGAACTGCAGCAAAACAGCTGGGCCTAATTAAGTCATGCAAATCAGGTGGTATCAAGTCACACAGAGGGTGCTGCCTAGGGATGCCAGCCTCCAGATGGGACCTGGGGATCCCCTGGAGTTACTGCTCATCTCCAGACTACAGAGATAACTTTCCATGGAGAAAATGGATGCTTTGGAGGGGGGAGTTTATGGCATTGTACCTCACTGAGGTCCCTGTCCTCCCCAGGCTCCACCCCCAAATCTCCAGGAGTTTCCCAGCCTGGCTCTGGATCCGCTGCTGGTGGCCGGGGTGGGGGAGTAACTTGGCAACCCTAGACTGCTGCCAGTAAAATCCCTGTCTTTGACTGACAGAAACAGTTGGAACCTCCCCCCCTCCCCCGAACATTCTAATCTCCTCACAGTTGACGCCTGGAGCTGAGGCCATTTCAAAAGGTATTTTGGGGGGTTCTATGGTCCCTGAAGGGTTTTTTTTAACTTTTCGGATTTTTCTGCACATGGTGGGAGTGCCCCCTGTATGTAGGAAAACCTCTCCCCCCCACCACCAAGGGCCCCCTAGCTCGAATTTAGATATCCGCACGGGGGGAGGGGGAGGCCTTCACTATTAGATATATAGATACAGAGCAGAGGTCCATCAGTAGCTATTAGCCACAAAGTATAGATAGGAACTCTCAGTCTGGGGCAAGTGATGTTCTGTATTCTTGGTACTTGAGGGGGGGGCAACAGTAGGAGGGCTTCCTGCCCCCACTGCTGGACCTCCTGGGGGCACCTGGTGTTTTTGGCCACTGTGTGACAGAGTGTTGGACTGGATAGGCCACTGGCCTGATCCAACATTGGCTTCTCTTATGTTCTTATGTTCTCTTAAGTAACATTGAGCCCCAATTAGAACAAATAAGAAACAGTCAAGTGTGGTGAGTCCTTAATAGCAACTGCAAGTACTCTGAGCTTTGTGGCTAGTACTTGGAACACCTGCACTGGTTTTCAGTTTGCTTCCAGGCCCTAAATGATTCAGTGGATGTATGTTCTGGTATTTTTATATGTTTGTATCTCTTTTTTTCTGAAATTGCAGAAGACAGTGTGGTATACACAATTTTAAATAAAAAGTATGTTTAAATAGGCTGTAATAATAATAATGGGGGCTGCAGTGGCTCAGAGGTTAAGATGCTGAACTGCAGATTGGAAGGCCAGTAGTTCGGCAGTTTGAGACCCTAGTAGCACGTGACGGAGTGAGCACCCATCTCTGGTTCCAGCTCCTGCCAACCTAGCAGTTTGAAAGCAAGAAATTGCAAGTAGATAAATAGGTACAGCTTCGGTGGGAAGGTAACAGTGTTCCATGCGCCTCGGTGTCTAGTCATGCTGGCCACATTACCATCTTTGGACAGCGCTGGCTCTTCGGCTTGGAAACAGAGATGAGCACGGCCTCCTGGAGTCAGATTTGACTGGCTTTCGAGCAAGGGAAACCTTTACCTTTACCTCGAGACTAGACCACTGTAACGCTCTCTACATGGGGCTGCCCTTGTCTCAGTTCTGGAAAATGCAGCTGGTGCAGAATGCCGCAGCCAGGCTGCTGATGGGTCTCTCTATGCATGACCACATCCGGCCTGTGCTGAGGTCGCTGCACTGGCTGCCTATAGCATACTGGATCCGGTTCAAGGTGCTGGTACTGACATTTAAAGCCCTATATGGTCAGGGGCCTGCCTACTTGAGGGACCGCCTTTCCCCATATGTGCCCCAGAAGACACTGAGTTCAAGCTCACAACATCACTTGACTCGCCATGGTCCAAAAGACGTTTGGCTGGCCAGCACTAGGACCAGGGCCTTCTCAGTGGCAGCCTCATACTGGTGGAACAAGCTCCCGGATGACATCAGGGCCCTGCGGGACCTATTACAGTTCTGCAGGGCCTGCAAGATGGAGCTCTTCCACCAGGCTTTCGATTAGGAGCCGCCACCGGGGAAATCAAGGATAACATCACCCTGGAACTGCGGGGCAAACCTGCCGCCGTTTTCACCAAGTGGAACTCTGATTGCCGCCAGTACTTGTTGTTGTATATGTGTTTTAACTCTGTTATGTTTGTCTCTATGTTTTAAAATTGTAAACCATTTGATGGTATTTTATTGCTGGAAGCCACCTTGAGCCAGTTGTCTGGAAAGGCGGGATAAAAATGCAAATAATAAATAAATAAATAAATAAATAAATACCAATAACAACAACAACAACAACAACATATCAGGCAGTAGCTTAAGCCTCGTAATTCCACAGCAATTACCAATATGTAGCAAAATAACCTGCTATTTCATCTCACACATCATGCAATATGGTTGCCAACATCCAGGCGGTGGCTGGAGATCTCCTGGGATTACAAATGAACTACAGGCAACAGAGAATATTTCATGGGGAGAAAATGACCACTTTGGAAGGTTGACTCTATGGCACTGAAGTCCCTTCTTTCCCATACCCTGCCCTCCTCATGCTCCACCTCAAAATCTCCAGGTATTTCCCAACCCAGAGCTGGCAATCCTATTGTGCAAGCACTCCTTCTATGTTTTTGTGTTTGGAGAATCGGAGTAGCTAACAGATGTCCCAGAGGCTGGATATATACCGTGAAGAAATTTTGCCGGCCTCTGGCAATCTGGATTCATGTGGTTAAAGATTTTGTCCAGATATTCACGCAGGTCTTGAAAAAATTGCTTTCAAAAATTTTGAGAGACAAAGATCCCCCCCACACACACACACTTTATGATCATCTCCCACTGCCAAACTGCCTCTTGAAGATATCTTTTGGAAAGCACTTATGCGCCTCAGGCTCATCAAGCCAATTACCTTAGGCCATGTGCCA
Source organism: Lepidodactylus listeri (assembly GCA_029233225.1). Taxonomy (NCBI): domain Eukaryota; kingdom Metazoa; phylum Chordata; class Lepidosauria; order Squamata; family Gekkonidae; genus Lepidodactylus; species Lepidodactylus listeri. The sequence continues at coordinate 99,789,066 of JARCFY010000002.1, forward strand.
CTCTGAGTCTGTGAAGTTTCTACTGCTAGGAGGTGCTGACCTTTTTTCAGAGCCTGATCACCTGTGAGGGTGTTGAACCTGGTACAGCACAGAAAAGGGTTGACAGTTGCCCTGTACTGGTGGGAGAACCTATGCTGGCACACCATATACTGCCAGAGCTCAATGGGGCAGTGAGGGGAAATGGGACAATAAAACCACAAAGATTGAGGGGATTCTGATAGCATCACAGTGACATCACGTGTGGTTTTTGCATGACACAATTCCTCTCTGTTTCTGCCCCTCCAATCTTCCCGTCGGTTTAGGGTTGCCAAGTCCGGGTTGGAAAATACCTGGGGACTTTGGGGCTGGAGCCAGGAGAGGGCGGGGTTTGGGGAGGAGAGGGGCCTCAGCAGGGTACAATTCCATACAATCCACCCTTCAAAGCAGCCATTTTCTCCAGGGGAGCTGATCTCTGTCAGCTGGAGATCAATTGTAAAAGCAGGAGATCCCCAGGCCCCACCTGGAGGCTGGCAACCCTAGTCGGTTGCCAGGCAAGGGTGGCTACCCTAGCATAGAAGCTGTTGAACTTCAGTATAGCCATTTTCCATGAGGCCTTCTGGAAACCATAAAAACAGACAGCTGGATTGCTTGGAATTTTTCATTCTGCCTCATGTTGCTTAGTACGAAGTTCAAAAGAAAGAGGAAAAAGGCCACATTACTCTTGTGAGTTGGCCGGAGCAAAAAAAAAAAAAAAAAAAAAAACGGCTCATGGCCTGAGGTACCCAAACTGCATAGTGGCTGAAACACTGCCTACTAACCAAAGCAAGGACCATACAATTATACCACACCTCAAAATGGGAAGGACTCAGAAGAAATCACAACTCCCCAATGCAAAGTTCTATCTCCCTGACTGAGAACCTTTGGTACAGCCAGTATTCTTGTGATGGCCCCCTTTGCTCTGTTTTTAGAAAGCAAAGAAGAAACTAACTGGCGGGGGGGGGGGGGCTCAGCTGAGAAGCCTTTTACTTGATACTTTGAGCACTCAGTTCAGTGACTTACAATTCAGACTGGAGCATACAGTTACTCCAGTTTAAGCTCATTAACTTCAACTGACTTAAACTGGGGTGTTTGTCCCTAAAAGTAAACTATGGTAAATGTAAGGAGATAATTAGACTTTCTTACTGAAAGATTTGCACGCAATGTATACCATTGTAAAATACATTGATGATAATTAATATGAAGGAGACTCATAGAAAGCAAAGCAAAAACTATTCATAGACATGGCCTCCGGAAGAGGTGAAGTGGGAAATATGGATAAAGATCATGAAAACTTAGGATCAGCTGAAAAGACCCTGCTTAGGGTGCTATCATCAGCGGAAGAACTTGGTGGCAGCACCCTTTGGTGGCAGCACCCTTTGGGGTTAAAAAATAAAAGCCATTCAAACTGACTCCTTCCTTCCTTCCAAGAAATAGCGGGTTTTTTAGAAGGTTTCTGGATGCTGAGCACAACTTTCATTAAAGGCTGTTGACTGGCTCTATGTGGGTAAATTTTAATGTTATGGTAACTGTGATGGACTCGTGTTTTCATTGCTCATTGAAATTATACTGAAATTGTTATGTTTTACTGTTTTGTAAACTGCAAGAATTCCTTGGATTATTCTGTGGGGGTATTTAAATTTAAAAATAAACAAAGTGAATACTGGATTGAAAGTTATGGGAATGGGATTTAAATAAAACTAATTTGGGTCACTAGCGCCTAAGACTCTCTATGGTATGCTTTGATGAGTTGTAAAGTTTCTTAATTACTGAACACAGTTTCAAAATAACTCAGACTGCAGGTTTCTCTGAGTTTGATTAATGAGATTTTGTTATTCTGTTATCATTTAACCAAAGGGGAAAAAATCCAGCATACAATACAATTGCTAACTACAATCCCATCTTTAATCTCCTTTGACATAGGTCTTTCACATGTTTAGTTGTCGAAAGCTGGTTGATGTTTTATTCTCCATCATTACTTCAATATCCTGACATAAATAGCTGATCAATCTGGGGCAAAATGCCTTTGAGTAAAAAACAAAGCAGAAATCATGACACATGTGCATTGTCTAAATAATCTTCTCACCTGATAGCTCATTTTATTAAAATTTCAGTAGGGGGAGCCGTTGACAACATTTTGCATTGCACTTCTAGACTGGAATAGACATGTTTAAAAGAAAAGCTACTCTGCCCTGAGAATTAAAAACACACAACCAGTTGATAGTTCCCACCATAATTTTATGTAACAATAAGACAATAGTAACCTAGTTTATACTCACAAAAATAAGTTAGTTGAATGAAAATAGTAGCTCACCACTTCAATCTAGTTAATTTTATTGACAGAACCTGAAATTCTAAGCTTTTATTTCAACAGAATTAATTCTTTAGTATTAATGTACACATCTATATGGGGCATTTTGTTTTGATTCTACTCTTTCTTGTAGGGACTTCTCCATAAACTTGTTTGTTTGTTTAGTTCCAACACACTAAATCAGGAATATAAACGTAAAAGGTAAAGGTTTCCCTTGCTCAAAAGCCAGTCAAATCTGACTCTAGGGGGCGGTGCTAATCTCTGTTTCCAAGCCAAAGACCCAGCATGGTCCGAAGACGTCTCTGTGGTCATATGGCTGGCATAACTAGATGCTGAGGCACACAGAACGCTGTTACCTTCCCACCAAAGTGGTACCTATTTATCTACTTGCAATTTCATGCTTTCGAACTGCTAGGTTGGCAGGAGCTGGGACCAGAGATGGGCACTCACTCTGTCATGGGGCACTAGGGTCTCAAACTGCTGAACTACCGGCCTTCTCGTCTGCAGTTCAGCATCTTAACCTCTGAGCCACCATGGCCCCTAAAAATCAGGACTATAAGTAATGTCAAATGTCATGTGTGGAGAAATGATTCCATGGCATAAGAAGAAACAGAGCATCTAATTTCTGAATGTGCTGTTTCTGACTGACACCATCAAGCTCTATCACAAATTGATGTCTGCACTTAAACTGGAAAGGAGAAGCAGTATGAAGGAGTGTTGGAGCACCCACTTTACATGGGAATGGTTCCATGTTCAACCCAAGGCTGTTAAATGATTTCAGGTATCAAGTATTGAAAAAATACTTTCTCTGCCATTCCTTTGCAGAGTAAAAGAATATACCCAGGGTGATGATGTGGTCGTAGGTGTCAACTACAGGGGGGCTCGAGCCACCCCCGGCAAAATGGAGCACCCACCGGGCCCTTCCTAGGCCCGCCCGCCCGCCAGCTGGCTGCCGCTGCCTCCTCCCCCCCCGGCCTAGACCCTCCTGCCTCCATCCCTCTGTCTTTCCAGGGGCCAGCTGGGCAAATGCCCAGCATGCTGGCGTCACCCAGAAGTGAAGCCATCACGCTGGGCACATTGCTGGGGTGACGCTCTAGCAATCGCCCCGAAACTCTATGGCACCATAGAGTTTCAGGGCGATTGCCAGAGCATCAGCCCGGCAATGTGCCCAGCTGGCCCCTGGACAGACGGAGGGAGGGACAGAGGCAGGAGTGGCCAGGCCCGGTGGGAGGAGACGCGGCGGGGACATGGTTCCAGCACACGCAAAGTGCATGCGCACACAAAAGCCCTGCCCCCCCCCCCCGGATTTTAAAACTTGACGCCCTGGATGTGGTATATGCTGTACTTATGTGTTTTCAGCGCGGGGGGGGGGCTGTGAGAGTTGTGGGTACACTTTCCTTCCTTGTGATGTCTGGCTGGGGTGTCTGCCAAGCTGCTGTGAGGTTATTGGGGGGGGGGGGCATCCAAACTCTGGGATGCCTAGTATGCCTTTCTGCCCTTCAGAACCTGCCTTTGGAGACTTGGGGAGCTATAAGCATAGGGGGATGCTTGCCTTGATCCCAGTGTCTGGCTGGGAGGATCTGCCCAGGTTTCCTTGTGAGTCTGGTATCTCTGGCTTGTTTCTGAGCCATTCCATAGACTCCTGTAATTGCAGCTGTCCTTTCCAGAGCACTGGGGAGACCTTTGGGGGGGTGTCTGTAACTCAGACCCCAGAAATGTAATCCACCCCCAACTTAGAGAGATTGTAGAGGAGCAGCAGGGGGTGTGTGTATAGCTTGCAGGGGGTCCATTCTATATAAACGTTTGAACCCATGCCTGACAATTCCCCAAAAAGCACATTCCTAGAGGCATCTTCTTTTGGGGGGGGGCATAACTCAGACCCCCTAAATCCAATCTGCATATACCTTAGAAGGCATGTAGAAAAACATCAGGGGGAGGTACCCGACAGGTTTCTTGTCTCTAGTTTGCACAGTGTACATTCTGTACTCCTGTACCTATGCCTGTCATTTCCCCAGAAAGCACTTTCCTTAGGGCACCTTCTTTGGGGGGGGGGTATATAACTGGGACCCTCTAAGTCCAATCCTCACCAAACCTGGAGAGCAGGTAGGGGAGAGTCAGCTGGAGATCCACTGCAAGTTTGGTGTCTCTAGCACACCGGAGAGCATTCTACCTCATCACAAACTTCACAAACCAGTTTGGTCTATGTGAAGGCTTTTTAGTTCATGAGGGTTCATGGTTCGGTTCGTGGATCCACCATGAACCATGAATTGCATTTTCCCAGTTCATGTCCATCTCTAGTTGCTTGCTTCATCTCTAGTTGCTTAGCAACAGCCAGGGAATCCATTGCTTAATGCTACAGGCACTCTTTTTATAATTTTGAAGGGTTTTTTAAATGTATTTTTTTAGATTTCACATTTTTCTGCAAAGCTGGGGCCCTATTCATGTTTGTAGAAAGATCTGTCTTGCCTGTTCACAGCTCCAATCACCAGATTTAAGTATCCAAAGATTTGGCTGACTTGGCTGTTAATATATAGATAATCTGATTATGCCCATGCAGATAACTGATTTCCAGATGAGAATAATTCAGAGATCATTAAGATCATATTGACACCAATGAAAATAATTGTACATAACTTTTTATGGATTGCCTGTCTGATAGCTATAATTATGCAAGTTTCACGGGAGCAACAACTAACTCATAATTGTACTATACTGTCTTGCTATCTCCACCATTATCAAACTTTGAGCCTCTGAACAGAGTACCTTTAGGGATATTGAAGTGCATGTTGCTGTCCCTTTGCAGGCTTCTGCATTTTCTACCACATACAAGACAGGTTAATTTCTTGTATTAGCAATTTAAACACTGTTGTTAGCTACACAGAGATAGATTTTTTTAAAAAAATCCTGCTGACTAAATATATTTCTGACCTGTCAGCCCATAAGCATTGATTTCTACAGATAGAGGAAGACAAGAAAAATTAAACAATCATATCTTGTTCGTGGGTCTCAGAGATGCCCTATTGAGAACTATAACAATTACTTCTTCATCTCGCAATGCCTTTATCTTATT